>CATOUR010000045.1:3477500-4677500 GCA_951848785.1 Callosobruchus maculatus
TACTGGTTTATTTGTATTGTTACGTTCTCTTTTTCTGTTTCTATTTTCTGGTATTAGTTGCGTCATTTTTATTCCTAGCATGAAATGATCGGAGTCCGCATCAGGGCCTCTGTATGTTCGTATATTTTTTATAGATTTTCTATCATCAGCCTCTACTAAAACATGGTCGATTTGATTTAACGTTTTTCCATCAGGAGATCTCCAGATTGCCTTGTATATATCCTTCCTTTCAAAATATGCACTCATTATCATCATATTTTTTTCTTTAGCACAATCTATCAGGAATTGTCCGTTTTCATTCGTCGTATCATGTTTACTAAATATACCTGTTGTTGGTCTGAAAATCTCTTCTTTGCCTATCTTCGCATTTGCATCCCCCAATATTATCTTCATATCATATCTAGGTAGATTATCGAATACTTTATTCACTTCAGCGTAGAATTTCTCTTTAACGTCTAAATTTTTGTCTTCTGAGGGTGCATGGATATTAATAAAAGTAATCTTCTGATATTTTCCTCTCAGCCTTAGAACACACAGACGCTCCGATATGGGCTTAAACTCCACGACTGCGGCTTTAAGATCTTTATGCACTATAAATCCTGCACCTAGCATTCTATTTTTACCTCCGCTATTAAAAAATAGGACGTCGTCAACCTGAAAGACTTCCTGTCCAAGTTGTTTCGTCTCTTGTAGTGCTACTATATCAAATTTGAATTTTTTTATTTCTCCAATCAGACACTTCAATTTTCCCTCTTCATAGGTGCCTCTTACATTCCACGTGCCCGCTAATAAGTGTTCTTTTCGACATGCCTTTTTTTACTTGTATTTATTTTTGTAAATAAAAAACCTAGCAGCATATTACACTTTTTTAGGTCCATCCGAATATTGCCGTGCTTATTATAGGAACAAAGGGACTCTGGATTTGTGATCTACAGGGTGTCCCGTTTTGGGCACTTTCACGGGGTATCTCGGTTATTTTTGAAGATAGGGAGTTGCGGTTTTCACGACAGTGTGCTATTTTTTTGTGTAACTAAAGACTAAAAACATTATCATGGCCCTCTTGGTTTTTAAAATACAGGGTGAAATCGAAAACTATCGATTTTGGAACCACCCTCGTATCTCGGTTGTCTTTTATATTGTAACGTACTGTATATTATGGTATTCGTGTATTTGTATTAGTTGTCATTGGTTGTCATACATGATGTAAAGTCAAAGTGCTAGGTTAGATCTTTTGAAGTGTAAACATCATCGAATCGTCTAGAGTACTCGAGAATGACGGATGGATTCTAGAAATGTCATCGAATGCTCTAGATGGTTCGATGAAGTATATATAAGGTGCTACGGGTAGCGTAGTAGTTCAGTTGAGTTGAGTTCTAGTTGAGATAAGGTTAAGAGATATTGTATCAAGTTGTGAAGTAAAACGGTAGAAGTTACGTCGAGTTTGATTCCCTGGGTGAAGAAAAAGAGGCCGTCGTGACAATATTATTAAAAAGTTTAAAAAAGGGTCTTGTAGACTTTTTTCTGTAGAATCCAGTGGTGTAGTTTGATTTTTTCTTGCCCTAACTATTTTTCAGTTGTGAAGCAAACATATATTTTTTTAAATGGAACACCCTATATATTATTTTTGAAGTCAATCGGAAATAATTGAAGCTATTCAAAACTATATATTAGTATTAAGTTATTTTGAAAATTGCGCTCAAAATTTGATTTTTTTCATTTTTTACTTTATTTGTAGCAGTAGGCCATGGTTAATCAACTATAAATAATAAGCATCTCTAAGCAGTTATTACTGTACAAGAGACTTCCTACTCAAATGCGAAAAAACAGAATCAAAATACCTTTTTTTTTAAATAATAATGTCTCATTAAAGTGATGATTGTGTCATCTATTAAAAACAAAAAAGCAAACCTGTAAAAAATTTACGAGACTGTCAGTTTTTATTTATATTTTTATTAAATATAGCTTTGTTCTTTCTGTGTTTTTATTTTAATTATTGCCAATTTTCTATAATAAGGGCAGCTTAAATACCCAGAGATACAGCAACCGTTTCCAGATATATTTGCTCGTCTAAAAATAAATGTAGTTAGGTACGGATCCTTCATTCAACCACGTCCTAAAACTTTTTTCAAGGAGAATAGGGAGCAAAGGGAAACAAACGTATTAGGTTACATAGAAGCAACGCCTTCATCATCTTGGTAAGCACATAGAAGAAGCTGTAGTATCAAGTGCAGAAAGAATTCTAAAAAAATACAATTACTATCCGTACAAGTCTAAGATACTTCAACATTTGCACAGGATCCAAGTTTGGGAATATTCAGTCGCCATAACACGAAGGAGACCAATAATTCTTTTAAATGCCATTAAAATAATATGAAATTGTGGCAGATTTGCATTCGACAAAATAGTCTCCAACTTGAACCAACATCTCTAAAAGCTTCTCAATGTTTTTAGTTTTTATTTTGATTCAAATTTAAATTTAATAATGTGTTGGTATTCTTCAGATATAACGTTGGTTGGTTTTAAGTAATGTAACAATGGACTAAGTAATATTTATTGAACATTATCGCAAATAGTAATAGCGTATAAAATACAATTAAATAATTGAGTTTAAAAGTATTGAGTATCTTGTATCTTAATAATTGTTCATAGACCAGGGTCGATAATTTTTGAAACCAAAAAAAAATTACAGTAGGATGAAACCCATTAGAAGAAGAGGGGAATATGATAAGAATGAAAGGAAAAATAAATTACGGTAGATTCGAGATCGGGAAGTGGGAGGGGGTGAGTTTTTAAGGGTAGAAAATGGTTTATCTTGATTTCTGGCAAAACTACACGTCCTATGGAAAAAAGTTAAATGGCAAAGTTGTAGGTAATAAAAAGGTCTACAACTTTTGTATTTTCAATTTTTTCACATAACCTCAAAATTTTGGTAAAAAATTCAAAAAACCAAGTTTTTGGTTTTTTATTTTTATCTTTTTCAAACAAAAAAAATTTTCTACGAAATTTGGTGAAAACTTACCTTACTATGTCCCAGATACACTGTAATTTATTTGTTTTAAAATATCCATTTTTTCGCCTTATTTTAACTCAATATCAAAAAAAAATGCACCCCAATTTTCAATCGAAAATTCTCGCATCAAAACATCAGCTTTTTTCAAAAAGTTTGGGAGCTTTTTATTTGTTGGAATCTCTGTTTTCTGGCGGTGTAAAAAAATATACATTACTATGGAAAATCTTCTCAGAAAATGCAAAAAACTGAAAAAAACACAAATTCGTAATTTTTTTTACTCACTATGTACAATTTCATCAAAAAAATGTGATTGCTGCAACTTTTTTTAGTTGAAAGGTTTATTAATTAAATTCGAATTACATTCATGTCATAGAAAATTTCAAAAAATATAAATATACACGTAAATTGAATTTAGATACTTAATTCTGATTACGTTATTCATTATATTTTTTTTTTCGAAAACGTTAATCTTGTCATTTATAAATATCTTATCTGAAATTCCCATTAGTTATTCATTAGTTTTTGTCTCTTTGAAGGCATTTCTTCATCGTTAGATTCGATAAACCTTTCTGTCTCTAGTTGATCGTAGAAATCTTCAAGACAATCATTTTCGTCTCTAATATTATTTCCAGTCTGGCTCTCAACTGTTTCGTGTATCATAGCGCATTTGAGTGAACGCATTGCGTTGATACAAGGAAGTGCGCCAGCGCTATAGTATTAGCGTATTTAATTTGTCTGCGTTACCCATGACCACTGACTAACGGTTTTACAGCCGCTACGAAATAGCAGGTATGTCGTAAGGCCCAGACCCTGCTAAGTCCGTCCCCACTTCTCCATGAAATACCTTACAATGGGCTAACATTTACCGTATGTCGCTCAGGTATATAAATTATCTTACAACAGCAATAAATAGGCATCTACAAATATTATTTAAAGAAGATTCTACAACTTTTTCAAAATATTGTCAAAATATTGTAGATATTAACTTATTTGTTTGTCAATTATAGTAGGATATTCCAATTTGCAATTTTTTCGTTAATCAATGTAACATGAGATCTCACGTTTTTTAAGTAAATAAGTGTAAATTTTAATAAATGCTCAAAATTGTACATAGCGAGTAAAAAAAAATTTCGAATTTGAGTTTTTTTTCAGTTTTTTGCATTTTCTGATAAAATTTTCTATAGTAATGTATATTTTCTTTTACACCATCAGAAAATAGAGATTTCAACGAACGAAAAGCTCCCAAGCTTTTGGAAAAAAGCTGATATTTTGATGCGAGAATTTTCGATTGAAAATTGGGGTGTATTTTTGATCTTAAGGTCAAATAAGGCGAAAAAATAAATATTTTAAATCAAATAAATTACACTGTATTTGGGACATAATAAGGTAAGTTTTCACCAAATTTCCTAAAAAAATTATTTTTTTTTGAAAAAGATAAAAATAAAAGACCAAAAACTTGGTTTTTTGAATTTTTCACCAAAATTTTGAGGTTATGTGAAAAAATTGAAAATACAAAAGTTGTAGACCTTTTTACTACCTACAACTTTGCCATTTAACTTTTTTCCATAGGATGTGTAGTTTTGCCAGAAATCAAGATAAACCATTTTCTACCCTTAAAAACTCACCCCTCGCACTTTCCGATCTCGAATCGAACGTAATTTATTTTTCTTTTCATTCTTATCATATTCCCCTCTTTCTCTAATGGGTTTCATCCTACTGTAATTTTTTTCACTTTTTATTATTTTTCGGCTTCGGCACTGGTCTATTCACTCGGATATTGTTTTTATATAGATTAGTCATGGCCTACTGCTACAAATAAAGTAAAAAATGAAAAAACCAAATTTTGAGCATAATTTTCAAAATAACTTAATACCAATATACAGGGTGTCCCAGAAGTCAAAGTCAAGCCGCAACGGGGTGACAGGATTGGTTGTAACTATCATGGGAAAAATCAGAAAGAAAATCTATCCCAGGTAGTTTGAAAATTATGGGCATTTAAAGAAAACTCAGAAATTTGGTCAAATTATAACAATTTTTGGGTTATTGTGGTTAACTTTTATTATTTTTGTTCAGTTAAACTTTGGAACCGTAACCGTAAATAACATTTCTAGAAGCACAGTTGGAAATGATGACACAATTGCTCCAATTTTTCTAGAATGAAGACTATTTATAAAACTATGAATTTAAAATTTTCAAAGTTTGCTGACTTTGATAGACCCTCCTTTAAAAAAAATGTACTAAAGTGCCTTGGCAGGTGCCATTAAAAGTTGGCGCATTTAACCAGGATTGTAAAATGGTACAATACTTGCTAGTTTGATACTAAAAAAAACGAGTAAAAAAATAAAAACCTCAAG
Source organism: Callosobruchus maculatus (assembly GCA_951848785.1). Lineage (NCBI taxonomy): Eukaryota > Metazoa > Arthropoda > Insecta > Coleoptera > Chrysomelidae > Callosobruchus > Callosobruchus maculatus. The sequence continues at coordinate 3,482,865 of CATOUR010000045.1, forward strand.
TAACCCGATTTTTGCTAACCCATTTCACTCAGGTCAGATGTCCTTTATTGGCACAAGCTTCTGGTAGGTTCTTAGTTTTACGGCAAAATGATGAGAGAAATGGATAATGATCATATTTGCTATGAGTGAGCGAGACAAGTTTAGGTTTATTGGAATAAAGGCCAGGCAATAAATATTCAAATTGTTTACCATCAGCCCAATACACGCACTACAAGTACATCTTAAAAAATATCTACTTATTAGCCAGGCATATCCTCGAGAGTTGATGTCGTCAGCAGCTTGAGAAGTTCGTTTACGCAGCTCGGCTACGCTCTCAATGGGCTATGAATAAACTTTTACTTTGAGGACACTCCGATAACAAAATTCCAGGGGATTTAAATATGGGGAACGGGCTGGCCACGAGATAGTGCCTGAACGTCCACCTCCACCTTCCGGATATTTTTTGTCAAGAAAACCTATTATTTGCACTGAGTAATGCGCTGAGCAGCCATCGTGTTGATACCTCATGTGGCGACGATCTGTTAAGCGGTCTACAGACGTTGATGCATGCTGCGATTCAGGTATCGACTTCTACGTTTCATAACGCAAGTAGCAGCGTGTGTGGTACTGAATCACGATGTAGTGATGCAGGTTTCAACGTGTATAGTATTGCGTCGATGCAAATAAATAAGCCGACCCTACTATTCTTGTGTTGCGTGAAACGTGCATAAAATATCAAGCATCGCAAAAGATTTCGATTTGAGTATGAACTTATGCAACTGATGCAAGTTTCATGAAACCCTGAGTCGATTGAGGAATCGCAGCTTACATCAACGTCTGTAGGCCACTGTAGTGGTACGTCCTCTAACAAAGTTAGTACATTTTATCGTAAAAAATGTAGGTAATTTGTGCCATTCAAATTCTCAGTCAGCTCCAAAGGCCCAACAATTTTGCCGTTTAAAATTCCGGTCCACAGACTTACTTTAAAGCTATACTGGGATCCGTCTTCTCGCATTAAATGTGCCTGGCTAATAAGTAGATTTTTTTAAGAAAATGTAGGGCGTGTATTGAGGCTGATGGTACACAATTTGAACTTTTATTATAATAAAAAATGTTATTTCCCTATCTGACTTCTAATACAATAAACCTAAGTTAAGCCCCTGTACAGGGTGACCTAATGAGAATGGAGGCCGGAAATATCTCGGTAACCGTTAATCGTATAACTTCGAGCAAAAAATATTATAAGATAAATCGGCTAATGGAAATCACTGTAAATTATTTTAAAGTTCCGCAAGTAGCCGCTAGGGGGCGTAACTGTTACGGTTAATCAGAAAAACGGCTTTTTCTCAAAAAATGTGCAAATAAAGGTATATTATAAATTCTACCATCATGTAGACTGAACAATTCTCCATTTTTTTTTGTTAATCGTTTTTTGCTCTATCGTGTAAGATGTAGTGGTGAGGCAATGTCATAAAGCTTTTTATTTAAATGGCCATAACTTTGGTACAAGTTAACGGAATTAAACAAGCTAAGTCTTGTTTGAAAGAGCTTTTCCCATCTAATAACATGTTACATAAAAATTGTCCAAGCCTATCTTAACTCAGTAGCTACAGGGCGATATTTGACATCATAACGGTTATTACGAGAATTTTAAATGGTATACTATATCTCTTTTAACATAAATATATAGAGGACAAAATTCTTAAAAAGTTATTGAAAGAATCAACTTCCTAGCTATTTTCAAACCGGAGATATCAGTAAAACAAGTATTCTGAGAAGTGTGCTGCGAGTTTCAGAAACATTTGCCGCTCGATAGGAACATAGCCTCCGTCTAATCGTTTTAGTAATCATTTTATAGATGATACTTAAGTAAAAACACTACAAATTGTATTTTGACTTTCTGAAACAACCACCAGGTGGCGTAGTGGGCGCCAATAGCTGCTGTGTTCAATTTTCATAATAATGGAACTTTTAAAGGAAGCAATGAAAAACAAATTACATTATAAAATTAATTATCATTTTTATCATTATTAAATGTCAATTTGAGCTGCACAAAGTATTATATGAATTCGATAGCAAGGATAGTAAGAAAAAATCAGTGTGAATAGATCTTAAAAATTGCGGCAAATTAACAGCAAAATAAGATGGTATAATAACAATTTTAATAGATAAAACACATAAACCTAAATCACATGCTCATACCACACCTATTTTCAGTGTTGCTCTAGATGCTCAAACTGGCAGGTTTATCTGTGCTAGAATGGTTGCGTAAGTGCATCTAAAACGATAGACGCCATCGAACACTGGCAACACTTACAATAGGTATGGTATGCCCATGTGAATTACGTTTGTGTAACATTTGTTTGTTATCTTTGTTATTATGCCACGTTATTTTGCATTATTTTGCTGTTAATTGGCCTTAATTTTTAAGATCTATTCACATTGATTTTTTCTTAGTGTCCGTGCTTGTTGAGCTCATATTTGTGATCAGCTCAAATTAACTTTTAATACTGATCAAAATAACATTCAATTTTATACTGTAATTTATTTGGTGGTTGTTTCAGAAAGTCAAAATATGATTTGTGGTGTTTTTACTTGAATATTATCTATAAAATGATAACGAAAACTATTAGACGGAAGCTATAACCCTATAGGGCGGCAATTGTTTCTGAAACTCACAGCGCACTTCTCAGAATACTTGTTTTATTGATATCTCGGGTTTGAAAATTACAGGAAGTTGATTTTTTCACTGACTTTTTAAGAATTTTGTCCTCTATATATCTGTGTTAAAACAGATATAGCATATCATTTAAAATTTTCGTAATAATGCGTAATAATTGTTATTATGTCAAATACCGCCCTGTAGCTACTGAGTCAAGATAACCTTGGACAATTTTTATATAAGAGATTACTAGGCAAGAAAAGCTCTTTCAAACGAGACCTAGCTTGTTCAATTCCGTTAACTTATGTCAAAGTTATGGCCATTTAAATACAAAGCTCTATGACATTGCCCCACCGCTACGTCTTAAAAGATAAGAGCAAAAAACGATTAACAAAAAAAAATGGAGAACTGTTCAGTCTACATGATGGTAGAATTCATAATATACCTTTATTTGCATGTTTTTTGAGATAATGCCGTTTTTCTGATTGACCGTAACAGTTACGCACCCTAGCGGCTACTTGCGGAACTTGAAAATAATTTCCAGCGATTTCTTTTAGCCGATTTATCTCATAATATTTTTTGCTCGAAGTTATATGATTAACGGTTATCGAGATATTGCCAGCGTCCATCCTTATTAGGTCACCCCGTACACATACATACGAGTATTGTTTTAGATAGTTCTATATAGCGTGATGCGAAAATTATTCAATTGATTTCAATGAATGAATTTTGACACAGTATTACTAACGCAGCGAGGATGGAAAGCGCGTATGTTTTGGAAAAATCGTGCCAGTTGCGGCGCAGCAAGAATAAAAAAACTAAAAATATAAAAAGACCTCAAACTTTGTTTTTAGGAGTTTCAATTTCTACTTTTTTGGGTGGGGGCGAAATTGGGGCGGTTGGGGGGTGGGGGTTGTAAAACTGAAAAATTTGTTGTATTCATAATATTTTGTCCCTTGACCTGTGAAAGAAATACCTAGCGGCATATTACACTTTTTTAAGTTCATTTCAATGGTGGCTTGCCTGTTACAGAAACCAATTTTGTGATGTATAGATACGAGTTTTGCTTTATTTCATTCTATGTATATTGCGTAAAGCGAAAATGATGGAATTGATTTTAATGAAATTTTAACACAGAATGCACTGCCGCGGTGAGAATGGAAAACGTGTCTCTTTTTGAACAATCCTGTCAGTGGCGTCCCAGCAATAACAAACAAACTAAGAATATAAAAACAGCTCAAACTTTTTTTTAGACAGTTTGGAGGGTTCTGATCGTTTCGCATCGTCCAGTTGAGGCATGCAGAATAAAACAGTGACGTCCTAGTTCCTAAGGAGGGAGACGCAGGGAATTATTAACGAAAGTTTTCGCGTTGGATTTTTTTTTGCGGATGGGTGGGCGATGATTTGGTTGCAAGGGGATTTCAAACTATAGTTGCATGCAATGGGAAAATAATAAAATCGTATCATTATGTGTGGGAAGTGCTGAGTCAATCAACTTGACTCTATTATTTTTGGGGTATTATTAAACCATGTTTCCTCAGTAGCCAGACGTGCATCGTATGGAGGACAACTTTTTTGAAAATAAGATATTTAGATTAAAATAGATGTGTCTTGATCAAATATTCAGTAAATATCATCATTGTCACCGTTGTCGTCTATATATTCATTATCTTCCAGTCCAAGATGTATCATTATCAACATCGCGTTTTCTGTCTCCAGCACTAACCTCCGGTTGCGTACATCAAAATTATCTTGAAAAGTTGATCTATTTATTCAGAAGGTGGATTGAATGTAATGTCGCTGGAGACACTGTAGGTATGGGATGTTAGTAAAATTCATACTGAAAAGTTGATGAAGATGTAGTAGTAGTAGTGATAGAGAGGACAAGCCAGACAATTAGGCCACGTTGTCCCTTTTTGCTAACCCTGCGGAGCCAACATTGAAAACACTAACGCCCTCATGACGTCCAAGAGATCTCCTCCTTGTTGATCCCACCGAATCTCTTGAAAAAGTTAGAATGTCCGACTTTCTCACCAAGTTTAGTGATTCCTATGTGTATTCGTAAGTTTAAAAACATACAAGCTCTCAGAAAACTCAAAAAAGAACATAAAGCTATAATGGCAAATAGATCGTATTTAGAGTGGAAAAGCTCGCATTACAGCGACTTCACTTTAAAACTTACATAAACCAAATTCCTTTCCAATGGTGGTAGCATATTACTGCTCAGTGGTCCTTCTGTCCATCTTAAGCTGGACAAATCCCCTCTAACCATTATATTGGCCATAACATGTTCTGCATCTACGTAACTTTCCCGTTTTACCAGCATGTGCCTATACGTGCCCCACTTGCCTCCTTTTTTCACATTAATCGCCAAATTTTTGTTGAGTTCTTTTTGCAGGTCAATATCAGTGATATCAAACGTATCTGATTCGTCCATGAGAAATACACAGCGTATGTTCCTGGTTTCCGGTTCCTTCCTTAAGCAATTTGTCAAACCTAATATGAAAATCATAGTTAAAAGACTAAACCAAAGTATGGTCAGTAAGTACGTAATTAAGCTACATCATAATTTTATACTATCCACAGTTAGTATGCGAAGTGCCTTACCACCTTCAGTTTGTTATTGAAACTGATGAATTAAGAGTAAATCAAAGACTTGTATAGTTCTTCCTAGAAGCGGTTTAGCTTCTGCGACTTTCATAGCCCTTAAATGTCTATCTGAGATTGCACTAAGACCCCGAGTGACGATTTCATCTAGTATATTTTTTATTTGGACATACTGAATATATCGCATCTATACAGGGTCAGTCGGGAGTAACACACCAAACTCTAGGAGTGTATTATATATATACAAAACAAAAAACAAACTCTCGAGCATACCATACCACACGTTTAGAGAAAACCTATGATGAAAATTGCCTTCGACTGTTGGAATTTAAATAATGTTCAATTGCTGTCACTGTATATTGACACTTACTTCATCAAGTCATCAGTGTTACCAATCATTTAGCCTCGAACGTGGCTTACTTTGATTATCACAAAATTCATATACAAGTGGAAAGCTAGATACACATTTTTAATTTAATTACTCTATAACTTGGAAAAAGATGAGAATGGGATACGAACATATTATGAGCTTTTTTGTACTATTTTCACGCAGAGAGTTTGGTGCGTTCCTCCCGACTCACCCTGTATATGCCTAGGTAAATACAAGCTGCCCGGCCTTTTAGTGTGCTCTGACGCTTTGCGGCTGTAGTTAGTAGTAGCAGAACATGCATGTGAGTGGCGTCCCATTGCGACCCCAATTTGGAATTAAGGAATGCAATAAGTGGCATTAATAAATATGTTTTTTACAGTTTTCGTTCAGAATGAGCCACTGTAAGAAAACAAGACCACTTACACGGACTAAGCTTGGAGAGATAATAAGTAATCATGTCATAGAGTGATATTCTGTTTTATCTGGTTTAAACATTAGATTTTTCTGAGTACACTTTTCTTACTTTCCACACCTATAGGTGAGGGGAGTATTGTGATTGTGAAAATTTTCTATTTTGAGGTAATACACTTTTTGGGCGTTTTATCACGTCTACATTACGAAAGCTCATGTCACTCATTTCCGTTGTTCCGTCTGCCTGTCTGTCGGTCTGTCTGTCTGTTGGCGGTCTTCTAATCTCGTGATGTCAGAGTCATCTGGATGGATTGTGATAAAATTTGGGTAGCAATATGCTGTGGAGTCGTGGTAGGTAATGATGCTATAATTTTTAAAATCGGTGCATGGTCGGGGGAGTAATTAGCAAAAAAACAAAAAAATTCAAGTATTCCTCAAACTTCGTTTTAGGCATTTTAGGGGTTCCTGATCATTCTCTACTTTTTTTTTGGGTGGGAATGAAGTTTGGGTGGTTGGAGGGTGGGGATGGTAAAACAGAAAAAATTGTTGTATTCTTAACAGGCTATCTATTGACCTGTGAAAGAAAGGTCTAGCGTCATAACACACTTTTTAAGGCTCATCCGAACATTGCTTTACTCATCACAGAAACCAGAAATTTCTAATGTGAACATACTGTCCTATTCTGTTTTTTATTGTCTTTTAATTTTTTTGTTGTTATCTGTTTAACGTAGGTCATATGTATGAACGTTCCTTTAATGTTTTGTTGTTTGTTTTATTATTCTATTAAAAACAAAAAAGCAAATCTGTAAAAAACTTGTGAGACTGTCAGCTTTTAATTATATTTTTATTAAATATAACTTTGTTCTTTCTGTTTTCATTTTTATCGGTGTCAATTTTCTATAATAATGGCAGCTTAGATACCCAGAGAGACAGCAACCGTTTTCAGAAATATTTGCTCGTCTGCAAATAAATATAGTTAGGTACGGATCCTTTATTCAACCACGTCCTAAAACTCATTTCAAGGAGAATAGGGAGCAAAGAGAAACAACAACAACATTGCCAAGTAATGAAAATAACGAAGATAATCACAAGTTCTCAGGTCATCAAACTACTAAAGGAAGTATTAAGTAGATTAGATTATCCTCCATCAATTACAGCTGACAATGGAAGATAGTTTATTAGCGAAGAGTTTAAAGTATTTTGCAAAGAAGGTAACATCACAGTTTTCAGTACAATACCCTTCTGGCCTCAACAAAGCGGGGAAGTCGAAAAACAAAACCATACTAAAACGTCTAAAAATTTGTCAGATTGAAGGAAAACGCTTAAAGGAGAGCCTATATGAGTATCAAATGATGTACAACTCTACGCTTCACTCCGTGACTGGCAAAACACCATCTGAATTGTTCTTCAAGAGATTCAACAAAAATAAGATCCCGACATTACCGGATATGAACAACCAGGATGAAGACTCGGAAATCAGAGACAGGGATAGAGAACAAAAGAAAAAATGGAGTCAAGTTGATTGACTCAGTACTTCCCACATATAATAATGATCTCGCTTTATTGTTTTCCATTGCATGAAGCTATAGTCTGAAATCCCCTTGCAACCAAATCATCGCCCACCCTCCCGCAAAAAAAAACATCAAACACAAAAACTCTCGTAAATAGTTTCTTGCGTCTCCCTCCTTAGGAACTAGGACGCCACCGTTTTCATTCTGCATGCTTCAACTGAACGATGCAAAATGATCAGGAGCCTCTAAACCGTCTAAAATCGAAGTGTGATAGCTGTTTCTATATTTTTAGTTTTTTTTAAATTATTTTTGCGTAACCACTGACACGATTTTTCAGACAATTTCATTAAAATCAATTTAATAATTTTTGCTACATACTTAGATCGAAATTAAGCAATACTCGTATATGTATACATCACAAAACTCTAAGTCTCTTGGTTTCTATAATAGGCAAGGAAATGTTTACATGGACTTAAAAAAACTATTATGACCACAGATCTTTCAGTTTTACAACCCCCATCCCCCAACGTCCCCAATTTCACCCATATCAAAAAAAAACATAAAAACGCCTAAAAACAAAGTTTGAGGCGTTTGTATGTTTTTTTTTATTTTTTATTATTGCTGCGCCGCCACTGACACGATTTTTCCATAACATACGCGATTTCCATCCTCGCCGCGATAATAATACTGTGACAAAGTTTCATTAAAATCCATTCCATAACTTACGTTACTCAATACAGGACGATCTGAAGCAATATTCCTATGTATTTATCAGAAAATTCTATGTCCCTTGGTTTCTGGAGTAGGCAAGGCAATGTTCGGATGGGCCAAAAAAGGGTATTATGCCGCTAGGTCTTTCTTTTACAGATCAATGTATACTATGAGTACAACACACTTTTGAGATTCACAACCCCTAACCCCCCAACCACCCCAATTTCACCCCCATCCAAAAATAAGTAGAAAATGATCAGGGACCCCTAAAACACCTAAAAACGAAGTTTGAGGAATATTTAATTTTTTTTTGTTTTTTGCTAATTACTCCGCCACCGATTTCCAGAATTATAACAACATTACCTACTACAATCCATGCAGCGGTTACTGAGATTACGAGGCTAGAAAAACGCACACAGACCGACAGACAGAGAGACAGACCGACAGACAGACCGACAGACAGACCGACAGACAGACCGACAGACAGACCGACAGACAGACCGACAGACAGACCGACAGACAGACCGACAGACAGACCGACAGACAGACCGACAGACAGACCGACAGACAGACCGACAGACAGACCGACAGACAGACCGACAGACAGACCGACAGACAGACCGACAGACAGACCGACAGACAGACCGACAGACAGACCGACAGACAGACCGACAGACAGACCGACAGACAGACCGACAGACAGACCGACAGACAGACCGACAGACAGACCGACAGACAGACCGACAGACAGACCGACAGACAGACCGACAGACAGACCGACAGACAGACCGACAGACAGACCGACAGACAGACCGACAGACAGACCGACAGACAGACCGACAGACAGACCGACAGACAGACCGACAGACAGACCGACAGACAGACCGACAGACAGACCGACAGACAGACCGACAGACAGACCGACAGACAGACCGACAGACAGACCGACAGACAGACCGACAGACAGACCGACAGACAGACCGACAGACAGACCGACAGACAGACCGACAGACAGACCGACAGACAGACCGACAGACAGACCGACAGACAGACCGACAGACAGACCGACAGACAGACCGACAGACAGACCGACAGACAGACCGACAGACAGACCGACAGACAGACCGACAGACAGACCGACAGACAGACCGACAGACAGACCGACAGACAGACCGACAGACAGACCGACAGACAGACCGACAGACACACCGACAGACAGACCGACAGACAGACCGACAGACAGACCGACAGACAGACCGACAGACAGACCGACAGACAGACCGACGGAAATGAGTGACATAGATTTTCGTTATGTAGACATCATAAAACGCCCAAAAAGCGTGTTGTCTCAAAATCGAAAATTTTCGCGATCACAATACTCCCCTCACCTATCGGTGTGGGAAGTAAAAGTGGGAGGAATATGGGGACAAGCGACGGAGAGCCGCAGATCCGGATCTCAAGGCAGCAGATAAGGTCTACATAAAGGAAATGGACAAGAAGAATAAGCTTACACCAAGCTACAACCCAATACCACACATCATAGATGAAAGTAAAGATGGAGACATGATTGTTAGAAATGAAGATACCGGACAAACACTACGACGGAGCGTGTTACATCTGAAAAGAGTTTAAGGCGAGTGGAAAGCTATACCAGATAATGTGGACGACCACCCTCAGAATTCTGGGGACTAGATGTTTGTGATGCGATTTATTATATTATTATATATCTATGTATTTCATGTGTTGTATGGGGTTAATTTTAGTATTCTTAATAAAGTTTTGATGAGGAAGGGATGTAATGTTTGCGAGTGTAAATAATCAGTAAATACAGGTTCCCTACACGTGTAAGGGCATTATGGAATACCGTCTCATGTCCACGGTGCGACAGGTGTACGGCAGCGTCAACACCACAGCATAGTAAACATCCAGCACAATAACTCAGGTTGGTGGAAATTACACGCGCATCCCCACTTTTGAATGATTCTTTGTCAGGATGGTAACGGTACCTCGATACTTGTACTTCTGCACTAATATCGACTATTTTTATCTTAGATACTTTTTGAGCGATTCCAAGCTGGTATCGATACTTTTGTAGTTGCATCGGTATATAATTATTGTCTATCTAACCAAACTTCACAGCCGTAAAATCATCCATAAACCCTCCCAAGGTCAAATTTTGTGGGAACCATTTTTATATAGGAAATCCTCAGGGATATTATGCTGGTTTTACTATGCTGTGATTGTAAGGTCGCACGATAGGTGTAGTTTACAACACAGCATAGTAAACAACCAGCACAATAACTGAAGTTGACGGAAATTACACGCGCATCCCCACTTTTGGATGATTTTTTGTAGGGATGGTAACGGTACTTCGATACTTGTACTTCTGCACTAATATCGACTATTTTTATCTTAGATACTTTTTGAGCGATTCCAGGCTGGTATCGATACTTTTGTAGGTGTATCGGTATATAATTATTGAGGGGTGTAATCAATTGCACAAAATTCTCTGTACGAACCAAACGCGCCTATGAGGCTAAAAAATGTCGAGTTGGTACCGGTATCGATATTTTCATTTTCGCATCTCTACCCAAACTTCACAGCCGTAAAATCATCCATAAACCATCCCACGGTCAAATTTTGTGGGAACCATTTTTATGTAGGAAATCCTCAGAGATATTATGCTGGTTGTTTACTATGCTGTGTCAACACACTCACAGTATGGCGACAGCCAGGAGTGTGTGTAGACGTGCTGCCTGTGCGCATGGTGAACTGCCGAGCGGGTACCACGCATAAGAAACAAACACAACAGTAGCCATTTGCCTGTCGTCCATCTTCTATCCGTCTGTACGACTATCTGTCTGTCCGTCCGCATATTATAAATGGACACTTACCTAAAATACCGCTGGTAGAATCTTTCTCCGAGTATATGACTATGTCTTCTTTGCTCTTGGACTTATGAAGCTTCTGTAACTCTTGTATCCATAACAGTGATTCGTCGTTTACTATTTTCATAACATTCATTGGCTTTTGAGGTACCTTCCGCCTAAAAGGTAATTAAAGCCACAATTCAAATGATAACAAATACGATAATGCATTTTGTCATTATAAAGTGAAAAATGAATTTTTCAAAATATATGGGAGTTACACTCACACTAATCCTTACCCAAATGAATGAATTAGACTAACAAGTATAATTAATTTGCATCTAAACGTCAATCAGAATAGTTATTCTAGCTTACAGCAAAAGTTTACCAATAGTTTATTGCCCTAACCAAACAAATCTTGTACCTGTCAAAAATATCAGTATTAGGCAATCCAACGACCTGTCAAACTAATTCAATATGGCTACCGTTGGGCAAACATCTTCCTGTTATCATTTGAGACTGTGCTGGATTATGCTCCTTTTTGCAAATTTCTTCATTTAAAATGGTTTCTTGGGAATAGTTTAAGTTAAAAAAACAATATGCTATATACATGCCTTGTGGTTAGCTGTCGATCTCGATCTGATCGAAAAAAACCTGGATTTTACTCAGCACCTGCCGATAGATCTCATCGGCTTGTGACTAACAAAAATGAATGTTCCCCAAAATGCAGGAGTTTGTGGACAGTTGCATTTAAACGCGATAACCTTAGATTCAAAACTAAATTATAAAAAAGCTTCCAATTGATACGCAAAGTGTACAATAAAACGAACCTTCGAAAAACGTCAGGGTTTTCTAATGATAATCGGCTCCGATTCATCTTAAAACACTAAATTAGAAGGTAGAATACTGATACACACACATAAAAATGGTACAAAATCCATAAAAAGTAAAACTGAAATGAAAGCTTTATGAGCCTGACGGCATCAAACTCATCGCTAGCCTCAAACTGACCGTTTGCCCAACGCCGCCATGATGAAATGTCACGTGGTTTGGATCGCCTAATATGTATAATAGTTTCCAAAATAAGTTTAGCGATGCTATTGTGAAAGTAGCTCTTATTTATCGGCTACCAAAAATAATCATGAAGGCGGTTAGTGTTTGCTCAATAGGTATTTATCCACATTTTTTCAAAAAAAATAAAACAGATATTGAAATACAGACCACCACAGTACTAACATTAGTTAAGTAAGAGGGAATGAATGTCGACAGAAGCACTGCGTTGCTTCACGGGGATGATTTCTGGCACCGACTTATATTATAATATGTTTAAATTATACGTTTATTGTCAATAGCTAAAAAGTTGAAATGTCAAACTTTGATTTCTCTGCAACGAATGCGAATTTAAAACTAACTCCTTTTGATATCGGCTTCACGTTCCGAAACCTACGTGCGATTTCTTTTTTCGGGATTCGTCTATATACTAATAAAGAAATGGTACGTATGCTCAACTCATAAAAAGAATGCTCTAGGGAATCAATAATATTGATGTTGGAGCGTAAATTTAGAATAATATATGCGTATAATTTCCGTAAAGTCATGTAATTGTAAATTTGCAGAAGGCAGTCAGATTAGCCGACCGTCTATCATCTATCATCACGAAAGCCCTATCGTTAATGAAAAAAATGGAGTGAAGTTGATTGACTCAATACTTCCCACACATTACGGTGATGCCAGTTTATTATTTTCCCATAGCATAAAGATTTAGTCTGAGATCCCCTTGCAAAAAAATCATCGCCAGTACCCCCCCCCCCCCCCAGATTGTCATATACCGCTAGGTCTTTCCTGCACAGGTCAATGAACAGACTATTATCAATAATACAAACTTTTCAGTTTTAAAACCCCCTACCCCCCCCCATCCACCCCAATTTCACCCCCACCCAAAAAGGTACAAAGCGGTCAGGAACCCCTAAAACATCTAAAAACGAAATTTGAGCTGTTTTCATATTTTTAGTTTTTTGATTATTGCTACGCTGCCACTGACATGATTTCTAACAATCATACACGTTTTACATCCTCACCACTGTAATAATAATGTGTCAAAATTTCATTACAATCAATTTAATAGTTTCCACGTTACAAAATACAAAACAACCTAAAGCAATAAATACTCGGATGTATGCAGAAAATTCTGCCCCTTAGTTTCGGTAATAGGCAAGGCAATGTTCAGATGGATCTAACAAGGTGATTTATGTCGCTAGATCTTCCTTCACAGGTCAGTGGACAGCCTATTATGAATACAGCAAATTTTTAAGTTTTTCAACCCCCCACCCTCCAACCACCCGAATTTCACCCCCACCCAAAAAAACTCAGTAAATGATCAGGAACCTCTAAAACACTTAAAAACGAACTTTGAGCTGTTTTTATATTTTTAGTTTTTTATTGTTTCTGCGCCGCCACTGGCACGATTTATAAAATCCATACGCATTTTCCATCCTTGCCACGGTAGTAATACTGTGTCAAAATTTCATTAAAATCAATTCAACAGCTTCTTCGTTATATAATATAGAACGATCTAAAGCAATACTCATTATGTACATCGGAAAAAATTCTGTCCTTTAATTTCTGCAATAGGCATAAGGCAATGTTCGGATAGACCTAAAAAAGTTATTTATGTCGCTAGGTCTTCCTTCACAGGTCAGTGGGTAGTCTATTATGAGTACAACAAATTTTTCAATTTTACAACCCCCCAACCACCCCAATTTTCACCCCCACCCAAAAAAAGTAGAAAATGATAAGGAACACCTAAAACGCCTAAAAACGGAGTTTGGGAATATTTGAAATTTTTCGTTCTTTGCTAATTACTCCGCCGCCAATGCACCGATTTTCAAAATTATAGCAGCATTACCTACTACGACCCCACAGCATGTCGCTGCCCAAATTTCATCACAATCCATGCAGCGGTTACTGAGATCACGAGGACAGAAAAACGCGTACAGACAGACCGACAGACAGACCGACAGACAGACAGACAGACCGACAGACAGACAGACAGACCGACGGAAATGAGTGATGTGGATTTTCGTTATGTAGACATCAAGAAACGCCAAAAAAATGTATTATCTCAAAATCGAAAATTTTCGCGATTACAATACTCCCCTCACCTATCGGTGTGGGAAGTAAAATGAAAGTAAAGCGAAGATGCGCAATAAAATTTTGTAGTTGATTAGGTATGTCCAACCTCGTGCCTTTTACGTCCCACACCGATAGGTGAGGAAAGTATTGTGATCGCGAAAATTTTCGATTTTGAGATAATATACCTTTTGGGCGTTTTATGATGTCTATATAACGAAAATCCATGTCACTCGTTTCCGTAGGTCTGTCTGTCGGTCTGTCTGTCTGTATGTATATATACTTTTTTGGCGTTTTATGATGTCTATATAACGAAAATCCATGTCACTTATTTCCGTCAGTCTGTCTGTCTGTCTGTCTGTCGATCTGTCTGCCTGTCTGTTAGCGTCTTTTAGCCTCCTAATCTCAGTAACCGCTGCATGTATTTTGATCAAATTTGGGCAGCTATGTGGTGTGGGATTGTAGTAGGCAATGTCGCTACAATTTTTAAAATCGGTGCATGGGCGGCGGAGTAATTAGCAAAAAACGGAAAATTTCAAATATTCTTTAAACTTCGTTTTTAGGCGTTTTAAGGGTTACTGATCATTTTTTACTTTTCTTTGGGTAGGGGGAAATTGGGGTAGTTTGGGGGGTGGGGGGTTGTAAAGCTGAAAAATTTGTTGTAATCATAATAGGCTGTCTACTGACCTGAGAGAGAAGGACCTAGCTGTATAATACACTTTTTAGGTCCATCCGAACATTGCCTTGCCGATTACAGAAACCAAGGGACTTATAGCATTTTCTGATGTACATATACAAAATATTGTGTAACGTGGAAACTTTTGAATTGACTTTAATGACACTTTGACACAGATTTATTACCATGACGAGGATGGAAGACGCGTATGGTTTTTGGGAATCGTTTGAGTGGTCGCACAGCAATAATAAAAAAATAAAAATATAAAAACACCTCAAACTTCGTTCTTACACGTTTTGGGGTTTCCTGATCATTTTAAATTTTTATTTGGGTGGGGGTAAAATTCGGGTAGTTCGGGGTGGGGGGTTGTAAAACTCAAAAATTTGTTGTATTCATAATAGGCTGTCCATTGACCTGAGAGAAAATGACCTAGCGGTATAATGCACTCTTTAGGTCCATCCGAGCATTGTCCGTTGACCTGTGAAAGAAGTACTTGCACAGTAGAATAACACGCTTCTTTTGCGGCCAGGCGTGCGATGATTTGATTACAAGGGGATCTAGACTATAGCATCATACTATGGAAAAATAATAAAACTGGTATCATCGGAATGTGAGTGAGTACTGAGTCAATCAACTTGATACATTTTTTACAGAAACCAAGGGACTTAGAATTTGTGATGTGTGATACGAGTGTCGGTATATTACGTAACGCGAAAATTATTGAATTGATTTTAATTAAACTTTGACACAGTATTACTGCCGCGGCGAGAATGGAAAACGCGTATGTTTTGTAAAAATCATGTCAGTGACGGCGCAGCAGTAATAAAAAAAATTAAAAATATATAAACCCCTCAAGCTTTGTTTTAGGGGTTCCTGACCATTTTCTAGTTTTTTGGGTGAGGGTGAATTTGGGGTGGTTGGGGGTTGGGGGGTTGTTTAACTGAAAAAAATCGTTCTATTCATAATAGTTTGTCCATTGACCTGTGGAAGAAAAAATAGCCGCATATTACACTTTTTTAGGTCCATCTGAACATTGGCTTGCCTATTACAGAAAACAATTTTGTGATGTATACATACGAGTTTTACTTTATTTCGTTCTATGTATATTGCGTAAAGCGAAAATTATTGAATTGATTTTAATGAAATTTTGATACAGAATTTAGTGCCACGGCGAGAGTGGAAAACGCGTCTGCTTTTGAAAAATCGTGTCAGTGGCGGCGCAGCAATAATAAAAAAGCTAAATATATATATATAAAACAGCTCAAACTTCGCTTTCAGATGGTTTGGAGGCTCCTGATCGTTTCGCATCATCCAGTTGAAGCATGCAGAAAAAAAAAACCGTGGCGCCCTAGCTTCTAAGGAGGGAGACGCAAGAAACTTTTTACGAGAGGTTTTGTGTTGGATGTTTTTTTGCGGGCAGGTGGGCGATGATTTGGTTGCAAGGGAATTTCAAACTATAGCTTCATGCAATTGGACAATAATAAAATGGTATCATCATTATGTGTGGGAAGTACTGAGTCAATCAACTTGACTCCATTTTTTGCTTGCGCATAGCGCATGCCACTACGCATATCTCTGCGTGCACCGTGACGCAAAGCACGCATGCGGCAGCGCATGCCTCATTCGAGCGGGAATGAGCCATTTTTCATTGTGCACGCCACAGCGCAGGCAGTTCCACCGATTTTGGATTTCTGTGCACTTCAATATTCAATTTTGTAAGGTTTTGGCTCGAATACTAGTATGATTACAATAATTTGTGAAGTGTTAGCATGAATAGCGAGCAGAGTTTGAGGTTTTTTGAAGACTACGGGTATTATCAGTGCTTATGGGATATTCACAGCAAATCGTACACAAATAAAAATAAACGTAATGATGCCTACCGTGAATCAAATGAAAAGTACAAGTTAAATGAGAAAAAAAGACAAAGATAAATAGCTCGAGGTCTTGTTCTTCCAAAAAATATCAAAAACTAACTGAGATGAGAAGTGGTTAAGGAGTGACAGACAATACAATTCTACTTAGTTTGCTTATCGGAAGTTGTTATTTATAGCTGATTCTCTGACACCCAGGAAAACGAATGACTCTATATGGGATGATAATAACTTTTGCTGATATCGCTTCTCTAAAACGAGTAGATATCTGATTTTTCCAAAGCTGGTCTGACCATAACCAGAAGAGTTTCAAAATTATTTCTGGACATCCTTGTGAAGTTTCTAAAAATATTGTGGTTGCCTTCTAAGGTCTTTAAAATTTGGAAATTGCGAGTTTTAAAGTAATCCTTCATCCAAATTGATTTGCTTCAAGTTTTTAAGTTTATTAATTTGCTTCAATGCTAAGTACTTCACTTCACTACTTCACTTCAGTACTTCACTTATCCCTCCAGGCTAAGTAGCGTTAGTTTCATCCATCTTGAAGCACACACTGAAGTGAGGCGTAAGTATGGACAGGTTAAAGGCAAGCACCAAAGCGTATACTATTTGGCATGCGTTAACGCATGTTGAATTGAACAGTGAAAGGCAAGTTGAAAGAAAAAGGGCACGAGTGTGGACATACTTATTGGGTCTTTTTAAGCTGAAGCTTTTTAAATTGGTAAAAATGCTTAATCAGCTGATACTCTGTCACGACGTAGGGTGTTTGAGTGGCATAATAAGTGTAAAGACAGTTGTGACTTTGTTAAAGGTGAGCATGTCCATAAGACCTTTTTTTTGATGAATTTGGAGTTATTTACGGTCACACTGTACCTAAAGGACCACTAAATGCAAAATTATATCAAAAAATGCCGCCTTATCAAAACTTTGATTGGATGCGATTTGTCAACGACCAATTGGTGGAAATTATGGTTCACCGACCTACTCTCCCGATATTGGTCCATATGACTTCTATTTGTTTTCTTCAGTCAAAAAATGACTGAAAGGGAGAATCAGAGACGGATTTAGAGCTGTTATGGGTATATTCTAAAGAGAATATAAATAATTGGTTTCTCGAAAGTTTGTGGTACGTGGATAAAGCGATGGCTTAGGTGTATTGAGCAGAATGGGGAGTACTTTAAAGGAAGAGTTTTGAAGAAATATTTCGCTTCTATCCTATCGCATCAGTCTTGCTATTTTCTAGTACATTCTCGTATATGGTTGAATCATGATTACATTCCTAATTGTTCAGTGAACTGCGATCTTCTGTTGTTAGATTTGCTCGAGGAAAAATCAGATTTATGATATTCAGACCAAAGAGGCATACATTTTCCCAGGTTTTCTTATTACTGGCTGTTGGTACATGAGTGAAATACCTCGTTGCCTCGTCTTAGGGATTCTTGAGTGCTCTTGAGTGAAACAGTGTCGATGTACAAATGGGTCTCGGGTAGAATTTATTAATATTGGAGGTGAGGTACTCTCTGGTGTGAGGGACAGCTGCCAATCAATCCCCAGTTAAGTTTGATAAATCAGCACATAACATACAAGGTGCATGCTTATGCTTATGTTACTACATCACAGATTTTTTATAAAAGGTTAAAGGAAAAGTGAAAATTTTGTTATTGGTGATTCAAAACAAGTTGGACAGACGATTTTGTGGTCTACTGGTAGGTGGCAAATAAGATTTTTATAACGTCTACTATCATACAACAGGTCCTATTTGAAAGTATTCAGTATAAAAATAAAAATAGATCTTAAAATTAAAGGAATATTCACATGGCATGGTTGCGATCAAAATTATATCAGGTGCTTTCCTTTTACATGATTTATCTGATAATTCTAACTTGTGACGTCATGACTCATTTCGATGTACGTTCCTTTTGTTTTCTGAATCTGGGTCTAAAGCGAGATAATTTACCCCCAATTAAGCCCATCTGCACTAGCTCGAACTAGGTAGATCAGTTGTCTCAGATCATTTAGATGACAAATAAATGAGGTTAGGATTTTTTGTAAGTTTGAATTTCAGCGGGTTTTGTGGTGTATGGATAGTCGATAGTGTATGATGAGCGACGATCTCTTCCAAAAACGTAAAAAACTAGGTTATGGAAACGATCGACAGATCATAGAATCATAGCATATTACAAAATTTCGAGAAATGGCATTTAACTGCACAAACACGTCCTTTTAACTCACCTGAGCTATGAGGTTTCCAACTGAGCTGAGCCGTCTCATTTTTAAATGATCTAAGTTAGTGCAGATGTAAAAGAAAAGCACCTATTGTTTCTAGTTAGTATGGAAGCAAGTGATAATGCCATCTCACCTATACAGCACCAGTAATTCTTCTTTTGTCCTATGGATAGTGCAGGCATCCAATTTTTCGAAACACGCTGCTGATATGTTGTAGTTTGGTTCTTCTCTACTGATGATGAAACCGTTTTCTTTCAGAGATGCAAAAATATCAACACAAAGCTAAAATTAGAAATACCTTTTACAAATATATTTCTAGACAAAAAAATTAATTTCGTTATATTTAATGCATTAATATGATTTCGTTGAAAATTTATAGAAAATATGTATGCAACATTGTTTTGAACCGGCAAATGCATAAAGTAGGCAGCCAAAAAGCTTAATTTTTAGCTATTCCAACCGTCTGCGTCCGTCTGTCCAAATATTTACCAGCCCAGCCCACTCAGTAGTTTTGTTTTGCTGAATAATGACATCTATTCGCTCATTAATCGTTACTATCGTTAGATATTTTGCGTACGGTACATATACAAAAATGCACTACTTTTTATATTTTCTAATTTGATTGTTTTCCTCATATTAGTTATGTTTCTTTGTTAACTTTGTTCAATTTTTTTATTGCACCTTAGTAAACAATCAACAAACCAATTACAAAAGGATGTGCAAACTTTGCACCTAAGCAATGATAGATAGATGTAGATAGATATTTATTAAGTAATGGTTACATTAGAAATGCTTTTTTACACCTCAATACGCATAGATAAAATGCGATACAAAAGTCAAAGCAAATAAACGCTCATCCGTTCATTCGCCATTCGCCACAATACATTTAAAAATATACAGTGAGGCGATTTAAAATCCATTGAATTTGCACAGCATTTGAATACAAACAGAACAATACAATACATAACTGAATATGGCAAAGAGCATCATGTTGACTAAACGGAATAGTATGCAGGACAGACCAGAGTGAGCAAGACGACCGCAGAAAAGAAGACTAAGACTGCTTATTGACCAGACACCCGCAGCAACGAAGTAATGCTCACGTAGTTCCGTTGCTGTGTGGAGAAGAGGCAGCCTGCAGAGGTTTTTTACTGGGTAGGACCTCCAGTCGCCGCAAAGAGCGGTGCGTGCAACTCTCACATCTTGCAAACATTAAGAAGACCATCATGTTTTTCCTCTGCTGATAAAAAAAACTGAATGTGGTAAAACAGAGATACACATTATTAATTTGATCATCACAGATAAAGGAAAAAAGGAACTCCTAAGAAAGATCTCGGAAATTGTTGCTTGTAAATTCATCATAACTATAAAGAGCCTTTCTGAGGAGGTTGTTTCTGATTTTGGCACGAAACAGCTCGTCCGGTAAAGCTATGGCATTTTCTGGTAGGACATTAAAAAGCCTAACACAGGAATAGTCTCTACCCCTTCTGGTTGAATCCTTAGGCTGTCCTGAAAGTTAGCAGTGCAGTCTGCCATGGGTTAGCTTATAGCGAAACACCTAGATTACTCGAAAACAACAAGATAATTTTTCTAGAACTGTTCTGCTATACTTCTCTGGTTTACATGGTTTACATGCCAGGTTATTCACTTGGAGGATTGTCTGGGCACAGATTAGCTAATGTGGCACACTTTTCACTAGCACTATCACCATCTAAAGATCCAATAGAGCTACCACCCGAGTGTTTTAACACAATTCAATCTAACCTCATTCTGATTCATTCCTTCATGAATTACAACACAATAGTTAATTCCAATAGTTGATGGTATAAAGTTTTGTTGACTTGGAGTGCAAGGGAATTTTTCTATAAGCTTTAGGCATTATAATGACTTGGACAATTTTATACCCACCTTCTAAAATCAAACAGGTTGCCGAATGAGTATCTGACTTGGGGGGCCCTTGGCATGTCGGATGGTACAGATCACAGTTACAGATGGTAAAGATATTGAAACGGCGAAAAACAATCCAGAAACCAGGGACTACTACAAGCTGCTAGCCTCCTGTAAGTCACCTTCGACCCTTCACCTCTTTCTAACGTCAACACAGTAAAATGTCAAATGTCAGATTTTTAGGTATACAGAAGGGTATGGTCTTTAAGGATATCCATAGAATGGCCTCATAGTATGCAAGCTGAGGATTTCCAAAACTGTCATCCATAGGATCTTCCAGTGATAATAGGACCAGTGGGATGTCCAAAGGATGTCCAATGTCCATGCCTGCCTGTCTGCCACAGAATATTCCAAACAGGTTATCCTAGGGCTAACTTAGGATAACCTAAGATGGTCTACAGATAACCTATAGATGCCCTTCTGGTCTTATCCCAAATTTGAGCGATACGGCTTCCTTTAGGATGTTCTAGAGATATCGGGTGCTGTGTGGGACAGGGAAGGAAAGGTAAGCAGTCCAAGTTCAATAAATTTGTTACGACAACAATCCCTCCAACCTAGGCCAGAAATTACCCTTATACACAGGCGTTAGAGCCGAAAAACCCGACTTCCTAATATGCTCCTTTATTAAAAGTAACCTCTCAATTCTGCCTGTGACTCGGGGAACATAAGGTAGGCAGGCTTTGGCTACTGGTAGTGGTTGTGGCTACTTTTCTACTCTACTTCTATTTGCTTTTCTGAGTAGCTGTTTGCCTTCAACGCATTCTTCAGATGTTTGAGCTCGGCACCTAGTTCAGCTGGTTCACACACTCTTCTTGCCAGTTCTGTCAGTGTTTTGATGCTTCCAAACTTCTGGCATGGATGGTGATTCGAGTTGTTGTGCAAATAGCGATCGGTTTACGTAGGTTTCCTGTACACTGTGTGTCCCAAGGTTGATTTTTTCTGGTTACTAGCAAATCGAGAAAGCAGGTTCTTTGTTTTCTTTCACTTTCGTGGTGAACTGGATGTTCGGTTGTGCAATGTTCAGGTGTTGTAGGAATTCCACTAACCTGTCTTGTCCGTGGCTTCATGCAACAAATGTGTCATCCACGTATCTGAACCATATCTATATCTTGAGCGCTGTTTAAGGCCTGCTCTATCTTCCATATCACAAAGTTAGTCACCACTAGACTCAGAGGGCTTCCCATCGCCACGCCTTCCATTTGTTCATATATTATGTTGTCCTGTGCAAAGTATGTTGTAGTTAGTACATGCTTGACGAAGTTGGTGATATCTCATGGGAATATATGTTTGATGCATTGTAAAGTATTGTGCAGTGGTACCTTTGTGCGCCGAGTCCTTGATAAACCTATCAGTTTTCCCAACATACGGACTCGGTAGTGTGGTCAGGTGTTTTATTAGCTCATAGGTAGGTGCGCTTATTGCGCTAACAATGAACTGCTGAACGCAGTGGAGTATTGGGTTGGTGGATCTTCAGCAAGCCATAGAGTGTACATCCGAACATCCAGTTCACGATGGAAGTGGAGGAAAACAAAGAACTGGATTTTCTCGGTGTGCTAGTAACCAGAAAAGGATCAACGTTGGGACACACAGTGTACAGGAGACCAACGCATACCGATCGCTATTTGCACAGCAACTCGAACCACTATCTATGCCAGAAGTTTGGAATCATCAAAACACTGGCAGAACGGGCAAGAAGAGTGTGTGAACCAGCTGAACTAGGTACCGAGCTCAAACATCTGAAGGACGCGTTGAAGGCAGATGGCTACTCAGAAAACAAATAACCAGATCCATGCGAGCTGGTAGAGTAGAAAATCAACCACAACCACCACCAGTAGCCAAAGCTTTCCTACCTTATATTCCTCGACTCATAGACAGAATTGGGAGGTTACTGCAGAAGGAGAGTATTAAGGCGATATATAAATCAACTGGGAAAATACATCAGCATTTAAGATCGGCAAAGAACAAAAGTGGTCTGTGGACAGCACCAGGGTTTTATCGGATACCAAGTACTTGTGGTAGCGTATACATCAGAACAGCAAAGAGATTGGTAGATCGGAACACAAATCAAATTGGCGAATAGGTCAGACAGAAAAATCTGCATCTGCAGCTGCATGCACTCCAGGAAAGCGGAAACCACGAGATACAGTTTGACCAGACAGGTTCTGGCTACGACCTCATCTTATTACGCCAGATTGTACAGGACTCTCAAAATCGAAAATTTTCGCGATACAATTCTCTCTTCACCTCACCTATCGGTGTGGGAAGTAAAAAGTGAAGATATCTAGAGGTCTAGATATAAATGGAGCATTCTGAACATCTATTGAAATGATTACTAGAATATTTTAATTACGCTATGTTGTAATTGGGTTTATTTCATGTAGTTTTCTACAAACTAAATTATGTTTTACAATTCAAACAGACCGCAATTCAAGTTTCATTTTCCGCGATTTTGCTAATAAGTAGAAGTACATACCGAAGAATTTGAAGGGTTCCAGTCAGAGGTGACATTACTTTTGACCTACGGAGATGGCTACCTTTTTATGGCACTAAATGTGAAAATTTATTCAGAAAACATAGATATTCTACTGCGAGCAACAATCACTAGTAGTTTTCCATTGATTAAATATTTTTTAACTGACTTCGGAAGTTGGCTAATAGCTAATATGGTGTGAAAAATGAGCGTTCTTGTTACCCCTTTTGTTTCTGGTTAGAGCTAATATGTTGTAAGGAATGTTCATAGTCTTGCCTCGCTGCTCTAGTTGGTTTGCATCTTTCTACTGATTTAGTTGGTTTCTTCCATATTAACGGGCTTTTATGTTCCTCGGCCTGCTAAGTTGCTTGCACGCAGGAAAGTTGAAAAACAACGATTTGACAGAAAGTTTGAAATAAAATGAAAACCAAAACGATTGATATCGAGAATTCGATATCGTTAGAAAGGTGATTAAATTTTACATTTGATTCTTCAAACCAAAATAGGCATTCCTATTTGAATCTGCGATTGAAGTTTCCTTAATTAATCTACTGATTTCTCCAACCATAAAAAGAATTCAAGTTTATCGGTCTAATCTAAGGTGACACGTTTCATGCTTGATCATACCGCAGAGTCACGGCCTTCTAGGTTTTATAATCTCTGCGATATTTTACCTACTTATACCAAAATTGGCGATTTGCGCCTAAACGGTTTGTCTAAAGTCCCATGTATGATACATAAAGTCACACTAGAATTCACCAAGGAATCCAAATATGCAATAGTATATAGGGAGTTCCATTCAAAAAATGCAAGTTTGATAGGAGTCACCCTGAATAAACGTCAAAATTTGAGTGAAAATACTTTTACATTGTAGCCCTCAATGGTCCCTATCATGATCAAGTGACATATTTTTGAAATATGTTTCAGTAAGCCCACAATCTTCCGTCCACGCACCATTGGCCCACCCAGTATATACTAGAAACAACAAAGGGCCCAGAACCGAGCTCTGTGGTACTCCTTGTTTTATTTGTTGTTGTTGTTGAGGTAGACTTTCATCCCAAGCCACATACGGTGAGCGATTTTGGAAGTGTGAATTAATTAATTTGATGCTATGAGTATCAAAGTTGTAATACTGCAATTTCTGCAGAAGCATGTCGTGAGAAGCACAGTCAAATGCCTCAGTTAAATTCAAAAAGGATGCAAATGCATTAGCACCTTCTTCCATGCTTTCTGTTATCTTGTCAATAAGATTATTTATGGCTAGTATGGTAGACCCTTTCTTTCGAAAGCCATATTCTGCACGGTAAAATAAAATATTTTCTTAAAAAAAGCTATATATTTGATAGTTCAAGATTGATTCAAAAATCTGTGAGAAAATTGGAAAAGCGATATGGGACGATAGTTGTTTGGATATTCAGGGCATCCTTTATTTTTAAAAACAGGTACTACCATTGCTCTCTTAAGAGATGATGGAAATACCCCTACTGATGTACAATGATTTAGGGTCGCATTCATAGTCGATACTTAAGGGTCCCTTAATACTGCAGGTCCCTTAAGTAAAGTTTTGTGTTTCGAAACCTTACTTGAGGGTCCCTTACGTAAGGCTCCCTTGAGTAATACTCAAGTAACGAAATGTCAACATACCATTTCGTTGCAGTCAAGACGATTTTGTTGGTTAATTTTGGAGTACGGTGTTGTCAGTTTTTGCCACGTCTGGAAAAATGTCCGGCACGAAACACGTAATACTGACACAAAACAAAAGGAGATAACAGAAAACATCAAAAGGCGTAGGCATAGACATAAGAAAATACTTATATATTTGAAATATGACAACGCCGCGAATGAACCCCGCCATCTGGTAAAGTCGTATCTTATTTGAAAAGTGGCATTGCATATGGAGTTTATATCGCGTAATAGTGATAGTTATGTCGATTTTGGTGGAACGTAGCGTGATCCTCGAAAAGCACATAATCGAAAAAACCTCTTTGATAACGAATTTTTCGTTTTACCCAGTTACAAAAGTTTCTTCTTCGCCGAAAATCACCTTCAGTAACTCCTGGTGTAACGGGATGTGATATGGGTGCATCCCATTGTTTGATAGTATTCTTTGCACACTTTCATAGCTTAACCCTTGTTCTTCGGAAATTTCCCTTATACTTGTATTAGGCTAATTCATAACTGCTAATAATACATTGAATTCACTTTCTGAGGTCGTAACGGGTTTTGTTTTTCCTTCTTCTCGTTTGCTACATTACCTGTACGATTAAACTAAACACTCCTTTATCCAATAGGAGGGATTTAGAGTCCACAAGAGCACAAGGGGTTGCAAAAGTGGTAATTGGGAGTGGTTTAGTGATAGGGAATTTGAGGCAGATGGGTCGTTATACCGAATCTGTGAATATTTAAGAGATCAAAGTAGAAAACAAATCCAAGTAGCCCACCGAGAGGAGCCGAGTTCCCGAGGAGTCGACCCGAACAACGTATGTATCGCGGTGGATGCCACGAGCGCGCCTATTTAGCGTGAAACGTGAGTGGCTATTCCAGCAGTAAAATTCAAGAGGTGCGCCAAATTACGGCGAAGCAGTTCCAGTTGATCAGCGGTGCATACCGAGGCAGATAGAGGCGGACTCAGAATTGGTACGGCAAAATTTCGAGAGGTATGGATAGCGACGACTACTCTACTGACGAAGGTAAGCGGAAAAGGGAGGTGGCAGGGGTTACAGATTTTTTCGCGAAATGCCGGAAAACGGCAAGGACACCAGAAAAAGGTCCTAAAGCCGATAGTGCCAAATTGGATTGAATTATGGACATGTTGGAAGGGCTCACTCTAAGAACAACTGAGAGGCATGGCTAGGGTGGAGAGAAGGAAAGCACGTGAGGTAAAAATAAGATTCATGAAACTAACTATAGATGGGCAAGTATGGAAATGGAGCCATCGCGAAGGGCGCATAGAGCGATAGGCGCAGCAAGATCAAAAAGCAAAAAAGTAAAACGCGATGAAGGCAGAAAGGCCTTAACGATGAAGACTGAAGCTATGGACATGGAACAAGATAATGGCACATGGAATGTTAGAGGACTGCAGGGGGCGGGAGTTTTAGTTAATCTAGTGGGGAAAATGAACAAATACAAAATGCATATTGTAGCCTTACAAGAAACACATTTAAAAGGAAATATTGTAGAAAAAATAGGTAATTACATTCTGTTTACGAGTGGGGGAGCACAGAAGGTTTGGGGTGGGGTTTTTAGTTCATGCGGACTTCAAGAGTAGCACTAAATGTTTTGAACCAAAATCAGATAGATTGTGAATGTTGAGGGTAGAGTTGAATGGAATCAAAATGGTAACAATCAACATACATGCACCTACTGAAGATAAGGAGGAGGAGGTGAAGGACGAATATTATGAAAAGATGGCAGATATACTGGAGGAAATAACAAATGAATATGTCACAGTGGTGATAGGAGATGCTAATGCGAAAGTGGGAAATGAATACATATACAAACAAATAACAGGAGGAGAAAGTAAGCATATGGACAGTAACGATAATGGCCTTAGACTGATTTCCCTTGCAATAGAACATAACTTAAAGATTATGAGCACGCATTTTAAATGAAAACGTGGTTTATACGGGAGAGAATAGAGACAAACCAAATAGACCACGTCTTAATAAAAGAGCAATTCTCAAGATATATCACTAATGTAAGATCCTGCAGAGATGCTGAGTCAGATTCGGATCACTACCTGGTCAGAGCTTCAATGAAGATATGCCAGTCAGCAGAAAAAAGACCAAGGCAAAAGAGAAGCAGGTAGCATAACGTGGAAGATCTGCGGAAGGTAGAAATAGGCCAACAGTATAGAAATCCAATACCTCAGGAATATGGAACAAAAGAGCATAAAAGATAACGGAAACTGAGGAATGCTGGAACTGTTTAAAAGGAGCAATACAGAAGGCAACAAGCAACACCTTAGGTAGTCATCGACGCTATAAGAAGGAGACGTGGTTTAATGTCGAATGCAGACGAAAGTTAGAAGAAAGAAAGAGGCTAAGACAGGAGACGCTACAATCGCAGATGGAGGAAGACATAAAGAACTACCAAAATCAGAAGAGGAAATCTAAGCAAGTTCATAGGAAACAAAAAAGAATATTTGAAGAGAACAGGTTGAAGCGGATCGAAATGTCATTTATGAAAAAGAAATGCGTAACTTTTATAAAGATGTTAAAGCTATTGGGAAAGGGTTCCAGTCGCAGGCGGTCTTCTTCAGAAATAAGGAGGGAAAGCTACTGGGAAGTGCATATGAAATTTTAGAGGAATGGAGGCAACACTTTGAGGATCTGCTAAATAAAGAAACGGTCCAGGTAGCTCAAAATACTGAAGAAATAACGAAGGAGAAATAGAGGACGACCCATCACAAGATGAGGTATTAGAGATTTTACAGGCTATGAAAAATAATAAAAGCCCGGCTGAAAACTTAGAATATGCAGGAGAGCTTGTGCATGCAGATATGTATAACATAATTCTGGGTATATGGAAAACCGAGAGACTGCCAACCGATTGGTGTAACCCTCTAATTATACCAAGAAAGGTGACCCAACTATATGCAGTAACTACAGGGGAATAGTTTTGTATAGGTGACAAAATATTCGCAACGTTAGTCAAGTTAAGGTTAGAAAAATATGCAGACTGGAGGAGTACCAAACAGAATTTCGGAAGAACAGATCCACGACAGATAATATATATTTAGTCAAACAAATTTTTACAGGGTGTCATGAATATAACATACCTATACATATGGTGTTTATTGACTTTAGAGACGCTTACGATACAGTAAATAGAGACGCATTGTAAACGCTTTGAAAGGATTTTAAATACCTGGTAAACTGATACGGCTGGTCAGTATGACTCTGTCTAATACAAAATGTGCGGTGAAGCTTAATGGGATGGTATCAGATTATTATCATATTATTAGTGGTTTGAGGTAGGGTGACCCACTCTCGACAGTGCTCAGTTCAACCTGGCATGGCGTTAGAAAAAATAATAAGGGACAGTAAAATTAACAGAACAGGGACTCTATATACCAAGGGGCACCAATCTCTGGCAGATCATACCGATTAACTCTTCATTTGAAAAATTCATCATTCCTCAGCTCCAACTGCATGTACACAAGTAACACGGAGACAAAACCAAAACAAATAAAATTTCAAATATCAGTTGACAATTGTATAGTTGACAAACGCAGTATTATTTACAACGTTCTCTCAAACACGGTAGTCATAGCCAACTCTGAGAAACTTTCGCTATTTTCATAATCGCACCATAACCGTTACATTTAGGTATACATAATGTTAAAATAAAAATAAGTATTATGTAAGAACTTTCTGAGAATGCCACAATATACAGGGTATTCCACTTAAAATAACAAAGAAGTCTATGGCCGTGAGTTTGGGTTCAGCTTATATGCAAAATTAAAGATAGCAGAAACTTGATAATTTGAAACTAAACTAGATAAACACGAAATTATTCTAGCATTGAGGGTTAGCCCCCCGTTATTGATTTTTCAAGATACAGGGTGATGACTTCATTAAAATTTTCACAAAAAGTGGCCATATCTCTGAAAATACCTTGATAACCTGATATAACATTATATTGCCGGAATAGGGAAAATGAACGCAATTCAAATTCGAGATAATTTATAAGGTCTTTCATTTGAAAAAACACAACTTTGGTATGCCGTGACTTTATGAATAAACTTGTATACTGTACAATAATTTTACAATACAGACCTTCGCTTTACCCATAACTTTAATTCGAAGGTTTTTTTGCATCTTCCATAATAACGGTGCTATTTAACTTCGGGGTATAAATTGATCCCCCTGTATGTAGATCGCGGAAGGTGCTCTGCCAGAGCGGTGGAGGACCTCCAGGCAGAAAACCATGCACGACTGGCAGGAGATCTGATCCCTTTCGGGTATATAGAATCAAAATAGGAGGAGTGACGAACGATCATTGTCGTCATTGCGGCCAGAACGACACAGTCGATCATAACCTATTTGGGTGCGACAGAAGGGCCTATTACAAGCAGGAAGCGAACTTCGGGCGGGCAGACTCTCTCTCTCACACTTCCAGGTGTGCGAGTGCTACTGTCCTTGCGATCAAACCGATTTCCTAAACCATCTATAATAAAAAAAACTACCACGAAAGATGGGATATGAGATGGGCAGTATGCAAGGCCATCCTCACCTTTGCGATGAAGGCTGGACTTGGGAACTAGGGTAAGGTGAGGTGCAAAAAGGCTCGTTGGTAGGCCTATGCACTGGTGGTTCCAGCCACCAGATAGCCTCTCCCCCTCTTTTATTCATTCATTCGTTCATTCGTTCATTCGTTCATTCGTTCATTCGTTCATTCGTTCATTCGTTCATTCGTTCATTCGTTCATTCGTTCATTCGTTCATTCGTTCATTCGTTCATTCGTTCATTCGTTCATTCGTTCATTCGTTCATTCGTTCATTCGTTCATTCGTTCATTCGTTCATTCGTTCATTCGTTCATTCGTTCATTCGTTCATTCGTTCATTCGTTCATTCGTTCATTCGTTCATTCGTTCATTCGTTCATTCGTTCATTCGTTCATTCGTTCATTCGTTCATTCGTTCATTCGTTCATTCGTTCATTCGTTCATTCGTTCATTCGTTCATTCGTTCATTCGTTCATTCGTTCATTCGTTCATTCGTTCATTCGTTCATTCGTTCATTCGTTCATTCGTTCATTCGTTCATTCGTTCATTCGTTCATTCGTTCATTCGTTCATTCGTTCATTCGTTCATTCGTTCATTCGTTCATTCGTTCATTCGTTCATTCGTTCATTCGTTCATTCGTTCATTCGTTCATTCGTTCATTCGTTCATTCGTTCATTCGTTCATTCGTTCATTCGTTCATTCGTTCATTCGTTCATTCGTTCATTCGTTCATTCGTTCATTCGTTCATTCGTTCATTCGTTCATTCGTTCATTCGTTCATTCGTTCATTCGTTCATTCGTTCATTCGTTCATTCGTTCATTCGTTCATTCGTTCATTCGTTCATTCGTTCATTCGTTCATTCGTTCATTCGTTCATTCGTTCATTCGTTCATTCGTTCATTCGTTCATTCGTTCATTCGTTCATTCGTTCATTCGTTCATTCGTTCATTCGTTCATTCGTTCATTCGTTCATTCGTTCATTCGTTCATTCGTTCATTCGTTCATTCGTTCATTCGTTCATTCGTTCATTCGTTCATTCGTTCATTCGTTCATTCGTTCATTCGTTCATTCGTTCATTCGTTCATTCGTTCCTTCGTTCCTTCGTTCCTTCGTTCGTTCGTTCGTTCGTTCGTTCGTTCGTTCGTTCGTTCGTTCGTTCGTTCCTTCGTTCCTTCGTTCGTTCGTTCGTTCGTTCGTTCGTTCGTTCGTTCGTTCGTTCGTTCGTTCGTTCGTTCGTTCGTTCGTTCGTTCGTTCGTTCGTTCGTTCGTTCGTTCGTTCGTTCGTTCGTTCGTTCGTTCGTTCGTTCGTTCGTTCGTTCGTTCGTTCGTTCGTTCGTTCGTTCGTTCGTTCGTTCGTTCGTTCGTTCGTTCGTTCGTTCGTTCGTTCGTTCGTTCGTTCGTTCGTTCGTTCGTTCGTTCGTTCGTTCGTTCGTTCGTTCGTTCGTTCGTTCGTTCGTTCGTTCGTTCGTTCGTTCGTTCGTTCGTTCGTTCCTTCATTCATTCATTCATTCATTCATTCATTCATTCATTCATTCATTCATTCATTCATTCATTCATTCATTCATTCATTCATTCATTCATTCATTCATTCATTCATTCATTCATTCATTCATTCCTTCATTCATTCATTCATTCATTCATTCATTCATTCATTCAGTCATTCATTCATTCATTCATTCATTCATTCATTCCTTCATTCATTCATTCATTCATTCATTCATTCATTCATTCATTCATTCATTCATTCACGAAAGAAGCATCATTTTGGTGCTTCTTATCAAATACGATTTCAGAGAATTAGTTAATACATATTTGGTATCTGTGTGTCGGACCATATTATGGACAAGCCGCTGCTGCTATGCGATTTCAAAATCATCCAGAATTTTCTTATAATTTGTGTGAATGGACTAGTATCACGAGGTTAAGAACAATGATTTAATTATTATGACCGCTTAGTGCATACAAAAATAAACGTTCTGCTGCATTTCGTTACTTTCTACATCATTTTGTTTTTTAGTAATTCCATTCTAAAGTTTAAAGAACGGAATTCAAATTCAGCCAATCACTGCCAACCGCGCGAATTATCAGCAGTGCATTGTTGCCAAGAACAGCTCCGACTCGCAAAACATTTACATTTCACATAGACATGTTATTTGCTATCCCAACTGTTATAAATATTTTGAAACTCACTTCTTAGCTTTCACATTTCTCATCTCCGTATTGAAGAACTGCATATTATCCACATAAAAGTCGTTCACCATAGCCATATCAACTTTAGGCAGGTTATCTGAATCGGCTTTTGTGAATCCACTATCGATTTTACTCATACTTGTTGGTTATGTTATGATAAAATAACTTGAAACCCAGTAAAATGGAATAAAAGGATATCCTGTACAAATAAACGCAAACAAATAATAATAACTTAATAATAACTTTAAGATTGTTGGAAATTACAGCCAAAGCCCAATGGAATTTGGAAGTGACAATGACCGAATGACGATTGATTGACAGGATTGACGGATCGTCCCTTAACTTAGCTTTCGGAAGAGTTGTTCCAAATTATGGTTCTATCACCGTCCTAGAACTGTTTTCATCAAACCCCGCCCATTTTACGGTTCTAAAAACGGTGATTGGTTGGTCCACCAGCGTACCAACCAATCATAGATTCTAGAATCACAAAATGGGCGGGGCACGATGAAAACCGTTCTAGGACGGCGATAGAACCGTAATTTGGAACAGCCCTGGAATTTCGGATCACGGGACATTAAAACCACAAAACATATCAGACGGGAACAGACGACAAGATAGATGAGCCAGCCCGCGTACAGCTCCGGCATTTCGCGCGCCATCAGAATGCGGCAACACAGCACACATATCTGTCTGTTGATTGGCTGTTCGCCTATAGGGCCGTGACGTCACGGCCCTAGGAAAATTCAAATATTTTCCTTATTTTCTTGGCTTTCCCGTGTCCAAAAAAATCGGGGAAAAAAACAGGATGATTTTTATGACGTACTCTGTCATATGCAACCATAAAAAAAAATCATGATACTAGTCCATAGTCCAACAGGAATGCAACTGTTGAATTTAAAAAACTTTTTCTTCAATTATTGAGCTTTTGATATCTATAAATAAATACAACTAATAAACATATAACTAGATTTGAAAGGCGTATATCGGTTCTTTGTACTTTACCTCTGGCCTCTGCGAAAGTTTCGAAGTAATAATCAGCACACAATCGGTTTCAGTATTCAGTTCTTTATCTACGGTGGTGATATTCACTTCCTCAATAGGGGTTTTGCTCAGTACGGTCACATTTGGTTGGATCATAGGTTGATCTTCTAATACAGTAAGCACAATGGGCGAAAGCAGATGATTGTTTAAGGACGTAAATTTGTCGACTATCTCAACGCTTTTCACTTTAGTTACCAAGCTGTTTTCCAAGATAATTTGAATGTTCACCCTCACAGATTCCTCAACAGTGAGAAATGTTTCATTCGGGACAAATACGTACTTCTCTAGAACTGGCACCCTCATGTCCCTTTTTCTTGTGATCGCACTTGCCATCAGACCTTGAATTTTGATATGTCCACAGCTGAAACCATAAAAAGGTACAATTAGTCGAACATGAATATTCTAGAATCCTTGGTGTTCTGCTACAACAAATTGCTTTTAAACCTGATTTTGTATTTATGTTATATACGACTATGTCCCCGAGATAGGACATGACCTGAACAAAGGGCAAAGTTGATGAGTCTAGCGCGCAAAATGTGTCTA
This sequence comes from Callosobruchus maculatus, assembly GCA_951848785.1. Lineage (NCBI taxonomy): Eukaryota > Metazoa > Arthropoda > Insecta > Coleoptera > Chrysomelidae > Callosobruchus > Callosobruchus maculatus. Next base: position 3,516,300 of record CATOUR010000045.1, read on the forward strand.
CAACACACTGCTTAGTTAAACAGTAGGATCAATTTTGACAAACGCTCTGAGCAACGCAACAACAACTTCAAGAAGTATTAGATGAAAACTATCTGAAATGTAGGTGCACACATCGTACAATAACTATTGTGGTGAATTGTATTCATGCTTACATCCGCATGTGGATTTCTCGATTTGAATTCGTACCAGAAAATGCCGGAAAAAGTCGGCGGGTAACGGGGCTCGAACCCGCCACCTCCAGATTGGTACTCCGGCGCTCTCACCAGTTGAGCAACGGTCGCCCTGTCAACTCAACTTCGAGAGCGTTGCCTGAATTGTTCTTATTTTCAGGCTTACATCCGCATGGGGATCTTTCAGTTTAAGTTCATACCAGATAATGACAGAAAAAGTCGGAGGCGAGACTTGAACATATGCCCTCCAGATTGGTATTTCCGCACCCTTACCAGTTGAGTTACGGTCGCCCTGTCAACTCAACTTCGGAAGCATCATCTAGAACAACGCGGGACGAACCCGCCGGCCGACGACTCTCTCTCGTCGTCTTCTGGTACCACTTGCGGCCCGCGCCGAGTGCACTGAATAGCCCACGGGTTCAGGCACTCAGTCAAGCGGTATGGTTGTTGTCAAGCAACATTATCTTGACAGTATACGGATGCTGATCGCCGCAAAGCAACCGTCAACATTGTAGGTATATTGTCTGTCACGACGACGTCGTTGCATAATACGAAATTTACGTTTCACAGCAGATATTGCGCGATTTTCGTCTATCGCTTGTCATCTGCAAGACGCATGATAAGGCTGCGGGAGCGCCCACACTTAAGAGAGCTGTCATGGCTTTCCTTAAAACCAGTTTTAAAGCCAAAAGTACTTGAGCAAGTCTGTGCTAAACCTCCAATAAACACTCGTTCTTTTATCTTCTTGGATATTTGTTGAATTTCTTATGTTTTAAGCCTTGATGACGGTAGCCCATGATATAACCTTCCTATCTTGAGGTTGATTTTATATATAGATATTCTGTTGACGTTCCTTTCAAAATATTGGGTTGGATTTTTGAAGTGTAAGCGTCATCAAATCATCTGGAATTTCCGGGACTGACAGACGGGCGTTCTAGAATGTCATTTGAATGTTTCAAATTCCCTAGATGGTTCAACGAAGTATATATGTATATAAGGCGCCACGAGTAGCGTGGCAGTAGTCAGCAGTAGTAGTTGTTGGAAGAAGTTAAGTTGCGATAAGGTTGAGTGATTTTGTACTGAGTTGTAAAGAGGAGTAGGGGAATAATGTATGTCCAAGAGGAGCAACCTTGACCTCTTGACCTCTGGCCTTGACCAGTGGCCTCTGAACTTTGAACTTTGACCTCTGAACTTTAACCTCTGGCCTCTGACCTTTGACCTCTGAACCTTGACCTCGTGCCCTCTCGACATAGAAAAAAATCCTCAACTAGGAATCAAACCTAAGACCTTCTGTTTCACTAACACGTTCGCTATACACTTGGCTACAAAGCCATGTACATTGTGCTTACTGTAAGTGGAATAAGCGAGAGAGATGTGAAAATACTTGCATGCCAAATTAATGCTTACGAGTTCGTCATATAACGAAGGTCGTCTTTTTGGCAGTATGCGATCATCCAGCTGGTTACGGCGCGGCCGGCTGTAGAACGAAGACTAATTGAATTTAACTTATCTTGCATACGATATGTTATAGTATAGTCGTTGTAGATCTGACACATCCTGTTTAAAGGTGTTTGTATAAAATAGATGTTATTGTTCGGCAAAGTGGGAAAGATACAGGATGGTCTTAAAAGGGTAATACGATACGCTCGAAAGTGGGTTACCTTGTCGAGTGTGGTGGGAGATAGGAGTTATATTCACGTTGTATCCAGCTTTTCGCAGTTCGTCATTCACACCCAGTAGAGATGGAAGATCTATATGTGGTAATCGAGGACGGATGTCTGAGTCTACCCAGAGTACACTGGTCTTCCCTGCTCAGAATGCTCCCGTACAGGTCGGGAATACCCTCCTGCACGAACTGGAGGAAGATCTGGCCGACTTGGAGGAGAGTGAGGAAGAGACACCTGACACGGACGAGGAAGGGGAGACTGACACGGAGGTGGAAACAGATGAGGAGATCGAAGACGTTTGGGAGGAAAGCACTGATTCTGCTTATTGTAGTAAACTAATGTAAATAGATCGTCTGTCATTTATAAACGATATACTTCAATGCAAGCGGGTTGACAGCGAATTAAAAACAAATAGTAGATCAGAAGGAAATTATGTGGGAGTGAAACAACAAGTCATGTGCGAGTTTGCTGAGGGGCAGTTGAAAAATAGTACTCAGGATAGAAAAAGCGATTAGTGTTCTGTTTTGATTAGAAATAATAAGTAGGTACATTTCAATTCAAGTAAACAACAGCGAGCTATCAATAAAACACAATCATGTTACTATTTTGTTTTACTTCAAATATGGTTTACTCATATCTTCTCTAACTTACAACCCTTACACAAACACTGAGTTCTGGCGTCTTATGGCACGCTTTTACACACTTTGCTTTTACACGTTTTCCGCAATAAAGACATTTTGACAACCGCATATCGTGGGCATGGAACTGCTTTGTGTACGCAGCATCCCACACGCTAAATATGGCATATCTTGCTGCTGGTAGACATAGTTCGCACACTATCGAACCTTTATCTCTGATTTCAACAAAGCTATATCCTTGGCACGTTTCTTGATTTCATTCAATGCCTCTGGAGTACGCTTCTACTATAGCACTGCTCTCCATATATACGTTATTCCCATTTACTGTCCCACACCTCACATCTATCAATCCGTATGGATGTCGCTGCATCTGGCTGTTCTGCAACTCTTCCCATTTTATCAGATGACTTCCGTTAATATTCAAATCTGTTTGAGACGCTGTACTTCTCGAACATACTGTAGTGGTTTTTTTTCAACACTTTAGTCACATCTGAGGGGTCGCTACTCACTGGAATAACAGCTTTTCCGTGCTGACACCTGTTACACATAAGCTCTCCCAACTGGTTACCACACGCACTGCGCAGCCACTGGTCTTCGACTTCTCTTGAGCATGGTTTGAAACACAACTAAAATTTGCAAAGCGTCGTCACCACCACTCCATCAACCCCCCCCCCCCCCACCAGAAGTTGTTTAACTGGTAAGGTTGTTAACCTTTCTAGTCATAGCATAATTATGTCCGGGGAAGAAGTATAAAGTATCGTGTGAGACCTAGCACGTCAGTTGAGTCACGTCCGCGTCTACAGAATCTCTTTCGCTGTTCTCAACAGTGCTTTGTGGGACGACAAGTGAGTGTAGTACCGAACAATCAGCCGAATCAGTTGTCAACAAGTCGTAGTGTTAGTGCGAGTCGGATAATTGGTCATCAAAACATCATACTGCTGCGAGCCGGGAAAAATGTAAGATCGCCCGTACTTACCATTAAACCAACAACTGTAATAGAAATCCCTGATTCGCAGGATATTATCGAGATCCCCGATTCACAGGAACCAGTTGGAGCGATCTTGGGGCAAATAGTGTCGCTAACTTTATACGAGCCCCTTGGGAAGGTCTAGATCAATTTTCGCTTGATTTGAATGTTTCCCAGAAAAGCAATGATGCATCATCCCTTATATCACACAAGTCCACTGACATAGGTGGTGTTGAAGTAGTGGCAGTGCGTATGGAGAGATGTCGATCACCGCAGGTAGTCTCACCAATGCGATGTGAGGAAACATATTCTCTGATATGTTCACCACCTTTGACCTATCATGCACAGGAAGCCTCACCAGATCTGTCTGCACCAGTGATAACAGGTCAACGCCATATAGTGGAAGGACCGAACGGAGAGCTTTGCGAAAGGGTTTCATGGCCAGAGCAATGTATGAATCCTCTTAGGGTAGAGAGGGTAACACAGGAGATCATATTCCAAGCACCTGATGCGATGTATACTCTACTGACGGAACTAGCGGACCGTTGTGAATATGAGGCTAAGTTCCGAAGAGCCAGATATGATGGACAATGTACTAGCGGAACTAGCTGACCGTTTCGACTAACACCACTGCTTTTTGAAGGTGATCACTAAATGGGTACCCTCACGCCCCGGCCCCAACATATACAGTGGCACAAAACAACTAAGGTGAGAAACACATCTACAACAACTGACCATAAACTAAGAGGTTAAGATTGTGTTTTTTGTTACAGCGCCACTTGCATCTGCAGTGAAGAGAAGGCTTGAAGACGTAGTTCTGGATGGCGCTCCGTGAGGTAAATGTTAAAAAAGAGATCTATATAGATAAATCATGTCTGTTTCGTTGGTTACAGATAGGACGGAGCCCCACATATTGTGGCAAGAGGGGCTGCCACCTCCTCATGCTTCTTGCTGGGTAACGCCGAGAGCAGTCCAACCGAATTTGTTAGGGATACATAAGGTAATAAAAACACTTTCGATGGTCCCACCTCTCTCAAACATCCCACTCACATATATGTTTCCCTTTTGCAGAGATATAAGGTCAATGCTGAGAGACGTTGCAGCAGTGAGTGACGGAACATGGAGGAATATACCCGCAACCGATGCAACAACATGTTTACAACTAAGTGGAATCTGAAACGACACCAGGCAACTATCTGTAACGTATCAGAGGAGCCGCTATCCAAGAGGACACGTGTGAAGACAACCGCGCGGGTCAAACAACCAGCAACAAAAGGTAATATATAAGTGTGAACACAATTAAACAACTTTTGCACTCAAACATGGAACACATGTCGATGAGCCGTTGAAAAATCATTGTTATTCACAGATAGCAAAGTGGGATGCAGACTACTGCTCAGGCGGTTGGATGGTCAACCACTGACCAACCAGGTCCAAGCGGTGTGCAGGATGAGATGGTAACCACTGACCAGCCAAGGCCAAGCGGGATACAGCCTAACACGGATTACACCAGCGCGAAGTATTGTGACACCTGTTCGCGGTACATCCCAGCCAAGACGCTTTCTGCATACCTGCGGAGCTTGAAACGTAAAGCTTACACATGGAAGCCATTGGATAAAGCGGTAATCGTCAAAGTGCATTTGGCGTTAAAATTGTAAGCTACCAAGTAGTGTCAGGTGTGGAGACTTTGAACATTGAAGATTATTTGGAGTCAATTAAATCAAAAAGTACTAAGTTGTTAGAACAAGAAGTAATGAAGCACAATGCCGTCAAAGCTAATATAGAACTTTTTGCGGTATATATTTTACCCACTAAAGAAAATAGAGATGTAAAGTCTCACAACACGGCAAATAAGGTTTTCACAGTAGCGTCAGATTTGAGTAAAGAATACGATGCATTTGTTACAGTAATCACTGATAAGTCAAAAGGGTTTGCAGAACGCGAAAGTGGGTGGGTTTTCGAAAAAACTTTGTATCTGGAAATTAACATTAGTAAATATAATCCACTGAGAGCATCCTCATACATTCCGCTTCCAAAGAAATAGCAAACAAAAAAGCAGTTGTGAATATGAACAATCAGGATGAATGCTGCTTCGCTTGGTCAATTGTAGCTGGCTTATATATACCAAAAGGAGTTTCTTAAATTTTTCGACAATAGATTTTCCAGTATCGCTAAGAACTATCTCGCAGTGGGAGCAAGTTTGGAACCATTCCTAGTTGATGGTAAATGGAAATACCATGTGGTGGGTCCTTTGCATTACACCGCTAAAAAACAAGCAGTGCACTTAAATTTACTGCTTATTGATGATTCGAATGGGAAGCAACACTACTGTTGGATTAAAAACTTCTCTCGTTTACTATCGAGTCAAATCTCTGCCAATACTAGAGTAAAATATTTTTGTGACGGGTGTTTGCAGTATTTTCCATCTGAGACTCTACGGGACTAGCATATACAACAGAAGTGTAAATTAATTGCTGTGAAATTACCAAAAGGTGAGCTCAGAGTTGATCGACTAGGGAATGTCGTTCCTGATAATGTGTTGAAATTTGAAAATTATCATAAACAAATGAAAGTGCCATTCTGTGTGTATGCAGACTTTGAATGCATTCTTTCACCCATTCCATCCGTCTCTACGGGTTCATCCAATCGTGAGTCGTATACCATAAAAAAGTATAAACACATCCCGAGTTTGTTTGCATATTATATCAAGTTTACCCATAACGAGGCAGCATCAAAGCTTCAGCTTTATCGAGGGAAGAACGCTGCAGCACAATTTATCAAATTTTTACAGGCTGATATGCACGAGTTATATAACACTTATTTAAAAGATATAGCTCCGATGCATATGACTCAGCACGATGTGAGTCATTTTGATGCTGCAATAGAATGTTATATATGCGACAAACCTTTTGAACCCTTCAATCGCAAGGTGAGAGACCACTGTCACATCACAGGGAAATATCGTGGAGCTGCCCACTCTATCTGTAACTTCATTTTTAAGCTTCCCAACCACAGCATAGTAAACAACTAGCATAATATCTCTGTGGATTTTCTATATAAAAATGGTTCCCACAAAATTTGACCTTGGGATGATTTATGGATGATTTTACGGCTGTGAAGTTTGGGTATAGGTGCGAAAATAAAAATATCGATACCGGTACCAACTCTATCTTTTTTAGCCAAATAGTAGAAGTATCTAAGATAAAAATACTCGATATTCGTGCAGAAGTACAAGTATCGAAGTATCGTTAGCATACCTACAAAAAAAATCATCCAAAAGGGACGCACGTGTAATTGCCGCCAACCTGAGTTATTGTGCTGGTTGTTTACTATGCTGTGTTCCCAACTGTGTCCCTACTATATTTCATAATCTCAGAAATTACGACGCCCATATTTTCATAAACCAGCTTGGAGCAGATAAATGAGACATCACAGTACTGCCCCAAACTTTTGAAAGATATATTTCTTTTACCAAGTTACTCCCCGTAGGTCAGTATAAAGCGCAAAATGGTACAACCAAATCGGTATTACTATAAATGCGTTTTATTGATTCCTACCAGTTTCTATCGATCAAACTCGAAACACTTGCATCACTTTTAGACCCATCACAATGCCGTGAAGTACGTAGAGCCTTTCCAGATGATATACAATTTGAGTATATGCGACACAAGGGTCTCATATCCAAGGGATATAATGAAATTCAGTGAAATATCTTTGCCAGAAAAAAAGTGTGTTTATGGATGAGTTGCATGATGCGCACATATCGCAAGAAGATTACAACCGTGCGTGTAAGGCATGGTCGGCTTTGGGTTGTAAAACGTTGGGCGACTATTCGGACATGTATCTAACTTCCGATGTATTGTTACTGGCAGACGTCTTTGAAAACTATAGAGCTTTATGTCTCAAGACGTATCGCTAGGACCCCGTCTATTATTTTACTGCTCCTGGGGTGAGCTGGGACGCAATGCTTCAGCATACAAATATCGAACTTCAACTCCTCTCAGATGTTGAAATAATCCACTTTTTTAGAAAGGCATACGGGGTGGGTGAGTACGTGTATTACGCGGAAAGCGGAAGCTAATAATCCACACCTCCCTACCTTTGATCCAACGAAACCAACATCCTATATCATGTACCTTGATGCCACGAATTTATATGGATACAGTATGTCCCAACATTTACCGCTGGGGCAGTTTGAATGGATGACTTCGGATGAAGTTAAAAACTTTTCCGAAATCCTACCCGAAGTAAGTGACAGCTCAAATGTTGGTTATGTACTAGAAGTAGACCTTGAGGTGCCACGCGAAGTGCATGATTTCTGTAATGAATATCCGTTTTGTCCAGAGATGATTACACCTCCTGGTGGGAAGGGTAAAAAATTAATTGTTGTTTGAAATTTGTAGACAAGGTAGATGTTTCAAAAGATCTGTTTCGGACATCCATTGTCTATATAATTTTAGATTACAACGTTTCGATTGATATGGTATCTTGGTATATGATAAACTGTTTACCTGAAGACGGTTGAAGATACCATATCAATCGAAACGTGGTAATCTAGAATTATATAGACAATGGAAGTCCGAAACAGACCTTTTAAAAAATTAATTCCAAATCTGTAGAATGAAATACGTTATATAATCCACTACTGATCATTGCAATAGTGTCTGAAGTATGGAATTGTGTTGGAAAAATTAACAAGGGGCTACGGTTTGCACAAGCTGCATGGCTGGAACCATACATTACTTTAAATACACAGCTGAGAAATCAGGCTAAGAACAAATTTGAAAACAGGATGTACAAAATGATGGTAAATTGTATTTTTGGAAAAACGATTGAAAAGTGAAAAAAAGAGTGGACATTAAACTAGCAACAACGTTTGAAAGTAACAGTCGCAAGCGTGGAGCCTCTAATTATATTAGCAAACCAACATTCAAAGAGTTACGCATTTTCAGTGAAAACTAAGTTGCTATTCAAGTAGAAAAAATGAAGTCAAGTTGATTGACTCAGTACTTCCCACACATTACGCTGACCACCAGTTTATTATTTTCCCATAGCATGAAGCTTTAGCCTAAGAACTTGCAACCAAATAATCGCCAGCCCCCCCCCCCTAAAATTGTCTTATGCCGCTAGGTCTTTCCTTCACAGGTCATTAGACAGCCTATTATCGATACTACAAACCCCCCCAACCACCTCACTTTCACCCCCACCCAAAAAACTGGTAGGAAATGATCAGGAACCCCTAAAACATCTAAAAACAGAATTTGAGTTGTTTTAATACTCTTCGTAATTTGATTATTGCTACGCTGCCACTGACACGATTTTTAACAAACATAAGCGTTTTCCATTCTCACCACGGTAACAATATACTGTGTCAAAATTTCATTAGAATCAATTTAATAGTGTATTTAAACCAATAAATTCTGGTATACGAGGGTTGCTCTATACCTCCGTCAATCCACCAGTACGCAGAATTCCTTCTGTCTTACTCGTAAATTCTGGTATGTATGCAGTCCCTTAGTTTCCATAATGCAATGTTCGGATGGACCTGAAAAGGTGATTTGTGTCGCTAGATCTTCCTTCACGGGTTAGTGGACAGCCTATTATGAGTACAAGAAATTTTTTAATTTTTCAACCCTCAACTCCCCAACCACCCCAATTTCACCCCCACCCAAAAAACGCAGAAACTGATCAGGAACCTCTAAAATGCTTAAAAACAAAGTTTGAGCTGTTTTTATATTTTTAGTTTTTTTATTATTTCTGCGCCGCCACTGGCACGATTTATCAAAACCATACGCGTTTTCCACCTTCGCAATGGTAGTAATACTGTGTCAAAATTTCATTAAAATCAGTTCAACAGTTTCCTCGTTACAACGATCTAAAGCAATACTCTCGTATGTTTACATCAGAAAAAAATGGAGTCAAGTTGATTGACTCAGTACTTCCCACACATTACGGTGATATCAGTTTATTATTTTCCCATAGCATGAAGCTTTAGTCTGAGATCTCCTTGCAACCAAATCATCGGCAACCTTCCCTCCCCTAAAATTGTCTTATGCCGCTAAGTATTTCCTTCAGAGGTCAATGGACAGCCTAAAACATCTAAAAACGAAGTTTGAGTTGTTTTCATACTTTTAGTTTTTTGATTATTGCTATATACGCTGCCACTGACACGATATTTAACAAACACACGCGTTTTCCATCCTCACCACGGTAATAATACTGTGTCAAAATTTAATTAGAATCAATGTAATAGTGTCCACGTTCTAAAATACAAAAAGATCTAAAGCAATAAATACTCGTATGTATGTATACAGAAAATTCCAAGTCCCTTAGTTTCCGTAATACGCTAGGCAATGTTCGGATGGACCTAAAAAGTTGATTTATGTCGCTAGGTCTTCCTTCAGAGCCCCTACCCTACACCCTATTATGAATACAAGAAATTTCTCAGTTTTTCAACCCCCCACCCCCTAACCACCCCAATTTCACCCCACCCAAAAAAAACGCAGAAAATGATCAGGAACCTCTAAAACGCTTAAAAACGAAGTTTGAGCTGTTTTTATATTTTTACTTTTTTTATTATTTGTGCGCCGCCACTGGCACGATTTATAAAAACCATACGCGTTTTCCATCCTCGCCACGGTAGTAATACTGTGTCAAAATTTCATTAACATCAATTCAACAGTTTCCTTGTAACACAATATAGAAGGATCTAAAGCAATACTCTCGTATGTTTACACCAGAAAAAATTCTAAGTCCTTTGGTTTCTGTAATAGGCAAGGCAATGTTCGGATGGACCTAAAAAAGTTATTTATGTTGCTAGGTCTTCCTTCATGGGTCAGTGGGCAGTCTATTATGAAAGCAACAAATTTTTCAATTTTACAACCCCCCACCCCCCAACCACCCCAATTTCACCCCCACCCAAAAAAAAGTAAAAAATGATCAGGAACCTCTAAAACGCCTAAAAACGAAGTTTGAGGAATATTTAATTTTTTTTGTTTTTTGCTAATTACTCCGCCGCCCCTGCACCGATTTTCAAAATTATAAGAACATTACCTACTACGACCCCCCAGCATATCGCTGCCCAAATTTCATCACAATCCATGCAGCGGTTACTGAGATTACGAGGACACAAAAACGCGTACAGACAGACCGACAGACAGACCGACAGACCGACAGACCGACAGACAGACCGACGGAAATGAGTGACATGGATTTTCGTTATGTAGACATCATGAAACGCCCAAAAAGTGTATTATCTCAAAATCGAAAATTTTCGCGATCACAATACTCCCCTCACCTATCGGTGTGGGAAGTAAAATTGTAAGTCCTTTGCGTTCTGTAATAGGCAAGGCAATGTTCGGATGGACCTAAAAAAGTTATTTATGTCGCCAGGCCTTCCTTCACAGGTCAGTGGACAGTCTATTATGAAAGCAACAATTTTTTCAATTTTACAACCCCCCACCTCCCAACCACCCCAATTTCACCCCCACCCAAAAAAAGTAGAAAATGATCAGGGGCCCCTAAATCGCCTAAAAACAAAGTCTCAGCAATATTTTCTTTTGTTTTTTGCTAATTACTCCGCCGCCTATGCATCGATTTTCAAAATTATAGGAACATTACCTACTACGACCCCACATCATACCGCTGCCCAAATTTCATCACAATCCATGCAGCGGTTGCTGAGATTACGAGGCTAGAAAAAAGCGACAGACAGACAGACCGACAGACAGACAGACAGACCGACGGAAATGAGTGACGTGGTTTTTCGTTATGTAGACATCATAAAACGCCCAAAAAGCGTATTATCTCAAAATCGAAAACTTTTGCGATCACAATACTCCCCTCACCTATCGGTGTGGGAAGTAAAAACGTTTATTGATTATTGCCGACCGACACATGCTGGATTTTGTATTTTAGATATCGCCAAAATTGTGATATATGACTTTGTATATGATTTTTTAAAACCAATGTATGGTGACAACTGTACTATTTTATATGCGGACACTGATAGCTCAATAGTTCATGTCAAAACGCCAAATTTTTATGCGTATATGAAAGCATATATATCACGCTTTGACACATCGGATTATACCGTTCCAAATTGTCGCAACGTACCAAAAAATCATTCAGTCTTAGGAAAAATGAAAGACGAATATGCAGGCAAAGTACTGGCGGCATTCTGTGGAACAGGGGCCAAAGCATACACTTAAATTTCGGGTTTCGAAATTTTTTTCTAAATATTTTTTTACACCCTTAAAAAATACAATTGCACATTTCAAAATTCTATAAAGACTAGGATGTTACGCGTATGAAGTCTATGTTGAATCTGACTGTTCGCTGCAATTCACTTATCCAAGTAGCTTCTTCCTGGCTCAGCATTACCCTATCATGCATTGTGGAACTCGTGGAAAGCTATCCGCGAGACGACAGTTATCTGCTTACAGGCTGATTCTGGCGTACATAACTCCTCCATCCCTTAGAAGGAACTCGAGGGCGGAGAGACTCGAGTTTCGTCCACCCTGATGGTTGGATTTCTTTCTTGATTTTCTTTCTTGAAAACTTGACCAATGCAGCGTCTTTTAGTAAAAGTTAGGTAACTAATGGGAAAACGGGCAAGCATTGAAATGATCCCTAGGGGAGTAGAGTTTCTGGAACTGGATTTCTTGTAACTATTCTTCTTCTGAATCTTGTAGTTGAATTTGATGTAACTTGTCTAACAAAATTTTTTCTAAGCGGAGCTTCGTAACTGCTAGCTTCGGTATCAGCCGATTTCTTGAATGCTTTTAACGTTATTGGATGACCAGGTATGATGCTTTTTTCATTCTTGTAATTAAATTTGGGGGTGAGAATGGATCTTCTCTGAATCTGTAAAAATGCCAATATAATGGGCATCGTTAATTTCTTCTACCATTTGTTGGGTAGTATGAACAGGAACATGATGACAATTCTGTGCTTCCGTGTTTCTTGACAAAAGGGAAGCAACACAGTCTGGATTATCTTGTAAGGGCAGCAGTTGACTCTTGGAGCAAAGATATTCGCCTTGGAGGTTTAGATATTCATCGTAGTCGCACTGATAGTGGTTTTGCTTATGGTATGGTATGGTGATGGTGGTATAATAAGGGAGTTGTTGGAATTAGGTGGTAGTGATTGAAGGTATCTGAATGCACTAATGGAAAATCTAACGAAAAAATTATTTTATGATTTGCCAAAATTACGTCGGTATTAACTAATTTATAGTATTTCAAGTAATTTTCCTTAGAGTAAAAACTCTGAAAATGATTGTGTGATTGCAATAACTGGTTGACAGTTTCTTTAAGTTGTCGTTGTCGTTGATCATACAATACACTTGGTTTTTAGAGCCTTCCTTTCTAGTTTTGTAGTGGATTATATCCAACTGATTGTCTACGCTGGCTTTGGTAATTCCTCTAGCTTTTTTGCGCGCCTCATCGACAGAGAGATAATTGTCGTCTCGCCGATAGCTTTCCACAATGCACGATAGGGAAATGCTGAGCCAGGCAGAAGCTACTTGAATAAGTGAATTGCAGCGAATAGCCAGTTTCGACATAGACTTCATACGCGTAACATCCTAATTTTCATAATTTTGAAATGTGCAATTGCATTTTTTAAAGTTGTAAAGAAATAAATTTTTAAAAAAAGCCAAATTTCGAAACCCAAAATTTAAGTGGCGCAGCCAATAGAATTAGAACCTACTTCACTCAAGCGTGCCATCCATCGAGGACAACCCGTAGGGCAAGAGGCAATCCAAAGAGGAAGTACAGGCAGGATACGGTCTTTCCAGAGCGAAAGAGTCCGCTGTACTCGTTGTGTATCTTGGTCCAACGTTCCGAAAAATGAAGTTCTTCACCAGCGTGATGTAAGTTGCTTTCATTTTTCTCCAACTCCTTACTGCACTATATATCTTTATTTTAATTTGTTGCGTGTCTATGTCAATCTCCTCGACTAATTCCATTTTGGAAAGTAGCGAAGACGAGTCTAACTATAACATTACAAGCGAAAATTTTGATTCACTTCTAGAAGCTAGATTTTCTCAATTATCTTTAAGTGATAGGAATAATAGTAGCAATATGTCTGTTTCGCAAGCACCTGAAGTAACGCATTTTGAATCCAAATTATTAGATATAGTACCAAAATATGACGGAAACCCTTTAGAGTTAGCCGCATATTTGGGAACAGCCAATACATTAATCACCACTTATTGGGACAGAGACCCAAATAACGCAAATTGTGTGTAGAACATCACAATAATATATTCAAAATTAGTTGGTAACCCAAGGGAAGTGCTACATGCATTTCCAAAGACTGGCAAAGTGTGAAAAGTGCTTTGGTTGCTCATTTCGGTGACCAAAGGGACGAAAAGGGATTATTATTTGATTTAGACCAATTGAGACAAAACAATGAAAGTGCCTTACGAAAATTATGTCGGACCTAAGTGCTCTTCATAATTTTATAGACACCCATGAAAATGACCCAACTACAAAGTCTGTCAAGAGAAATTTTTATAACACACATGCTCTCAAAATATTTTTGGCTGGCTTGCGCGAGCCTATGGACTCTACCATTCGAGCTATGAGACCGCATTCACCCACAAAAGCTAGACAATTAATTATCACTGAAAATAACATATTGAATTTAAGAAAACCACAATTTGATAGTCACAAACACCGACCAAATCCACAAAATCACCACCCAAGACCTTTCTCAAACCAAATCATCGCAGTTTCCAAAATCCTCAAAATTTTAATCATTTTCAAAGACTCAACTTTTTTCAATCTAGTCAAAATCCCCCATTTCCACGCGGCCCAAATCCATTTCAACCTAGGCCCGTACCCCCACAGAAATTTCCGACAAATAGGCAACTATTTGGTCCTCCCAAAAATGTTCCATCCATCTCGATTTCAACAGCAACCATGGCCTACTCCAATGAGTGGAATTTCTCATGGTACCGTTGCTAGACCAAATCCTTCTCACAACTTCCAAAGTCAAAATCAGAATTATTTCCAAAGAGCAGGCCCTTCTAACTCTATAGCCGAAGAGCTATACAATGTCCAAGAACACTAGAGAGATAATATTTCTCTTCCTATGATACTATCCAGACTATGCTGATTACTATTCGGAAATACCGGAAATACCATCATCAGTACGAGCAAGAAGAACCTAATCCCGCTATTGACCAGATATTGGATCAACCAAGTAACGTTTCTGAGCCTACTACCGAAAATTTTCAGCAGGTAGTCCCCCAAACCAAACCCACCTAGCAATCCATCATATTTATGAGCGTAAAGACCTTCCTTACATTCAAATTCTTAAAGCTTTTAATCGATACCGGTTCTACAAAATCATTTTTAAATCCTGAAATTGCCGAAAATATTTATTCCGAGTATATACGTAAAGAACCATTTACCATTTCTTCAATTTTTCAAACCACAGCTCGCGATCTTTGCGCAGATGTCCCAGCTTTTTCTGAATTCGACTCATCTAAACAAATAAAGTTTTACTTATTCAAATTTCATCACTTCTTTGATTGTCTGACTGGATATGAAACTCTAAAAGATTTATGTGCCGAAATGAATTTGAAATCTTTTACCCTAAAAACACCCTCTTCTGAACTACCATTATCTCATTACGAATCAAAAGGTAAACTTTTGTTTTTCACACGAATTGAACCTGATTCTGATTTGCCGTGAATGTGTGCGTGTGACTATATGTAATCCGAGTTGTCCTATTTAGTAAACTTCATGTCAGATATTTCGATTATTTTATTCATAAGTATGTTCAGGTATATTTTAGCTTTATATTTTACGCAGTGTGATGTGTTTTATGTATTGCTGCTTGATCTTTGTACCCACTGGTTGTCGTTGTGTATCCCCAATAAATCAGAGGTAAAAGTTAGAAAATGACTGTGTTTCCTTTCTGTACACATACACATGCGCAGATCCCAAGGTGGAGGGGAGGATATGAAAGGTATAAAGTAGCGCACGCTAAGGTGTACTACAGTGTAATCAACGTATCTTTGAGCAGTGCGCCATGTTTGCAAAGCAGTCCAGTGCCGTCAGTGAGCATAGTGAGAAGAGTGCTTCAGGCCCCAAGTGCCCGAAATCGCTAATCACGATCAACGGACGGTGTTATCCGCTGAATCCATCCAAATCCAAATTCATAAGTGTCGGCTTAGCGTACGAGTGGAGCTTTCAACCCATCATTATCATCAGAAGGTGTAGAAATGATTGTGCAAAATTCACCGAATCTGAGTGGTATGAATTACTGGAATATGAAGGGGTGTTGGTCAACTATTTCCATTGTGTAGAGAAGTTTCAACCCATTGTACATGGCACGTTCACAGTCATGTTCGAAAAGTTCAAAGATATGCGCACAATCAAACTACAAGGTCGTTTTAGGAACACTGTTTATCTGGGTTTGGAGAGTGTGCTGAACATGATTGAAATGACTCAATTGATTGCCTATACAATAAATAGCGAGATACACCGCTAGATGTACGGGACTTTGTCGCTGATCATGTGGCTGACATACCAAGGTCCGAAAACGTGCGATCCATGATGGAGCTGGCGTATCGACATCCAGATCTGCCAGAGTTTCAGAAAGTCGCTACGTTGTCGTATCACCATCCTACCATACCACATATACCACACTGCAAATGTTAAGTTAGAACTGGCAAATAAATGATACAAAGATTCAACTGTAGTTCTTTTATTTCTGTTATAAAAACTGCGCTACACTTGTAGATTATACATATAAGTCGGACTTGTTAATCCACGCATTATGTGTCTTATCTAGACCTAAAAATTTCACATACACCTTCGAACCTTTGCGTCTTAACACTTTTTCCACGAGACATATATCAATTTACCTTTTTGGAGCTCCTCGTTGTAAAAGCTTTTGATATTTCAACAAATAAGTCCTTGGATTCGTCTGCTGCACTTTTTGAATTGTGAAAATTTCATTGGACCAATCTGATGTACAACCTTTGGAGAAGGCATGTCGGTACTTGCTGATCCTAACGCTGTCACCGGTCTTATACTTTGGCGTTCTAGGGTCGACCGTTTTTAAATGACTTTAGCTATGTAGTAGCACTTGCTTCTCATTCCGCAAATTCACATCTTTCGGTTTCAGACCCCTTGTCCTATGTTTCGTGTTGTTATAATCGTGAACCACTTGCTGCAGTAGATGTAACCATTCATACGACCCCTGTAATCTAAATGCTCGCCACATACGATTTTTTAATGCAGTCATTCAACGATACTTGCTTTCAAATTAGAATATGTGCTATAATGATTAATGTTGTATTGATTCATTAGTGATTGGAATTCCATGTTACAAAACTCTTTTCCCATATGGATTTGTATATGTTTTGGGAGATGTTGCATCTGAAATAAAATGATATTCATAGCCTCCGCTGCGGCTTTACTAGTTTTTGTTTTTACCGGGCGAGCTCATGCAAATTCACTAAATGCATTAATCGCTACCAGAATATAACGGTGTCTTTTGTTAACTTTTGCATATGGCAACATTTCCACCAGATTGGCCTGCACCAGATCTCTGAGACCTCGAATAATGACTTTGCGCTGCTGAAAGTTTCTTCTTGCAGGCTTATGAATTTCATTGGCTATTTCTTTCTTTACCGTACTCATTGCGAGTGCTCGTTAGGGGGCAACGTATGATGATTTCTAGAAACAGTGCAGTTGTGACACCTGTGTGCACAACAAATTTCACCCTGTCACTTTTCAACACACTATCTCCCTGTCTTAGGTTCCGAGTCCGAGGGTATTTCCCTGTTAGTGTGAAAACAATCACAACGCTTACCGTTCGTGTGCTTGATCAAAACGGAGACCTTGTCAATTTTCCTAGCGAAACTATCACAATTAGACTACATTTACACGTTGCTAACAATGGGCATTAGATACCACAAGTCCTTTGAGCAGCACTCCACTCATCTGTATAAAAAGTCGCAACGAAAGCATGGCTCTGTCAGTGCATTATACCCCATCATTGGCAAAGGATTCACGTCTCTTCGACCTCCCACGCTCACAAGTGAGAACAAAACGTTTTTGCGGCACTAGGATTCCAAGTGTATTAATCATAAATATTTTGAATATCACCCAGCAACCCCTTGTTGACAACTCAATTACTGAAATGGAGATTCATACCTACCAGCCGTTCGTAAATGCCAAATTTGATTATAACGATGAAATTCGTATAGCGATCCAAGAATTAGATGCGTACCAATGCGTACACTCTACCATCTCAAAGCATGTTATATCTTAAGGGAACTTTGACAAAGAGTGACGGTTCAAAGGCTGAGTCCCTGAAACTCATTAAAAATGCTTTCGGCTTTTTATTTCGCGAAATTTGATACGAGTTAAACGGACTTGTCATCGACTCTGTTCGCAATGGTGGCCTTAAATCCACGTTGAAAGGATATGTGTCCTACAATGAAAGTGAAAGCCTCCGTCTGCATAATGCGGGTTGGTTTCCCAAGGATTCCACAACTTCTGATAGTGGAAAGTTTAACGTTTGTATACCACTAAGCATGTGAATGGGAGTTTTTGAAGAATATAACAAAATTATACTGAATATGAAACAGGAACTGGTTCTAATACGAAGGAACTCAGGTCTTAATGCAGTGGTCATCACTACTGTCGAGCAACCTAAAATTACTATTGAAAAAATTCAATGGCGAGTGCCTCAAGTTTCGGTTGACATACCACAACAGTTAGCATTAACAAAACTGCTTAATAAAAATGTTGATATCCCTATCTACTTTTAATTGAATGTCCCACTATTTCAGAAACTACCCGTCATACGTGGCCTGTAAAAACAACTCCAAAACTTGAAAAGCCTCGACATGGTCTAATCGCCTTCCAAACTGATAAGAAAAATAAAGTAGCTTCCAATATGTCCACCTTTGATCACTGTCACTTAACTAACTTTCGCGTCTTTTTTAATTCTGATCGTGTTCCGTACAATGATTTATATCTGGATTTTGATAGCAACAAATTTGCTACGCTCTATGACATGTTTGCCAAATTCCGCGCTACCTATTACAATACGGAAAATGACCCGCTGTTCACCCCCAAGACCTTCAAGTCGATCGCACCCATAACCCATATTGATTGCTCTATGCAAAAGGAAAGTATTCAGTCTGCCTCAGGCGTCATGCGTGTACTGCTTAATTCTTCACCATCACGTACACGTTTTCTTACTATCCTTTGACTAAAATTGTTAAACAGCGTTAGCTGGTATGGCAAAATAAGCCCAATCTCGACCCATGCACCATCATTTTCACCATGCCTGCCGCCTACAAACGAGCTCTCTTGGAGTATCGTGGAAAACTCAAGGCCTTGCGCCAAGCCCTTGGCAGCTACTGCAATAAGATTTCTGTTTTTAAACGCTTTAACCTTCTGCTAGTATGAGTTGTGCTGGACGTACAAGGATTCAAACTTGAAAACAATAAGTTTATTGTAAAAGATCTTGCTACTTTTGATGGTTCGCGGATATTCCATTACGTTTTTAAACCACCTTTTTCCTGGGACCTACTCTCCTCAGAGCTACAAAAGCAAGCTTCTTGGCTAACGGAATACCACCACTGTATTCCATGGACTTCTGAATTCACACCACTACATCATGCCTCCCAGATCATCCAAGAACTAACATCACAGGCGGATAGAATTTTTGTAAAAGGTAGAGAAAAGGCGAACTGCTTACGACAATATTTCGTACCGCCTATCATTGAATTGGATGAGCAGTCGCGTTTAATCGCACACCCTGCTCGCTGTTTTTCTCACACTAAGGATATCTGCATATGCGCCCTTTCGAATGTTCATTTTTTGTATGATACATTTGTCATGTCATAATTATTTTGTTTTTATATTTTTGTGTTAATAAACATAACCATTACTTTTACTTTGTTGGTTTCTTGTACTCGAATCAGAACTACATATTTTTGGTATATTCTTCATTTAGTGATCAGTTAACATTTATTTACAACGAATCGATAACTTACAACAAAAGCGTTTAGACTTACAATGTGTAATACACTTATCTACAGTTCCTATTATTATTTTCTACATAGCTTCCATTTGATTCATTTTATTGTCAAATCGCTCGCTTTACACCTTTTCCCTATGTTGTTCACGTAAAACTCTTTCCAACGCTTATGCACACTTTTGTATTCGCTTTTGAAATCTGCATCTGTCTGCACCCTCCTTCTGCCAATCACCCCGGCGAGCTGCACTTGCTGCATACTGCCACACCACTAGCTGTTGTTTACTTATACTTGAATTGAAGTGAACCCGCTTCCCATTCATTAAGTTTTATTGTTTCGCAGGCTCCAACGTCCTTCTCTCTAACTTGATTAATCTACCTTTACAAGTAACAAGTGAGAACTGTTATTAACCTTTGTACTTGCATTGACGTGTATAACTCACAGAAGAACAATAATCGTTTCCCATCCGTTTCCACTACTCTTATGGTTTTCGCACTCTCTTCCGTTGATCGCCTTTGCTGGACTGCCTTCGCTTTCTGCTCCATTAACGCACTCCTCAGCACGGGGGGCGACTGGTTGATTATTGGATAAAACAAGTCATACCGTTTGGTATACTCGATGTTGTTCAATAATCCTTTCACCACACAACTTTCCATCTTCATAGTCTCCTATAGATCTGTGCAACCGTCGGAGTTTTTCCGCTATCGTATATCTTTCCGGTATATCGATTTTCAGCTGCCACTCCTCAGACTCCGTTTCGATTTGTTGTTTCACCGACTCCAACGTACTTCTTTCTAAGTTGGTGAGCTCTATGTTTCGTTGATTGTTTGTTTTTGATTCACTGTAGATAACTGTGTCCGTGTGGGGTTGCTAGTCCCCCATCGGACGCCTCCCCGGGTGGCGGATAGGGGAATGCTTCCCAGATATGGGTGGTACCGGAAAAATAAAATATTCGGGGCGGACCAAAACTAGCAACTGGTGAACGGCAGCAGGCTCATCAGTACCTAATGGCGGTGTGAGAGGATGGACCTCTGTAACAGCGCTATTCTGGAGAATGGAAGGCGCAGCTGCAACAGCTTCAACGACTTCCACACTGCGGTGATGAAAGGAAACGGAACTCCTACAGCACTATTCTTTCCAATAAAAACCAAATGGCTAAAGAAAATCAAAGTATGGCCCTCAGTCCGGGGCACCCCTTAAGTGGGGAGAGGGTGCTAAGAATCCCCCCGTACACAACAAACTATCCAAAATATCAGATCTACAACAAGACGACTAGAATTGCGACATGGAATATCCGCAGTCTTTATATGGCTGGAAAACTGGCCAATGTAGAAGCAGAAATGCAACGCTTACGAATCAACATCTTAGGTCTAAGCGAGGTTCGATGGCCAGGTTCTGGTAAATTGAAAACAACGCACGGGTTAATTTATTACTCTGGAGGCGACGATCCCAAACACCAATATGGCGTGGCCACACTCATTTCTAGTGAGTTGGAACCATCTGTAATAGACTTTTTTCCTTTGAACGACCGCGTCATGGTTCTTAAGCTTGCAACAACTCATCGTGTTTTGAATGTAATTCAATGTTACGCTCCAACAAATGACAAATCGGACGACGAAGTTGAAGAATTTTATGCCAGCCTGGAGAAAGCAATTAAATTAACAAAGAAGGGTGAAATAACAATCGTGCTTGGCGACTTTAACTCAAAAGTAGGAGTAAAAGCTGAAAGCAACATCACTGGCCACTTCGGACTCGGTGTAAGAAACGAGAGGGGTGACCGACTTGTACAATTCTGTACTGAACACAACTTATCAATCACCAATACTTTTTTCAAATTACATCCCCGACGTCTATATACATGGAAATCTCCAGCTGACAGAGAAGATCATTTGATCCGAAACCAAATAGATTTCATTCTCATCAGATCCGAATTGCGAAAATTTGTGAAATCTACCAAAACATTTCCTGGCGCTGACGTCTCCAGTGATCACAACCCAGTTGTAATGGACTTACAAATGCACCGTTTTAAATCAGTTAAGCGGGCAGAAAAAATGAAACATATCAACGTGAAGAGCTTAGACGATAATGAAATAAGAGCAAACGTAAGTCAACGACTTGAAGAAAGGCTCGAAGCAGCTGAAACATCTGAAGCAACTGACGTTGAGCGCCAATGGAGTACTTTGAGAGAAGCGCTTACAATCACTCAAGAAACCGACATAGGATTCACCAGCACAAAAGGAAAGCAACCTTGGATGACTGACGAGATTCTTCAAATGATGGACGATAGAAGAGAACAGAAAACAAGAAACATCGAACGATACAGAGAACTGAACAAAATAATTCGACGAAAATGTAGGGAGGCTAAAGAGCAATGGCTAAATAACCAATGCACAGAAATAGAAAATCTCCAAAAAAAGCATGACCTATTCAACATGCACAAAAAGATCAGGGAGATAACAGGAAGACAACACAAAGCTCACAGTGGAATGTTAAAAGGGGCCAACGACGAGTTACTGATCGGGGTCGAAGACAAGCTGAAACGATGGAAGGACTATATCGAAGAACTTTTTGGCGAAGATCGAACGGAAAGCCCCCAACCAGAAGAATTTAATGAAAATAGTCCTTGTATTACGCCGGACGAAGTTATACGAGCAATAAAGCTTCAAAAAAATGGTAAAGCTATTGGCCCCGACGGAATCTACGCAGAGACGCTTAAGCTAATGGCACAGCAAGAAGGGGCTGGCCTAAAGCTCTTAACAGCACTGTTTAATAACATCTATAGAGCAGGTAAAATCCCAACAGACTGGCTCAAATCTGTGTTTGTCACCCTGCCCAAAAAGACCAATGCGACACACTGTGATGACTACAGAATGATCAGCCTAATGTCGCATGTTCTGAAAACCTTTCTACGAATTATACATACTCGAATCTACAGCAAATGCGAGCGAGAAATCGATCCAGTTCAGTTCGGTTTCAGAAATGGATTAGGAACGCGTGAGGCTCTCTTTTCTCTTAATGTACTCACCCAAAGATGTAGAGACAGGAATGTCGATGTTTACGCGTGCTTTGTTGACTATCGGAAGGCTTTTGACTGCGTTTCACATCAAAAAATGGCGGAAATTCTAAAAAATACCGGGGTTGATGCAGAAGACTTACGCATTATTACAAACCTTTATTGGCACCAAACTGCACAAGTGAGAGTTGATGGGCTAACATCTGAACAGGTGGCAATAAGGAAAGGTGTACGTCAAGGCTGTGTGCTGTCGCCTCTATTGTTTAACATTTATTCAGAAGCAATATTCAAAGAAGCACTTGAGAACATCGACACAGGCATTAGAATAAATGGAAAACTACTTAGTAATATCCGCTACGCAGACGACACCGTGGTAATAGTTAATAACCTTCAAAACTTGCAGAGAGCCATGAACCTTATTGTAGAGTATAGCCAACGCTTTGGACTATCTGTTAATGTTAACAAAACTAAAAGTATGGTGTTCTCTAAGCAAGCAGTGGAGGCTGTAATACGCATTAAAAACCAACCTGTCGAACAAGTGCATTCGTTTCGGTATTTAGGAGCCATGGTGAACGACCAAAGTGACCCGAAAATAGAGATCAAATCTCGAATCGAACAAGCTCGTAAAACTTTCATTGGCATGAGACACCTTTTCGTCAACCGCGGACTTTCTCTTCAGCTTAGCACGCGACTTCTTCGTTGTTATGTTTTCCCTGTCCTTACTTATGGATGTGAAAGTTGGACTTGTAATCCAGAAATGGAGAGACGCATAGACGCTTTCGAAATGTATCTCTACCGTAGAATATTGCGTATCTCATGGATGGAAAGACGGACAAACATCGACGTCCTAAATACAATGGGAAAATCACGAGAGTTGATGAGAACTATTAAAGAAAGAAAGCTCCAGTACATCGGGCACATCATGCGCGGCGAAAAATATGAGATCCTTCGCCTGATTATCGAGGGGAAAGTCCAAGGAAAAAGATCAGTTGGACGACGCCAGAACTCATGGCTGAAGGACCTACGGAGGTGGTTTGGAAGGACGTCCACTGAAATTTTTAGAGCTGCAGTGTCGAAAACAATTATTGCCAATTGGGTCGCCAACCTTCGTTTGGAGACGGCGTCATAAGAAGAAGAAGAAGATAACTGGGAATTGATGAGAACACATTGTGTTGATCTTCACTTTATATGCCTCTACCCATTACAAAAACTTGTTTTACGACTTCCGCACCATTACACTACAAACGGTTTTTTCTTGCTTCCCCACCCCTCATTAACACCAGCTTAAGCATTTCAAGGAGAAATTGAGTCTCTTAGTAAAGGGGTCAAAGGTTAAGGGACTAAAGTTTAGAAGGCACGGGTCAAGGCCAGAAGTCATTCCAGGCCACCATGTAATATTTCCCCACTTGTAGTTTATTCGCACACATTTACGCGGGATTTGTAAAGTGGGACCTTCAATGACTATATTATAACTCCATATAGAAACACAATTTAGTTACTGACCGTATGCTACAGATGTCTCATTCAATTTTGTCTTAACACTCTCTCGTTTTCTATGACCCAGGTCATCCTGTAATATTTCCCCACTTCACAGTACTATACCATTATTCACATGCATTGACACGGCATCTGAAAGGTTAACAATGACTATACTATAACTGGCATCGAACAAGGCAGCTGAATACGCACGACCTCCGGCAAGCAAGTCGTATGGACGATAACAACTAATTCAGAATTCAGACAAGGCCGTCGATATAACCGTGGCGTACATATGGGTGAATTATCGTTCGATGTACTGCTTATTCCGGATAGCTACCCTAACACTAAGAATAGAAAGCCATATCATGTCTCATACTATTTGCTTACAGCACCAGCCCGCAAGACTGCCAAAATTAATATTGACTTCCGCTCCAGACCATGTGTATCCCCTTATAATGAAACCCTATAGTCGTCGAGCCGTCTATACGAGCGGTTGTGTTTTATTACGTATACTAAAATTGTGTGATAATGGCAACGAGATCTAATACTAAGACTAAAAATCGGGACGAAAGTGACATCGTGGACATATTTAAAGATATTCTGTGCAGTGATCTGTTTAAAAAGGTTATAAGTGAAGCAGTTCATCAAGAAATATCAATTCTCCATGAGACTGTTAAAGAACTGCGTACAGAAATTGCTGATCTACGTACACTTAATCACCAGTTAATTTCAAACATAAAGAACGACAAAATAATTTCCGATACTAACGCTGTCTCTGAGGGCAAAAATTCAACGCAAAACCGCTGGTCAAAGGTTAGAAACAAAAATCAAAAACCTAATGTAAGGTCGGAAGAAAATACTGCTATGAATGAAACCCATAATGAACAACAAAAAACGGTAAACACAGCAATTCACAATAATGTTAACCAGCTGATTGCTTCGTCTGGTAATAATATTGTACAGACTGAGAAAAATGATCAGGCGGTCCACCGTCACAAGCAAAGGCAACGGGTAATCTTTGGATCGGGTGCATCTGATGCTGCATTCAAGTCAGTACCAAGGCGTATATGGATTTATGTCGGCAGAGCTGCGGCCGGTACTTCTGAAGAAAATATTCGGGCCCTACTGGATCATAATTTCCCAGGAAAGAATTTTGAAGTGGAAAAACTCCCAAGATGGAAGAACGGCAACACGGAATCTTTCAAAATAGGCGCTGATCTCAGTCTTCATAACCAACTGTTTGAATGCTCTTTATGGCCTGAGGGTACTCTAGTTAAGGCTTACAAGTTTTTTCAAAAGTGAAGGTACTGTGACTCTTAATACTAATTATTCACGTAACAATGGTATGTTCAAAATATTTCATGCTAACGTTCAAGGAATTATGAATAAGCTTGATCAGATCGAATTTCTGTGTGACAAATATGACATCGATATTCTAGCTGTATCTGAACATCATGTCACTAATGATAATATTAAATTTGTAAAAATCGCTCAGTACAGCGTGATTTCATATTTTTGTAGAAGCAAGATAAAACACGGCGGTGTTGCCATCTATAGCAAATCTCAACTTAGCTGTAAGCGTATCGATCTAGATATTTTATCTGTTGAGGGTCATATTGAACTGTGTGGTATGGCTGTCAGTGTAAATGATACAAAAATATGTTTAGTTACAGTTTACCGTCCACCTAGTGGAGACGTAGTTATCTTTTCCGAAATTCTGTTTCAAGCATTGACTGTAGTATCTTCTGTTTCAAATCAAGTTGTTCTGTGTGGTGATCTCAACATTGATATTAACAAAAACTGCATGTATACTAAACTTCTTAAAGATCTTCTTGAATCATTTAATCTAGATGTCACAACTACTGAACCCACTAGGGTTTGTATTGATAAAAACAATAAAAAAACGTCTAGCTCAATTGACTACATGGCCACTAATCTGGAGCCTAGCAGATATCACTCTGAAGTTATCAATCCTAATCTAGCTGATCATTTTGCTCATCTCTTTAGTATTAAACATCGCGAAATACATCGGTTGGACAAAATCTCATACAAATCGCGCAACATGAGTATCAGCAATCTAAACAGGTTTGGGCATCTTGTCGCCCAGACTGATTGGAGTCCTTTGTATGAGCTCAATATTAATGATGCATTCATATATTTTATTGATAGTCTTTCATGGTGTCTCGATAGTAGCTGTCCTTTGAAAAATATCAATAAAACAGTGCAACAACGCAACAACGCATGGATTAGTGATGCTATTATCAGGCAAAGTGAATACCTCAAAAACTTGTTTTGGCTTATGAATAAGTTGCATGACCCTGATCTAAAAAACTTATATGACACGGAAAAACGTAATTATAGATCTAATATATCCAAAGCTAAAAGAGATTATTATGCTAACACAATCAATAGTGCTAGCAATAAGTCGAAAGCGACATGGGATATCATAAACTCTAAGTTGGGTAAGAAAAATAAACAGAAAAATGTAGTTCTCCGTGTTAACGATGATGTAGTTGCTGATAAATATTTAATCTCTGCTATTTTTCTTGAATCATTTTCCAAGGGTGTGCCAAATAAGGTCGTCAATCACTTTTCTCATAATCTTTCACTTCCCCCTACTGCATCACCATGTATTCAAAATTCCATATTTATGGAGCCAACAGACTTAGCAGAAGTTGCTGAAGTATTAAATTCTATTAAAAACAAGCACGCGGTGGGTCATGACGGCCTCTCGACTGAGTTATTAATTTTCGTGCAGGATTTTATTATTGAGCACCTCGTCCACCTCATCAATAGATCAATAGTAGAAGGCTACTTCCCAGATGTTCTTAAACTATCCATTGTAATCCCAGTATATAAAAAAGGAGATGTTCACGAAATAGATAATTATAGACCAATTTCTTTACTCAACAGCACATCCAAAGTAATTGAAAAAATAATATCAAAGAGAGTAATGGACTTCATATGCAAAAATAATATTCTCACATTATCACAGCATGGATTTTTACCAAAAAAGTCAGTTGAGACGGCATCCTGTCATTATCTCAGTTACATCTATGACCTATTGGATTCTGGCCGATATGTAATCTCAATGCTTTTCGATCTATCCAAAGCATTTGATTCTGTTGATGTTAGTATACTGATAACTAAGTTGGAAGCTATAGGTATTAGAGGCATTGTTTTGCAGTTGATATCTTCATACATGCATTCTAGAAAGATGCAGGTGAAGGTTGATGATACAAAATCAGAAATAGGTGAGATTGAGCTAGGTGTTCCTCAGGGATCTGTCCTGGGGCCACTACTTTTCCTGCTATATGTCAATGACTTACCCAACAACATTTCTTGTGGACAAGTCACAATGTTTGCTGATGATACTTCAATAACGGTATCTGGTAGTGATCCCTCTGAATTACTAAATAACATTAGGATTGTCAATGATGAGTTCAGTGCCTGGTGTCAGAGGAACAGGCTCATACTTAATGAAGGCAAAACGGTGATCATTAATTACTCGATTCTCAAACAACTTCCTGAAGATTTTAGTGCTAAGAATAATCTTGAGCTCGTCTTGTCGACTAAACTACTAGGCACAGTATTCGATTCAAGGCTGTCATTTGCTGAACATGCTGACCAGGTATGCAGTCAATTGAACCGGACGTTCTACGCCATACTCCAACTAAAATCAGTGTTGGGGCAGGGTGAATTGTTAACTATATATTACAGTTTAGCATATTCATATCTGTCCTACAATATAATGGTTTGGGGTAGGTCAAAACACAGTGAGAGGGTTTTTCTGTCACAGAAAAGAATTTTGAGACTTATTTTTAATAAACGGCAATGGGAAAGTTGCAGACCAATTTTTAAGCAACATAAAATTTTAACTCTTACTTGTATTTATATTTTAAAATGTGTGTGTTTTGTCAAACTTTATCCACAAAATTTTTCTAGTTTAAATAGGACAAAAAATTATGCTACTCGTAATATTGACCTTTTGTTAGTGCAGAACCATAACACAGCCTTCTTTCAAAGATCTCCTCATTACAACTGTGTTGCACTTTACAATAAATTGCCTCTGGATGTACGCACTATTGGCAACTATGATAGATTCAAAAAAAAGGTAAAATTCTTACTGTGTGACCATGGTTTTTATAATGTCAGTGAATATATGTCTGTGATATGGTAGCCATTTGTAGTATTAGGTTTTGAGGCTATTGTCCTTTCTTAGCTTTTTGAATATGTTACTAGTCTATTTTATTTCATGCAATTTCATGTAGACCTTTGACGTGCTGTATACACACTCTTGTGTCTTTGTGGTCAATAAATATTATTATAAAACAAAAAAGTGCAGCCCGGGCTCCGACACACCGGGCTGCTGTTCCATTACCCAATGACTACTCCTCACACCGTGAGGTGAGCAATCACTGGGTCCGCGAATCGTGCGCCCTAAGTAGACGAAGGGACCCAAGGATGACTGCCTTCTGCATTCTGGCGGCTAAGATGTGCGCCGCCGCACGGCACACCGGTATTTTGCGCAGTGCAGAGAGCAGCGTATTCCTCATTCCCCCTAGGGATCCAATGACCATAACCAGCAGACTTACAGTGTAGTCTGGCCAGAGCCTGCGAAGTTGTCCGAGCAACTCCTGATATTTGGTCCGCTTTTCCTCCTCCTTAGAGACGATGTTCATCTCGGCAGGCGCCGAAAACTCAATAACGAACATCGTCTTCTGTTGGTGGTCGAGAAGGACTATGTCGGGCTTGTTTGCCTGTACAAGCTCGAGCGTGGGGAACGAGTAGTTCCAGTAAATCCGGCATCTCTCGTTCTCCACAACGGACTCTATATCCCCTGGAGCGTATGGCAGCACCGGTGTCTCATCGATACCGTATGAGTGCCTCAAATGATAGTAGAGCACTCGTAGAGCCGCGTTGTGCCGATGGACGTAAGCCGTCCCAGCGTACGTCTTACACGCCGACAAGAGATGCATAAGCGTCTCTGGCGCCTGTCGGCAAGCTCTACAAAGGGTGTCGGGTACATCTACACCCATAACCCTTTTACGGTACACCAAGGTGTTGAAGACACCGTCTTGGCAAGCCATTATAAAGCCCTCAGTCTCCGACTTCAACCCACTAGACCTTAGGAAAGAGAAGGTCAACTGCTCAGACAAGCCATGCTCTTCCAGATGTTTGTAGAAGATTCCATGCATTGGCTTATCTTTATGAAGTCTTAAAAGGAAGTCGACTTCGGCAGTTTTAAGGTGGGATTTTAATTCTGCGGGAGCAAGTTCCGTAATGGACTGCTGACACCTCCGCTTGAAGTCGAGTGTGAGGCTGAGCTCCTCGGCTGCTCGTTTCGCTGCGCTAAAAAGAAAGGCTCCTTTTCCCGCATTCTCGTGCTCTCGCACGAAGCGGATCAGGGGATCGGTGCTGTTCGTTACATAGCAGGCAGTGGCCAGTACTACTCTGTTGTGCAGACGCTCCAAACTCAATAGTCCACGCCCTCCCAGGTGTCGCGGGAGGTATATTCGCGGGACAGAGGACTTAGGATGCAGGCTTCTCTCCATATTCATCCTTTTGCGGGTCTTCGTGTCGATTTCCTTCAGCTCGTTCACTTTCCAGTGTATAGCACCAAAGGTGTATAATAACAATGGGACCGCAAGCATGTTTGTGGCAGCGACTTTGTTCTTGCCGGACAGTTCTGACGACCAGATCTGCCGGAGTCGGTGCAAATACTTGCGGCGGAGACACTCTTTAACCAATGCTGCCTCTTGGACATGACGCTGCGCCACTCCAAGGTAGGTATAAGTATCTCCGGCATGCAGTTGTCGCAAGATGCTCCCATCAACGAGCTGTTCCTCATCTCCACTATCTCCGCTTCGTCCTTTCTTGAGATGAACCAATGCACATTTGTCTGTCCCGAACTCCATTCCGATAGCATGACTGTACTCCTGCACCACCCTCAGCGATTGTTGTAGTTCGCGTTGGCCGGAGGCATAAAGTTTTAGGTCATCCATATAAAACAGATGGGTGACCTTGTGCCTCCGGTTATTCGGCGTGCCACAGCTGTATCCTTTAGTATTTCTCAGCGCTATGGACAGAGGCAAAAGTGAGATGCAAAAGAGCAAGGGACTCAAGGAGTCTCCTTGGAAGACACCTCTTTTCAATGACACCAACTCTGTCTGAACCCGAGTTTCACCTGATGTTATGGTAAACCGGGTCTTCCAGAGTGGCATCAGTTGTTTGATGCATCCCACTATCTGATTATCCACCGAAAGACATTCCAACAGCCGCACAATGAGGTCATGAGACGTGCTGTCGAATGCCTTGCGATAGTCAATCCAGGCCATAGAAAGGTTTCGCTTGTACTGCACAGAGTCCTGCGTGACACATCGGTCAATCAACAGGTTCTCCTTGCAGCCAGCTACTCCTTTCTTTGACCCTCTCTGTTCATACACGTCGAGAAATACAGGATTCACAGCTTGAAGGATACGCATGTACAAGATTCTGGTGAAGAGCTTGTAACACGCGTTCAGACATGTTATTGGCCTGTAGTTTTTGGGATCAGACAAATCTCCGGTCTTCGGGAGAAGCACGGTTCGACCCTCGACAAACCAAGCCGGAATTGGCTGCTCCTGATTTAGCCACGAGTTAAAAACTCTAGCTAAATGCCGGTGGCAACTGGGGAATTTTTTCCACCAGTAGGTGTTTATGCCATCCGGGCCAGGAGCTGCGAAATTCTTTGCGCCTCGTAAGGCGTCAAGAATTTCTTCCGTGTTTATCGGGTGACGCAGTACATTCAAGTTAGGAGTCCTCCTACAAACGGACTCGAACTGCGCCAAGGCCGGAGTGTCTGCTGAGAGAGGTTTGGGTTGTTCGTAAATGTCCCTGTATGTAGAGATATGTAATCTCAATGCTTTTCGATCTATCCAAAGCATTTGATTCTGTTGATGTTAGTATACTGATAACTAAGTTGGAAGCTATAGGTATTAGAGGCATTGTTTTGCAGTTGATATCTTCATACATGCATTCTAGAAAGATGCAGGTGAAGGTTGATGATACAAAATCAGAAATAGGTGAGATTGAGCTAGGTGTTCCTCAGGGATCTGTCCTGGGGCCACTACTTTTCCTGCTATATGTCAATGACTTACCCAACAACATTTCTTGTGGACAAGTCACAATGTTTGCTGATGATACTTCAATAACGGTATCTGGTAGTGATCCCTCTGAATTACTAAATAACATTAGGATTGTCAATGATGAGTTCAGTGCCTGGTGTCAGAGGAACAGGCTCATACTTAATGAAGGCAAAACGGTGATCATTAATTACTCGATTCTCAAACAACTTCCTGAAGATTTTAGTGCTAAGAATAATCTTGAGCTCGTCTTGTCGACTAAACTACTAGGCACAGTATTCGATTCAAGGCTGTCATTTGCTGAACATGCTGACCAGGTATGCAGTCAATTGAACCGGACGTTCTACGCCATACTCCAACTAAAATCAGTGTTGGGGCAGGGTGAATTGTTAACTATATATTACAGTTTAGCATATTCATATCTGTCCTACAATATAATGGTTTGGGGTAGGTCAAAACACAGTGAGAGGGTTTTTCTGTCACAGAAAAGAATTTTGAGACTTATTTTTAATAAACGGCAATGGGAAAGTTGCAGACCAATTTTTAAGCAACATAAAATTTTAACTCTTACTTGTATTTATATTTTAAAATGTGTGTGTTTTGTCAAACTTTATCCACAAAATTTTTCTAGTTTAAATAGGACAAAAAATTATGCTACTCGTAATATTGACCTTTTGTTAGTGCAGAACCATAACACAGCCTTCTTTCAAAGATCTCCTCATTACAACTGTGTTGCACTTTACAATAAATTGCCTCTGGATGTACGCACTATTGGCAACTATGATAGATTCAAAAAAAAGGTAAAATTCTTACTGTGTGACCATGGTTTTTATAATGTCAGTGAATATATGTCTGTGATATGGTAGCCATTTGTAGTATTAGGTTTTGAGGCTATTGTCCTTTCTTAGCTTTTTGAATATGTTACTAGTCTATTTTATTTCATGCAATTTCATGTAGACCTTTGACGTGCTGTATACACACTCTTGTGTCTTTGTGGTCAATAAATATTATTATTATTCTGATTTTCCAAGTTTCTCTCGCATGACTGCGGTAGCAACGGGTGTTGACGGGCTGTGCCAAGTCAGCACCTGAACTATAACGGATCGGAATTTAGGAAAGATCGAACTATGTTGCAGGTTTTCAGGATTACAGACTTCTGAAATATTTTGTGTAACCTTTCGTCTAGGCCTAACTGTTGTAGGTGCGGTGTAAATGTGTTTGGTGTGAGGCCTGAGACAGACATAATTAGGGGGACAATGGTAACTTTGTTTTGCTTCCAGAGTCGTTTTATTTCTATCGCAAGGTCCGTGTATTTAGATATCTTCCCAGCGTAGGCGTTTTGGATATTCGTATCGTTGGGAATAGCAATATCTATCAAATAGGTAACTTTGTCTGCCTTCGACTGGAAAACTATATCTGGCCGATTTGCCGGGATAGTCTTATCGGTATGTATTTCAACGTCCCAGTATAGTTTATATTCATTGTTTTCGAGTACTGATGTCGGTGTGTAATTGTAATATGGATCTGTGTTTTCTATTAGCTTGTTTGTTGTGGCTAGTGCTTGGTGAATGACTTTGGCTGCAGAGTTATGTCTAGCTGTGTACTCGGTTCCAGCTAGAGTTTTGCATGCGCTTGTTATGTGGTCTATTGTTTCTTTTTGTTGGTGGCACTTTCTGCAATTGTCGTCGGTTATGGACGTATCTTTAATTATGTATTTCATGTAGTTCCTTGTCGCAATCACTTGGTCCTGGATGGCAAGCATAAAACCCTCTGTTTCTGGAAACAGTTGGCCATCCTGCAGCCAGGTGTATGATTGTCTTTCATTAATGTGGTCTTGTGTAACGCGGTATCTGTGCTTGCCATGAAGTGCTTTTTGTGACCAGGTGTTTATTTTTTCTTGTTGTAATTCTATGTGATTGTGTGCGTCCGCTGGGTGATCTGGGCGGGATAGGATGAGTGGAGTATAGTTTTTGTCTGCTTTTACTATTGATCTATGTAAGTTTGTCTCTTTGCTTTGGAAAAAGTCTCTGAGTGTTTTTATTTGTCTTGTGTGAAGTGACTGTATGTCTATAATTCCTCTGCCCCCATGTTTCCTGTCTATCGTAAGCCTTTCCTTGCACGCTTTCGGATGAGACATTCTGTGCTTTGTGAGTTCCGTTCGTATGAGTATGTTGATGTTTTCAATATCAGTGTGCGACCACTTGATGATACCAAAGGAGTATGTGAGAACCGGTATCGCAAATGTGTTAATTGCTTTCGTAAGATTTTTGGAGTTCAATTTTGTTTTCAGAAGTGTAATGAGACGGTCTCTAAACTCTTGTGTTAGTTGAGCCTTAACCTCTGAGTGGTCAATCTTAATGTTCTGATTGAAGCCTAGGTACTTGTACGTTTCGTCCTTCTCCATGTTATCCAGAGTCTCGCCAGTTAATATTTCCTGTTCGGAATGGTTCTTCCATTGGCCCTTATGGATGTGGAGCACCTTGCATTTGCTCATTCCGAATTCCATCCGGACGTCTGACGTACAAACTTCTGTTATTTTGAGTAATTCCTTCAGTTGCACTTCAGTGGCTGCGTACAGTTTTATATCATCCATGTAGAGAAGATGACTGATTCTGTGTTGATTAACTTTCTGGTGTCTGATGTTGAAACCATAATTTGTGTTGTTAAGTGCGTTGGAGAGTGGATTTAAACAAAGGCAGAACCACAGTGAACTGAGTGAATCACCCTGGAAGATACCGCGTTTTATGTATAGCTCCTCCGTTTGGATATGACCGTCCTGAGTTTTAAGATGTATGTTGGTTCTCCATGTCTCCATGATTCTTGTAAGGAACTGACGAAGGGTTGGATTAATTTTATATATTTGAAGAGTTTTCGTTAGCCAGCTATGGGGTACAGAGTCAAAAGCTTTTTTATAATCGATGAAACAGGTATGGAGGTTCCTGTGTTCTTTTCTAGTTTGCTCCATGATCACACTATCAATTATTAGTTGTTCTTTGCAACCTTGGCTTTGTTTTCTACATCCTTTCTGTTCTTCGGTCAGGATGTTGTTTTGAGTAAGGTGCTGTTCAATCCTTTTGCCTATTGTTGCGGTGATGATCTTGTACAAGGTGGGGAGACAAGTGATCGGACGGTAATTGGCAGGGTTCTTGGTGTCTGCGTTTTTTGGTTTTATATATGTTACTCCTCGTGTGAGGAATTTGGGTAGCCTGTTGGGTTGGAGTATGGCTTTATTGATTTGGTCTGTGAGCATTTCATATGTTGCACTGAATTGTTTGTACCAGAAATTTTGCACGTTGTCTACGCCCGGGCACTTCCAATTGTGGGTGTGTTTTATTGTTTCGGCTATTTCCTGTGGTGTAAGAATTACGTCTCCCTGTTCCGGTATGTGTTGTTGTTTTTCCTCTTCTTGTCTAATCCATGGAGCGTTTTCATTATGGGTTTTGGGCTCTGACCATAAGCTTCCCCAGAAGTCGGTTAGCTCTTTTCTACTTGGAGGTTCTATTGTTATCTGATTATTTGATGTGATCTTTTGGTAGAACTGCCTCTCACTTTTCTGAAAAAGGTTGTTAGTATCCTTTCTGTCGTTGGACTCATTATATCTGCGGAGTCTAGCTGCGTAGACTGCAAGTTTCTGTTTCAGCGTATCGTATATTTCGGATATTGTTTGTTGTGGTGATCTAGATTTGAGTCTACTTATTGTTGTTTGGATGCGTTTCGAGAGGTTGTTCTTGTGGATATATTGACTGACGTGTGCGAGATCTTTTCTGATTGTGCTAATTTTATTTTCGATTCTAATTTGCCATTTAGGTTTAGATCTTTTGCTTGTGTGGTCTTTCGATCGTTTTGGAAGTTTTTGGCCGTTAACTATGAGGGTGGTTGCTGCAGCAGCATATATAACAGTATGGATGTCTTCTAGGTTACTGTCCTTTGTTAAGAATTGTGGTATTATGTTGGAATTTACTGTCTGTAATATTTGTCGAGTGTTGTTTTTAAAAATCAGTCTAGGCAAGGGATCTCGTAGTGTAGGATTTGTGCCACACCATTTGTTATATTGTGTGTTCATCACTTGTTCTGTAGATTGTGTGATACAAGGTGGTGTCGTAACGTTTTGGCTTTGTGTGGCTGTGGAAGGTAAGTTAATGGATGTTTGGTCTGGTGTATCTGGTATGTGCTCATGTTCTGACTCCACATCTAAGTGTATGCTGGTGTTATTGGTTGTATCTGTGTTTGGAGTCTGGTTACTTCCGGTATGATTATTTTGTCTTTCTGTGATCGATTCATCGGCTAACGAATCATTTGGTGTGACAGTATTTATTTCGTTGGATACAAGGCTCTTTATAGCTTGTAGTTCTTGTGGGGTAAGACGGTTGTTTTTTGTTATGACTCGTTTTTGATCAATAAGTCTTTGTTCGGTTACACGTGTTGAGAGGTGTGGGTATTGTGCTGTAAACAGCCTATACAGCTCATGTCTGTAGCCTGTAGAGATGGTTTCAAGTCTTGTGGCGGTATAGTAACAGTGCATTACAGATTTGTTCATCTCAGTAGTCCACTGTAAGCGCTGTCTTGGTTTACCAGCTTTGGTGGTTGCCGGCTGTACCGGCAAAACATCCGCAGTTGGATTGTGTGCTATTGGTTGTTGTGTTTGGCTTTGGGGTTCAGGTGAGTTTAATCGACGTACCCTAGGCCGTTGTTGGTTGTTTGAAAAACTAACTTTATCCATCGCGTTCCCACGAGTAGGGACGATCTAAATATCGCTCTCCCGGGTGACGCCCATTCCAGGAGAGAGGGGACTTATATTTACTCCGAAGTTGGCCCAAGGTGCTCCGGAGGATTTGCGACTTTACTGTCGGGTTTTGTTGAGGCTTTCTCCTCACGGGCCGGCCGGCTAAGGCAAGCCCCCCGGTTGCGTATCCCTCACAACGTTCCCCAGCCACGCCTTGCGGAGGTCGTTGAAGCGTGGGGCGCAATAACGGTGTGTGACAGAAGGACCGGCGCTCAGCCCTCTGTGGCATTTCTCCCCGGATTTGCCACATCCCTATCTGACCGAGGCCAGGATAGCTTGGGGGAAGGAGCTTTGTGCTTGGTGGGGTATGTAAAACTACCAAGCCCACAGCTTGCTGAGTGTGCTAGCCTTGGTTGAAATGACCTTTTAATCTCGAGCCCTGCCGGCATGACAACTCCGGGTGGTATCAAAGCCTCCGATGAACCATCAACCGACATAGCTTGACCATCAAAAGGTCACTTTCTAAGCCCCCAAACGAGCGTCAACGTTCTAGCACCTGATGGGGGTTATTATTATTATTATATATGTTAAAAACAAAAAGGTGCAGCTCGGGCTCCGACACACCGAGCTGCTGTTCCATTACCCAATGACTACTCCTCACACCGTGAGGTGAGCAATCACTGGGTCCGCGAATCGTGCGCCCTAAGTAGACGAAGGGACCCAAGGATGACTGCCTTCTGCATTCTGGCGGCTAAGATGTGCGCCGCCGCACGGCACACCGGTATTTTGCGCAGTGCAGAGAGCAGCGTATTCCTCATTCCACCTAGGGATCCAATGACCATAACCAGCAGACTTACAGTGTAGTCTGGCCAGAGCCTGCGAAGTTGTCCGAGCAACTCCTGATATTTGGTCCGCTTTTCCTCCTCCTTAGAGACGATGTTCACTTCGGCAGGCGCCGAAAACTCAATAACGAACATCGTCTTCTGTTGGTGGTCGAGAAGGACTATGTCGGGCTTGTTTGCCTGTACAAGCTCGAGCGTGGGGAACGAGTAGTTCCAGTAAATCCGGCACCTCTCGTTCTCCACAACGGACTCTATATCCCCTGGAGCGTATGGCAGCACCGGTGTCTCATCGATACCGTACGAGTGCCTTAAATGATAGTAGAGCACTCGTAGAGCCGCGTTGTGCCGATGGACGTAAGCCGTCCCAGCGTACGTCTTACACGCCGACAAGAGATGCATAAGCGTCTCTGGCGCCTGTCGGCAAGCTCTACAATGGGTGTCGGGTACATCTACACCCATAACCCTTTTACGGTATACCAAGGTGTTGAAGACACCGTCTTGGCAAGCCATGATAAAGCCCTCAGTCTCCGACTTCAACCCACTAGACCTTAGGAAAGAGAAGGTCAACTGCTCAGACAAGCCATGCTCTTCTAGATGTCTGTAGAAGATTCCATGCATTGGCTTATCTTTATGAAGTCTTAAGAGGAAGTCGACTTCGGCAGTTTTAATGTGGGCTTTTAATTCTGCGGGAGCAAGTTCCGTAATGGACTGCTGACACCTCCGCTTGAAGTCGAGTGTGAGGCTGAGCTCCTCGGCTGCTCGTTTCGCTGCGCTAAAAAGAAAGGCTCCTTTTCCCGCATTCTCGTGCTCTCGCACGAAGCGGATCAGGGGATCGGTGCTGTTCGTTACATAGCAGGCAGTGGCCAGTACTACTCTGTTGTGCAGACGCTCCAAACTCAATAGTCCACGCCCTCCCAGGTGTCGCGGGAGGTATATTCGCGGGACAGAGGACTTAGGATGCAGGCTTCTCTCCATATTCATCCTTTTGCGGGTCTTCGTGTCGATTTCCTTCAGCTCGTTCACTTTCCAGTGTATAGCACCAAAGGTGTATAATAACAATGGGACCGCAAGCATGTTTGTGGCAGCGACTTTGTTCTTGCCGGACAGTTCTGACGACCAGATCTGCCGGAGTCGGTGCAAATACTTGCGGCGGAGACACTCTTTAACCAATGTTGCCTCTTGGACATGACGCTGCGCCACTCCAAGGTAGGTATAAGTATCTCCGGCATGCAGTTGTCGCAAGATGCTCCCATCAACGAGCTGTTCCTCATCTCCACTATCTCCGCTTCGTCCTTTCTTGAGATGAACCAATGCACATTTGTCTGTCCCGAACTCCATTCCGATAGCATGACTGTACTCCTGCACCACCCTCAGCGATTGTTGTAGTTCGCGTTGGCCGGAGGCATAAAGTTTTAGGTCATCCATATAAAACAGATGGGTGACCTTGTGCCTCCGGTTATTGGGCGTGCCACAGCTGTATCCTTTAGTATTTCTCAGCGCTATGGACAGAGGCAAAAGTGAGATGCAAAAGAGCAAGGGACTCAAGGAGTCTCCTTGGAAGACACCTCTTTTCAATGACACCAACTCCGTCTGAACCCGAGTTTCACCTGATGTTATGGTGAACCGGGTCTTCCAGAGTGGCATCAGTTGTTTGATGCACCCCACTATCTGATTATCCACCGAAAGACATTCCAACAGCCGCACAATGAGCTCATGAGACGTGCTGTCGAATGCCTTGCGATAGTCAATCCAGGCCATAGAAAGGTTTCGCTTGTACTGCACAGAGTCCTGCGTGACACATCGGTCAATCAACAGGTTCTCCTTGCAGCCAGCTACTCCTTTCTTTGACCCTCTCTGTTCATACACGTCGAGAAATACAGGATTCACAGCTTGAAGGATACGCATGTACAAGATTCTGGTGAAGAGCTTGTAACACGCGTTCAGACATGTTATTGGCCTGTAGTTTTTGGGATCAGACAAATCTCCGGTCTTCGGGAGAAGCACGGTTCGACCCTCGACAAACCAAGCCGGAATTGGCTGCTCCTGATTTAGCCACGAGTTAAAAACTCTAGCTAAATGCCGGTGGCAACTGGGGAATTTTTTCCACCAGTAGGTGTTTATGCCATCCGGGCCAGGAGCTGCGAAATTCTTTGCGCCTCGTAAGGCGTCAAGAATTTCTTCCGCGTTTATCGGGTGACGCAGTACATTCAAATTAGGAGTCCTCCTACAAACGGACTCAAACTGCGCCAAGGCCGGAGTGTCTGCTGAGAGAGGTTTGGGTTGTTCGTAAATGTCCCTCCAAAAGGCCTCCACGCGATCAGCTCGCGATCAGATCAGATCAGATCAGTTATTATATTATTATTATTATTATTATTATTATTATTATGTGAAAAACAAAAAAGTGCAGCTCGGGCTCCGACACACCGAGCTGCTGTTCCATTACCCAATGACTACTCCTCACACCGTGAGGTGAGCAATCACTGGGTCCGCGAATCGTGCGCCCTAAGTAGACGAAGGGACCCAAGGATGACTGCCTTCTGCATTCTGGCGGCTAAGATGTGCGCCGCCGCACGGCACACCGGTATTTTGCGCAGTGCAGAGAGCAGCGTATTCCTCATTCCACCTAGGGATCCAATGACCATAACCAGCAGACTTACAGTGTAGTCTGGCCAGAGCCTGCGAAGTTGTCCGAGCAACTCCTGATATTTGGTCCGCTTTTCCTCCTCCTTAGAGACGATGTTCACCTCGGCAGGCGCCGAAAACTCAATAACGAACATCGTCTTCTGTTGGTGGTCGAGAAGGACTATGTCGGGCTTGTTTGCCTGTACAAGCTCGAGCGTGGGGAACGAGTAGTTCCAGTAAATCCGGCATCTCTCGTTCTCCACAACGGACTCTATATCCCCTGGAGCGTATGGCAGCACCGGTGTCTCATCGATACCGTAAGAGTGCCTTAAATGATAGTAGAGCACTCGTAGAGCCGCGTTGTGCCGATGGACGTAAGCCGTCCCAGCGTACGTCTTACACGCCGACAAGAGATGCATAAGCGTCTCTGGCGCCTGTCGGCAAGCTCTACAAAGGGTGTCGGGTACATCTACACCCATAACCCTTTTACGGTACACCAAGGTGTTGAAGACACCGTCTTGGCAAGCCATTATAAAGCCCTCAGTCTCCGACTTCAACCCACTAGACCTTAGGAAAGAGAAGGTCAACTGCTCAGACAAGCCATGCTCTTCCAGATGTTTGTAGAAGATTCCATGCATTGGCTTATCTTTATGAAGTCTTAAAAGGAAGTCGACTTCGGCAGTTTTAAGGTGGGATTTTAATTCTGCGGGAGCAAGTTCCGTAATGGACTGCTGACACCTCCGCTTGAAGTCGAGTGTGAGGCTGAGCTCCTCGGCTGCTCGTTTCGCTGCGCTAAAAAGAAAGGCTCCTTTTCCCGCATTCTCGTGCTCTCGCACAAAGCGGATCAGGGGATCGGTGCTGTTCGTTACATAGCAGGCAGTGGCCAGTACTACTCTGTTGTGCAGACGCTCCAAACTCAATAGTCCACGCCCTCCCAGGTGTCGCGGGAGGTATATTCGCGGGACAGAGGACTTAGGATGCAGGCTTCTCTCCATATTCATCCTTTTGCGGGTCTTCGTGTCGATTTCCTTCAGCTCGTTCACTTTCCAGTATATAGCACCAAAGGTGTATAATAACAATGGGACCGCAAGCATGTTAGTGGCAGCGACTTTGTTCTTGCCGGACAGTTCTGACGACCAGATCTGCCGGAGTCGGTGCAAATACTTGCGGCGGAGACACTCTTTAACCAATGCTGCCTCTTGGACATGACGTTGCGCCACTCCAAGGTAGGTATAAGTATCTCCGGCATGCAGCTGTCGCAAGATGCTCCCATCAACGAGCTGTTCCTCATCTCCACTATCTCCGCTTCGTCCTTTCTTGAGATGAACCAATGCACATTTGTCTGTCCCGAACTCCATTCCGATAGCATGACTGTACTCCTGCACCACCTTCAGCGATTGTTGTAGTTCGCGTTGGCCGGAGGCATAAAGTTTTAGGTCATCCATATAAAACAGATGGGTGACCTTGTGCCTCCGGTTATTGGGCGTGCCACAGCTGTATCCTTTAGTATTTCTCAGCGCTATGGACAGAGGCAAAAGTGAGATGCAAAAGAGCAAGGGACTCAAGGAGTCTCCTTGGAAGACACCTCTTTTCAATGACACCAACTCTGTCTGAACCCGAGTTTCACCTGATGTTATAGTGAACCGGGTCTTCCAGAGTGGCATCAGTTGTTTGATGCATCCCACTATCTGATTATCCACCGAAAGGCATTCCAACAGCCGCACAATGAGCTCATGAGACGTGCTGTCGAATGCCTTGCGATAGTCAATCCAGGCCATAGAAAGGTTTCGCTTGTACTGCACGGAGTCCTGCGTGACACATCGGTCAATCAACAAGTTCTCCTTGCAGCCAGCTACTCCTTTCTTTGACCCTCTCTGTTCATACACGTCGAGAAATACAGGATTCACAGCTTGAAGGAGACGCATGTACAAGATTCTGGTGAAGAGCTTGTAACATGCGTTCAGACATGTTATTGGCCTGTAGTTTTTGGGATCAGACAAATCTCCGGTCTTCGGGAGAAGCACGGTTCGACCCTCGACAAACCAAGCCGGAATTGGCTGCTCCTGATTTAGCCACGAGTTAAAAACTCTAGCTAAATGCCGGTGGCAACTGGGGAATTTTTTCCACCAGTAGGTGTTTATGCCATCCGGGCCAGGAGCTGCGAAATTCTTTGCGCCTCGTAAGGCGTCAAGAATTTCTTCCGTGTTTATCGGGTGACGCAGTTCATTCAAGTTAGGAGTCCTCCTACAAACGGACTCGAACTGCGCCAAGGCCGGAGTGTCTGCTGAGAGAGGTTTGGGCTGTTCGTAAATGTCCCTCCAAAAGGCCTCCACGCGATCAGCGTTATTATTATTATTATTATTATTATTATTATTATCTACGCCATTGCAACCTTTGTTATACGATGAACTCGTAAGCATTAATTTGGTCTACCTGCGTTGCTTATTTAACTCATAGTAAACACCACGTAAACACTATGTACATGGCTTTGTAGCCAAGTGTATAGCGAACGTGTTAGTGAAACAGAAGGTCTTAGCTCGATTCCCTGTTGAGAATTTTTTTTTTCTAGAGGTCACGAAGCCAAAGTTCAGAGGTCAAAGGCTAGAGGTCAACGGCCAAAGGTCAAAGGTCAAAGGTCAAATGTTAAAGGTCAAAGGTCAAGGTCAGAGGTCAAGAGGTCAAGGTTGTTTCTCCAGAACATACATTATTCCTCTACTAAGAGGTGAAAAATTCATCCAGTTTGATTCCCTGGTGTAAAGAAGAAGCGACTGTCCTGACAATTGGTGTGAAAGGTGTGGGATTATCCATTAAATCAAGCCAGGAAAAGAAAACAAGAAGTGAGCACAGCGTCAGTCAGTGCCAGTAGCTATGGCACCCCAAACGAGTGCAGTGGTGAATATTGTTTATATTGCCAAGCATGTGAGAAGATATGAATAATATTGAAAATCTGAAATAGTGAATTGATCAAGGAACGACTAGAGACTAACAAGGGATTTTATTGCCTAATATATTACAAAAGGCAATTTTACGGCGGATGCACGTAGTATGTTTGCTTTCATCGTATCTTTAATGAACATAAGTCAAATATAATCACA
This sequence comes from Callosobruchus maculatus, assembly GCA_951848785.1. Classification (NCBI taxonomy): domain Eukaryota; kingdom Metazoa; phylum Arthropoda; class Insecta; order Coleoptera; family Chrysomelidae; genus Callosobruchus; species Callosobruchus maculatus. The sequence goes on from CATOUR010000045.1 coordinate 3,558,658, forward strand.
TTACCTTAGTTAGATAATGGGTAGTGGAATTTCCGCTACATAAGAGTGGCAATGTTTCCAAAAACCGTGACAGACAAGAGACGCCCTTGACGATAATACTCAATTACGAAACAAATTTTACCCCATGGGGGCTCATGAAATATGTAATGACATAATATTCCAGCGAATATCGCAACATCGATAAATTTTGTTACTTTTGTATATTGGGAATCTGGAAATCCAAACATACCACACCTTTACTTTGTTTGAATGACTTCATTTTTAATGGGCTTTTATTAGCTTCACCTGAATGTGGGTTTGTGCCTTTGCGGGTTTATGGGTTTGTGAGCTTGTAACATTCCTTTGAATTAAGAAGTTGCCTATTCCATCTCTATTGACAAAACAATTTGTTACATCTAACGAAAATCCATTATAACTGTAACGTAAAATGTGTCGACTTGGCCTCGTGCATGGCCACCTACAACTGACCATGCGGAACTCCGGGTGCTACCTATATCCGGCACTATATCCGGCAGGTAGCGCTGTAATCAAAACGACGCCTATCGGGAGCGCTAGTTTGTTATCATTTCGTAAGCTGACCATTTTACTAATGAAAGAAATACATTTTGAAAAAAACCTAAAAAGATTAAGCGAACAAAAAAAATAAAAATTAAGGTATGGTTCAAAAAAACTAAGGAAACACGCTTTTAGAGAACATCGAACTAAGAAACTAAAAACAAGCCAACAATAATGAAAAAATACTAGTATTATTGTAGAAAAAGCTTGGGCACTTTATGCCACATTACATAATACTAGTAATTTTCGTCCACTATTGTTTTAAGCTTATTTTTAACCTTTACTTCCCACACCGATAGGTGAGGCGAGTATCGTGATCGCGAAAATTTTCGATTTTCAGAGAATACACTTTTTTGACGATTTATGATGTCTATATTATAACGAAAACCCATGTCACTCATTTCCGTCGTTCTGTCTGTCGGTCTGTCTGGTTGTCTATCTGCCTGTTGGCGTTTTTCTAGCCTCGAATCTCAGTAACCTCTGCATGGATTGTGATAAAACTTGGGTAGCAATATGCTGTGGAGTCGTAGTAGGTAATGCTGCTATAATTTTTAAAATCGGTTCATGAGAGGTGGATTATTTAGCAAAGAACAAACAAATTCACATATGCCTCTAACAATTATTGATAGTTCACGATTACTGCCGCAAATGTCATTACACAGCCCGTGTAATGGGGTGATTCAAGGACTCTAGTACTAGTACTAGCCTAGTAAACCAGACCGATGAGTGTTTAAGTATTATATTGTAATATAATATAAAGTATTATAATTTTGTTATTCTGAGGTGGAATGATACCAACTGACCCTGTAATTCTCTCCCATCAGCACCCATCGAGTATGCCATACACAGCGTGAAGACTGTTATCAGTATGAGTGACTGTGCCAATTCATATGTAGGTACATTATAGGACTGCACTGATGTCAGACCAATTGGGTAAGCCCTGACTTATATGAATTTCTCAGAAAAATATGGAATATTTAACTTACCTTATTGTATTACTCTGGTCATTGTAGTAGGTGGGCAGGTTAGTTTCTAGTTTTTGACTACCAAAGTTATTCGAAATCCATGCCACGTGTGACTTGGCGGATAGTTTGACTTCTTGTATGTACGTCGGTACATATAACAGTCGTGTATCGGCTGCTAAAATCTTCATCTGAAGCATGTTATCCATAAATGTGACCCAATTGTCATCCCATTTGATGTGTCCTCTGTAGTCTTTCAAATTGTAGTCCTGTATATGTCGAAATCCACCGCTGCAAAAACCAAAACCATTACCTGCGGCAGAGCTGAGCTGAGCATTGGTCAAATACTCCATGCAAATACTTAAGACAGTCTTCGACTAAACCGCTTTAGAGAGATTGCAAAAGACGTTAATGTTTAACCCTTGTTTTTTAATTCATGCTTATGATTTGACATAAATAACCAAAGTCTATGCAACACCGCTAAAAATCATCGATATTGGACCTTTTTAACGTCCTGGGTGCTGAGCGAGCTTACCGGTGGATGAATCTCGTCCTGTATGGTTTGTGGTCGAGAACACACTCTATTCAATTCTAGTACATACGAGTACACCAAGCTCAGTGAAACGTAGATCGAATAGAGGTTACTAGAAAGTAGATCATATAGCGGTTTTGCAGTAGGGGAAAAAAGCTATTTGCTGTGAATTTTTAGATACTGAATTAATTTCTTGTTCAAAAAATAGTCGTTATTTTCACTAAGACGGTCCTGACATGCAGGATCGCCCATTCAGACCACTATTAAAAAATTCAATCTGAGATGCACTTTCTCGTGAGCTGATACCTATCAAATAGACGTCAAGCCAGTTAAAAGCACTGTTAAAAGTATCATGCAACAGAGTACCTATATGTCTAATTTGACAAATAAAGCAAATAAGAGAAGAGGGACAGAAACAGCCATTGCCCAAATTTTTTGACACAAACCGTCACAAGTGACAAACCAATAAAGGTATGAAGATAATTTTTTGAGATAATCATGACAGTACCAAGCTAGTCAACTGCATCCTAGAGAGATGCTATTACTCTAGTCCTCATACATGATACAGGACGAGAGGATAAATAACGTACGTGGTGAAGACAAACACTTAGCTGTAAAAGCAAGTAACGCAGCGTTAATAAAACAATACATGAGGGTGAGAATGACTATGACTATGAGAGAACTAAAACAGCAAATAAATATTGATGAAACAGGAGCTTCATTATGACATATGAGACAAACCTAAAAAGAAACTTAGTTAAAGGTAACAAAAAAGGAGGAAAGAGCTGCAAGTAACTTTTTGTCGCAGGTTGGAAATATACTAAGAACAGAAAATGTTACCAAATCACTAGAAACAAGATAGCACCAATAGTCGATGACAAAATACTGCACTGCACTGCCATATTGTGTTATTGAGACATATAGTTATTGAATCTTTGAAATGCTTAAAGGACTCTTTCTCACCTCCTACAAATCTTCGGTGTTCGCCGTAAAGCCAAAATGCGTAACGTAACTTTAACTATACACCAATGATCATCTACCTCCAATAGCCCCTCTATCGACATGCTATTGGAGGTAGATAAGCAGTTACGGTACAGGGAAATTGCTCACGAAATCTTAGTGGATATGAAATATTAACTGGATTCTGGTCCAATTAATGTTTCTTTTCGACCACACTGACAAAGTTTACGGAATAAATATAAGTTGGATCACTCTCCGTCGGCACTTTGGAGATCTCACACCAAAGCGATGCCGCGGCCGCACGCGCCAGTTAGTTTTTGCGTTGGTTTTTGCCCAAGTACGAGGGTCTTTTAGCGGGGACTTGCTAACGCCAGGGTTTTACGTATATACGAGGGTCATTGAAAGACTATGTATTGACAGCCGATTTAGACATACAAATACAAATATAACGTTTATTTTGCTAATACATTAGGTAACTAAAGTAAAATAAAACTATTACTAATGAATCTCAAATGATTTCACATATTGTAGCTGTTTCGTAGATACGTAAAAATTGGTTCAAAAGTGCTGAAGTATTTTTACCTTAATGTTTTGTTTATTTGGCCTATTTTTGAGACCACAGCTTATAAAATTCATGGTATAATATATAGGAACTCGTATGTACAATTTTAAAAGATAATAATAATAATAATAATGCTTTACATGGATGTGAATAAATATTATTGACATTTGCTTTTCAGTGTCATTCCCATTGCTACTGTAGAAACTAAATTGTTAAAGTTATCAATAAAAATATTTCCGAGGTCTAAAACATAATTCAGAATGTCTCTAGGTGGTATGGTAAGACCACCGAATGAATATTTTGTCTCACTATACGCTTTTAGCGTGATACAATCTTTTAAGTACCTGTAGGCCTCTAGGCCTCGAATTAATCACTTTAGACGTGTGCTAGTTTGTTAGAATTGTTTTATCGGGTGGAACACAGAAAGGCACAAATTTACAGGGTGTCCCATTAATAATTTTGAATCGGACGTCACGTGGCCAAAAACAAATACCTCATTGGATATACAGGGTGAGTTTTCAGTACCGGCTCGGTCGATAACTCCACTACTGTAGAACATAGCGAAAAAAATTGTATATAAAAGTTGTAGCCACGGATATGCTCCTTGCTCAGAAAATATTTTGATTTATACAGGGTGATCCATAACTACGTGATGATGCAAACATGCATTTTTTTAAATGAGACACCCTATATATTATTCCATATTCAAATTCTACTAATGATTTCCGTTCTTTCAATATAGGGTATTGTTACATTATACAGGGTGTTTCAAAAGTTATGACCATTTTTGTATCCAAATCACGGTCAAATGAACCTACTGTATATCAAAAAGTAATTAATCAAAATTTATTTTTTTTACATCAGAAGATTAGAAATATCCTCTAGTTTTAAAATACGTTATAAAAAAATCCCGAGACGCATATTCGTATACAGGGTGATGTAGAATGCAAAATCTAGATTTTCTCTCTTTTTTTAAATGTAACCCCCAATATTTTATTGTACCAAAGAATTGCTTTTAATATGCCCTTTCATCTTTGTATAGCACTTATTATGGCTGCATTCATTAGTTTCTGAGATATTTCGATTTTTCTACAAATTTTAAATATACCTTCTATTTGTTTAATAAAATTTATTTATTTTGAGAAAATACTACCAAATTTTGTTTTTGCTTAACAAACAACTAAAATATAAGGCGATAATAATACTTGATCAAGTCAAAACACTGAACTAACGGGATAATATAGGTCAAGTGTGCTGAGGAAACAATTTTATAGACGTCATGCATAATTATCCAGCAGATTTATCAGGTAGGCTATGAAATATGAAACGACACAGTCCAAATAAAACGATTCTTCAATCTTTCAAACGCATTAGGTTTAGAGTGCCTCCGTTCTGGATATTGCTATTCATAGTTGATATATTCTAGAGGCAAGTAGACAATTTCTCAAAGATTCTCCTAAATACCCTCAATGGAAAAATTAATTTTCAAAGCTAGTTTTTCACACAGTACTGAATTATTGAGCAGGTTATGAAAACGCTCAATTTTTCAAAGCCTACCTGATAAACTACTTGATAATTATGCACGACGCCTACAAAATTGTTTCCTCAGCATACTTGACTGTATTATCTCGATGATTGAGGGTTTTGACTTCATCAAATACTATCATGACGTTATAATTTAGTTGTTCGTTAAATAAAAAACAAATCAGATAGTACTTTCTCAAAATAAATAAATTTCAGTACACAAATAGAGGCTATATTTTAAATTTACCGAAAAATCGAAATATCTCGGAAACTGATGGACGTAGGTACAACAGGTGTTTCACAAAGATGAAAGAGCGTATTAAAAGCAATTCTTTGGGATAATAAAATATTGGGGGTTACATTTGAAAAAAAAGAGAAAATTTTGATTTTGCATTCTACATCACCCTGTATACGAATATGCGTCTCGGGCTTCTTTTATAACAGATTTTAAGACTAGAGGATATTTTTAATCTTCTCATGTAAAAAAAATAATTTTTGAGTCATTACTTTTTGATATACAGTACGTTCATTTGTACGCGATTTGGATATAAAAATGGTCATAACTTTTGAAACGCCCTGTATAATGTAACAGTGCCCTATATTGGAAGAACGGAAATCATTAGTAGAATCTGAATATGGAATAATATGTAGGGTGTCTCATTTAAAAAAATGCATGTTTGCATCACCACGTAGTTATGGATCACCCTGTATAAATCTAAATATTTTCTGAGCAAGGAGCGTATCCGTGGCTACAACTTTTATATACAACTTTTTCCGCTATCTTCTATAGTAGTGGAGTTATCGACAGAGCCGGTACTAAAAACTCACCCTGTATAATTATCTACTACTGCCCAGTTCCGACCTATTGCGTGTCCTAATCGTCGCGAAACATGTATTTATATCCTTTATATTTCAAGGTTTACCACAAAATAAGGATGGATATGATTGTCATTTTCCATCCGTTAATAAATTTAATTGATAAAATCAAACTTCTGAAAATATTATCCATTTCCTGCAAACAAATCCGAGATAACAAAATCCGATATTTTTGAGACACTGTATACACTTCGCGTTACACACGTTCAACCACTACTTTGCGCCGCCCCGTATCTCCCGGCTGACGTCGGTACACTGCTACCGGTGGACCGGGGAGACGGGGCAAGGGGCAGGCTGTTTTGATATTTTTGCGGAGTGATCCAACTTATATGTATTCCGTAAACTTTGACACTGATTTATAAGGAGTACACAAGTATATTACTTTGACTGATGAACATGTTGATAAAACGTAAAAGTATAATATAAGAACAAAAATTAAATTCTGTCGAATAGCAAATATTTAATAGTACATCCAACAAAATAAATCCGAGATAAAGTACACTTGCACGTAGTGTATATTTCAGTGAAAGCTCTCGTCATAATGTGACAACGCAAATAGTACCTATGCAGGGTTATTCACGTTATTCGACACGGAGCATTATGGCTAAAGTATTCGATAAAAAAGAAAATAATAATTTCGGATGGATACAGACCCACAAAGGCTACATTTTGAAAATATTTTCATGTTATACAGGGTGTCCCAAAAACACGATATGTATCAAAGTTATGTTTTTTAAATGGAACACCCCGTATATTATTTCATATTCAGATTCCTTGGTGAATTCTAGTGTGACTTTATGTATCATACATGGGACTTAAAGCGAACCGTTTAGGTGTAAATCACCATTTTCGGTATAAGTAGATATCAGGAAAAAACTGAATATCGCAGAGATTATAAAATTTGGAAGTCTGTAACTTTGCCGTATTACTAAGCATAAAATACGTCAGATTTGATGAGACTGCCAAGTTTAAGTTACGTCTATGCTTGGAGAAATCGGACGATTAATTAAGGAAAGTACGATCAGCGATAGCTTGATTTTTTCAAATTGGAATGCCTAGTTTTTTAAACGGTTAAACGTAGAATTTGATAACATTTCCAATGATATAAGGTTGTGAATATCTGTCTCTGGTAGTTTTCATTTAATTTCAAATTTTCAACCAAATCGGTGTTTTTCGTTTTTCCAACCTATAAGCAACCTAGCAGACGATAAAATATAAACAAAAACCAGGTTGAAGAAAACAACTAACTTAGCAGAACAATACACACGAACTCGACTAAAGGGACAAGATTATAAAAATGACTCACAACAAACAAAGTCTAACCAGAAACAACGGCGGTAACATATCTTTGGTCAAAGAGAAACTGGAGTATGGCAGAAATGGTGTTTTTCACGGCCTACTAGCTACTGCAATGTACTAGAGATTGGCAATTTCCAAAACCACTAAAAATTTTTAAATAAAACGAAAGCTACTAGACAATGTTGTAGGCAGTTTATTATTTTCATAATAAAATTTCACATTTAATGATATAAACAAGTATGCAATTCTGTCAAAACTCAAATCAAAAGTACCTCTGACTGGAGTTCTGAAAATTCTTCAGTACCTATTAGCAAGATCGCAGAAAATGAAGAATGAATAAAAATTTGTTCAAATTATAAAACATAACTTAAATGGCAGAAAATTTAAATCTGTATTCAGTCTGTGTCAGTATTCCTTTTTTGCAATATTGCTGATAGATATTGAAAAATAGAAGAGCTCCAGTCAGAGATATCGACTTCGACGCAAATTACTACTTTTTTAAACCATTACATATGACTGATAATTGCGTGCTGGAGCAGCAGTCGCTGGTTGTTTCTGTTTCATATCAGGGTTTTTAATTGTCTTGGAAATTTTTAACCTCTAGTAAATTGCTGTAGCCAGTAGACTGCGAAAAATATCTATTACTGCCATACTCCAGCTTCTCTTTGACCTTAGAGATGTTATCGCAGTTGTTTCTGGGAGAGTTGATTTGTTGAATGAATTTTTATCATCTTGTCTCCTTATTCTATTTTGTCTGTATGTTTTTTCTAAGTTACTTGTTTTCTTCCATCTGAATTAACATGTTTTTGTTATATTTCATGGCCTGCTACGTTGCTTATAGGTAGAAAAATTGAAAAACGCCGATTTGTTTGAAAATTTAGAATTAAATGAAAACTGCCAGAGACTGATATTCACAACCTTACATCATTAAAAAGGTTATCAAATTCTACGTTTAACTGGATAAAAAAAGTTAGGCATTTCCATTTGAAAAAATCAAGTTATCGCTGATCGAAGTTTCCTTAATTAATCGACCGGTTTCTCCAAGCATAAACGTAATTTAAATTTGACAGTCCCATCAAAGCTGACGCGTTTTATGCTTAGTAACACAGTATCATGTATGACATAAAAATATTTTTGAAATGTAGCCTTTGTGGGTCTCTATCCATCCGAAATTATTATTCTCTTTTTTATCAAATACTTTAGCCATAATGTTCCGTGTCGAATAACGTGAATAAGCCTGTATAATATCCAGGCATGTATGGGATGCAAAAACACTGAGTACAGAGATTAATCGACTTTAAGAGAAGCAAAATACCAATATCCGAGCTTTACCGAAGTTAACGATACTCTACGTACAGAGGTATCTGCCTCAGAGAAACTTACGTGTAATTATATCCTCTCAACTTCAGCTCCTTGTAAATATCTCGTAATGTCATTGCACCATCAAGTTCGAAATCAGTACGAGGGACCTCTGGTTCCTTCTGATCTTGCAGCAATATACGACCCGTGACAACAGCAACATTACTTTCCAGAACCTACATAAAATACCATTTATTCTCTCACTTCTCAATCTTTTGTAGTATGTTGCAACTTTCAGTGCTATTACTATAATAATCGACATAAATGTTATTTTCGAATGTAGGGTAGAAAAAAATAATAAAATAGCGTTTTCTTTCAATTTCAGATCAGTTATTGAATAATAAGTTTCATCTACTCCCATTAAGCTATACAGTTATTTTAACCATAAATTATGTTTAATTATGCCGTTAGACCTCTTAGTCCAACATATAGTATTCACTGCGTTGAACCTTTTTTCCAGGGATGAGGTATGAACGGTTTTTTGTAATAAAATAGTAAATAGTGTTAATACTAATTTTGCAATTAGTTTGTTGGCATTTATTACCTAAGGTATAATATTGTCACGACGGCCTCTTCTCCTTCACACCAGGAATCAAACAGGACGTAACTTTCACCGTTTCACTTTACAACCCAATACAGTATCTCTGAACCTTATCTCAATTACAACTCAACTCAACTCAACTGAATTGAACTGCCACGCTACCCGCGGCGCCTTATATATACTTCATCGAACCATCTAGAGAATTCGATGACATTTCTAGAATCCATCTGTCATTCTCGAAAAGTCTAGACGATTCGATGACGTTTACACTTCAAAAGATCTAACCTAGCGCTTTGACTTTACATCATGTATGACAACCAATGACAACTAATACAAATACACGAATACCATAATATACAGTATGTTACATTCTTCCCCCCTTAGCGTTCGGCGTCCTCGACGAACAACTTCATCAGCATAGCCGACCTTCGGTTTTCCACTTTCCGTACGTAACCTGTAGACTACGTCGTTGAGGCGCTTCATCACCACGTAGGGTTCCTCTCCATGGCGTTGTAGCTTCGGACACCTACCCTTTCTTCCGTCGTGTGTTGCAAGACCATACCAGATCACCTCGTAACTGCGATTCTCATTTTCAGCTCCAGCAGGATTCTCCTTTCCTAGCTCTGTTATCATTCTCTTCAGTTGCACCTTTTCGTCTTGTCGGTTGTCCACTCTCGACACTCCCTTCTCGTCACTCAGGTTGCTCTCCAGTTCCTTAGTGAGTGTGCTGAGTTTGTCTTCCAGTTGCGTAATCCTGATCTTCTGCTTACCATTCTCGCTCCTGAGTTGCGCGGCTTGATAAGAGCCCCATGACACGTCCTTGAGCGCAACGTTAAGCTGGGTCCCTACCTTCGCGTTTTCTCTCTCCAGCTACGCCAGTATCTGCTTTATCTTATTATGTCCGTACTTCAATTGTTTCAGCCCAGAACTATCAGCCTTTGCTGCAGCCAAAGCGTCTTCCAGCTCCTTTTTCATTCGAACGTTCTCATCTTCCAAATTCGCCAGTTGCTCTCTCATCTTATTGTCAACATCTCTTGCTTTATACAAGTCTTGCATGACCTTTCTCACACTATCAAGCGTATCTGTCATATCTGATTTCATCTTCTTGATTTCTGCTTCATGATGCACTAACCTTTCTCTCAACCTTGACTCGTCTTCCTTGACCGCGGTCTCTTTGGCCTGCACAATCGCGTGGTCTAGGTATTCCTTTAAGGATGTGTTCTCAGCCTCCAGCTGGGTAATCTTCTGTTTGAGCCTTGCATTTTCGTCCTTAACTTGATCACATCTATCCTCCGCTTTCTTCGGCTGATCCAAAGCCTTCAATCTCTTGATTTCATTTTTCAAAGCAGAAACTTCTCTGTGGTATTTTTCGTTGAGCTTTCTCAAGGCTGCCTCGTGTTGGTCATTTTTCTTCAACAGATTCTTTTTGTCACTTTCAAACTTGCTCTGAATACCCACACATTCCCGTTTCTGAGAGTCAAGCAACTGCTTTAGCCTATCCCGGTCTGCTGTAAGTTCCCTCATGGCAATCTCTATGTTGTTCTTGAAGCTTAGCGATAGTGTCCTCGTTCTTCTTCAGCAAATTCTTCGTGTCTCTGTCAAACTGCTCTTTCATTGACTTGATCGTGCCTTGCATAGATTTCATTTTGTACGTATACTCATCTGCTTTTTCTACATCCACCATCATCTTGTTAACCTGTATGCGGCGGCAGCCCACCTTAAGATGTCCCTTCTGCCCACATTTCCAGCTCGTAAACTTGTCAGGACTTTCTACATTTGTGCGAACTGGCGGTTTTCCATGGAAGGAATTTCTTATTCTTGGAATGAACGTAGTGGCTCTAGCTTCTCCTTCACTATCTTCTTCGCCAGAACGCACCCTCTTAGTAATTCGCGTGGCTTTTATGGCAGCTTCAACTTGGAGAGCCTTGAATAAAGCATCTTGCAAAGATCTGGGGCTGGATAATCTTACCATTAGTTAAACGTCCAGATCTGCTATGCCTTCAATAAACTGGCGAGCAGCGACGTATTCCTGTGTATCGATAGGACTGTTAACATATACTCGTTTGGCTAACCTTTGGACTTCGTATGCAAACGCCGTTAAATCCTCCTTGGCCTTCTGGGTCCGGTTATGCAGTTGGTCATACAACATCTCTCTCAAGTGTGCATTTCCAAAGCGTAACTTTAATGCAGACGTTATCTTGTCATAGTGACGTAGATCTGACGAGCAGAGATTTTTCAAAATAGCTGCTGCAGAGTCTCTGAGCATCGATGTCAGCACACAAGTCTTCTCTTCATTCGACCAATTATTTATTCTTGCGATATTCTCAAAATGAATATAATAAACGTCCCATGACATCTGGCCATTGTATGGGTAAGGCTTTGCCACTACGGAACTACCTCTATCAAGTAAATCGGGTGCTGCAGCTATTATACCACGCTCACCTGCAGTAATTTCTTGCAGTTCCTCCCTGACCATTTCCTTGGCATGATCTTTCACTTGTAGTTGTTCCTGAACGTGCTCTTGTGGTCTACCAATTGCACTAATACACTGGTCTCGTTTCTCTAATGCCCGGCTTACAGATTGTCTTTGCTAATCCAGTTTCTGTCCACTGTTCAAATCACTCTTGAAAGCTGACATTGCCTCGCCTTGGCGATGCTCTACCTTTTTTATAGGGTCCCCGACGGTCACTTGCATAACGGCTGCCTGCTCGTCTTGGTGTTGCTCCAACTTCTCTTCAAAATTTATCAAGGTCCTTTGCATACCTGCTCTCGTTTTGGCTACAAATTCTTCTAACAGGGTTTTCCATTCTGCCTTCATTTCTTGTATCAGATTAACCACTACACTCATTTCCGACGACATAGCTCTGGTTACTGGCACTGGCTAACGCTGTATTCACTTCTTGTTTCCTTTTTCTGGTTTGATTTGATGAATGATCCCACTTCTGACACCAATTGTCACGACGGCCTCTTTTCCTTCACACCAGGAATCAAACAGGACGTAACTTTCACCGTTTTACTTTACAACCCAATACAGTATCTCTGAACAGTATGTTACAATATATATATGTAGGTGGTGTGCAGAATACACCACGCATGTACTTCAGTACTAAAACAAGGCGCGGGTAGCTAAACATTAGCCGGACATGACAGTATATTCCCCGCGCTGGCAAGCAGCAAGAGTAGTGTTTATCCTTGAACCAAGCCAACCAAGCCTGGTCAGTTGGTCTTGGATTAGTGCCGTTTAACACAACTAAATATATATATACACACCTGACCCGACCCGCGCCCGTCCTCCGTATGTTTTGCGCTTTAATGTATAAAAAAGGCGTATATTAGTTTGAAAACACTTCAATGGCACACCAGTTTTGAGCCATTTCCATTTCTGCGATGTCATTTATGGACCATATCTAGGGGAGGGTTCAGAAATCTTGCCTATATGTAAATGTGATAGGATATTCCATAAACTGAAGTCTGATCGGTGGATGAATATGCAACAGAAACGTGAATTACATGCATGCATCTTTTTCATAAGGTATTTTTTCTATTCACCCCCTTACCTATACAAAGAATTAGGTTTTAGACTGATATACATAAACTGACTACGTTTTCATGGTTACATTTCTCCTCCACCTTCCAGTACGACCTTTTTCCAGGGATCATTTAGTTGCAATATTTTTAGTGTTTACAATACGATTCCGATTCCATCCAAAACAATTCAAGTCTAAATTCAAGTTACATTTGAAACAGGTGTGTAATCTGTTAAAAGAATCCAGCAAAAAGGTTATTTTGATATTATCATTTTCCTATTTTTACTAATTTACAAAATACTCCTTTATTGTCCGCAGCAAACTTGATACAAAATTAATATAAACAACCCTTTTCGCAAAAATTATTTATATGGCTAATACAAGGCTGAACTCTGATCATTCTGTGATTGTTTTCAGTCGTTTTTGCAGCATATACCAATTGAGTTGTTTCTTTTTTCTTTCATATGTTGTGAATAACTAGGACGCCACAGTTTTTTTCTGCATAATTCAACCGAACGATGCGACACGATCAAGAGCCTCCAACCTGTCTAAAAACGAAGTTTGAGCTGATTTTATATTTTTGGTTTTTTGATTGTAGCTGCGCCGCCACTGACACGGTTTATCAAAAACAGAGTCGCTTTCCATTCTCACCGCGGTAACAAATTCTGGGTTAAAATTTTATTAAAACAAGTTCAATAATTTTCGCTTTACGCAATATACATAGAACGAAATAATGCAAAACTCGTATGTACAGATCACAAAATTGGTTTCTGTAATAGGGAAGCCAATGTTCGGATGGACCTAAAAAAGTGTAATATGCCGCTAGGTATTTATTCTACAGGTCAATGGACAGACTATTATGAATACAACAAATTTTTCAGTTTTACAACCTGCCACCACCCAATCGCCCCGATTTCACCCCACCCAAAAGAAAAATTGAAAATGATCAGGAACCCGTAAAACACCTAAAAACAAAGTTTGAGCTGTTTTTATATTTTTAGTTTTTTTATTATTGCTGCGCCAGCACTGACTCGAGTTTTCCAAAACATACGCGTTTTCCACCCTCGCCGCGGTAGTAATACTGTGTCAAAATTTAATTAAAATCAATTCAATAATTTTCGCATTACGCAATATAGAACGATCTAAAACAATATGTATACATCACAAATTCTAAGTCCCTTGGTTTTCATAATAAAGAAGGCAATGTTCGGATGTACGTAAAAACTGTATTATGCCGCTAGGTTTTTCATTCAAAGATCAATATGGATAACCCATTATGAGTACAACAAATTTTTCAGTTTTACAGCCCCCCACCCTCGAACCACCCCAAATTCACCCTCACCCAAAAAAACGTAGAAAATGATCAGAAACCCCTGAAACGCCTAAAAACAAAGTTTGAGCTGTTTTTATATTTTTAGTCTTTCTATTATTGCCGCGCCGCTACTGACATGATTTTTCTAAAACATACGCACTTTCTACATACTGTGTCGAAATTTCATTAAAATCAATTGAACAGTTTTCCCGTTATGCGATATCGAACTATCTTAAACAATACTCGTATGTATACATCACAAAGTCCAGTGGTTTCTGTAATAAGCATGCAACGTTCGGACGGACCTAGAAAAGTGTGGCAGGGTTTTTCATAACACATATCAATGGACAGTCCATTACGAATACAACAACTTTTTCAGTTTTACAACCCCCCACCCCCCAACCACCCCAAATTCACCCCCACCCAAGAAAAAGTAGAACATGATCAGGAACCCCTAAAAGGCCTAAAAACGAAGTTTGAGGCATATTTGAAATTTTTCGTTTTTTGCTAATTACTCCGCCCCCCGTATAACGATTTTCAAAATTATAGGAGCATTACTTACTACGACCCCACAGCATAACGCTGCCAAAATTTCATGACAATCCATACAGCGGTTACTGAGATTACGGGGCTAGAAGAACGCCAACAGACAGACACACAGACAGACAGACAGATAGACCGACGGAAATGAGTAACGTGGATTTTCGTTATGTAGACATCATAAGATGCCCAAAAAACGTTTTATCTCAAAATCGAAAATTTTCGCGATCACAATACTCCCCTCACCTATCGGTGTGGGAAGTAAAAAATGGAGTCAAGTTGATTAACTAAGTAAGTACTTCCCACACATAATGATGATGCCATTTTATTATTTTCCCATTGCATGAAGCTATAGTCTGAAATCCCCTTGCAACCAAATCATCGCCCACTCGCCCGCAAAAAACAACCAACGCAGAAACCCTCGTAAGTAGTTTCTTGCGTCTCTCTCCTAAAGGCGGCATTACACGGCGTGTGGAGTGTCACGCCTGGTGTGTGGAGTGTGGAGTGACGTGCGACGAGCAGTTTTGGCGATCGCGATCACACGACCTGCAGAGTGACAAGTTTCTCGCGACGCAAGCGGCGTGTGGCGAACCTTGCGCTTTCATTCCAACATGTCCGGCACACACCACGCACCGTCTGACTGTGTACGCAGGCCAGTCCACTCCACCCCTGACGCGTTTGTTTTGGCGTGTGCAGAATTTACCGACACTCGACGGGACCCGGCGCGTCGCCTGAAAACGTCTAAAAACGAAGTTAGAGCTCTTTATATTTTTAACTTTTGTTATTGCTACGCCGCCACTGACACGATTTTTCCAAAACATACGCGTTTTCCATCCTCGCCGCGGTAGTAATACTGTGTCAAAATTTCATCAAAACCAATTCAGTAATTTTTGCATTACTCAATGCAGAACGATCTGAAATATTACTCGTATGTATACATCACAAATTCTAAGTTCCTTGGTTTCTGTACTAGGCAAGGCAATGTTCGGATGGACCTAAAAAAGTGTATTATGCCGCTAGGTTTTTCATTCACAGGTCAATGGACAGCCCACTATGCATACAACAAATTTTTCAGTTTTACAACTCCCCATCCCCCAACCACCCCAAAATCACCCCCATCAAAAGAAAAAGTAAAAAATGATCAGGAACCCCTAAAACGCCTGAAAACAAAGTTTCAGCTGTTTTTATATTTTTTAGTCTTTTATTATTGCTGCGCCGCCACTGACACGATTTTTTCAAAACATATGCATTTTCCATCCTCGCTGCGGTAGTAATACTGTGTCAAAATTTCATTAAAACCAATTCAGTAATTTTTGCATTACTCAATACAGAACGATCTGAAACAATACTCGTATGTATACAACAAAATTCTAAGTTCCTTGGTTTCTATAATAAGCAAGGCAGTGCTCGGATGGACCTAAAAAAGTGTATTAGGCCGCTAGGTTTTTCATTCACAGGTCAATGGACAGCCCATTATGCATACAACAAATTTTTCAGTTTTACAACCCCCCACCCCCCAACCACCCTCCAACCTCCCCAAATTCACCCCCACCCACAAAAAACTAGAAAATGATCAGGAACCCCTAAAACGCCTAAAAACGAAGTCTGGGGAATATTTGAAATTTTTTGTTTTTTGCTAATTACTCCGCCCCCCGTACAACGATTTCCAAAATTATAGAAACATTACCTACTACGACCCCACAACATATTGCTACCCAAATTTCATCACAATCCACGGAGCGCTTACTGAGATTACGACGCCAACAGACAGACAGACCGACAGACAGACACACAGACAGACAGACCGGCGGAAATGAGCGACGTGGATTTTCGTTATGAAACGCCCAAAAAGTGTATTATCTCAAAATCGAAAATTTTCGCGATCACAATACTCCCCTCACCTATCGGTGTGGGAAGGAAGGGAAAATTATTATTATTATTTTGATTTTCTTAGTTCCTTTCGCGTGATAGCGATAATAACAAATGTTGAGGGGCTGTGCCAAGTTATGAACTATTATTGATCGGAATTTAGGAAGGATAGTACAAAATGACAGGTCTTCAGGTCTACAGACGTTTAGAATACTTTGTCCAACTTTTCGTCTAGGCCTAACAGTTGCAGGTGTTGTGTAAACGTGTTTGGTGACTGGTGTAAAGCCTGAGATCAACATGATCGGGGGGACAATAGTAAATTTGTTTGTTTCCAGTGTCGTTTAATTTCTATGGCAGTTGCTTGCATGTTTCGTCCTCGTCCATGTTGTCCAGTGTTTGGCCGGCTAATATTTACTGTTCGCATTTGCAACTCCGATTTCCGTCCTCACGTCTGACGTACAAACTTCTTATATTCTTGAGTTAATTTTATATATTTGAAGAGTTTTCGTTAGCCAGCTATGTTGTACAGAGTCAAAAGCTTTTTTGTAACCGATGAAACAGGTATATAAAGATTCCTGTGTTCTTTTCTGGTTTGCTCCATGATCACACTATAAATAGGTAATTATCATAAGTCGCTCCTTGCAACTTTGGCTTTGTTTTCGTTTGTTCTTCAGTCAAGATGCCGTTCTGCCTAAGGTGTTGTTCAATCCTTTTGTCTATTGTTGCGGTGATCTTATGCAAAGTGCCAAGAGAAGTGATCGGGCGGTAATTGGCATGGGTCTATGTATGCGTATTTTTAGGTTTTATATACGTTATTCCTTGAAATTTTTGAAGCATATTAGATTGGAGTACGGCTTTATTGATTTGGTCCGTGAGCCTTTCATATGTTGCACTAAATTGCTTGTATCAGAAATTTTGCACGGGCACGTGCAATTATGAGTATGTTTTATTGCCGCATCTATTTCCTCTGTAAGGGTAATAGCAGAGTTACGCCGTCTGAAAATTCCTTCCAGAAACAGTTTTCGTTTGCACTTTCTTGCAGCAAGCTGAAACCTATTTTATATAGTTCTACATACCCTAAAGAAGCAAAATCGACTTGTCGCCCAAAAGTCGTACGCCAATCAAATTAGGATTGTTTCTGGAATTAATTCCCAGCAGGCTGGAAATGGTCTTAATACATTTATTGGGTTCTATATACGTATAATCTGAGTTTGCACCATCGCAGGTGGTGAGTTTAACTTTTGACAGCCCAAAAACTGTCAAAATTTTGCACTTTTTTAGTTTTTTGGTTATTGCTGGAAAATGATGCGTAGGACGGAAAATGTCGTTCCATGCAATGTTGAAAAGGACTAAATTTTACGTCGAATGACATCTAAAACTTTTATGTGGGTTTAGCGGTAGAGCCTAAATCAATAGTTTCACAGCCTAAAAACTGCCAAATTTTGGGAATTTTTTTAATTTTTTGGTTGTAGCTGGAACATGATGCGTCGGACGAAAAATGTCGTTCTGTGCAGTATTTAAAAGGACTAAATTTTGCATCGAATGACATCTGAAATGTTCAAGTCGGTTTAGCAGAGGAGCTAAGTCAATAGTTAGAGCGCCGAATTTTTCTCATTTCAGTGCAAACTAACATTTTGCGGCTATCTAAGACTACATATTTTTAAAGCTGATACTCCTACTCAAAAAGCCAATGGGATAAGAGATGTATAGTAAATAGAATTTCACGTTAAATAGATATCCCAGTTCTAAAATTCAATCATATTGACATATATAATTTTACAATTTCAGTTCTATTTGCTTTTACTTTACCCTTTTGGCTGGACTTCATTTCACCACTGGTATATAGTCAAGCTATATATCTTTCGAAAGCATTTTACGAGTATAGTACAATGATACCAGACGTAATATTGGTAAATGAAAAATGGAAAAGTTATGAGACTTTGAATTTCTAAGTATTTACTTTACAGTACCTATCGTACATATCTATGGAAAAGATAAGCAACGACACCAATCGCAACTCCTGGAAGTGAAAGATAAAAAAAAATATATTTTCCATTTTTTATGTTAAATCTACTGCGGAAATGTAGATAAACAACATCAGGTTAGTTCAGATTGAATTTGGCTTACGCAGGCGCAGTTACTTAAATACCTGGAGGTCCAGATGTCCGCAGAAAAAACTCACTATGATATTCCAATACTCTAAACTAAAGCAACAGATACCCTCAGGTAAGATTGTCGCCTGTACGGTCTTTCTCATAGCGTGTCCCGGCAGGCCGCAGAAGATTTTTATTTTGCTCTTTGAAAATGATGATACCCAATTACTCCTCCCAGATTTTCGAGAAACTCAGTTGGCCCCTAGGCCGCCTAAATTATTTTGATGGTTACCCTAATGCGGCATCAGCAAAGATCACCAAATCAGCTGAGCGGCTTTGCCGTAGAAGCAAGTACTCTTCTGCAAATGTGGTATTGACTGAAGTGATGAATGCAACCATGCCGAAAGAACAATTTCCTTCCAATGAGAAGAACAAAGGGGGGCTTATTCCTATGCTGTGTGAGAAGTTGCTATAGCATGAGTTTAAAGTAAGGCAAAGTGTTGAGGATGCTGACATCTTTATTGTGAACACTGCCATTGAGTTGGCTGGTAAATTTGCTACGGTCATTATAATTGGGGGGGGGGGATACTGACTTATTGATCATATTAACCGCCAAAGCACCAAATTCGTCCAACATTTTCGTTATAAAACCTGGAAGGGGAGCCTCTCAGAATACGCTCTACTCCCTCAAGTACTACAACTTCCCGTCTGTTGTCCAACAGAATGTCCTGTTCTTACATGCGATCAGTGGATGTGATACAACCTCTGAAGTCTATCGCCAAGGTAAGTTGAAGCTAGTCAAGGTTCTTGAAAAGAACACGACGTTGCAAGACACTGTCAGGGTCTTCCATATTGAAGATGCCGATCTTGAGGTTCTCATTTCAGCAAGTCATCTGTCCTTGGCAGCCCTCTATTCGCCTAAGGCAGATGTGACCTCCTTGGATCAAATCCGTTACGAGATATTTTCCCAATCTCTAACAAAGCTAACCTTCGAACTAGCTTCCCTACCTCCAACAAATGCAGCTACCGTTCTACATATTCTGCGGGTGTACCTTCAAATCCAGGGCTGGTATGATAGATCGAAGGATCTTCTTAGCTGGGGTTGGAGGAGGGCGGATCTTGGCCTTATCCCCATTACAAATACCAAGGAGCCAGCTCCAGCTGAAATTCTTAATATTGTGTCCTGCAAAATGTACAACGGAGTGTATAGGGAAGTGCAGCTGCCGAAAAGTAGGCATAAAAAGCTCAGTAATATGCCTCGGTTGCAAAGGTCAATCATGCTCTAATTCAGCACATTTTGAGGATGGCATTGCCGTAGAACCAGAAAAAGTTGAAAATAGTTCCTTTGAAGATTATTCAGCTAAAGAGGACCTCAGTATGCCACCGCGCTTTTCAAGCTTTTCAGATGAAGGACCATCAACGTCTAAGAAAATACGAATATGAATGCTGCCACAGAAACATCTGTCGCGTCGTCAAATACTCACACTTTGATTAATGAGATCTCACATTCAGTATTCCTTAAAATACGACAATGTTTTATCCAATGGGAAGAGTATCTGATAACTAACTATAGCCTGTTGTCGATGCAACGACAAAGATCATTGAATTCACTATAAGATACTTTTAGTTCAAATACTGCTTACTAATGTTTCAAATAGCATAGACAATGCGGTAAAGGCATGAGGTGTTGTGTCTATTAAAGTTGCCTTTTAGACAAGATGAACGTTTTTATTGAACTAATTATCAAGAAATGCTATTGGAGCAATGATTTTAAGGTGTATATTGAAAACAAAAGAATGCTTTAAATGCAATATACGCTAATATTACTATTGGAATGATAGTAGATATCAGTAGAACGAATATAACCTATTTTGAAATTACTAGCTTACCTGCAATTGCCTCAATCCTGACAAGTAAATTGTTTAAATGTCACGGTTTTGGAACTACTGTAAATATAGTTGAAGTGACAGAAAGGCATCCAAATACTAACAATTAATTGAAAGCACAACAATATTTTTTTCTGTGTGCCCACGGATTTCTGGCCATCGCTGGTATTAATATCAGCTTTGACAGCTAGTCCTGTATTTATTCATTTATTTGTTTATATATTTATTTACACTGTGTTTAAATTTATATTTCATTAATAAATTTGTAAGTGATATTGTTAATGCATTGTACCTAAACTATTAAGAACTATGATTAATTTACTTATTACTGAATTCTTGTCAATAATACTTATTAAAGATTTAATGGTAATACAATACGTTAATAAACTTAGTCAGGATGTGCTATTTTGGTACAAAGTTTTGATATGACTTTACATTACATGACAAATGATTCGAAACGACGAAACAAAAGATTTTAAATTAATTCCAAATTTGGAATTATAAATGACAATTTAATAACTATGGTACCTATTTAACGTGAAATTTCATTCTCTACAACTTTGATTTTATGTATTTTATGATGGGAGTATCTGTTTTCAAGATATGTGGTCTTGGAAAGCCGCAAAATGTAAGTTTGCACTACAATACGATTTTTTTATCATCCTTAGCATTAGATTTCGGCATTACCACGGAACCAAATTTGATACTTTATATACCATTTGACGCAGACTTTAGTCGTCTTTATTATTGAGTGGAACGAAATTTTCCGTCCGATGCACCGTTTTCCAGCTACAAGCAAAAAACAAACAAAAAAGTGCAAAAATGTGACAGTTTTTGGGCTGTTAAAAGTTAAGCTCACCACCTGTGACGGTGCAAACTCAGATTACACGTATCTAGTACCCAATGAAGGTATTACGACAATTTCCAGCCTGCTGGGAATTAATTCCAGAATCCGGTTTTTTTCGACTCTATTTGATTGGCCTAGGTAGCAGGGGGTGGTTTTCAAAAATTTTCCAAACATTTTTCT
Organism: Callosobruchus maculatus; assembly: GCA_951848785.1. Taxonomy (NCBI): domain Eukaryota; kingdom Metazoa; phylum Arthropoda; class Insecta; order Coleoptera; family Chrysomelidae; genus Callosobruchus; species Callosobruchus maculatus. Next base: position 3,580,082 of record CATOUR010000045.1, read on the forward strand.
TGACGTTTCCATATCTAAACCACTTGAAGATCAATTAGGCCAAATATTATTTCAAACAATAGGAAATATTTTTTCTTAATTTTAAATAATTATGCTTTTATATGGAGCGCTGTGACGAATAACCTCTTCTCCTGAAAACGCAAAAATGCGCCGTCGTTCCACTTATCGTAACTCTGCAACAGTTGAATTAGTCAAAAAATTGTTTCTATAAACGTTATAGAGCAAATAGTGATGGGTAGCTATCGCGATCGCGGCCTTCAAGTAACTGCTACATGGCGACAGCTGCTGCTTAGCGCCGCTGTTTGCGTGACAGAAAAGCTGATTCTTAAATAACATCGACATAGTGACATACGCGGCGTGCGGCCACGGGCGACGGACTGCAGCAGCGCAGCAGCTACAACGAATACGACACAACACAACGAGCAACCGACGACCGTCTTACGATGCTTGTTGATACACATACATTTACACGGCCGTCTCTAATGGGCCTATACCACATTTTTGGTTTATTGGTAAACGAACCCTGACACCACGTAGATGCCATAAATAATTTTACAAAATTTTTCTATCGTATTTATAACCGAAAAAAATTGCTCTAAATATTGAATTTTTTGAATCCATACACTTCCCGCCCAGGTCGTGACGTCACCTGTAGGGAACCAATAAGAGCTCACTGGTACAAAACAACAGCATCCGCTTGTAGTCATCGGACCACGAAAGGACGCTTCTCATTGGTTCCCTACAGAAAGGACGCTTCTGATTGGTTCCCTACAGGTGACGTCATCATCGGCTATTTCAAATTACAGTACAATTTTCTTTTTAGTGTTATTCTCATTTGGAGCAAGTTTTCTGCTGACCTTTTACAGTAAACGGTCCTATGTATCATCAAAAATAATACCGCAGTAAATAAATTGATCAATCTGAGGTCACGGTATAGGCCCATTCGCTAAGTGAAGGCGGCTGTGTACATTTACATATTGGAAATCCTAGTTCTTAGTTAGGCTTTATATTATTTAAATGATTCCGACTTCAGTGGCCAGATCACGTGACCACTGATTATTCATGCAGTAATAGGACTTTCATATCAGCGACACAGCTGACGACGCTGACGTACTGCATATCATCACACCGCTATTGATGTTGTCTCATAATGTCCACGAATCTTTTCGATTTTTCGAGCTCTGATGTCTATATATCCGACATTCGACAATCTGACGAATTTTCTGTAGTAAAACTGAAAAATTTGTTGTATTCATAGTAGTCCGTATATTGACATGTAGAAAAAAGACCTCGCGGCATATTACACTCTTTTAGGTCCATTCGAACATTGGCTTGCTTATTACAGAAACCAATTTTGTGATCTGTACATACGAGTTTTGCTTTATTTCGTTCTATGTATATTGCGTAAAGCGAAAATGATTGATGTTAATAAAATTTTGACACAGAATTTATTACCGCTGCGAGAATGGAAAACGACCATGTTTTTGAAAAACCGTGTCAGACGCGGCGCAGCAATAACCAAAAAACCAAAAACATAAAATCAGCTCAAACCTCGTTTTTAGACGGGTTGGAGGCTCTTGATCGATTCGCATCGTCCAGTTCAAGCATGCAGAAAAAAACTGTGGCGCCCTAGTTCCTAAGGAGGGAGACGCAAGAAACTATTTACGAGGGTTTTTGTGTTGGATGTTGTTTTTGCGGGCGGATGGGCGATAATTTAGTTGCAAGGGGATTTTAGACTATAGCTTCATGCAATGGGAAATAATAAAATGGTATCATAATTATGTTTGGGAAGTACTGAGTCAATCAACTTGACTCCATTTTTTGTATGTAGCTATAAATAGTTCTGTCAATAAATTTTTTGTAATTATTTGACAATCAAGTATATATCTATCTGTTAGCGTATAAAGCAAAAAATAAAAGTTTGTTACTGGAGATATTCCCTGACCACCAGGAAAAAAATGGCATGTAAGTCATTGACAATTGTAAGTGTGTCGTCGTAGTTACCGACGCATCCTTTGAAGGCTTCGTATTTAGGAATTAACGCTTACTTTGTGAAAAATCGTGCATTGTCCATTTCCTTGATTTTGGAATTTTATCGAAAACACAAAAACAATCACAACACGGTCGTAAACACTTGAGCACTCATCCGTAACGAGTCTAAAACATGGTGACCTGGCACAACGGGTCGCAGGGGATGGTGGGGAGGTGGAACTAGTTTTTCTGTAAACAATGACGCCAAAAGCGGGAACTAAAGAATATACTACAGGGTGATCTCGAGGACGGGGCTCTCAAAGTATAGTTTATGGTATACCGATAACGTTTTATTTTGGAGAATTAGGCATCACTCGACAAGAATGTGTTACACGGCTTTTTGTGTTTCAGGTTGAATGTGAAAAAAGGTTGTGTATCTGCTAGTATAAAACCTTTACCACGAAAAGTGGCCTCACCATGTCTGTTTACAAAAATCTGTATACTGTTTGACAATTGGACAGTGCTACGAACCTCAAATCTTCCAGATCCGTGGACACTTATGGAAAATGAAATCTCACCCTTAGAAGGGAGTGATGTAGCTCTATGGAACCGACAATCTTGAAAGATAACATCCGTCATGAAAACTTCAGTATTGTTCATCTCAGCTAGTGTTTGCCATACCAGGAACAGATAGCCTGTAGCTGGGAACAAGTTTCTTCCTGGAAATAAATGATACAGTAATATTTATGATATACTGAACATGTTGAGTTTAAAAAAACTGCAACGGACCTAACAGCTACGTAGATGAAGAGGTAAACAGAGCGTTGTTCCCAAAATACCATTCTGTGGATCTAATCATGTGATTGATTTTCCATTTGACCTTAAAGACATCATCTGCGGATAATAAAATTACTACATATTATCCAGACTTGATATGACCTTGAACTGATTGAGATGTTTGGCCGTGTACAAAATATAACACATATCAATCAACAATCAATCAACACATATCAAATATTTCGTCTGATTACCTAATAAATCTCCGAGGAAAAGTTGCAGAGGCATTTTCTATCAAAAGCAATAGAGAAAAAGTCAAAGAACAGATCTATATTTACATGCCTTTACTGTTTGGATTAGGACCTATCCCTTTTTTTTAAGTAAAAGTAGTTTCGTTAGGTTTAAAAAAAATCCAGAGTTAAATGACGCTATCGAGGTAGTAAAAAGGTCATTGACGATCCTGCCAATACTTTGCAAGCTGGTGTGGCATTCATTTTGGCTTTGTAGCTTCCAATTTATGGTTATGGAATTGGAGGTTATGTTTTGATTTCTAAATTGATGCGATATTGACTTTTGTTCGCAGTGAATCAACAGACATCTACTCCAAGGGCTAATATCCCTTTCTGTGGTTGTGGTTGTCTCTCTAACTAACTAATAAAGAAAACCACAGCCATTGCTGTCATCAAAATTACTAATGCATCATCATTTACTATTGAAATTTTGAAAGTACAAAAAAGAGCATGTCGGTTAATATCTAATTTGGCAGCTAAGTAGTCTTACGGACGAGTTGTTAAAGAAAGTTTTTTTCTAACTGAGCAGAACACGTAGGCAGAGTCTAAATACCAGAGTAGCGCGGCTGCTGTAAAGTAAAGAATTAAATAACTTTACCTGACTTCACGTTTATGCATGTATAACTAGTATTTCTTATAAAATATCCAAGACAATTTAAAAAATTATACCAAAAGCCAAAATATGTTTCTAGAGCTCTACTATGTTAGAATTATCCTTTTCATAAATTGTCATGCACAGAGGGATAAACATTATTTTCAACATAAAGCATCCTAAAAAACCAATTACTCAAGCACTTATGTGATACTGTACCATAATTGCATTTTAGGGGAATTATTTTTTGGATGTAATCAATATGTTTATAGTATGGATGACTATAAGTTTAGTTACCTCTCCTTTTACAGTTAATTATTTTGAAATAAATCAGCCTACCTGTTTATGTATCTAACGATTTCGATGTCTATGTTGAAAGCTAAATCTAGGACAACAGTAATAGATTGAAGAATTCCATGTAATTTGGGAATTAAAATATATAAAAATGAAGAGTGTTACGTGGTGGTGATAAATCCAAAATGAGAACGAGTAATGCAAGATCAGACAGACATTTTACTACAGAGGTACTGATGCAAAACTGGTCCTTTCTTTCGATTAATCAACAAGATTTTCTTATGTTTTAGACCTATAGTCCATTATTAATTTTCAAAGCTAATGCTTACTTCAGGGAATTAAGGTTTCTGTCATTTATCAGCAATGTCAAAAGCTTTTTGAGCTTTACCTTACACATGAATGAATTATTGTCCAAACTCAATAGCAAAAGAGTTATTCCATTTTTTCATAACCAGAAAGTTAGGGCATTATTATTAAATGATATTGCCTTGTGCTATATTCCTATGGTATGCTATATTGTTTAAGTTTTTTTGTTTTATATATACTACATGTAGAATTATGATTCTGACTCAACTTCTAGTACAGAATGTCAAGTTAATTTTTGCAAATTTTATTGTGAAATTGAAATTGCGTTTTATTCAGGTTTGATATTTTCCTAAAGATTGTTTCAAAAATACTTGGAATTCCACACTACTAATGGCAACCACTTTAGGACTATTACCCTTCATTTTTTCATTATTACTTTTGTTTACCCAAGGCTCTCACGCAGCAAATAGTCAGGCGCAGTTATGTTTTGTTCCTTTAGGAAAATATTGTAACGTCCTGTATATATAGCATTGCTTATTCGTATTGTTGTTGATGTTTCTTTCAAAATGTTAGGTTAGATTTTTTTTGATGTGTAAACGTCATCGAATCATCTGGAATTTTCTGGACTGACAGATCGACATTCTTGAATGTTATCTGAATGTCTCGAATCTTCTAGATGGTTCGATGAAGTATATAAGGCGCCACGGTTAGCGTGACAGTTCAGTTCAGTTGAGTTGAGTTGTAACTGAGATAAGGTTAAGAGATATTGTATTGAGTGGGGAAGTAAAACAGTTAAAGTTACGTCCAGTTTGATTCCCTGGGTGAAGAAAAAGAGGCCGTCGTGAAAATATGATTAAAAAGGACTTGTCAGATTGCTGACTGAATGAGTGCCCCCAACCATGCCTTTTATATTAGTCTGAACAAGCTGTTATCGCAACAATTACCATCACTTATTCCAAAAATATTTATCAATATTGTCGAAATAGTGGCGTTAGGGCTTACAACAATGCCAGTGTCGAAAATATATGCTACCAACCCAAAGTTCACGGAAGGCCTATAAAAATCCCCTAGCATTGAAATTTTATCACGCACGGAGAAGTGGTGGATTCGGAATTATTTCAACGGCCAGAACCTCGGTCAGAACGTATTGGGATAGACTCCGATAATATCCAGTATGTCGAGAGAAAATGGATGAAGCTGCATTAGCTTATTTTTAGATTAGATGCTAAATATGTTTCATTACAGTTTGTTATAGATAGTATAAAACACAAAGAATTATAATACAATAAGAAATCTTTGCAACTACTGTATTCGAACGGAAAGCAAATGAAGACAAATAACAATATTCCCAAAATTATTTTAGCACCCAATTCATATCGCCCAGCGTGTTTATGAAATGGAGGGACATGTATATTAGAAATCAATTAAAGACTCAACGAAAAAATGTGAAAACTATGTTTAAAAAAATTGAATGGCTCTATGATGTTTCAGCAACTAATATACCCGTTTTACATAAACAAAAAATCCATGGCTTCATTCCTGGAGTGAGTACGTGGTCAAATTTGACCAAGTGTAAAACAGAAATTTGACGTCAAATAAGTCCATTGATTTCACCACCCATTTAGAACCTGCTATAATTTGTGGTCAAGTTTGACGTCAAATTCAGTAGTGTCAACCCATGGCCGACTGTACTCACTAGGCCGGAGCATGAAATATGGCAACACTGAATCTGGGGGCCGAGTTTGCATTTGTTGTTATGTCATGTGTATTCTTCCAGGTGCAGAAAATATGGTTGGAAGGTGATTATTAATGTGTTTGTAATTATTTACCTGCACAAACGAAACTATAAAGATAACAGGATGCCTGCAAAGCGTGTAGTACCAGGTTGCAGCCCAGGAGAGGACTACCAAACCATGGCCCAACATAACCTTATTCCAGATTAAAAAGAACGTTGCAAGGTAATTTGTAATGGGTTTCTACTTATTTACCTGCACAAACGAAACTATAAAGATAAAAAGATGCCTGCAAAGCGTGTAGTACCAGGTTGCAGCCCAGTAGAGGCATGGGTAGAGGACTACCAAACCATGGCCCAACATAACCTTATTCCAGATTAAAAAGAACGTTGCAGGGTGATTTTTAATGGGTTTATACTTATTGACCTGCACAAATGAAACTATAAAGATAAAAAGATGCCTGCAAAGTGTGTAGTACCAGGTTGCACTAGCAATTGTGCGTCCAATAAGGGACATAAACAGAAGTGGGTGAAAGGTATTCCTCGGAAGGGCTGGTTATATTTATAAGCCCGTTTATAAGGATAAAGACAATAATTTACAAACATTTCAAAGGATAAGACCTATTTTAAAGCACAATGTGGTACCTATAATGTTTTCTGGACCTCCCAAATATCACAGAAAAATACAGTTAATAGAACTCATCTGGGCATGGCCTGGGGCATACCTACGAAAGGATTTGATAGTGAAAGGGAAATCAAGACCAGCAAGAATGGCTTCGCAGTGACGTAATAGTGAATTTTTCTAGCTCAAGTGACAATTTACAAAGTAAATTGAGTGTTCATTTAAGTGGAAGTGGAAGTGGCAGCAGGAAACAGGTTGCGTTTATTTTTATTTTGTAGTGTCTGACTGTGATGAAACAGACATCAGATGTAAGTGGTATTAGTAGTAGTAGTTCTAAAAAGTATTTTTCCTAATTTATTAACCGAGATGAACTCTAATACATATAAAATGTAATAATTATTCTGAAACTATAGGGCCACTATTTGACAGCTAAGCCACGTTGCCACATCTAAGGCTCCGGCCTAGTGTAGAGTCGGCCATGGTCAACCGTAAAATCATATGATGCATGGCATGCATGTTGCACACCCGTCTCCGTATATTATTACACATTTTATAAAATACAAATTCGCAAGCTCTTCAAACTATCATATCAGCAAGGCGTGTTTCCCGCTTCATGGAAAATTGGCTGCGTACAACCCATCCCTAAGAAAGGCAAAAAAACCGATCCCACAAACTGTAGACCTGTGGCTCTTCTCAGCATCATGTCCAAGGTTATGGAGACTGTCATTAACACGCGGATCCTGAAGTACCTGGACAATAATAACATCATAAATGATCGCCAGTATGGCTTCCGTAAGCACAGGTCTACGGGTGACCTTCTGGCCTATGTCACTCACTTGTGGAATAGAGCCATTGAAAACCATGGCGAATCCCGTGTTGTTGCGCTTGACATACCGAAAGCCTTCGACAGAGTGTGGCATGAGGGACTTCTAGTCAAGCTTGCTGCTTATGGACTACCACCTGGTCTGCGCCAGTGGCTGAACAGCTTTTTGAACGACCGATCTCTGTTCGTTGTAGTCGAAGGCTGTTCATCAGACGTATTTTCAATAAACGCCGGTGTTCCTCAGGGATCTGTTTTATCCCCTACACTGTTCCTGCTGTACATCAACGAGCTGCTGGAAATAACATCTAATCCAATCTACAGCTTCGCAGACGACAGTACATTGATATCGTGCATGGAACCAGGCAAGCCACTATCATCCCAGGAGACGGTACGTCGACGACAGCAGCATGCCTCACAGATCAACTCAGATATCAAAAAAATTGTCGAGTGGGGATTAGTAAATAAAGTACAGTTCAACGTACAGAAAACCCAGGCAACAACACTTACAAAGAAGTCTCACACTGGCTTACCAACATTGGAAATGGAGGATCACCCCATAGACGAGTCACCTTCCGTCAAGCTTTTGGGGGTCAACATCAACAACAACATGTCTTGGCACGACCACGTCGTCAGTATTGCTAAAGCGGCATCCCAGAAGCTTGGAGTTTTGTTCCGCTGTAGGAAGCTGTACACACCAGAGCAGCTGCTGCTGCTCTACAAGGCACAGATCCGACCACCGCTGGAGTATTGCTCCCATGTGTGGGGATGCGCTCCCAAGCACTCTCTAAAGCTTCTGGATACCATCCAGAAGAGAGCAGTTAGACTAATCGATACGCCTAACCTCACAAAAGACCTCCATAGCCTGGAACATCGAAGAAGGGTGGCTGACCTATCCCTGTTCTACAGATTCTATCACGGAAGATGTTCGAGTGAGCTCTCCCAGGTAATAACAGCAAATGCCGCCCGAACGAGGAACACTAGAGAGGCTCTGCGAGCTCACCCTTACCAGGTCGAGGTCCCTACTCCACGAACCAGTCTCCTCCAGCATTCCTTCTTTTGGAGAACTTCGACGCTGTGGAACGAGCTGCCAGGGAATTTGTTTCCCGCCGGCTACAACCTGCAGCGCTTCAAATCTAACGTGCACCGACACTTATCCTCTCGCAGCGCTTCTACAGCGACATAGGCTTTCAGCCTTTGCGGGAGGCTGTCCATAAAAAAAAAAATCAAATTAAGAGGTTTTACTGTCAAAAGCAACAGTGTTGGCAGCACTGCATGCTATCACAAAATCCATGGTTTTATTCACAGATGTAAAACACATTTTGTCCTTGAAGAAGACCATCATAGATTAATTAATGAATAAATTCGCGAAAAAAATGTCAACGTAAAACGGGTAATACAGGAATGAACTATATGAATTTAGCTTACCATCTATGACGTGACCTGTGACGTAGGACCACGCCAAGTCGTGAACGCCAATCTTGACGTTCCTAATTCCTACTCTTGAGTTATATGCTTCAGTATGCTGCTGTGTGTAATATATTCGATCGTGTTTCCATTTTATTGAAGGTGATATCATTCTAGTATTCCTAGATACTGGGTACTCAACGGTGGGGTACAGCCCATCCAACTGTGTGTTGTATCCCGCGATATATAATCTAAAGTGGAAGCAATAGTCAGAAAAATTTTCCAATAACAGTCACACTGTAATAAACGCAATACCTTAAATTTTACAGCGTTTCACATCAAATGTAGCAGCGCATTTGATGATTTAAATGATAACCTACAAACCATTGCATTAATGGTCAGATCGTTTAAAATGCGTTATGTAAGATTTTTTTGAGGTTTAACATGGTTCCATTCCATGTTAATGAAAAAAACACGTTCTAAGCTTATTTAGTATTTACAAAAATCTACAAATGGATGGTAATCCCCAGTTATCTAGGCGGATTTAACTGACCAAAGGAAACACATTAACAAAAAATAACACATCAGTAATCCTTATTCCCCCGATATTACTTACGAAAAATTATAGTTCTTATTATCGTGGCTACTATGAAGAAATTTATTTCACAAGTTTCTCTGAGATGTGACTGCCGGCCTTGAAGGGCTGTCGTAAACAGTAATAATTTCAATTATTTCCAAATCCTAATAGGGAAAGATGTAAAAAATATTGACGTTGACATCAGACAGGATATTCTTCGGATGAACTTGCAACTTTTGGTAAGCGTTATAAATTGATTTGTCAATTATTCAACCCTGATTTTGTTCGTCTTAAGCTGCGTTGTATAGTTTAGAAGTCTCTTATTTTAGATGTATTCATATTATCAGTTATTCGTCAATTATATAATTCTTTCAATAAAATGTCTCCTCATTTTATCTATATTCATGCGGTCCTCCTAATATAATACTTGCATTTTTTACAACAGCTTTGACCAACTATTTGGAACCTTGAATCTTGATAGTTTTATTGAATACATAAATCACAATCATTCTCCTAAAGTGACCAACATTGCATTTCATGGACATCTTCCCTTATGAATGACAAAAGATGTATATTTTCGCAACTTGTAGCAAGGAAGGGGTTAGAAGCAAATGGGTACAAGTGCACTATTGGAAGCAAAAAAGTACAAATACGTTTCTAGCAATTTAGTACTCCTCAGAATCACGCAACGTAAGCAAAAAAAGGCATTCATAGTCACATAATACGTAAAAGGCAGGCTAATGGCTAAAGTAAGAGACAAGTGCCTGCACGTGACGAGTTTAGAATGTGACTCATGGATGAGTCTGTGAATGGGACTATATTTTTTGACTTCACGTAGAAGCCGGATAACTGTTTCAGTTTTTATGACTATTATTTTTTGCGATTCTATGGCCTATGGTGGTATTATATAATCATATATGGTAGGGTAATAGGACTAATAGGGTTAAGTCCCATTTGTTTACATTGGTCTTGTACTAGGATAATAACAATATCGCAAGTTTATTGACTACAGGAACACTTTTTAATGTCTGAGTACACATTATGTGTTTTTGATAGAGATAAGGCGCTGTAGTATGAAATGCAATGAATTTTTAAATTCTAAAGAAAACCGCTTTCTTACAGATGACAATGGGAGATGACTAGTGTATAATGTATATTTCGAAGAGCTATGTACATGTCTCATAGGGCTGCAATATCCACTCCAACAATTTTTAATGACGGTCCCTCGTGAGGCGTGCTCTGTATATTTAGTGCAGGTGCTTATAGGATGTAGTGACTTACTTTGCTCAATCAACGTGGAAGAAATTGACACATACACATAACTGGAATGTTAGAGCAGGTTGTGGTTGTATGACAAAAATATATGTGAAATTAAATTGGAACAAAGCAGGGCAGTTTCTCCAGCAAAATTACAAAATCTGCAGTTATGGATATATTTCCCCCCGAGTAGATAGTGCACATATTTATTAATGTCCATGTAAAATTACTAAATCCATCAGTGTAAAATGTGAGGACAGTCACTTAAAACAAATATCATGAAATATCAATAGAATAACCCACATAACACTATATGGATATGTACATCCATAGAATGTACATTCGATATGCCAGTTTGAACATGTATATTTTGAATATTCATAGGACGTTAAATGTACATATGAAAAATGATATACACTAGTGTAATATACTATGTATGTTCAAGTAGGTATATCCATATGTGAATATACATAAGATGTTGGTCTATGTATCATATATACATCTAGTAGTTTACGCCTGCGCGAAATACAACTAGTGCCGCCATTGCTGATTTCTAGTCATTCCGTTGTACAACTCGTTCGCGTCCTTCGCGTGTATGCTGGTGCTGGTTGTGCCTGATTACCTGATCGAGTGAAATATTGTGCAATGTTACTTATCTTCTTACTACTGATAACACTCACATCCAGCGTTTGTCATAAGCGGAACAAACCAGCTACAAAATTTTATAACCTTGATTTCTTTGTGATTTTAGACGTGCCGTTCAACAGAAAATTACAGTAACCGATTTTGCCAAGTATTATTATTGTAATTAGAAATTGAATTAATAACAATACATAATGAAAGCATGAAGTTTGTTTATCTTACTGCCTCTACATTGAACTTTCATACACTATGCATGTGCATTAAAAGTACATGAATGTACATTTAATGGATATACCACGTATACATATAATATGCATGTACATTAGACGTCCATATGTACATTCTATGGATATGCCATGGATGTGAAAGTTCGCGACAAACGTACATGCAATGTATATTTTTTTGATGTCTATTTGACATCCATTGGACATTCTTGCTCCATTTGTGGATATACATATCCATTGATTTGATATCCATTGTATGTACAATGTATATACTTTTGTTATGTGGGAAACAATTCGAGCTGTGACTGTTTAATAAAATACTTTGTACATTTATTGCAATAAGTGTGAATAGAGTATTTTGTTTACATGCCTTTGATTGGAAACCAAGTATGCATCCTTCACTGTATGACAAACATTTTTATTTTTATAATAAATAGTTCAAAACTACCACTTACAAAACTATTGTTTTTATCAAGTCATGGAAATATCAAAATGTTGTAGCTCAGAACAGAGGCAATTTTAAGACTATAGAAAAAGTTCTAGTCTGCCTTGGATATTGTTATTTGTTGGCTTGTGGCAGCTTCGCAAGGCTGTGATGTGCTAGCAAATAGGTGAATGTTGAACAAAAAGACTTGGGCACTATTGCTACAAAATCTAAAATTTACTGATTTATTTCTTGACATTTTCAATAAAATGACTTGGTTGCTGTTGCTACAGAGACAAAAATTAAATTTCTGTCTCTGAACACATAATGCTCTCAAATGAACAAATATTACATATTCATAACAGCATACAACTTTTAACTGAACAAATACTCCTAATTCATTGTAACAGCATACAACTTTTACAGGTACAAAAAGTATTTCAAGACTTTAAACTGTAAGGTGCAGCCGACAATTTGGCAAAGATATTCTTGAACAGCTCAATCAAAAAGAAGTGGTCTGCTATACATTTCTACATTTCACATGTTACATAATGCTTCTACTTTTGATAATGCCTACTGTTCAGAAACAAAACTAACTTATTAGTTTACTATTAGCAAGTTGGGCTGACCACTCTGACATGATTCCAAGTGAAATTTTCAATTAGCACTGTTTATGAGGGGTTAATTTTTACATTTCAAAATTGTATATCATTACATTTCACAATCACTTAAAGGGTTGTATAATAAACATTATAGCGTTATATTCAAACTGCACCAAGGGCTCTGTGTTTTGGAATGACCTTTTATACGTACACATCGTATACTCATATCAATGGTACTTAACCCTACATGATAAGGGGAGGAGCAACTCCTCAAAGCTCTTCGTATACATACAATGTAATAGAAGCTCAACAAAAGCATGACTAGAATAATGTGAGACTATGCAGTCTGCAATCACGTTCTAGCTGTGAAACATCCTCTTTAGTGCATCTCCTGGTGGAACCATTCCTTGTTAATGTAAAAATGTATCTGCTCAGTTTTTAGCGTCAAATCATACCTAGAAACCTACACCGTACAAATATCAGATTAGAACCATTATGATATGTCACTATAATAGTTGTCGCCAAATATGCATATGAATATAGAAAACCTGGAATACTTAAATGTGATAGGGCATTTAAGTGAGTTTGCCCGTAATCCTTGAGCAAACTATTGCAATTTGCTTGCCCACCTCCCACAGCCGTTCCTGCACAACTTGGTTCGGGCCCGGGTGAAAAAACGTTTTGAAAAAAGCCGTCGGTTCAAATTACCTGTCAGTAATTCAAATATTCGATCACGTGTCAAACGCCAGACTATGACGATTGCATTCATTTTGGCGACCATGGCCGAATTCACCTGATTCCGTAAGACGTAACGTAAGAAATAAATTTGGTTTACTTCAGAAATATTTCGATAGCATATTTCTGACTTCCGCGTGTTTTCTCCACGATGTCTAGCGATCCTGGCCGACTTCGGTTCTCATTTGACGTCCCGTTACTTCAGAAATGTGCGTACGTCTTACATTACGGCATGAATCCTTTCGTATGATTTCACATGTTTATTTTTTCTTGAGCCTTATGTTACGTCTTACGATACGTGACTCTGAGGAGTAGTTTTGTGTCTGAGATGTTTTCAATTTTGTTAACAAGCTCATGTTATCATGACAGAGATGACGCCTTATACATTAAAATTAGCTTATATCCTTTTGCCTGCTGTACTAAGTAAAAATGGACTTCCGTTCCTTAAAAAAGTGCACTTGTACTCATTTGCTTTTAACCCAGACAATTATTGTCTTTTTTCTTCTAACATTAGCTGTTACTTTAACAGCGACATTTATATTCAACCATTACAGTAAGGGTCGTTTATGTTCTTAATTATTTCTCTTTTATGGGCCCATACCTATAATAGGTCATTGAATACATATGGTCGGTTATTATAAACAACCTTTATCTTGACCTATAAAAACTTTTAAATACTCCATTATGCATATCCAATGCTACCTTAACATAATAAAGTCCAAAACAATGGAAAACAAATCAAATACGCTGCATAACTCAAAATGATATTCATCGGTTGTCGTTGGCTGCTGGTCAACTTTCTAAGGAACAACAACTGATCGTCTTTTGTTTCTGGTTCACATGATAAACGTACCAATTTTTGACGGTGATCTTATCTTCCTTACTATAGATGTGCTTAGTTTGTATTTGCAAATTTCGTCGAAATGTTAACTATTTTTCAACCTGATGTCAGTTATTAAGCCTCATGACCTATATCAGTTGTTAACAAGGTACATATATTAATCACCATACTAAATGAACGTCCCAAAATGTGCATATGTTTGTGTTTAAAAATGTCTAACATCATATTTGTTATTGCTTCAACGTACTTTCCTAACAGCTTAAGTAAATCGTTCACTACATGGTGACTGGCAGTGGGATTGTAAGCATATACTGTAACGTCATCTGGAATGCATGATGATGGGATCCATCCAAGCGATATCAGAGTATCATCAGGTCGTATTTCTTGGATTCCAGTTTTAACTGACGTTGTTAGAGATTCGACTAGTTTATCTATAACAGTATTCTTTGATGAAATTGTGCAGGAGAAGTCTTGAACTAATTTGCTTCCTGAAAAAGAAAAATGATACAGAACACAATGTAAATATCTATGACTATAAAATAAACATATATGAGCAACAGGTTATTTTGTCGTTGAATTTCTATTGAAATATTTGTATCTATCTTTTATATTTTTATTGTTCAATGTACGATCTTAATACAGCAATTACGTTTATTATTTCTGCCAAAGGGGATGATTAAGAGGAAATAAACTTTCTTCTCATGAAATTGCCTATTTTTTTAGAATTATAATAGAGCAGGTATGAAGATAATAAATTAATTTCCATGCACATTAGCAAGACCAGGGAAAAGTAGTTCGCTTCTTCAGCCATCAAGTGCTCTGTCTTCGAATTTCAAGTGCTTTCCGCTACCCTACCTTCCCTTATATTCCTTTCACTTAACTTTTTAGTGCACTTTAAATAGTATCAAATGTTGTTATTCTATAATAATTATATTTGTGATGACTTTTAGGGCGTGAGCTAAACACATGAGGCACAATTTGTACCATTTTTCATATTTAGCCTAGATGCATTGCATCGTTCTACGTATATAGCAGTTATAGAGTTATAAACATGAAGTCAAGTTGATTGACTCAGTACTTCCCACACATTACGGTGCTACCAGTGTATTATTTTCTCATAGCATATCCCCATGCAACCAAATCATCGCCCGCCCGACCAATAGAAGTTTGTCATGCCGCTAGGTTTTTCCTTCACAGGTTAATGGATAGCTTATTATAAATACAATTTTTTTTTTTAATTTTGCAACCCCCCACCCGCCAACCACCCCAATTTCACCCTCACCCCAAAAAGTAGAAAATGATCGGGAAACCCTAAAACGCCTAAAAACCAAGTTTGATCTGTTTTTATGTTTATAGTTTTTTTATTATTGCTGCGCCGTCGCTGATACGATTTCTAAGAATCATGAACGCTTTCCATCCTCGCCATGGCAGTAATAGTGTGTAAAAATTTCATTAAAATCAATCTAATTGTTTCCACGTTACATGATGCAGAACGATCAGAAACGATACTCGCATGTATACATCAGTAAATTCTACGGCTCTTGGTTTCTGTAATACGCAAGGCAATGTTCTGATGGACCTAAAAAAGTTATTTACGCCGCTAGGTCTTTCTTTCACTGTCAGTGGACTGTCTGTTACGAATACAACAAATTTTTCAATATTACAACTCCCACCCACCTCAAATTTCACCCCCACCCAAAAAAGTAGAAAATGATCAGGAACACGTAAAACGCCCAAAAACGAAGTTTGGGGAATATTTGAAATTTTTCGTTTCTTGCTAACTACTCTGCTGCACATGCACTGATTTTCAAAATTATAGCAGGATTACCTACTACGGCCCCCCAGCATATTGTTGCCCAAATACCTTCAAAATCCATGTAGACCGACAGACCGACAGACCGACAGACCGACAGACCGACAGACCGACAGACCGACAGACCGACAGACCGACAGACCGACAGACCGACAGACCGACAGACCGACAGACCGACAGACCGACAGACCGACAGACCGACAGACCGACAGACCGACAGACCGACAGACCGACAGACCGACAGACCGACAGACCGACAGACCGACAGACCGACAGACCGACAGACCGACAGACCGACAGACCGACAGACCGACAGACCGACAGACCGACAGACCGACAGACCGACAGACCGACAGACCGACAGACCGACAGACCGACAGACCGACAGACCGACAGACCGACAGACCGACAGACCGACAGACCGACAGACCGACAGACCGACAGACCGACAGACCGACAGACCGACAGACCGACAGACCGACAGACCGACAGACCGACAGACCGACAGACCGACAGACCGACAGACCGACAGACCGACAGACCGACAGACCGACAGACCGACAGACCGACAGACCGACAGACCGACAGACCGACAGACCGACAGACCGACAGACCGACAGACCGACAGACCGACAGACCGACAGACCGACAGACCGACAGACCGACAGACCGACAGACCGACAGACCGACAGACCGACAGACCGACAGACCGACAGACCGACAGACCGACAGACCGACAGACCGACAGACCGACAGACCGACAGACCGACAGACCGACAGACCGACAGACCGACAGACCGACAGACCGACAGACCGACAGGCCGACAGACCGACAGACCGACAGACCGACAGACCGACAGACCGACAGACCGACAGACCGACAGACCGACAGACCGACAGACCGACAGACCGACAGACCGACAGACCGACAGACCGACAGACCGACAGACCGACAGACCGACAGACCGACAGACCGACAGACCGACAGACCGACAGACCGACAGACCGACAGACCGACAGACCGACAGACCGACAGACCGACAGACCGACAGACCGACAGACCGACAGACCGACAGACCGACAGACCGACAGACCGACAGACCGACAGACCGACAGACCGACAGACCGACAGACCGACAGACCGACAGACCGACAGACCGACATGCCGACAGGCCGACAGACCGACGGAAATGGGTGACGTGGATTTTCGTTATTTGGGTATCATGAAACGCCTAAAAAGCGTGTTATCTCAAAATCGAAAATCTTCACGATCACAACACCTGTCGGTGTGGGAAGTAATAAGGCCATAATTTACCACAGAGCGAACAAAGCTACAGGTGGACAGAAATAAATATAGGTTTGTCGTGAGTTGCCTCTCGTGACATACGAGTATCTGAAAAATATATATTATCTTTAGCAATTCATTTTCAAATGTACAGTAACATTATTCGTCGACATATACCTACTTAACACTTTGTTGTTTTTCAAAGCAGCATCCAGACGTTCAGCATAGGTTTTGTAGTAACTGTTACCGTTAGTAAACCTGTCACCATTGGTCAAGCGTGGTTCCTCAGTACCATTACATAATGTCTCATGACTATCCAGTAGGTTGCTCAGAAAAATAGCACAATCCAGTACTTGCTCTCTGGTCATTTTTCCCTCGACATACATGGCTAGTAGTTCTCCATAGCAATATCCGTAGTTCTTATTTAGTTTCAGTTTTATCGCCTTAAATAAATCAATGATACCAATTTGCACTATGACGTTACCGATCACCTGATACTTGTGGGACCTCGATATGTCTGCGAAGTCACTTAAGTTCACCTTCTTTGAAAGATGCTCTTGACATCTGCAACAATAGATTCAGCATTAGCAAATTGTTTAGAAAATACTGGAACGCATTCCCTGTAAGCTTTATTAAACCTAAGCTCTGCTAAGCGTCGGCTTAGAGTTGACATGAGTTGTACAGTAGCCGGTTTGATAATAAAATTCACTACGGTTGGTACTAATGAAGCATGCGCACTGTCGTTATTATCTAAAAAACAACCTTTCCTAATTTCACTTGTAACAGTTTCTTTCAAATTTTGGCAACGATTCTTTTTGTCTCTGTCATTTTAGTTGCTTTCGTTGTTTAATTAGACACAAATATTTACAATATAAAATATAACCTAATAAAGAAGGTTACTTCTTGACACATCATGTTATTTGTACTTAAACCACAGTTAAGCTCGGGTTAAGGTGTATGATTCATCAGTTATGTTAAGCTCGTGTTATGCTTGGAGTGCGGTGCTAAGCCAGCGTTGTACAACGGTGGCTTAACAGCGGCTTACGTTAAATCGAAGCTTAAGCTTGCATTGCGCAACCGGCTCTATAGGGCGAGTATGTAGGTTAGGTGTGGTTTAAATATAAACAACGCCTTGTGCCAAGCAGTAACCTTCAAATTGCTTGACATTTTATTAGGTTATATCTTATATTGGAAAGATTTAACAAAATACACAAATATAACAACAGAAACAGAAACGGCGGTTGCCCAAAATTTGACACAAACTGTCACAAGTGACACAAAAGATAATTTTTCAGATAATTATGACAGTGAGCATGCTTACATTACTCCAACAGGTTTAACTAAACCGGCAATTGTACAACTGATGTCTTTCTTAGTTCTAAGCTTAGCTAAGATTAGGTTTCATAAAGCTTGTATTAAATTGGCATTTGTACAACCGGCCCATAATATTATATTTTTCCGGCACTAAATTATGTTTGTATCTTGAATCTGGGCACAATATTTTTTGTATATGTTCCAGATCCTTGAATATGTTGATACTAAAATTCTCTGACTTCAGTAAAATTTACTCATTCTACGGTTTCATATTCTTCTGATTGAATTAATAATTAAGTCTTGTTTTTCGTAGATACAAGTTATTGCGCTACTCCAGTTTTTCAACGAGAAGAAGAGAAATCTGCTAACCAACTCGACCAGTTCGTCAGTTCTGCCCTAAAAAATTTATTCAACCAATACTTGCAAGAATGTAACAAAGATAAATAAATCTGAAGTTGAAAGAACAAAAGCACAATCTCCACGTTTAGAGACATGAAATTAGACCGTATGATCAGAAATATGGTATATAGCCTTTTTACTTAAAAATGGAACCGAAAAGCTTAAAAATTATCCAGTGGAAGGCCAGATCCGTACTTTCCAATAGGCATTGGATGACATAACTTCATCTAGAAAAAAAAATGCGTTCTCTTTAGTATCTGAAACCAGATATAAGCCATCACATATAACGTATCTTTAAAAAATTTCAAGGATATGAGAAAAGACAGACTGAGTGGTTACGATGGAGAGGCCATGTTTGTTTCTAAATCTATAGAATATGAAATTATAAACCTTACGTGCAACTTTAACGAAAATCTAGAACTGTGTGGTATAAACGTATTCACGGACGGTCAGAATTTGTCTGTCATTGGCTTATACAGAGCTGCTGATGTGAGAGATTCAACCCTAGACTACATTAACATTTATAGACAGCTAAGCTATGACTGTGTTGTCGGTGGAGACTTCAAAGCTCACCATGGCATGTGGGGATCCCTTATGAACCCCTTCGATGATAATATCTTGGCAAAAACCCTTGACCTCTTCCAAGACTTCGTAGTTGCTAATGACGACGCAGCCACACGACTCAGGCAAAATCAGTTGTAGATATAACTATTATTTTTTCTAAATTAGTCGATACATTCGGTTCCGATCACTTTACTGTTAGAATTATCATCTCGGAAATATATCCAGAAAATCACGACTGCAACCTATCTCCAAGTGGTCAATGAAAAATGCCAACTGGAATGTATACCGTTTGGAAATTTAAAATTCATTCTCTGAGTGGTTATCTTTTGAGCACTTCACTCACCAGCGCAAACAAATGTGCACAATTTTGACACCCTTCTCTATACGGTCAAAATCTCCTCCTTGGTGGCGTGAGGAGTGTACGTACCTTGGCTGTTACCGCTAGGAAAGAAGCACTCAAACGCTACAAATCTAATCTTATGCTAGCCAACTTCAGAACAAAAGAAAGAATGGATGGGATCAATTTTGAAGCAACCTTAAGACACAGTCATCTCCTTCAAGCATTTGGAAGCGAGTCAACAAAATTCAAAATTTTTAACCCATTTCAAAAAATGACGAAACCGCTGTTAAAGAGCTCTTTACTAAGCTAGCTCCTCCGTACGTTCCTGCACCTCTCGTAGTCTGTACTAAAGATAGTGAGCAACACTTTTTGCTAGAGCCAAGCAACGCTTCTCAAAAAATAGCATCGTTTCAGTAAGTGCTATTGAAAAAACAATCAAATGACTTATGGACAGACCATAATTCTGCAAAATTATGATCTTTACATTTTTCGTGTACGACCACTAACTTCCATTCTACAATACACCAAAGTTAGGGGTTGTTCAGGATTCATTTTTTTTAGTTCAATCGCTGGATATTTTTAGAATTTAAATATACCAACGCATGTTACCAGTTTGCACGCCAGCACGAGCTCGACTGATCCCTTTGTTCGTCTTGCTACGAGTTGTACCGAAGAGGTACGACAAACAAAAAACCAGAAGAAATTACACCCTCGCAATCTTATCGCTAAACGGTAAACAAGATATCGGAAAATGTGCATTTCGAAGAACGCCCCCACGCGGCTACATTCCGCTCTGCATCGCTGCTGCACCGCTGTTCGTCACTGCATCAAGATAGGGCGAACATATCGTGCCTTGAGAGTAGAACTATCCTATGTCCAAATTGTCGTATTTTGCGATTTCAACGCCTACGTATACATTAAAGATCACCGAATCTACTGCAGAAGTATTCCAAGTCCACACTGAACGGGGGATAATAAGTTTGCAAAATTACCACAGTATCAAAAAGTTCTGTAACATTTTTTCACTGGAAGAAAGTAGTAAATGCTTTCCTGCTTTTTTATAAGACCAAATGTGTTGAACTTTGACAGCTCCAGATAATATAGAAATGAGAAAATATCATTCTTTTAGTGAAATGAAGTGTTACAGAACATTTTGATAACGTTCTTCGTTTTAACCCGCGATAAAATTCTGACTTAAAGAAAATCACAAATTAACGCCTAACTTGGATTGTAAAATGGAGACTATTGTTCTCACACGAAAAATGCAAACACCGTAATTTTGCAGAATTTTGTTCTCTCCATAAATCATTTGACCCTTTTTTCGATAGCACTTACCGAAACGACGCTATCTTTCGGAAAGCGTCGCGAAGCAGAATATAAAAAATGGAGTCAAGTTGATTGACTACTTTCCACACATTACATTAATACCATTTTATTATTTTCCCATTGCATGAAGCTGAGATCCCCCTGCAACCAAATCATCGCCCGCCCGCCCTCAAAAAAAAACATGCAACACGAAAACTCTCATAAATAATTCCTTGTATCTCCATATGAACTAGGACAACACAGCTTTTATTCTGCAAGCTTCAACTAGATGAACCGTAACGATCAAATCGCCTAAAAACGAAGTTTGAGCTATTTTTATATTTTTAGTTTTTTATTATATGCACCGCCACTGACACGATTTCTAAAAACCATCCTCGCCACAGTAGTAAAACTATCTCATTAATTAAAATGAATTCCAGGTTACAAAATACAAAACGTTTTAAAGCAATACTCGTATGTATGTATACATCAGAAAGTTTATTCTAAATCCCTTGATTTCTGGAATAGGCAAGGCAATGTTTGGATGTACCTAAAAAAGAGTATTATGCCGCTAGGTCTGTATTTCACGGGTCAATGAGCAGCCCATTGTGAATACAATAACAATTTCAGTTTTTGAACCAGCCACTCCCGAACCACCCCAATTTTATCCTCACCCAAAGAAAGGTACAAAATGATCAGGAACCTCTAAAACGTTTAAAAACGGAGTTTGAGCTGTTTTTAAATTTTTAGTTTTTTTGTTATTTCTGCGACGGTACTGACACTGTTTATAAAAACCATAAAAGTTTTTCATCCTCGCCATGGCAGTAATACTGTGTCAAAGTTTCATTGAAATCAATTCAATGTTTCGTCATTACACAATACAGAACTATCTAAAGCAATATTCGTATGTACACCTCAAGAAACTTTGGTTTCTATAATAGGTAAGGCAATGTTGGGATGGACCTAAACAAGTTATTTATGTCGCTAGGTCTTCCTTCACAGGTCGCTAGACAGCCTATTATGAATTCAACAAATTTTTCAGTTTTACAACCCCCCCACCCCAAAATAATTAGGAACCCCTAAAACGCCTAAAAACGAACTTTAAGGAATATTTGAAATTTTTTATTTTTTCCTAATTAATTCGCCACCCATGCACCGATTTCCAAGATTATAGAAGCATTACCTACTACGGCCCCACAGCATATCGCTGCCTAAATTTCATCACAAAGCATGTAGCGGTAACTGAGATTATGGGGCTAGAAGAAAGCGACAGACAGACAGACAGACAGGCAGACAGGCAGACAGGCAGACCGACGGAAATGAGTAACGTGGATTTTCGTTATGTAGACATCATAAAACCCCGTAAAGCCCAAAAAGTGTATTATCCCAAAATCGAAAATTTTCGCGATCGCGTTAGCCCAACAGAATTCACTGGCAGAAAACTAATTTGCTTAAACTAATAGTACTATGCAGAAATCTGAAGCCACCACTGTATTGAAAATCTAAAATGTGATTGGAATAGAAGTATAATATTTGAGGTAAGACCGGTGCTTGCAGATCTGTCAGGTTGTTAAAGAAGAAAGGTATTATAGAATATTTTCAATCACGTTATTTTCACTATAGCTCCTAAGAAGCCTAAGCTCCTAAGGAAGGTGGAAGGCCATATAATTCTACCAATTGACGACTAACTGCAGTGCTTTACTCCTCGATGACTTACATTTGAAGAATTTGAAGGTTGTTTTCTTATTTATTTATCTTTATTGCTTTGACGTTTTCCACATAGCCAGTCCATGAGGTAGGATCCAGGAGAGTCTGGTTATGCGCCATTTCCAGGGATCTCTAATTTAAATACTCCTTCTTACACAAAACTCGAAACTATCGTTATAATTACATGAAAAAATAAATACCGAGTATAATACTGTATGAAAAGTAAAATATATATCAAACACTGTCACGATAAACAAAGATTGGAAGTTGAAAATAATGAAATGCACGTGTTATAGCGACTGTAACCTAAAATCGACTCGGATGGCTCACACACCAATTTGAAGGTTATAAAAATAATTTACCTTTGCATAGAATCGGCAAACGGTGAGAGTTGCATCAACTTAGTATTGACATCATACCAGTTAGTGAATTCACCAAAGGCCAAGTGCAATGACGTACATTTCTTCAGATATCCTAGCTGTCTATGGAGTTCGCCAGACTTTGTCGTTATGCTGTATCCTCTATATAAATGGCTCTGGATATTCTTCCTGATGTAACAATATGGAAAAAACTATGATCAGTATTTCATTAAAAACATACGATTCAGTATA
Source organism: Callosobruchus maculatus (assembly GCA_951848785.1). NCBI lineage: Eukaryota > Metazoa > Arthropoda > Insecta > Coleoptera > Chrysomelidae > Callosobruchus > Callosobruchus maculatus. The sequence goes on from CATOUR010000045.1 coordinate 3,603,533, forward strand.
AAAGTTTACTTTGAACGCAGCTAATATTCTTTAAACCTTGACAAATAAAAATAACCTCAAAACAAGAACAGTTCCTTCAAGTACCTACTAAAAATGTGAACTAAAGCTCTCACATTAGATGAGAATTGTCAGACAGACTTGCGTTGATTGGCGAATAATACAGACTACAACCCATAATACATATTAAAACGTAATTAAATCAATTGACGTGGTATATTTTTCTGCACCTTTTTCGTTTTGAGAAGGGTGAAGTTGCTGACTTCCACGATTGGAATAAGTCAGTCGCAATCCGCATAGCCTTCTCAATTGTAATGGGCCTATACCCAATTTTTGCTTCTGGGCTCAGGCGGAGCCCCCGGCAAAGCCTTACACTATACAGATACGACAAACAGTTTTATATTAATTTTTCATCATATACAGGGTGAGTTTCTAGTACCGGATCGGTCGATAATTCCACTACTGCAGAAAAAAGATGTATACAAAAATTGTAGTCAAGCATAATGCTCCTCGCTCAGAATATATTTTGATTTATACAGGGTGATCCATAACAACGTGGTGATGCAAACATACACTTTTTTTTTTTAAATGAGTCACCCTATATCTTATTCCATATTTAGATTCTACTAATGATTCCTGTTCGTAAAATATATTGTAACATTATACAGGGTATTTAAAAAGTTGTGACCACTTTTATACCCAAATGTCTGAACTGTCAAATGAACGTAGGTACTGTATATTGAAAACCATTGAATCAAAAATTATGTTTTTTACACAGAAAGATAAAAAATATTCTTCTAGTTTTGACACAGGCTTTAAAAAAATTCGCCGACGCTCATTCATATACAGGGTGAGGTAGCATGTAAAGACTACATTTTTTTTTAAATGTAACTTTCCATATTTTATTATATCAGAATATTGCCTTCAATATGCTCTTTCATATTTGTACGGCATTTCATACACCTACATTTATCAGTTTCTGGAGTATTTCAATTTTTCTGCAAACTTTAAATATACTTTATATTTGTGCGGTTTTATGTATTTTTAGTTTTCTTATTATTGCTGCGCCGCCACTGACATGATTTTTCCAAAACGTACACGTTTTCTATCCTCGCCGCGGTAGTAATACTGTGTCAAAATTTCATTAAAATCAATTTAATAATTTTCGCGTTACGCAATATGATAATATAACGATATAAAACAACACTCGTATGTATACATCACAAATTCTAAGTCCCTTGGTTTCCATAATAAGCAAGGCAATGTTCGGATGGACCTAAAAAAATGTATTATGCCGCTAGGTTTTTCATTCACAGCTCAATGGACAGCCTATTATAAATACAACAAACATTTCAGTTTTACAACCCCCCACCCCCCAACCACCCCAAATTCACCCACACCCAAAGAGAAGTAGAAACCTCTAAAACGCCTAAAAACGAAGGTTGAGGAATATTTGGTAATTCTTGTTTTTTGTTAATTACTCCGCCCCCCCCCCGTACAATGATTCTCAAAATTATAGGAACATTACCTACTACGACAGCACAGCATATCGCTGCCCAAATTTCATCACAATCCATGAAGCGGTTAGTGAGATTACGAGGCTAGAAGAACGCCAACAGACAGACAGACAGACCGACAGACAGACAGACAGACAGACCGACGGAAATGAGTGAGGTGGATTTTCGTTATGTAGACATCATAAAACACCCAAAAAGCTCGAAAATTTTCGCGATCACAATATTCCCCCCACCTGTCGATGTGGGAAGTAAAAATGAATGTTTTCAAGGAAGAACAAATAGAGGGTATCTAGAATATTTTTATAGAAACTGCCTTCTTGCCTGTAGAATATATCAACTATCAAAAGCGTCATTCAGAACCGAGGCACTCTCAAACTGATGCATTTGGAAGACTGAGGAATCGTTTTATTCGAACTGACTCAGTTATTATTTCATAGCCTACCGGATAGATCTGCTTGATAATTATGCATCACGCCTAATTGTTTCCTCATACATGACTTACATTATCTCGATAATTCAAGGTTTTGACTTCATCAAATATGATTATGGCTTTAGATTTCAGTTGTTCGTTAAATACAAATAAAATTCGATAGTACTTTCTCAAGCTAAATTAATTTCAGTACACAAATAGAAGATATATTTAAAATTTGCAGAAACATCGAAATATCTCAGAAATTAATGAATGCAATGCTATACAAATATAAAAGAGCATATTGAAGGCAATTTTTTCGTATAGTAATATGGGGGGTTTCATTAATCTCCAAGCGCAGGTGTACTGGGTACACCATCGATTTTATGTACGTTGAATTTCCTGACAGATGTAAGGTGTCGCCTCTGCCGTTCTACCTAACCCTCAAAGATGGTATCTATTACTAAAAGCTTTCATCGCCGGCGCCGTCGGTCGTCAGTTGTCTCGCAAACTTTGCCGAGCAAGTAATTTAACGGCTACTCCGTCTGGTACTTAGAATACACCGCGCGTGTAATTGTGTGAAAAGTATATTATTATTGTTATCTAACAAACTTATTCAGTTGTTTTGGGTTTTTTATGAATATACTTTTTGGATACCTACACCTACCATTCCTTTTCATAGAAAAGTTATATAAATGTAATGATGACAATATTTTAGCTAATGCTGTTTCGTCTGGTGCCTAGAATCAAAGTTTACGGAATACATATAAGTTGGATCACTCTCCGTCGGCACTTTGAGGAACTCACATGAAAGCGATGCCTCCGCCGCACGCGCGAGTTGGTTTTTGCGTTGGTTTTTGCTCAAGTACGAGGGTCTTTTAGCGGGGACTTGCTAACGCCTGGGTTGTACGTATATACGAGGGTCATTGAAAAACTATGTTTTGACGGCTGATTTAGACATACAGATACAAATATAACGTTTATTTTGCTATTGCACTGAGTTACATAAATGGATATCAAAAATAAAGCCTACTAAAACTATTACTAATGGATCTCAAATAATTTCACATATTGTAGCTATTTCGTAGATAAGTAAAAACTGATGGTCCAAAGGTGCTGTCGTATTTTTACCTTGATGTTTTGTTTATTTGGCTTATTTTTGAGATCAAAGTTTATAAATTTTATGGCATAGTATATAGGGTGTCCCAAAAAATAGTGTCAAGCGGAAGTCCAGAGATAGAGCACACCTAGAAGTAGCTGAATCACCCCAATATATGTTATGCAATATTTTGTAGTTTTCGAGTTATGCATTTTTTTATGAATTTTAGAGAATTCTCTACCTCGACAACTTAAAACTGTTCAAAAAAGAAAACTAAAAGACGTTTCCAAAGTATCTTTTTTGTTAACTAATCTTCAAGAGTTTGCTGTTCATACGTAAAGAAATCGGCTTAGTAAACCTGACAAAAGTCATGAAAATTATAGTGTAAAGTGAAAAATTTACGTTCTGTTAATTATGACTTAAATTTTCGACTCGCAATTAAAAATATAAAGAGGTGATTTCATGATTTCTTTTTAGGTCTAAAAACTTCTTCAGACTCTCAACTATCATAATCATTAAAAAAAAGTAATTCTTAATGGGGCTACTTTGGCTCCAATCGGCCTTCAACGACACGAGGCGGAGATTTCTGGAAATTAGCGATAGGACTTTAACCCTTAACCGGTAACGTGCAAGTTCGGGGCATAGTTGGTAACGTGCAGTCTGTGAGACTGTAACCTCTTTGAAGCTTAAAAAATCAAATTCTCCTATTTATTTTTTGGAAAAAAAACACGAAGATTTGTTGGATATATATTCTTTAATAATAATTTTGTATAAAGTAGCAGAACATGTGATGTAAAGAAAAAAATTTTGATAATTATTAACTGGAACACACGCACAAATTTGTAGGACCAAGATAATAAAAAAAATGTTGACCACACTCAAATCTATATATTTTGTGAATGATACCAAGTAAAGAAGTAAAGCAATACACCTATAAAAATATTTTGATAAAAAATGACGGACCTGCCATGACTACCAGTTGAGAAAAATTATAACGCAAACCCTAACGTTCCGTCTCGCAGACTGAACCAAACTAACAACTAAGCACATCTGGAATGTTGTTTATGCAAACTTATTGATAAACAGGATATAAAAGGGATACCAATGGCTGGTAGATTAGATGAGGTCATTTACCAGAAATGCGGTAAGGTTTTGTTGTAGGGTCGAATTTAAGATTGCTTGCAGTCTCACAGACGGCACGTTACCAGTTAAGGGTTAAATGAAACAATAACTAATTTTAGGGCGGTAATGGCAGAATGATTGTCAGTACCGCAATAAAAAACTTTCAGTGCGATCAGAAGATCCATAGATGACCACCTGTGTCACTTTGCTAAGATTTTTTTTACATGTACGAACTTTTGTGAGTGGGAAATTGTAAAATGAAACGAAATTATCAGATTTCTTCACTAAGTTTATTAAATTTCACAAGAAATTTTCAAAATGTCTACCTTCTTGTTCTATGCATAATCTACATCTTCTGAAAACATTGTTTTTTAAATTAACAAAAGCTCTTCGCTTGTTTTTTATTGTTTATTCAGCCTGTATCAATTTCTTGCGTAATTTGTTGATGTTTCGACACTCTTTAGCATAAGCTAGTTCAAACAAAAAACTATATTGGATTTAAGTCAGGTGACCCTGGCGGTCATTCAGTGGATCGAGCACGACCTATCCATTTGTTGCATAGTCTCTTGCAGAAAACAACATCGTTAAAGCCAGTTGTCGTGCGCCCAAGTTGCGTAGGAATAGCCAAGTAGGCAACAGAAACAACTCCAATCCAAACCGATAGCATTCAGAGGTTATAGGTCATGCCAAATTTCGAATCTGCGTGCACTCAATGGTCCGTAAAAAAAGCCCAATTGTCAAAATAATTCACCAAACAAGAGCGTGTCATTTTAAAGCCGCAAAGACAGACGACTGAATAAAGTTAACGAAAGCAACCTATGCAATGACACATTTTGAAAAGATATCACAACAATATCATAGCTATCTCTTTGTAACATCGTTTACTGCATTAGCGTTAGCTCTTTTTGTTGTCGCTCAGGTAAAAACCGGTTTTGAAGAATGCGCTCCTTGTGGTTTTTAGCAAGAAAAAAGATCTTTTTTAACAAATGTTTAATTTAAAGGCGCGTTTTTACCGTTTGTTGATTGGAGCAAAAGCAGTCCCATTAAGTACTACCTTTTTTCATTGACTGTGATAGCTGAGAGTGTGAAGAAGTTTTTAGACCTACTTAGAAATCATGAAATCACCTCTTTAGATTTTTAATTGCGAGTCTAAGATTTATGTTATAATTATCAGATCGTAAATTTTTGACTTTACACTAAAATTTTGATGACTTTCATCAAAGTTACGAAGCCGATTATTTTACGTATAAACAGTAAACTTTTGGAGATTATTATTAGCAAAAAAGAGAATTTGGAAAAGTCATTTAATTTTTATTTTGGAACAGTTTTAAGTTGTCGAGGTAGAGAATTCTCTAAAATTCAGAAAAAAATTCATAACTCGGAAACTACAAAAAATTGCATAACATATATGGGGGTGATTCAGGTACTTCTAGGTGTGCTTTATCTCTGGACTTCCGCTTGACACTATTCTTTGGGACATCCTGTATAAGAACTCGTATGATGTACAATTTTAAAAGATAATCATGTGGAAATGCTGTACATGGATGTGAATAAATTACTTTTGACATTTTGCTTTGCACTGTCATTTACCACAAAATAAGGATGGATCTGATTATCATTCTCTATCCGTTAATAAATTTAAATTGATTGGTAATATCTTTTCTCGCGAAATTGATTACTCTCAAACTTCAAAAAAGATTATCCATTTCCTGCAAACAAATCGGAGATAACAAAATCCGATATTTTTGAGACACTGTATAGACTTCGCGTTAAACACGTTCAACCTCTACTTTGTGACGCCCCGTATCTCCCGGCTGACGTCGGTACACTGCTACCGGTGTGCCGGGGAGACGGAGCAAGGAGCAGGCCGTTTTGATATTTTTGCGGAGTGATCCAACTTATATGTATTCCGTAAACTTTGCTAGAATACACCACCTTGTACTAGTGAAACAGAAGTGTATTCATTCCGATATATAATATTCACTACGTTGACTTCTTTCCAAGGGATAAAGTATGAGTGTTTTTTTGAAATAAAATCGTTAATAGTGTCAATACTAATTTTGCAATTAATTTGTCCGCATTAATTACCTAAGATAATATATATGTAGGTGGTGTGCAGAATTGACGCTTGTATTTAAGTATCAAAACAAGGCGCGAGTAGCTAAAGTTAAAAAATAGGAAATATAGTTTTCCATTCTACCTACCCCTGTATGTGAATATGCGTCATCGACTTTTTTTACCTAGAGGATATTCTTAATCTTTCCATGTAAAAAAATATTTTTCTTAATTAATTTTCAATAGTTGGATACGTCTAGACACGTACAGACCGCTACTCCGAATAGCAGTGGCGGGGCATATGGTGTTTAATTTCAGCTACTCTAGATTTCCCGGATATGTCTAAAAAATGAAGTCAAGTCGATTGACTCAGTACTTCCCACGCATTATGGTGATACCAGTTTATAATTTTTCCACGGCATGAACCTATAATCTGAGATCCCCTTGCAACCAAATCATCGCCAGCCCCCCTCCCCCAAAATTGTTTTATGCCGATAGGTCTTTCTTTCACATGTCAATAGATAGCCTATTATCAATACAACAAATTTTTCAGTTTCACAACCCTCCCCAACCACCCCAATTTCACCCCACACAAAAAAGTAGATGAGATCAGGATCCTTTAAAATGTTTAAAAACGAAGTTTGAGCTGTTTTTATATTTTTAGATTTTTTATTAGTCCTGCGCCGCCACTGGCATAATTTATAAAAACCATACGCATTTTCCATCCTCGCCACGGTAGTGATGCTGTGCCAAAATTTCATTAAAATCAATTCAACAGTTTCTACGTTGCACAATACAGAACGATCTAAAGCAATACTAGTATATTTACATCAGAAAAAATGCTGTCCTTTCAGTAATAGGCAAGGCAATGTTCGGATGGACCTGCAGAAGCTATTTCTGTCGCTAGGTGTTCCTTTACAGGACAGTGGATAGTCTATTACGAATACAACATATTTTCCAATTTTACAACCCCCACCCCCCAACCACACCAAATTTCACCCGCACCGAAAAAAAGTAGAAAATGATCAGGAACACCTAAAACGCCTAAAAACAAAGTTTGAGCTGTTTTATATTTTTGGTGTTTTACTTCCCACACCGATAGAGGAGCATTGTGATCGCGAAAATTTTCGATTTCGAGATAATACGTTTTTTGGGCGTTCCATGATGTCTACATAACGAAAATCTACGTGGTTTCTATAATAAGCAAGGCAATGTTCGTATGGCCCTAAAAAAGTATATTATGCCGCTAGGTTTTTCATTCACGGGTCAATGGACAGTTCATTATGAATACAAAAATTTTTTCAAATGTTCGTATGGACCTAAAAAGGTATATTATGCCGCTAGGTTTTTCATTCACAGGGCAATGGACAGTTCATTATGAATACAAAAAAATTTTCAGTTTTACAACCCCCCACCCCTCATCCACCCCAAATTCACCCCCACCCAAAAAAAAGTAGAAAATGATCAGGAACCCCTAAAACGCCTAAAAACGAAGTGTGAGGAATATTTGAAAATTTTTGTTTTTTGCTAATTACTCCGCCCACTGTACAACGATTTCCAAAATTATAGGAATATTGCCTACTACGACCCCACAGAATATCGCTACCCAAATTTCATCATAATCCATGTAGCCGTTACTGAGATTACGACGTTAGAAAAACGCCAACAGACAGGCAGACAGACCGACGGAAATGAATGACGTAGATTTCCGTTATGTAGACATCATGAAACGCCCAAAAAACGTATTATCTCGAAATCGAAAATTATCGTGATCACAATACTCCCCTGACCTATCGGTGTGGGAAGTAAAAGCAAACAAAAATGAATTATGAAACCGCAATGCTAATCATTTATAATAGAGAAGATTAATTTATTCATTGATACACAACTCTGGTAAGCCGTAAGTAAAAATTAAGATAAAATTGGAATAAACCCAAGTATTGAATTTTATCGCTTCAGCTGTGGAAGTTTTGGCGATACTCAAGCGTTCCGATATTGTTGACAGTATAAGCCGTGTAGTCGTATTTCAGTAACTAGAGAAATAAAATTTTGAAATCGTGATATCCTACTAAATTCGACATGCGCAATTCATTGCAATAAAAATAATTAGTCGTTTAAACCAAAATTATGACTTGTAACGTAAAAGTGGTAGATCTGATAGCATTGCTGTTAGAATTTTTGAATTCTGCATGTTCGCAATCCTGTAGGTATTGAATTTTATCGTTCCAGCTGTGCAAATTTTGGCGATATTTTAACGTTCTTGTACATTTTACTAACCCGTTATTCGAAATAGATAGCATGTGAGCATGGAAAACGGTTTTATTATTTTAGGAACATAAATTAAAACTTGTTCACGCTATAAACTATTCCTAGGGAGTATTTCCATGTTAAATAAAATATACGGTGCCATCTATTAAAAAAAAAATCGGGGATATGTTTTTTGAAATTTTGGAAAAAAATTAGGTCAAGTTGACTGACTCAGTACTTCTCACACATAACGGTGATATTATTTTATCATTCTCCCTTTGCATGAAGGTATCGTCCCAGATCCCTTGCAACCAAATCATCACCCGCCTGCCCTCAAAAAACATCCAATACAAAAACTTAAGTAAATACTTACTTAAATCTCTGCCTAGGAACTACAACGACACAAATTTTATTCTGCGAGCTTCAACTAGATGAAACGAAGCAATCAGGAACCCCCAAATTTCTAGCTATTTCTATATTTTTAGTTTTTTTGATATTGCTGCGCCACCACTGATACGATTCTTAAAAACCATATGCATTTTTGATCCCCACCACGTTAGTAATACTGTGTCGAAATTTAATTTAAATCAGTTTCAGGTTACACAATACAGAACGATGTAAAGCAATACTCGTATGTAAGATACAACAGAACAAAGCCCTTAGTTTCTGTAATAAGCAAGGCAATGTTCCGATGGACCTAAAAAAGCGTATTTTGTTGCTAGATCCTATTTTCGCAGGTCAGTGGAGAGTCTATAATGCATACAAAAACCGTTTTCAGTTTTGTAACTCCCCAATTTTACCCGCACCCAGAAAAAACAGAAAATGATTAGGAACCCCAAAACGCCCAAAAGCGAAGTTTTGTTATTGTTGCTGCGCCGCCACGGACACAATTTTTTAAATACATACGCATTTTCTATCCTTAACACGGCAATAATACTGTGTCAAGAACGATATAAAGCAATATTCATACGTATCTGTATCAGAAAATTGCAAGTCCCTTGATTTCTGTAGTTGGATGGACCTGAAAAGGGTATTATGCCGCTAGGACTCTCTTTCGCAGGTCAATGGATAGCCCCCAACCGCCCGAATTTCACCCTCACTCAAAAAAGTAGAAAATGATCAGGAACCCCTAAAACGCCTAAAAACAAAGTTTGAGGTGTTTTTATAATTTAATTTTTTTTATTATTGCTGCGCCGCCACTGAGATGATTTTCTTAAAACATAAGCGCTTTTCATCCTCGCCGCGGTAGTAATACTGTGTCAAAATTTCATCAATACCAAGTCAATACTTTTTGCGTTACGCAATATAGAACGATCTAAAGCAATACTGGCATGTACACAAATTATAAGTCCCTTAGTTTCTATAATAACAAAGGCGATGTTTGGGTGTGCCTAAAAGAATGTATTATATGCCGTTAGATTTTCCACTCACCGGTCAAAGGACAGCCCATTATGAATACAACAATTTTTTTTAGTTTTACAACCCCCCCCCCCCACAACCGTCACCCAAAAAAGTATAAAAGTTTGAGCAATATTTTTTTTGTTTTTTGCTAATTACTCTGCCACCCATGCACCGATTTTCAAAATTATACGAAAATTACCTACTACCACCCCACAGCATATCGCTACCCAAATTTCATCACAATCCATGCAGCGGTTGCTGAGATTACGAGGGTAGAAAAACGCCAACAGACAGACAGACAGACAGACAGACAGACAGACCGACGGAAATGAGTAACGTGGATTTTCGTTATGTAGACATCATGAAACGTACAAAAAGCGTATTATCTTAAAATCGAAAATTCTCGCGATCACAATACTCCCCTCACCTATCGGTGTGGAAAGTAAAAGCTATAATCTGCAATCCCCTTGCAACCAAATTATCGCCCACCCTCTCGCAAAAAAAAGTCCAACACAAAAACTCTGGAAAATAAATCCTTGCGTCTTCCTCCTTAGAAACTAGGACGCCACAGTTTTTATTCTGCATGCTGCAACTGAACGATGCAAAACGATCAGGAGCCTCTAAACCATCTAAAAGCGAAGTATGAGCTGTTTTTATATTTTTAGTTTTTTAATTATTGTTGCGCCGCCACTGACACGAGCAATATATACAAAACTCTTAAGCCTACGCGGTCTGCTCAGTTATAAAGAAAGTCCCTTGGTTTCTGTAATAAGCAAGGAAATGTTCACATGGTCAAACTATTATGAATACAACAAATCTTTCATATTTACAACCCCCCACCTCCCAACCACTCCAATTTCACTCCCACCCAAAAAAAACGTAGAAAATGATCAGGAACCCCTAAAACGCCTGAAAACAAGGTTTGAGACGTTTTTATATTTTTAGTTTTTTTATTATTGCTGCGCCGCCATTGCCACGATTTTTCCAATACATACACGTTTTCCATCCTCGTCGCGGTAGTAATACTGTGTCAAAATGAATTGAATCAATTGAATAATTTTCGCGTTATGCAGTATGGAACGATCTAAAATAGTACTCGTATGTCTGTATACATCACAAATAATTCTAATTCGTTGGTTTCTATAATGAACAAAGCAATGTTCAAGTGGACCTAGACAAGGGTATTATGCCGCTAGGTCTTTCATTCACAGGTCAAAGGACAGCCCATTATGAATACAACAAATTTTTCAGTTTTCCAACCACCCACCCCCAACCACCTTACATTCACCCCTACCCAAAAAAAAGTAGAAAAGTAGTAGTAGCAGGCACCTCTAAAACGCCTAAAAACAAAGTTTGAGGCGTTTTTGTCTTTTTTGTTTTTTTTTATTATTGCTGCGCCGCCACTGACACGATTTTTCCGAAACCATACGCGTCTTCCGTCCTCGCCGCGGTAGTAATACTGTGATAAAGTTTCATTAAAATCCATTCCATAACTTTTACGTTACTCAATACAGAACGATCTAAAGCAATATTCCTATGTATTTATCAGTCCCTTGGTTTCTGGAATAGGCAAGGCAATGTCCGGATGGGCCTAAAAAAGGGTATTATGCCGCTAGGTCTTTCTTTTACAGGTCAATGGAGAGCCTATTAGGAGGTTTACAACGCCCCATCTCCAACCACCCCAATTTCACCCCCACCCAGAAAAAGTAGAAAATGTTCAGAAACCCCTAAAACACCTAAAAACGAAGTCTGAGAAATATTTAATTTTTTGTTTGTTTTTTGCTTATTACTGCGCCGCCCCTGCACCGATTTACAAAATATCGCTGCCCAAATTTCATTACAATCCATGCAGCGGTTACTGAGAACCAGTTGATCACTGTTTTGCTTTCCTGCAACCCTATATATTTCAAAACATTTTTAGGCAACCAAACAGCTTTTGTATTTGACATTTTCTTCTACCAGGTATACCTTGAGAGATATCGAAGAATTATACAGTGAATGGTATATACTATGATTTGATTTACTAGACAGTTCCGTGATCAGATCATAGTGAAAAGGAGAAGGAGAGCTCATAGTCATCATAAGATTGCTTATGTCTCAAAATCATTTGATCTCTGTCTCTCTCTGATAATAATTATTATACCCAGCATTCGAATTTTATTGTCTATTACCAATTATATGTGTTCAACCACTAATGACTGAAGTCGAAAACATATCAGACTTCTCAAGTACTTTGGTTGCTTGTGCCATAAACAAAGATGAGTAATCTGCGACGGGCGATCATACTATAAAATCTCTAAAACTACTCTATATAAATTACACACTAACTATCTTCATGATAACTTCAGCTTAAATTACAACTACCTGAATATATCGTGGAGGAGCCTAACGTACTCCACATCTAACTTGTTATCTCTGAACAGCTGAAGCAGCTCATTGACACTCTCTGTCTCTCTACCGCTAACACACACCAACCTCGGGATATTGTCTGCTGGCATCCCGCCATTGATTTTTGTTTTAGAGTTCCGCCTCAGCAGAGTGTGACAGTTGGAACCTCCAAATCCAAAACTACTAATACCTGCAACATGGATTAGTGAAACTTTTTTATGTGCCGATACCTGTTGAATAGTTAAAACAGGTATCATAGACCGAGAGTAGGTGATCGGCAGACTTACGGTATTTTAGCAAACTTCATATTGTGTACGCATGCCGTAGGTGAACTGGGGATTCACTATCCCCGGCGACGGTTGATTTGGGTGCAGGCGGGAGTCCAAATGCGCAAAAAAGTGGTTTTTGAAAAGTCATTTTAGCAAGTCTGTCGTTTTAATATATTGTAGTATATATATTTTCTTATACAAAAACCCAAAGGCAGATATCTATCAAGGTTCCAAATGTGTTTTATAAAATTTCAAAAATATTTTTTTATGAAAATTTACATTATTCTAGCAATGATGAAGATGATATACTATGTTATTCCCATTGTTATTATAAATGTATTTTTTGAATGGCAGACGCCTAGGCGGGTTACAACATACAGGCAGACGCTATAATGCCTCTCTGTCGTGCTAACTAAACAGCGTCAAAGGTGCTTCTAAAGCTTGATCTTATGGAAGTCTGCCGTTTTAATATATTGGAGTATGTACCTTCTTTTATTCAAAAGCTCAATGATAGACACTTATTCCGGTACCTAATGTGTTTTATAAAATTTCAAATGTTAACAATGTTATGAAAATTATACGTTATTTTAGCAAGAATGTAAAATATACGTTATCCACGTTATTCTACTAAATGTAGTTTTTAAATAAAAAACATACGGCATGTACGGCATAATATGTAGTAGTATACCTAGCATCAATACGGAGTTTGCCAAAATTTTGTAAGTCTGCCGATCACTGGCACTTAGACTATCAGTAACAACTAAACAAAAGACATGTTATTCTAAAATGTACTGTTCCGCCATTCCATGAATTCTTATACCCAGCAAACACAAATCAATGGCACACTGACATCAATGAACGTATTTTCCAGGAGTGTCTATGATGAGACATTGATGACTGCCACTGATGAACCACAAACTAAGTGCCGATTTTATCAACAGGCGCATTTTAACAAAGGCTTTGACCAATCAGAGCAGCCCGTTCAAGATCATGCATCTGTCAAAGTTCTCTGAAAACTATTGATTTCTCTTGAAGTTTACCTCAAAAAGGTTAAAAACGACATGTTTTATATACAAATCGACCATTATGAACCATCTAGTATCTTTTCCAGTCTGATCTTCCATCCTAAATGGGTGAAAAATTGCATTTTCTTGTTTAATCAAAAGTTTAGCAATTGCTAATTTCAACCAATCAGATTCCGCCATAACTGTACATTTGATTGCTGGTATTTTCTTTTGCTAAATGATAATGATGACAAAAAATTAGGGTTTTGAATAATTTTTTTGTGATAAATGGAGAGATCAAATATAAGTTTTACAACAAAACTGTTTTTGTTTTGTTTCTTTTCGCAATAATCCAAAAGTTATTGAAAATAAAAATGAGTTTTTGAATCCAAAACCTAAAACACGCCGGCGGCTCCCGACCCGTGTGACGTACTTCATGAAAATACTTGTAACAGTTGTAACTAAAATGTATATTTGTTGCAACATAGGCGATGAATGAAGTTTCGAGCTTGAGACGAAGTCAACGATCGAAATAAATATCTCTGAATGGTCGAAATTAGATCACAAATCCCGGTAAGAAGGTACCGAATCCCAAATCAAATATGTACCGTTGAGGCGATCCGTTCGCCGAGATGGCGGGTGGCCGAGTGGTTAAGGTGGCCAACCACGCGTGCCTGTTTTGTGGGATGTGCTGATGGCTGTTGGTTCGAGACCCTGTCCGTGCAACTACTTTTTTTCATTTTTTTAACCAAAATATTTATCGATATACGTTTTACTCATATTACACATATTTTTTTTGTACCATCGACGTGAATGTGTTTTGGAATCAAATTTTATTACATGTTTTACTAGCACAACAAAAATTCCGAATAATTATACTTTTTTGGAATAATTTCATTTTAATACCGCTATCAGAGCAATAATTGGCGATTGATATTGACGAATAAACTTCACTTCCACTGACTGAGTTCTCCACCACCTCCGGTACTTAGCTTTTGCAATATGTCAAGTAAAATGTCTAATAAAATTGGATTCAAAAACATTTATGTCGATCGTACAAAAAATTTATGTAATATGAGTAAAACGTATGTCGATAAATATTTTGGTTAAAAAAAATTAAAAAAAGTAATTGCACGGGCAGGGTCTCGAACCAACAGCCATCAGCACATCGCACAAAACAGGCACGCATGGTCGGCCACCGTACCGCTCGGCCACCCGCCATCTCGGCGAAGGGATCGCCTCAACGGTACATATTTGATTTGGGATTCGGTACTTTTTTTACCGGGATTTGTGATCTAATTTCAACCATTCAAAAAGATATTTCGATCGTTGACTTCGTCTCAAGCTCCAAACTTCATTCATCGCCTATGTGCTACGTTACAACAATAGTTTGATGAAAAGTGTCATCCAGCTTTGACGTTTTGCTTTCAATATTGATAAAATACTATTGGACAATATTTATTAACCTAGCCCGCAATACCCAATAGAAAGCTTTTGCTAAATAACAACCAATAGAAAAGCTTTGTTAAATGCTTTGTTAAATATGCATGTTGATAAAATCGGGCCTAAATGTCTCGCTGGCCTATTTTCATTTGCAATTAATATATGTCTTCAATTTGCTATAATTGGTGTAATAATATAAACAACCATCACTGTCTAGACTGAAAGTACCTATCAATCACGATATTGAACAAAAAGGTACAACAGAGCTGTCGTTAAAATAATCTATTGAACTATAAATAAAACAGAATCCAAGATGCAAAAAACAATATTAGCATTGGTTAACAAAAGTCTTGCAGTGGTAGGCAGCCTGCAAATCTTGACAGATATCTGAAAATATGAAGTATTTCAGTACCTAAACACAGATAAACATAATACAGAGTAAACGAAGAACCTTGAAGTAGGATGGTGCTGGAATTATTTATAAATATTGATATATTTTCATTCCTTAGTGTCTAAAAAAATAAATGATGAATTACTTCTTTGAATATATCGCATACCACAGAACGTCTTAAAAAGGCCGTAACCTCCAAATCGTACTGCACCAGGACCAAGAACGGCTTTGAATAGTTGACAAAATACTTAGGTACAACCGTGGTGCGAGTATACATGGTGTGCTCGCCAGCCGTACGAAATTGCGATCGCTCTGCGCATTGAGTCAGCATCGAAGATTTTTCGCGCGGAGAATTATTAGACGTCGAGATACCACGGCCTGTTTAATCTCGTTTTAGGTAGAATCGCTAACGATTTTTGTTTAATTTACTTTGTATTCCTTATTTTGAGTTAAAGAAGACTGAAATTTGTATACATAATGCCAAATTGTGCAGTTGTCGGTTGTAAAAACTACAGTAAGATGAAAGAGCCAAATGTAAAATTCTATAAGTTCCCGAAAAACTAAAATCTCGCAATGCAGTGGAGTAATGCTTGCCACCGAAAGGACGAAATTAATATGAAAAATGGTACTCATCTCACAAATTAGCATTAAACATTTATTAAAACTGAAATTTTTATTGTACATCCTCGGAAAATATTCACCTGCCGTATTTTCAATGAATAAATATGCAGAAGAAAGCAATGAATCGTACCTACTTGAACCATTACAAGTCAAAAACTTAGTTTCGAGTAATTCTAACATCGAAGCTGATGATGTGTGCTTTACTCAGGAGTTTTTCAAGAACGTTCTTGTTGACAGCGATATTGTTGGGACAGAGAATGATTCAAATGATATCCACATTTCCAACTTTACCTTTCAGAGTCTAGATTATGACCTAGATAACTTTATTTCTGAAGAACATGACCTTTTGTGTCAATTGGAAAAAAATGCCAGACACGATTTCCAACGAGGGACTGAAATTTATTGCCGGATATGTGGCCTACAGATTCAAAAACGAATATCCTAATCTAGCTTTGGGGGCGCAAACCAAATTTCATTCTTCTAATCGGTCCCCAGACTGGATTGAGTTTCTATCTAGAGTCAGTCTTGTATATCCAAGTGAGGAGATAATTAAAGTAGTCCGTTTTGGTTGAGATAGAGTCCGATAAATTCCATGGACAGTCGTCTTCTAAACAATCAAACATATTTAAAAAATTATCAGAGATAGACCCCAGTGGGATCCATCAAACAATTTCCTGATAAAATAATATTATATCTAATACGAATAGGAACATACGTCAAACTAAGACATTGAAACAAAAGGATTAGTTTCGAAAATTGTAGGCGTAAACTTGTACACCTCGTAACATAGGTAGCTGTGACCAGTACTACTCTGTTGTGTAGACGCTCCGAATTCAATAGTCCACACCCTTTCATGTGTCTTGGGAGGTATATTTACGGGACAGAGGACTTAACGAAGTAGACTTCTCTTCATATTCATCTTTTTCGGGTCTCTGTGTTGAGTTGTCGTAGCTTTTCCACTGTCCAGTAGTTATCACCGAAGGTGACCGCAAGTACGTTTGTGACAGCGACTTTGTTCTTGTCCGGTATTTCTGATGACCAGATCTGCCGGAGTCTATGCAAATACTTGCTATCATAGGTTAATTGACAGCCTATTATGAATATAACAATTTTTTTAGTTTTACAACCCGAAAAAAGTAGGAAGTGATCAGGAACCCCTGAAGCGCCTAAAAACTAAGTTTGAGCTGTTTTTATACATTTTTTATTATTACTCCGCCGCATTGACACGATTGCTCAAAGTGATACGGTTTTACCATCCTCGCCAAAGTAGTAATACTGTATCAAAATTTCATTAAAATCAATCTAATAGTGTCCATGTTACACGATACAGAACGATCCGAAGCAATAAACGTATATATCAGAAAATTCTAAGTCTCTCGGTTTCTGTAATTGGTATAGCAACGTTCGGATGGACCTAAAAAAGTGTATTATGACGCTAGGTATTTCTTTCACAAGTCGGTGGACAGCCTATTATGAAGACAACAAATTTTTCAGTTTTACAACCCCCCCACTCCCGACCACCCCAATTTCACCCCCATACCAAAAAAAAGTAGAGAATGATCAGGAACCTCTAAAACACCTAAAAACCAAGTTTGAGACATATTTGAATTTTTTTGTTTGTTGCTAATTACTCCGCCGCCAACCTGATGCTGTCCACGGATGTCCTTTGCCGATCCTAAATGCTGTTGTATTTTCACTGACTGAACTAACCGCAAGGCTACACAACACCGACTGGGACAAAATGGACTCCATCGCATTTAGAGTCATGGAAAATGAGCGGGAAAGACATACAAATACACAGAAGAAGAAGTTTCAAAGCCTAGCCAAGAAGTGGTACAACACCAGACTACGCACAAACAGGACTGTGGTGAACATCAGTAATCGTCAACTGTCTTCGGAAGAAGTTAGTGTTTTGCCGAAAGGAGAAAATTTCGCTATAACACCGAAGGAAACACCCATTGAAGACATCACTGGAAACCTCGAATCGGCCATACGAGTTTCACAGGAAGATAGAGCTCAGGAGATACGCACAGAGACAGCTAGGATCATCGCAAAAGCCAAACCACCTAAGTGCAATCTTAACTCAAGAGAACTGAAGGCTTTGAGAGTTGTCAATAAGGGCAAAAGCATTCTAGTCCTGCCTGGGGACAGGGGAAATGGCACAGTAGTGATGGATAAAGAAGATTACAGAAGAAAAATAGGTGAGCCGCTTATCGCATTTTCTACATTTTATATACCGGGTGTCCCAGAATGTCCTTGACACGTAATACTTTTGTAACGAAAGACGGTTCAAGCAAGAACTGAGGTATAATTCAGACGGTACAATGGGGTCTATCACACCATGCATTCAAAAATTTCTTGTTGTTTTTAAATAGCACGCTATCGATTTTCCTACAGAAATACGTATCCCTATCTTATTTAGATTTTTGTGGTACCTTTGGTGTTATACGCAAACTTATTTTTTTCATAAAATCATAGGTATGCATAATTTAAATAAAATACGAATTTGTTTGACGCCTAATATTCTTGCAAAAAAACATACAAAAAGATAACAAAGTGGGATTTTAAGGGTACTGAATGACTTATTACATGCTTTGTCTTATTTTCGTGATTTTACGAAAAAAATTGGTTTGTGTATGAAATCGAAGACACTACAAGATTTTAAATATGTATAATAATGACTTCATTTGTGTGGGAAAAGCTGTGGCAAGCTATTTGAAAAAAAAATAATTGAGGCTGAGTTTCAGGGGTTGAAGTATAAAAAAATGCCATTCAGGAAATTCTGAGATACCCAGAATGTGCAACCGTACATAATATACAGGGTGTCTGGATATTCGACCGACAACACTTGACAGGTGATAGACCTCACATTTTATGAAAATTGAGATAGGAACTGTGGTGATCCGGAACGCGCTCCTGGCTGTCATACGTTAGAACGCACCTTTAGCTGTCGGGCTGCCAAAGTTTGACATTGACGGCAGTGACAGATGGTAGAAGGAAAAGATTAAAATTTGTTGTTATAATATAAGTGTACGAGTGTAGTCATTTGATGAAGTTCAGTTAAGTAATTTATTTGATTATCCTATATTGTTCAGATATTTTGTTATTGGTCAATTCATGAGTGATTTTTCATAGAACAAAAATTCCTTTCATTCTGTGTTAATTGTCAATCCGTGTTCACAGAAGAAGATGTTGTTCTGTGATGCTTTTGGTTGTTGTGTTTGGTCACTGGAATAAAGTAGTGGGTTGTGAGATTCGTTGCCATAGTTTTGTTGATAGTTTTGTTTATTAGGTACGAGGAGGATTGGTTTTGGAAAAACGTAACAAGCTGGAGACCAAAATTTCAACAACAGGGTTTTTGAGTCGTTTTCACGAATATTTGCAGGTATGTTATCTTTTGAGTTTGTATTATTAACTAATGTGGTCTGGCTACTATTGTTGGAGTGTTTCACAAGGTATATACTATACATCCTGCTTTTGAGACGATACTATAGGGCGTTGGGTCTCTGATTTCCGTCTACTCTAGGTATTGCAGGCTAATGGTGAACAGAGATAACTCTATCTTATTTATCTGTATCTATTTCAACCTTTACTGATTTCTCTTTATTTATATATGACATTTATTTACGGAAGGCCGATGCCTGGTAACAACCCAGGTCGGACCTATTCCAATTATCTCCTTTATTTACTCCTTTATATGGTTGGTTATATTTATTTATATATGCTGATATTTTACATTTTTCCACATCCTATCCATATTTCTCTCCCTGACGTTAAACAGAGATGTGTATGTTTATAACCATTTCTTTATTATACAATATCAGTAATAATATCAATAACAAGAGCCAGTTTACCACTATTATTGAAACATTTTGAATCGTATAGTTCAACATATCAATATAAATATTACACCAGTAAAATATATGAAATACAAAGCACTCATGATTTGATAAATACAAGAATCAAGTAATAAAACCATAACATAAACACTCAGCACTCATGATTAATAAATGCAAAACAAATGTTAAGAAACAAATAATAAAAAAACCATATCATAACATTTCTGTGTTTGATTTCATTCTCTCTGAGTTGGTGCACATGCATGCTAAAAGAATCAGGTTATCACGGGCACACATACAACATTGGGTTCTAAATTCCACCACTAGACGTCTTGATCACTTTGGCTATTTCTAAATTTGGTATCAGTTTCGACAGTGACCAGTTGCTCACTACAGAACATGAGGCCTTAAAATGCTTAAGTTTCAAGGTACAGGGTGTTAGAGTTTTACTCTTGTTTTTGTTTTTTCTCAATTAATCAACAATAAAATGGCGCCACAATCTAAAATTACGTATTGGGGGGTTTTTTAAGCGAGAAATCCAAACTCACCTACGGCACACCAAACTCTTTTAAATTAACAAAACTTTTTTCTTGTTTGGTGCATAAAAGGTGTACTTTGAGCCGCTAGAGGTAACTGTTTTCGAGGAAATTGAAATTGAAATTTCCCGGGCACCCCAATTTGTTGAAAAACGTGATCGAAAAAATTATCGGTATTCTCGAACGAATCAAATCATTATCATTATTATATCAAAAAAGCATGTTTCAAATATATTTAATTTTAAAATAAGTGGTGCTGAAGTTTAAGAATGCTTCGTTAATGGTATTCAAAATTATGACCCCTATATTCATTGGTGCAGAATTACGGATAATTCAGTCACACTGGAAATTTCAATGAAGGTTATCTCGAAAACGGGCGGACACAAATTGCAGCCGCGGTTAGGGTATAATCCTATAAATCTCAAAGGTGACCATAAAAGATGTTGTAAATTGCAGCGAGGGTCCCTTTTCGGCGTAGTCTACCTGTTTGGAGGTATTCTAAAAATTAATTTGGATTTGTATAGCAAAATATTATATAAAAATAATATTACGTGACAGGTCAAATTAATTTTTATCTAAAGGAACAATTTAGTGGCATTTACTTACCTAGTTCGGATAGTGATCTTGAAAACTATATGACATCACAATGCCTTTTTTAAATTACAAACCCAAAATTTTATTCGCACTTATTGTTATAGAGAATTCTCTACATAACTAACTACAACTTAACCAGAAAAGTTAATTTCTTGATACATATTTCCATTATTTTAGGCAATTTCGACAATATCAACAATTATTGTGACAATTTTGATACTTTTTTGCAATTTTCGGAAGGTGATAATATACCCAATGCGCGGTTTTGTTTAGACTGAAGCTAATAAATCCTTTTGTTAGAGCAGTTAATAATAAAACAAAAACTATTGACATTGAAAGAAAATTATACTTTTCTAAATTGTTAATTGTTAATAATACATAACATTATGTACAAACATGTTCGTAAATCGTCTTAGATCAATATATACATAAAAAACCATAATTACTAACTAAAGTTCTCACCATAAAAATGACATACACTTTTTGTATATTCTAATCCACTTATCCTATTTCCATTGAGTAATAAGATTTAAAAAATCTTGCTTCTTTTTAGTTGTTGCAATTGGAGCGTGCTTTATTCTGACACTATTCATTTTAATGTATGTGTCTGTTTGAGTATTTATCAAAGACTCTCAAAAATAAACAATGAGGGATGGCTGTTATAAAAACTCCTATCCCTAACAGAGTCCGCTGCAATTTACACGTTTACCTGAAATGGAAAAATAACCAGCCCCTGCAATTTTCATATCCCGGATTAAGAATACTTGACCATCGCTGCAATTTACAATCGCCGTCGAAAACAATTACCTCTAGGGACTTAAACAAAGCCTTTCTCATGTAAAATGTATCGAGGATACGATTTTTCTGATACTCATATTGATGCACCAAAATGGAAAAAAGTTTTGATTTAAATGAGTTCAATGTGCCGTAGTCATCTATTCATGAAAAAAAAAACGTTATTGAATTTTGATTTCTCGCATCATAAAACACCCGGATACGTAATTTTAGATCGTTGTGTCATCTTATTGCGGAATAATTAAGGTGAAGCGAAAGTAAAAGTAAAACTTTGACACTCTGTATCTTATAAATTAAGCATTTTATGGCTTCATATTCCTATCTCATGTTTATAGAAATGTGAAGTCTATCAACTGTCAAGCATTGTCAGTCGAATATCCGGACACCCGACTAGACTAGACTACAGATCTATGTATGGGACTTTTTATAAACGGCTAAACGATTTGAATTACTTCACCCGTAATGGCACCATTCTTTTGTGAATTTGATACATTAACGTGGATGAATTTGTTACTGTTATGAATTAATTGTCATATATATACATACATGTATAGTCCGTTGGCAGCTGTGTTGGTTCCACAACAACCTGGAGTCGACCTTCGATGAGTGCTGGTATTTTGGGGTTTGGTTCCGTGAAATTTATATTGGGTGGAATGACTCCTGTTTCCAGTGCCAAAATTACCTGAGATAACAAAATATATTACTTAGTACTAATTAATCATAATATCCAGACACTATTAATGATTAAAACTGCCTTGCCAGAAGAATAGTAATAGTAGTTAGGTACATATTCCGAGCGTTTTGCACAAAATAATTATGTCTAAGAGGTGACCATCCTTATGACCGTTGTCACTTGCGGACATCCGATGTAGACTTTTTTGCCATTGATACCTATGATTGGTGGTGACACGACTTGAAAGTACCGACCAAACCTAGGGGTGTTCTCAGCTCGATCACAGCAAGAACGTTAAACCGGAATCCTATACAATGTGATTTCATAAAATATTTCAAAAAGTATTCGTTAACGTTTGTTACGGTGGGGGAAGCAAAAGACTAACTACTATTTATTATATTTTGTGCAATTTGTGGTTCATTTTACTTCCCACACGGATAGGTGGGGGGATTATTGTGATCACGACAATTTTCGAAAATCCACGTCACGCATTTTTGTCAGTCTGTTGGCTTTTTTCCAGCCTCGTAATCTCACTAACCGCTGCACGGATTCTGATGAAATTTGTGCAGCCACAGGCTGTGGAGTCGTAGTAGGTAGGTGATGCCGCTATAATTTTGAAAATCGATGCATGGCCGCCGGAGTAACTATCAAAAGACAAAGATAAAAAATTTCTCAAACTTTGTACTTGTGCTTTGTAGGGGTTCTGTGTTGTGTAACCTGAAATTGATTTCAATGAAATTTCGACACAGTATTACTACACTCGAAAGGATGGAAGACGCGTATGGTTCTTAAAAATCATGTCAGTGGCGGCGCAGCAATAATCAAAAATTAAAAATATAAAAACAGCTCAAACTTCGTTCTTAGACGGTTTTTGGTTCCTGATCGTATCGCTTCGTCCATTTGAAGCTGTAAAATGGTTGCGCCATTATGTGTTGGAATCGCTGTGGACAATTCCTAGGAATATTTCAAGATGTAAGTCCAATTCTTATAGACAAGCTAGTTCTAATTGTCATTACTCAAACACAAGTCAAAGGAATGTTCAAAGCCAACATCAATTTCCACTAAACCAAACGACTGTTTACTTACGCTCGCGGATCTAATATAAGTAGATATCCAAGTTCAGGAAGGCTATTAATATCTCGGAGCAAAATGTTGATACAGGTCAGGCTCAAAACACTTCATCGGATATCGAAATTCTGATCATGTTTTGTGTCTGTAAAGGGGGTGCCACTAAGACATATTCACCAAACTGTAGTAATTCGGTAAAAACCATGGTGTGATACCGAGGCTTGGTTATGTGGTATAAAACTTTATAATATAAACAAAACATATTTATACACCAAAAAAATTGAATTGAATTGAAATTAGAGGAATAAGCGGCACGTTAACGTCACAGGGTTACACTTACTTTAAATTAAAAGTTAATGGTGATGTAGAGAAAAAATTCTACATTTTACATAATCTTCCTTGTTCTACGGAAGATATTTATTATCGGTGACCACTTTTTGAAGGAACATTAACGAATAGTGAATCATGAAGTATATATGTTAGCCCTTTCAAATTCGTCAGCAAACGAAAGAATTCAGCCAATAAGCTCTGAAGGCAGTGGTGATAATATCTTAGTATTACCGCTTAGATGTGAGAAACATAATTTCTACTTGCCTACAGGTATGAAACATGTGGGTAACATTACCGTATGAGTTCAACAAAACTTTGAATACTAGGAATCCAGCGTGCATCTGAGAAATTCCAACTACAACAACAGAAAACAATTACAATTGTTGCCAATTTTCATCACCGGAAATATCTACCGAGCGAGGCAAAATATTGTTTGGATTGTTAGAATTGAAGTGTCTTGATCAACAAGAACAAAATTCAATAGGAAACATTTGTGCGAAATTTGCAGATGTTTTTCTATATGCCAGGCGACACAGAAAATGCAGTACCTACATACATAAAGCCATACAAATTAGCCTCAGAAAGAGTGAGAGGGAAGACAATGTTCGGATCAACCTAAAAAAGTGTATTATGCCACTAGGCATCTCTTTCAAAGGTCATTGGAAAGCTCATTATGAATACAATAAATTGTTCAGTTTTGCAACACCCCTCCCCCCAACCGTTGATGCTATTAATAGGATTATGGGCGGAGTTGGCCATTACAAACCCATATTGATTACTGGTATAATGCACATATAAAAATGATATTATCTTTATATTTATTTTTCTAGCTTCGGCTCAGTACTTCCCACGCATTATCTGTGCTAACAAAAAAGTTGGAGTTCCTCTATCCCTACAAAATCCTCGTCAGAAAAGTAAGCAATAATCAGGCACATTTGAAACATCTTGAAATAAGGTTTAAGCGATTTAGAAATTTCTCATGATCAGGAACCCCTGAAATGTCTCACAACGGTGTTTGGAGGGGTTCAGACAATTTTCTGTCAGACAGGTTGACGGAAATGACTAATCTGGATTTTCGTTATGTAGATATCATAAAACGTCTAGTATCTCAAAACAGAATAAATTAGCAATAACAATACTCCCTCATCCCCTATCGGCCTATCGGTGTGGGAAGTAAAACGTTTAAATCAGGAACGAATAAATAAAATATGGCTGTGTGCCGCCACTGACACGGTTTCTTAAAACTATCCGCGTTTTTTATCCTCGCTAAGGCAGTTGTACTATGTCAAAACTGCATTAAAATCAATTCGATAGTTTCCACGTTACACAATAGAGAAGGATCTAAAGCAACGCTCGTATGTACACATCAGAAAATTCTTTGTCCCTTGGTTCCTATAATAGCCAAGGCAATGCTCGGATGGTCCTCAAGAAGTATATTATGCCGCTAGGGGTTGTATTCATAGTCGATACTTAAGGGTCCCTTGATACTTGAGGGTCCTTTAAGTAAGGTTTTGTGTTTCGAAACCTTACTTGAGGGTCCCTTGCGTAAGGCTCCATTGAGTAATACTCAAGTAACGAAATGTCAACATGACATGTCAACATGCCATTTCATTGCAGTCAAGGCGATTTTGTTGGTTAATTTTGGAGTACGGTGTTGTCAGTTTCTGTCACAGCCGGAAAAATTTCCACCTAAAAGCACGAACTACTGGCACAAAACAAAAAGTGATAACAGAAAACATCAAAATGCGTAGGCATAGACATAACAAATTATTATTATTATATTTGAAATATGACAACGTTGCTGAATGAACCCCGCCGTCTGATAGATGTTGTCTAGGAAACACACTTTAAGGTCCCTTAAGTAACCCTCAAGTATCCCTTGAGTAATACTTAAGGGATACTTAAGAAACGACTATGAATACGGATCTAGGGCGGTGGATAGCTTATTATGAATACAACCAATTTTTCAATTTAACAATCCCCAACCCCCCAACCACCCCAATCTCACATCCTCGCAAAAAAGTAGAATATGATTAGGAGCCCCT
This sequence comes from Callosobruchus maculatus, assembly GCA_951848785.1. NCBI lineage: Eukaryota > Metazoa > Arthropoda > Insecta > Coleoptera > Chrysomelidae > Callosobruchus > Callosobruchus maculatus. The sequence goes on from CATOUR010000045.1 coordinate 3,629,376, forward strand.
TCAACGCCCAAAAACGACGTTTGAGAAACATTTCAAATTTCTTGTTTTTTGCTAATTATTCCGCCACCCATGCACCGATACTTAAAATTGTCGCAGCGTAACCTACTACGATCCCACATCGACTCGCCGTCAGAATCCATGCAGCAGTTACTGAGATTACGAGGGTACAAATACTCCGACAGACAGGCAGACCGACAGGCAGACAGACCGACAGAAATGGTTGACATGGATTTTCGCTATATAGATATCATAAAACGTCTTGTCGGTGTGGAAAGTAAAAATAAAAATATTAATTATAAACTTCAGTTACTTTTTGTAGGATAAGGTCATGCATACAAAAACTCCTTATTTTTCTATTTGCGACGTTTCGACTTATATTAAGTCATCTTCAGGCAACTAAAAACAATTGATGGTGTAGGCTATTGATACACAATTACACAGACTTACTTAAACTTAAACAACAGTTATATACAGAAGGAACCTACCAATGACTTTTAATTTTTTTTTAATAAAAAAAAAATTTAAATAAAAAATTAGATGGATGTATTTATTTAAAATTTTTTTTATTAAAAAAAAAATTAAAAGTCATTGGTAGGTTCCTTCTGTATATAACTGTTGTTTAAGTTTAAGTAAGTCTGTGTAATTGTGTATCAATAGCCTACACCATCAATTGTTTTCAGTTGCCTGAAGATGACTTAATATAAGTCGAAACGTCGCAAATAGAAAAATAAGGAGTTTTTGTATGCATGACCTTATCCTACAAAAAGTAACTGAAGTTCATCACAGTAGGTCAAAATCTTTTACAAATTAATTGTAAATACTAAGAAGAAATTATTGAAGTATTCATATTCTGTCTGGTATGCTATCGTCATGGGAAAGTATCGGTTTTTGTAAAATGGAATAAAGTTCGCAAATGGAGTGAAAGCGTTTTGCTGTCTGCCAAGTCAAAGCAACCAGCAGACCCTTCTGTTACGCAAAATACATACGTCTAATGCTGTTAGGAATAACATACATATATATAAATTTAAAATTTCCTAAAATACTTTTCAATTTTTTTTTTAAATCTAGAGTCTTTTGCCACAACGTCATAATCCCATGGAAATGATCTGCCATTTTATTTTTGGGTACGTAAAATGATACAAAATTAAAAAAAAACAAAATTTATGATATTCAGCCGTCAACCACACGCCGATGCATCCCTGCAAATAGAACAGCAGAACATTGAAAGAGTCACCCATTTTAAGTATCTTGGATGCTACATCACAGAACATCTAGATCCAGATAAGGAGATTAAGTGCCGGATTGAAGCAGCGCAACTTTCTTAAAAATGAGATCATTCTTCTCTAATGACAACCTAAATCTGAAATTGCGGCAAAGAATGATAAAATGTTATATTTGGTCTGTATTGTTATATGGGGCTGAGACCTGGACTTTAAAAGCCACTACAATCAACCACCTAGAAGCATTCGAAATGTGGTTACATAGAAGAATGCTCTGTATACCATGGACAGCTATGCAGACCAACGAAGCAGTATTGAATAGAGCCAATGCGGTCCGTGAGCTGCTCGAAACGATCAAGATAAAAAAGGTATCATATCTGGGACATGTTCTTAGGGGTGACCGATACAAAATCCTTCAACTTATAATGAAGGGAAAAATCGAGGGACGAAGAGGAATTGGAAGGAAACAGATGTCATGGCTCAAGAATATTAGAGACTGGACATGAATAAGCAGCGCAGAACAGCTATTCAGAATAGCCGAAAGTCGTGAACAACTCGCCATTGTAACTACCAACGTTAGGGGCACCTGATATGGCACCGAAAGAAGAAGAAAATAATTCATTTTGACATACCAAAACGGCAGCCGTCCTAAAGTACAATTTTAGTATGCCAAATTAGCTCAACTGTCAGATCTGTGCGATGCTGAATCAACAGCGACTGCGCTTAATCAACTTCAATCTCATAGACGCTACAACTGACTCAATGAAGAAATTTAGGGCTTTCCTAAATTATGTGTCGTCAGCTGTGTACTGGCTCTTAAACTAATACTATCATCTGTTATTCACCTCCAGGTTGTAAACCGTGGATGCTTTGTAACTGAAAAGGATGTCGATGATGCCGTTTTAAAGCTTCAAATAGTGGCATTTAAAGCTCCGGTGGTTCGACTTACTCTTCTTTGATTATTCCTTGGACCTCCATCACGCAGTATGTGATTGTTTCGACTTACGCTGACTCCGCACATTGGTTCCAATATTGGGGCCAACGTTGAGACCGACTTGACTATCTTCGTAGTGCGTGTAATAAGGAGTGTCTACACATTGCCACCGAGCTCATTCCGTTGGGCACCAGACCAATGTTTATATGTCTGGGCGTGAAAAGGAATTGTGTTCTGTGCGTATACCACGCTGCCATGCGTCTATCACTGCATTTCTGTTTTTGTGTTGTATGTTTTTTGTATGTTGTGACTTACGGTTGTTCGATAGTATTGGTTCGACTCTCAGAGTAACAACTGGTATTTTCATGGTTCAGGAATGATTACAGCAAAATCGATAGATATGTTGACCTCTACTGCGTTACTGCATATTTTTCTTCATCATAATTCTAATAGGCCGACATCTTTTCTTACGTAGCGTTGTCAAATTGACCACCAGATACGGCAATCATAATTATTTACTATCGTCTTAATTGTATAGTATCCAGAAATATTCCATTCTACGTTAAAAAAATGGAGTCAAGCTGATTGACTCAGTACTTCCCCCACATTACTGTGATACCAGTGTATTAATTTTCTCATAGCATGAACCTTTAGTCTAAGATACCCTTGCGACCAAATCATCGGCAGCCCCCCCCCCCTAAATTTGTCTTATGCCTTATGTCTTTCCTTCACAGGTCAATGGACAGCCTACTATCAATGCTACAGACTTTTAAGTTTTACAACACCCCCAATTTCATCCCCACCCAAAAAAAGGTAGAAAATGATCAGGAACCTTTAAAACATCTAAAAACGAAGTTTGAGCTGTTTTTTCATACTTTTATTTTTTGATTATTGCTATGCTGCCACTGACACGATTTATAACAACCATACGGGTTTTCCATCCTCACCGCGGAAGTAATACTGTGTCAAAATTTCATTTGAATCAATTTAATAGTTTCCACGTTACAAAATACAAAACGATCTAAAGCAATAAATACCCGTATGTATTCAGAAAATTCTAAGTCCCTTAGGGTCAGTGTCCCAATGTCTAGTTAAATATTTATCTGGAAGTTAACGGGCAACTGTCAGATAATTTGTTTAAACAATTGGAGGTTAGGCTTACGAATTCACATTAATCTTATCTGACAGTTGCATCCATAGAAACGCTAGCTGGCAGCTACCTATCTGACACTTTTAACTGGACATTGAGAAATCGGCCCTTAGTTTCGGTAATCGGCTAGGCAATTTTCGGATGGACCTAAAAAGGTGATTTATGTCGTTGGGTCTTCCTTTACATGTTATGAACAGCTTATTATAAATACAACACATTTTTCAGTTTTTCCCCCCTATCTCAAAATCGAAAATTTTCGCGATCACAATACTCCCCTCACCTATCGGTGTGGGAAGTAAAAAACGGTATTTTCATGGTTCAGGAATGATTGCAGCAAAATCATTAGATATGTTGACCTCTACTGCGTTACTGCATATTTTTCTTCATCATAAACGCAAATTCTGATGTCTTACATAAATTTTGAGGAGCTGGCAACGATTATATATTTTTCCTGCGATTTGTTTACAGTAAAACCGACTATCAAACGTTTGTTTTGTCTGTGCGTCTCTTGTGCTTGGTCAGAAATAAAAACATTGTAGCTCAACAGCTCAGATTTTTTGAAAAAGCTGGAATTGTAAAAACACGAAGAAGTTACATCATCATTTTCTTTTAGCAATGTTTTTGCCCTTTTATGAAATAAAATTTGGAAAATATTTACCACTGGTCTATATGCTTTGCTATCGAATGAGATTTTTTTGTGTTTTTAGGACCTCTACATGACTAGCTATAGCTAAATTAATACAACACTCAAGCTTCGATTAAAAAAACAAAATGGCTGCTATTTTATTATATTATAAAATTACTTATAGGGGAGTGATTTGTCGATAAAAAGATACTGTATTTCATTTCCCTAAAGCCTCCGACACCGATGACGGGACCCATTGTACAACATGCTTTTTATTAATAAACAATTAAAAATTATTACTTTAATTTTGGTTTCTTTTATTCAATGAGAATCCATCCTAACTTTTACCATTAGAACAAACTGAATTATTACGAAAATATTTATTAAAACTATTTTGCCTGATGTACTTAATAGGATCCCTGTCTGAATAAGAGTAGAGGAGTAGAGGGGGTTAACAAAAAAAAAATGCACCAAAAACTTGACCGGCAAGATCCACATTCTTAATCTTTGATTAGTTCTGTAATCAAATCCGTTGGCAAAATTCGGTACTCACATTTTGCATACTCTTACCCCTAGCGGCCGCTCTATATGCATAATCAGTCTCCCACATATCGCCAGACTAATGACTAACCTAGAAATGTATTTTTGTTATGATAACTTACAAATACATGTAAATAAGTGACGTTAAGCCTGTAAATGCCAGAATTCAGAATTTTTATTTGAAAAAACCAATGAATGGTTGACTCGTGTAGCCGAAGTGCATGTCGCAAAATAACACTGCAACTTAGAGAGCAGGTGATAATATCTCGCGTTAGAATAGGTCACCCCCGTCTCACTCCATCATATCTACCTCTGGGTCAGAACCCTCCTATATGTCAACAGTGCCAAGTGAATCTCACACTAAGGCACATTTTCGTTGAGCGTCACGTATCGTCATCATACTCACAATGTCTTAACAGACATGTTGTGAACTTGTAAAATGCATTTACTCATTTTACGAGTTACTCTTGGGATGTCTTTAAGATCTTCAAATCAGTAGTTTCCCATTTGCTTTCTACATCCTCATGCCGTTGACGAGATGGTATCTACTGGTTCATCCGCCTTTAGGGGCAATTTCTCACCCCACGGTCAAGAAGGTGTCCCGACTTTTCTCAACTCGTCCACCCAAAGCTGTTGGTTGAGAAGAGGTTACTGTTTATACCGACAGTAGTTCGGTTTCTTTTAGTCGCCTTGTAAGACACGCAGGATATACGATGTGAGATATTCTAACCCGCCCCCACACGGGCAAAGAGTGTCATGTATACAGAGATCTAAAAAAACATTATGCAACTACCGAATGATGTGAATATCTCAACCACCGTTCAGGCTGCAATAAAAAAGTTAAGCACATTAAAATAGCTGGACTTTATTTTTTAACTGTAAAGCCTCCGGTAAACCAACAAACACGAGCTCTATCAATTACATTACCTAATATTGGCACAGCATAGTAAACAACCAGACCAATATCTCTGACGATTTCCTATATAAAAATGGTTAAATGTAAGACACGCAGGATATACGATGTGAGATATTCTAACCCGCCCCCACACGGGCAAAGAGTGTCATGTATACAGAGATCTAAAAAAACATTATGCAACTACCGAATGATGTGAATATCTCAACCACCGTTCAGGCTGCAATAAAAAAGTTAAGCACATTAAAATAGCTGGACTTTATTTTTTAACTGTAAAGCCTCCGGTAAACCAACAAACACGAGCTCTATCAATTACATTACCTAATATTGGCACAGCATAGTAAACAACCAGACCAATATCTCTGACGATTTCCTATATAAAAATGGTTACCACAAAATTTGATCTTGGGATGATTTATGTATGATTTTACGGCTGTGAAGTTTGGGTAGAGATGCGAAAATGAAAATATCGATACCGGTACCAACTCGATATTTTTTAGCCAAATAGGCGCGTTTGTTTCGTACAGAGAATTTTGTACAATTGATTACACCCCTCAATAATTATATAATCATTTTCGATACCGATACCCCTACAAAAGTATCGATACCAGTTTGGAATCGCTCAAAAAGTATCTAAGATAAAAATACTCGATATTAGTGCAGAAGTACAAGTATCGAAGTATCGTTAGCATCCCTAGAAAAAAATCATCCAAAAGTGGGGACGCGCGTGTAATTGCTGCCAACCTGAGTTATTGTGCTGGTTGTTTACTATGCTGTGATATTGGTATATGGCTAATGACCATGTAGTCGATGCTTTAAACAAAAAAACACTGCAACGACCAGTCTAATACGATCGTCGCTGTTAGTATGGTACAGTATTAAGTATAGATAGCGTACACCTTTAAAATCTTAATGCATAAACAACATAGTTTTGATACTTTAAACCATAAACATCTACAAATTTCTCTAATATAAATTGAGCAAACTCCCGGTGATATTTTACCAACCGGCAACGGCCGAGCGAAGAATCGGCGGCGATTCAACGGCGCAAGGATGTGTGGGAGATTGACTGCATATTAGTCTAAGTAATGTTTTCTTGTCATATCTATGGTCAGTGCTATCGATTAGCTAATCGTCTTACTTTTGCTAGAGCACCCATTCCTGAAGCTCCCTCGGCGTGTCCGATATTTGACTTGACAGAACCGATCAATAGTGGTCTTTTTCTATGTTTCGTTATCGCCTCATCAATAGCACCACATTCGACAGGATCACCAATAGCTGTACCTGAAATTGTGTATAATACATTTTAGGATATTGTAGCTAATATGGTCATCCGGCAATAATCCAGACGTTAATTTGGGTGATGACTGCACCATTTTTTTTATGGTCGGCCTCCCGCAAAGGCTGAAAGCCTATGGCGCTGTAGAAGCGCTGCGAGAGAATAAGTATCGGTTCACGTTAGATTTGAAACGCTGCAGGTTGTAGCCGTCGGGAAACAAATTCCCCGGTAGCTGATTCCACAGCGTCGAAGTTCTCCAAAAGAAGAAATGCTGGAGGAGACTGGTTCGGGGAGTAAGGACCTCGACCTGGTAAGGATGAGCTCGCAGAGCTTCTCTAGTGTTCCTGGTTCGGACGGCCTTTGGTGTTACTATCTGATAAAGCTCACTCGAACATCTTCCGTGATAGAATCTGTGAAACAGGGATAGGTCAGCCACCCTCCTTCGATGTTCCAGGCTGTGGAGGTCCTTTGTGAGGTTAGACGTATCGATTAGTCAAATCGCTCTTTTCTGGATAGCGTCCAGAAGCTTTAGAGAGTGCTTCGGAGCGCATCCCCACACATGGGAGCAATACTCCAGCGATGGTCGGATCTGTGCCTTGTAGAGCAGCAGCAGTTGCTCTGGTGTATACAACTTCCTACAGCGGAACAAAACTCCAAGCTCCTGGGATGCCGTTTTAGCAATACTGACGACGTGGTCGTGCCAGGACATATTATTGTTGATATTGATTCCCAAAAGCTTGACGGAAGGTGATTCGACTATGGGGTGACTCTCCATTTCCACGGTTGGTAACCATGAAGTTACTAAATTACGTTAATTTACTTTGACGCAGTCTGTGTACTTGTTTATTGGACTGTCCATCACATGAGACATATATGTTTTAATAAATTCAGGTAACGACGATATATTGTGGGATTATAGCAGATAATGTTCAATGTTGCTGAAATATTGAAAATTTGTATAATAACGCCAGAGTAATAAGCAAAACACAAGTCTATAATAACACATTTCCAAGATTCACCTTTGTTACTTTTAGAGTTCGATTATTGTCGGTGGCACACGTAACAATTTTCAGATGGATGAGAAATACCGAAATGTCCACGCATCCACGCTCTGATGAGGATTGGACACATCAGGTCTCCAGAATCTTGTTTCTGACAAGATAAAGATGAAAAATGCTACGCCTCTGGTCGGAGTAAACACGAGTTTTTTGGCTCCGTGAAAATCATCAAATATCTCCAGTAAAAAAGAACGTAAAATAAATTGACTTGAGATCGCATGGATCAAAGTGTGATAACATAATACGCCATATATTGATAATATTAAGACAACAAGGAGGTGGACAGAATTACCATGCCAAATACAATGAATGAAGATAAACTCGCTATGATCTTGGACAAAATTGAATCAACAAATCAAGGTATTGCACATCTTGATAATACGTTTGATAAATTGTATGAAGGAATGCATGCAGTTAAACAAGTTGCTAAACAAAATTCCTCCGATATTTGTAAACTAAACAAGAAAATTGATAGCTTGGAACAGTTTTATAAGCGATGCACTCTCAGATTTTTTGGAGTACCAGAATGCCAGAATGAGAACTGCATCGGTATAAGTTTGAATATAGTTCGTCAGGATTTGAATTTAACATCAGTTTCTGAGAGAGATATCGAAGCTGTGTACCGGGCAGGTTCGTCAAATAAAAAAGAACCTCGTGCCCTACTGGTTAAATTCTGTTCCATGCAAGTCAAAGCCCAAGTATATTCCAATAAAAAGAAGTTGAAGGGTAAAAGAATAACAGTGAGGGAAGATGTAACCCTTGCAAGAATGAAAGTGGTTAAAGAGAGAATAGCAGCGTATGGGAAGCAGAATGTTTGGACACAGGATGGCAAGATAAAATGGCTGGAGAATGGCAAAGTCATGACTACACCGTGACGTATAAACTTATAGGCGCTTTCCTTTTACCTGATTTATCTGATAAATCTCACTTGTGCCGTCATGACTCATTTCAATGTACGTTCCTTTTGTCTTCTGAATCTGAGACGAAAGTGAGATATTTTACCCCCACTTAAGCTCATCTGCACAAGCTCGAAAGGTAGATCAGTTATCTCAGATCATTTAGATGTCAAATAAATCAATAAATGAGGTTGGAATTTTTTGTAAGTTTGAATTTTAGCGGATTTTGTGGTGTATGGATAGTCGATAGTGTATGGTGAGCTACGAAAAACGTAAAAAAATAGGTTATGAAAAGGATCGACAGATTATAGAACCATAGCATATTACAAAATTTCGAGGAATGACATGTAACTGCATAAACACGTTCCTTCAACTCATCTGAGCATCTAAGGTTTCCAACTGAGCTGAGCCATCTGATTTTTAAGTGATCTGAGTTAGTGCAGATGTAAAAGGAAAGCACCTTATTTATTTGTATATTACCCATATTTACAGGTCTGATCAATTTATCAACTGCGGTATCATTTTTGATGATACATAGGACCGTTTACTGTAAAAAGTTAGCAGAAAACTTGATCCAAATGAAAATAACACTAAAAGGAATATTGTACTGTAATTTGAAATAGCTGATGATGACGTCACCGAAAGGGAACCAATAAGAAACAGTCCTTTCATGTTCCTTTCTAAGTAAATGATTTGCGACAATGTGTCACTCTGAGCAGCCTTCTTTTCTTTGCCCAGAACATAAAGTACACTGGATGTAGCACAACATTTTTTTGACAGTTATAATGTTTACATGCTTGAAACGTCATACTGACAAATCTTGACTATCATCGAATTTCAAATCGTTTTTGGTTTATTTTATAACGTTTACATGTTATCACGACACGCTATCTAACTACGTCTTCTGTAACAAAGTACTATATTCCAAATAAAGTATCTATCACATCCTGTTGTATTTTTCTGTGAACAACATTTTGACATAAGTTTAATCTTAGATGTAGAGTTTATAAAATGGATTTTTAGTTTCCTATACTTCTAGGTTCCTGCTGATTTTGAAAATTGGCAGTATGTTAAAATGATGGATGAAGCTCTATGGCTTAAAAAAGGTGTCATTCCACATGAATATTTCTAAGAACCTAAAACCACCAAGCATCTTCGAACAAAAGATTTAGCCCTTTGAAAGAAGAGGATACACCCATCTACATCTAAAAGTGTATACACATGTGCTCATAAAGAATCACAATTGCAAGATACAGCAACAAAAAGTTGCTGATCGATTGCAATTCAAGTTTGGAAGGGTAGGCATGTTTATACACAAACAAAATTTATCGATAGTGTACCTACATGTTCAGTGAAACTGAATGAAAGTTGAGACACTCAAAAAGAGTATCATCAGATGAGATGGCTTCCTCAGAATGGAACAGTGACCAAAGCCTGGTATGATAACATGGTGCAGAAATGAGATACCTTTACATTTTATTTATCCACTCTGTATGTGAGCTTCGAAATAATTGTATTTAACTATTTTTTGTCCATACATTTTAATCAATTCTATATGGCAACTTTTAAGAATGAATTCATAAACCTCAAAATTCAAAAATATCATTTTCTTTGGAGTTGAAGGTGTGACATATACTTATAGTTGAACTTTCAGCAATTTTCACACAAAAAAATGTATCCAATATTATGCTCATTATATTGTGATATATGTATAGTGAGATATCAAATACTCTAATGATTAAATGTAACAATTGTAATCATAGATGTCTGAAGTGTTGGAGACGAAAAATATATTTTCAGCAAGTTTTCGTGTTTTATTTAACCCAGTATAGTCAGGAAGATTGACAGGTTGCTTGTATGTATAAGAAAGTAGTAAAATGGCAAAGATTGAGCATAGAGATTATAAATGTTATTTTGTGTGCAGCTTACTTATACAGTCTAGCTGATTTATAGATATTTGTAAATGTTTTGATTTTAAGGGTATTACATACTGTATCTATCTGTGGATATCAGTTATGTACCATGTATTGTGCAAACGAAAAACAATTAGGAAAAATTGCAATTTTATTGTATTTCAAGCCATTGTGGAAAAGGAACAATTGTAAAATTACAAAAATCATTTTTTTTGGTTCCAGACTTTATATAAATCTAATAAATATACAGGGTGACCGACGGGAACCGGACGTTCTTCAAATGGTTATATAAAATAGGTGGCTTTTTCTTCACAATCATTCCTCTTGTTCTCAGACTGTTAACCCGTCTGAGAATGGTATTGCGGCTTAGAATAATATCGTGGCGTCCAAGATTAAAATGAACACGGAACAGTCGCTGCGTGGCCGTGACCGACTCAGCATTTCTAACATACCCGTCATAAGCGACTATACGGTGCTCTACGGTCCACTGCTCCATAGCTACTAAAATACTAAAATAGCATTACACAGCAAGGCGACTGATACCTGAATCCCCTCCCTACCACCGCTGGCGGCGTTATACTAACCATTTGAAAAACGTCCGGTTCCCGTCAGTCACCCTGTACAAGTTGTAACAAAATATCAATGAAACGCCACCATTTATTTTTACATTTGATCAATACATCAAATACATGTTAAAAATTTAAAAATACAATTTTATCAAATTCTTGTTAGGTTCATAATCGTGTTGCAATATGAAATCACTCTGGAAACCTGTATCACAGCATAGTAAACAACCAGCATAATATCTCTGAGGTTTCCTATATAAAAATGGTTCCCACAAAATTTGACCTTGGGAGTGTTTATGGATGATTTTACTGTTGTGAAGTTTGGATAGAGATGCGAAAATGAAAATATCGATACCGGTACCAACTCGATATTTTTTAGCCTCATAGGCGCGTTTGGTTCTTACAGAGAATTTTGTGCAATTGATTACACCCCTCAATAGTTATATACTGATACGCCTACAAAAGTATCGATACCAGCCTGGAATCGCTCAAAAAGTATCTAAGATAGAAATAGTCGATATTAGTGCAGAAGTACAAGTATCGAAGTACCGTTACCATCCCTACAAAAAATCATCCAAAAGTGGGGATGCGCGTGTAATTTCCGTCAACTTGGGTTATTGTGCTGGTTGTTTACTATGCTGTGGTGCCTACTACGCTGACATATTTACGCGGCCACCCGATCCCCTCATACATAGTGCATAGGTATAGAACACGCTTTTAAGTTAAAGAGTACCGGTGCCTGGTCATTTTACATTCAAAAATAAGTTACGCGAAACAATCGAGGACTTAATAAACACAACGAATCCCTCTGCCTGAAAGGAGTACCGAAACCTATCGGAGACGCAATTCGGTGATCTTCGACATTTAATATCACTTATTGCTGATCTGCAGCGCATCAGTCAGCTATCTGGTAAATGACTTTGCTGCAAGACTAGAAACGCATGCTGAAATCCATTCTGCAGGGAACAGACAGCCCCTAAGGAGAGAAGAACAGTTAGCTCAGTCGTCCCTCATTCTTACTGGCTTAGAACCTCGTTCCGTTGCCATTGTAAGAAACCCTCCTGATATGTTAACACCTATGTCACATAAAAATGGACATCTAACTGTCATCTTTGGAAATCAACGGTTTGGCAGAGTGTAAGCCCCAAATCAAAAACTCAAAGTTTGTAATAGTTGTCCCAAGAGTGGTCACGTAAACTTCGAGTGTAGAGTATGTCCTCAAATATAACAACTAAGCCCTATTCCAGAGCATCATAAATCATATTATTTTCGACCAAATATACTAACTCAGCTTAACGCAAACTTCCAAAGAAATATTTGACCAGGTCCAAGCTTTGTTTCACAAAGGGCACATATCGTAAATAATCCCAGCCATCTTAGATGGAGATTTGACTATCCTTATATCCAACAAAATTTCAGAACATCCTACGAAAATTATCAAGACTATTATGAAATATGAGGATCCTTATAATCAGGATTTTCATGCGTTCGATAGAAGATAAACCTCCTACAGACATTTCCTGAATGACCTAATTAGAAACACGGATGCAGAAATTAAGCCTAACAAAAAATTTTAATCCGCATCTGAACTTCTCCGAACATAAATCTCCTTAGACCGTATTCATACATTTGCATCACAGAGGTAGTCTGTATTATATTAAAAACAACAACGGTTTCGATTTTAAATTCCTAATAGGTATTTGCGCTTCATTGCCTATTTTCAAACCATACTTTTGTGAAGGTCATACTAATGGAAATGCCAGAAAATATGGCATAACTAATGAGAAATGAATCATCACGGAAAAATTTTTGCGAAGCGCATGATCCGCTCAAGGTTTATGTTCACGATCTGGATATTGCCTTCAACGGACTTTAAGCGTAAATTTCGTGGAACATTTTCATAAAATCATAGACGTACGTAAAGTGTTAATAAATAAATTAATATGGAATTGCACCAAATTCAAATCCAAATTGAGCCTAAAGATATTTCCAAAACTGCTTTTACGGTCGAGGATGGTCATTGGGCGTTTGCAAAAATGCCCTTCGGTTTAAAAAATGCCTCACCCACATTTCAGCGTGTAATGGATAATATTATTTTAGGAATCCAAAATCAAATATGTCTCATCTGTAAGGAAGATTTTGTCGTTTACAGTGGTACTGTTATTGAATTTAAAAGCTGCCTTAACACAATTTAAAAAAAACTCCGAAAACCTAGTATCAAAATTTAACCTGATCAGTGTAAACTTCTAAGACAAGAAATTGCTTATTTAGGACATACTATTGCCCCGGAAGGTGTCAATCCACTTGAAAGTAGATTGCGTTAAAATATTTCTAGAGCAAAAAATCAACAAGTAGTGAAGTCCTTTTTAGGACTTGCAGGCTATTATAGAAGATATATTCCCAACTTTGCCAAAATTTCAAAACCGTTAACTATTTTATTAAAGAAAGATGTTACATTCAATTTTTCCACCGAATGGAGGCATTCGAAATATTGAAGAAAGCACTTAAAACCTCCCCTGTATTAATTTATCCGAATTGTGATGAAACATAGATTTTAACTACTGATGCGAGTAACTTTCCCATTGATGGTGTATTATCACAAGGCTCTATAGGTGAAGATCTTCGGATAGACTATACTTCCCCACTTTGAGCAAACCCGAAAAAAAATTATTCAGTTATTGAAAAAGAAATCCTCGCTATTGTTTGGTGTATATGCCATTGGAGAGGTTATTTGTATGGTAAGAAGTTCAAAATTGTATGTGATTAAACACCCTTAACATGGCTATTTCAATCTCCGAACGTGGCAGCAATCTGTAATGGTCAATACCTTTACAGCTGACGGTGTATCGTCTACATAGAATATTGATAGCGAATTTAATTTATTTTGCAATCTATATAAAACAACATCTCTCGTAGACTATAACAAAGTCGAGTTTCCATCGAGTCAATTTGTTGGTAAGATTCTTACATATTTTAGGACAAATTTTATGTATCAAATCCATGAAGAAATCACATTAGACATTCTTGAGGGAAATCTCAACTTTTCTACTAATCAAATTAATGTAGCTTCAATCCAAACTGCTAAAGGTAGAAGTACTACATTATTCCAATTCCCACAGACCCAGATCTCTGAAGTATTGTACCTCTTGCATCTATTTACAATAGCAAAAATGTATTAGATTTATCCCAGACATTGCATATCAAAAACAATTTGGGCATCCGGTTTTGGTAACGATGTCATTAATTTTTGCTGAAGGCGATTTCAAAATGACTATTTGTCAAAATCTTTCTAAAACCCCAAGTTCCGACGAAATTCCTGTAATCCTTCTCAAATTACAGGCAGGTAAAGGAATGCCCGTTTTTTATTATTGCTCCGTCGCGTCGCTACAAGATGGATTTTTGGAACCTGAAAAACTATTTCGTCCCTGCTTAGTGCTTAGTAGCCGCCTACTGGTTGCTTGAGATTTATCACTTATGGAGGAGCAATGGTTTACCAAGAAATAAGATTACCAGATTTTTATTCATGCATCAGTTTCTCCACCTGTTAGCCTGAGAATCGCTTATAATATATAAATAAAAAGCGAACTTGCCTGTTCCATGTGCCTCCATGTATCCTAATTGGTCCAGAGATACTCCACAGTCTTCGTAAAATTCTTCCAGTAATAATTTTTGAGATTCCTGCAGCAGAAATAAGTATACTTAATTATGATCAAATTAATAGATAATGCAGTTTCTGCTACCCTATAATTGGAAGGATATAACAGTATACGTCATATCTCATACCGTCAGCTATTCAGTGTGAGTTCAATATCGCAACAGGATTACGCATTGTTATTGTTTGCCGTATTTCTTCTGCCTCTTGTGACGCATATTTTATACCATCTTAATTATAAGGCACCTGGGTAATTTGAACGAATATTGAAATTAAGTTCAAGGTCTTGCTCAAGATTATCTTGAGTCACGTGCGTTGTTTCTAAAGGAAACCTAATGTTTTGAACGGATATTAAAACAACAGAAAACTATATTTGACTTTGACTAACATACATTCGGACCTTGAGCAACCTTGACTTATACACCCGATTTAGACGTAGGTTTGGCGTATACGTGTACGTTAAATCTGGAATTTCTTGTCATCGAGAGAAGGAGCTCTAACTGGGAGGATTTGATATCATATGGCTTAAAATGTCCTCCCAAAGTCATTCCAAATTCATATGCTGTATCTATAGGCCACCAGTAGTAACAACTGCAAAGAGTTCTTCGGGAAGCTTTCAGCTACTGTGGATGCAGATGATCAGATCACCCCAATTCAGAGATAGCTTCTCTGGGTGACTTCAACGTTCACAACTCATACTGGTCCAAACACTCAATTAAAACGGGCGACGAGCGGCTTGGATCAGATAGTCAAAGAACCAACAAGGATCCCCAGCGGCCACGGAGATTTTGATAGTCTGCTGGACCTACTTCACAACTACCCCAACAATTTACACGGGGAGAGTAACAGCTTTACCAGGATCGTCTGACCATAACACCATTCCAACACTATGCAGGATGCATTCTCCAGATCTACACATGTCTAGGGTCCTTCCAAAAACAAGCCATGGTTTTATCAGCATTGTAGGGATGCAGTTACCTCTAAAAATCAACAATACAAAGCATGCAGGAAAAATCCAAATGCCGAGGACCACCGCAGTTTTATCGACACCTAAAATTACTGTAAACGCATGATTGACAGCAGCAAGGACGTACACAACCAAAAAATTAATAACAAGCTCCTCTCATGTCCTAGTTCATCCAGAACACACTAGTTTGTTAATTACAACTATTCCTATTCAGTACCACCCTTGATCAGAGAGGACAAGTCCATCGTTTTTACGCTTAAAGAAAAAGCAGAGATCCTTTTCGCAGCCAATTGTACTGTAGACTTCCAAGGAAGTACTCCGACCACCACCATAAACGTGAACTCGCGAATGGCAGAGGTAAAATTTCAACATCGAGATGTAAAAAGCATCCTCCAAAACCTAAACACAACGAAAGCTACTGGTCCTGATCAAATTCCAGCGATTGTCCGTAAACGCTGTGCCGCTGAACCTGCATCGATTCCTTGCAAGATCTTCAAACTATCGCATCAGTGAGGCGTGTTTCCCGTTTCATGGAAGACTGGCTGCGTACAACCCATCCCTAGGAAAGGCAGAAAACTGATCCCACCAACTATATACCTGTGACTCTTCTCAGCATCATGTCTGGAGGCTGTCATTAACACACAGCTCCTGAAATACCTGGACAACAATAACATCATAAATGATCACCAGCATGGTTTTCGTAAGCATGAATCTTCGGGTGACCTCCTGACCCACGCCATTCACTTGTGGAACAGAGCAATATCCATTGGCTGACAGAATTAAAAGGAACAGAGACAGGCGGACCTTGATCTGTGCTGCATGGTTAAGCTATGATCCTGTATAGCTTATCATGTTCTGGCTGGCATTTTCTCAATAGCTATCACTGTCGATGTCTCTATTCTTCGACTAGTTACCATATTTTTCCAGCGAACTGCTGGAATTGGTATAGCGTCCATTCGTGGCCACGAACGGGTCATCAGGAGAACAATTTTGAAAAAATCATAGCCAAATTATTCTGACACATATTTGGACCATAGTTTGTTTTGGTGAGGAAAGATACTCCGGTGTATCTGTACCAATTTCTAATTTGAACTCCTCGCTACACAGAGTAGATTATATCCGCCCTACGGACCATTCGAGACGATGCTTGCTTTAGCAGAATTCAAAATCAAGAAGGCTTATTAGGTATTTTGCTCTTTTAGGACATGTGACATCTTTATTTTACTGCGACGAAGCAACGATGCTTTATCTGCAGCATGTTTTGAGCTCAAGACTTGAAATACTGACCATGCTTGAAAGTCATAATGACACGTGATTGTATCATTGTATACCAGACATGGGTATGCGGTAGCAACAGTCCGTTCCGATTGTTAAACATTATTCTTGAAATAGTGAGGGTATGATTGACACTATTCGTAAAGTAGGTCTAATATTCAATGGACAGAATTTTTCTAATTCATCTACTGTGAAAAGAGTACTCATAAAGTTTGGTAGTACAGCTCCGGCAATGGTGCGACCTTGAAGAGGTCATTTACACCAAAACATCACGGCAAATGTGGCCGAAAGTCTAGAGAAGTCGCTTGGTCATCAGGCACAGAAAACGCCACAGAGTTAAGAGATGTTTACTCTGAGGAATACGCCCATTTAATGCGCGTCATCATCAGTTGAGCTGGGTCATAGAGTAGGATGTACGCAAACCTGACATATGTATATGTAAAATCTTCATAAGAGAACTTTTGAAGGTAAATTCATGCTCCAGCAGAAACAATTAGGCTATCTAAAGTCGAAACATAGGTAGGTAATCATAGTAATACCTTAACACCTTGGTAATGCACAACCACGATTTGCCTC
This sequence comes from Callosobruchus maculatus, assembly GCA_951848785.1. Classification (NCBI taxonomy): domain Eukaryota; kingdom Metazoa; phylum Arthropoda; class Insecta; order Coleoptera; family Chrysomelidae; genus Callosobruchus; species Callosobruchus maculatus. The sequence goes on from CATOUR010000045.1 coordinate 3,646,940, forward strand.
ACACATTACCTGCTTTAAAATTTTAAGGAGGTTACAACTAGGAAATGATAATTATGCAACGTAACGTGCAATGTACAAAAATTTAGGGTATACGTACCAAGGATGGATATGTAATTCCCTGTTCCTTGTGACCATCTGTATTAGCCTTGGAATAGATAGTATGTCCGTAAATTCTTTTTGCATCTCCATATTTCTGTAATAACAAGGCGCTAGCTGTCTCTGCTCTAACATAACCATTGTTGTTCTTGTCAAATGGACGGGACGTGGCATCTTTGCTTAGAGGACCCATCCTAATAAATCAAAGAGGCCCTCATATCACTTATCTCGAAATCGTTTAGAACCAGATAGAGAAATTACCCATATTGACGGTGATAATATGATGTTTACTCGCAAACCAGTGATATGGCTGTTACAGTAGCCGATAATTATAGTACACTGTTCGAAGATTTTCAACATATATCTTCATCAACACGCATCGATTTGTTTGAAATTTCAACAGTACATAAGTAAAAGTAATGTGACATGAGGTTTACCGTATGTTGATGTATATTTTATCAAATCAAATCCAAATTACCCTGATAATAACTGCATTCAGTGCAATTACCGGTCGCTATGACTACACTAACTGTACTTTCAATAAATAAATAAATAATGTTTCGTTGTGTTGAGTTAAAAGTTTGTTTTCAAAAATTTTTCCACCGAATACAACTTGGATATTGACAAATGCCACATAAATTTCTGAAAAACTTCTCAACCACGTTATTTGGTAACAGTCTTCAGCCTACGGCTTCGGACTTTCGATTTTCATAAAATTATCTCTCTATTTTCAATGTCCTAGGGATAATACCGCTCAAAATAACTTCAGACCTATAAAACCACGTACTAAGCAAAACAGGTTGAATAGGTATTTAATTGGTAAACGTTATTTCATAAATAACTCAAACTCTGCATTTCTTCAAAAACCATAAAAAACTATCGGGGTACAAAGCAAATTATGCTATATTGAACTGAGGACTTTTTTTGAGCAAACGATCTTAATAACGCAAAATTAATTACCAGGAGGTCGACTAACTTTACGGTGAACTAATACAATGAGAGACACTTTTACGCAGGTTCAGCTGTACCAGTTTTCTAACTATACATTTGGATGCATATGCACTGAAAAAATATGATCATGTGGCTCAGGAAATAGAAGAGTTTCAAGATTGCTTCAGGCTACTTTGTTTTCTAACAAATTTCGGTTTACTTTCTTGAACTGTATAACTTGGCTGACATAATATAGCAAATTATTCCAGAAGAGTAAATTGAACCAAAAATGAAGTGAAAAGTAGGACAGGTTCTATTTCTTCAATTTTCAGGCTGCGTGCATGCGGATTTTAAATAAATTGACAACCATTACGCAAAATACTCTAACACGGCATAAAACAGTTTGACAGTCAACACTGCCTATCGGGAAATCCCGAAGGCTAAGGTGAAGGTGTTCACTGTGTTCAGGCTTTCGTTAGTTGAAGAGTTCAGAGGCCTTCTCGGGTTTTTAGGCCGTCGTCTGTTGGAGTTTCTCCCTAACGTTTCACTACCGCGAGTGGCTACCATCTTCAGGGGTCGGTTTCAGTCGGACTTGGACAAGATCGACTGAATCACATATAACAGCATGGAGAAAGAACGAACCAGAAGTACAGAACAACTTGTATCAGTGATTCGAATCAGTTTAGTGATTTGATTTGAATGGACCGAAACATCAAAATGAATCGTTTTGCCCTTGACTAGTGCCGGGTGCGCCTCATCCTATCAAAATTTCCCCGCTGGTAGGAATCAGGGTTGCCAGATGTGGCGATTTATCGCCATTTGGGCGACTTTGGAGCTACCTTTGGCGACAAATTTTTGCTCTTGGCGACTGGCGACAGTTTTGGGCGACTTTCATTTCAAATTTGGATAAGAATCAAAATAGAAACTTAATTTTAATTAGGTACGACATCATGCTGTTTTCATCTTACATTCTGTCTTTGTTTATGGAATAGCTGAAACCATGCTGCAAAAATGTAATGCAAGTATATATAAAACAGGGATAATAATAGTATAGATCTAATGTAACTGCCGATACAGGCAGTGTTGTTAGAATTAGTAGATGACTATCCGTGTATAGGTGTCAATGAACAATACTTTGTACATTTATAATACATTAACGAAATTAAAAAAAAAACAAGATAAATTATTTTTTTTATTTTCCGCATCATTGTATGACTTGCAAAAGCAAGATTAGGTATTGCTACCATGTAAACTGTTAACTGATAGTAAGCCCGAAAATGCTGCAAGGCACAAAAGCTGTGCGGTACCACCTTGTTTTGAATTTGAACCCTAGATTTTAACGTCTAACCGCGAACGTATGCCCACGATGGCATAGAGCATAATAGATGACTTTAACCGTCTAGTCCCAGAGAAAGATTAATATTTTTTATTCAAAACCTTAGTTCAAAACAAAGTTGCAAGTTGCTATGGGTGGCGCGGCGCCATCTATTTTTGGTTTTTTTTTGTCTTGAAAGTTATTTAATTCAGATTTCCCTCATTAAATTGGTAAATTTTATTGGAAACTATTGTTGGCGACGAATATGGGCGATAGGATCATTATAGTTGGCGATTTTTGGCGATATTTTTCATTCTGGTTGGGGACATGATTGTCCATGGACCTGGCAACCCTCCGAATGCATACCAACAATATGATGGGTAAGCCCCGCCTTCACTACCGCATGTGCGATTGCCGAACGGCCGTCGCGTCTCGCGTCGGCTGGATCGGGGCTGGATAGTCGGCTCTAGCCGGGGCACACTGTCAACGACAGCCAGAACTCTAATTGCCATTAGCATACAACAAAATATTAGGGTCAAGTATAATAATATGATTTTTTAATTTTTTTAATTTTTTGGGGTGCACGTGCTCATGTGCTCTCGTGGACGATCCGCATCTAGCGACACATTGGACCTATTCAGAGCATGCCTAGTGGGGAGCCATTTCTTATGGAATGGTGAATATTACCAAAGTTTACGGAATACATATAAGTTGGATCACTCTCCGTCGGCACTTCTCACATCAAAGCGATACCGCGGCCGCACGCGCCAGTTAGTTTTTGCGTTGGTTTTTGCCCAAGTACGAGGGTCTTTTAGCGGGGACTTGCTAACGCCTGGGTTTTACGTACATACGAGGGTCATTGAAAGACTAGGTATTGACAGCCGATTTAGACATACAAATACATAACGTTTATTTTGCTAATACACTAAGTTACATAAATGGATATCAAAAATAAAACCTAGTAAAACTATTACTAATGAATCTCAAATGATTTCACATATTGTAGCAATTTTGTAGATAAGCAAAAATTTGCTCAAAGGTGCTGTATAGTATTTTTACCTTTATGCTTTGTTTATTTGGCTTATTTTTGAGACAACAGCTTATAAAATTTATGGTATAGTATATACGAAGTCGTATATACAATTTTTAAAGCTAATCATGTGGGAATGTTTTACTTGGATGTGAATAAATTATTTTTGACATTTTGCTTTTCGGTGTCATTCCAATTGCTACTGTAGAAACTAAATTGTTAAAGTTATCAATAAAAATATTTCCGAGCTCTAAAATATCATTTAGAATGTCCCTGGATGGTATGGTAAGACCACCTAATGAATATGTTGTCTCACTATACGCTTTTAGCGTGATACAATCGTTTAAGAACTTGTAGGTCTTGAATTAAATACTTCAGACCCCAAGTGTGCTAGGTTGTTGGAATTGTTGTGGGAGGAACACAGAAAGGCACAAATGTACAGGGTGTCCCATTAATAATTTTGAATCGAACGTCGCGTGACCAAAAACAAATACCTCATTGGGTAGTACAATGACAAAAAAGGACACAACATCTGCTCTAATTTACATCCTCAAAATTATAATTCTCTACTACTGCCAGTCCCGATATATTGCTTGTCTTAATCGTCGTGAAACACGCTGTATTTGTATCCTTTACATTTCAAGGTTTACCATAAAATAAGCATGGATCTGATTGTCATTTTCCATCCGTTAATACATTTGATTGATAAAATCAAAATTCTAAAAATATTATCCATTTCCTGCAAAGAAATCCGAGATAACGAAATCCGATATTTTTGAGACACTGTATAGACTTCGCGTTAAACACGTTCAACCTAGTTTGCGCCGCCCCGTATCTCCCGGCTGACGTCGGTACACTGCTACCGGTGTACCGGGGAGACGGGGCAAGGAGCAGGCCGTTTTGATATTTTTGCGGAGTGATCCAACTTATATGTATTCCGTAAACTTTGATATTACGAACAAACGGAACGAGTGGCCATGTGTAGTCCCCTAAATCCGATTATCGCAAACTCTTACATGGAAAATTTTGAGAAACAGGCCATTACGAGAGCATGATACAAACCTTCAATGTGATGCAAAGACATTAACGACACGTTTGTAGTGTGTAAACCTCGCGAAAGCAAACTGAAACTATTCCTCGCACACTTAAACTTTCAACACTCCAACATTAAGTTTACCATGGAGCTGGAGGAGACAATCAGTTGGCTTTTCTAGACGTTCTGGTCATCCATCAGCAGGGCAAGCTGAATCATAAAGTATACCGAAAGCCAAGACGCACAGACAGATACCTACACTAACTTTCTAATCACCAATCCACTCAGAAAGCAGGAATAATCAAAACACTTTCAGAACGAGCAAAGCGAATTTGTGCACCAGAGTACCTAAAAGAGAAAAAAGAACATCTAAAACAGGTATTAATGGGAAACGGCTACAGCAGAACCGAAATTACTAGGGCAATGAATCCAAGAAGAACTAGGACAGAGGAACGGTCAACAGGAAAGACGTTCCTCACATATGTGAAAAGTATAACTGACAGGAATGCCCGGGTTCTTAGAACACATCGAATAAAAACAATTTACAAGCCAACGCAGAAGATTAAGAACTTATTGAGATCGGCCAAAGACAAGAGAGACCCGAAAACATCGGCAGGGGTATATGAAATACCTTGTTGCTGTGGTATGGTAGACGTCGGCACAACTAAGCGTTTCCTGAACACAATAATAACAGAACATAAGAGGGCTTGCAGACTAGGACAAAAAGGGAAAGGTCAGCGGTAGCAGAATACGTACTAGGACAAGGACATTAAATTAAGTTCAACGATACGTTATTGGTCGCTGTCGTCACAGCTAGCTACCACCTAGTTCATTACATAAGTAAATCGCGCGACAAGTTTTTATCGTTATAAATAATAATAATAATAATAATAATATTGATTGACATATACATACATGTTATTTACAGTACGCATAAACAAATATATCAATAAATATAGTGTATAATTAGGCTATAAGTTGATAGTTAACATTTCAAAGGAACATTTTATTTTCTTCTTTTTAGAGCATTCAAATAAAATCTTTTCTTAAAAAGCCTTTTATTTTAATTAATTTTTTACTTTTCAGTTATTAACTTGCATTGATATTCTCCATACTATAGGAAAGCATAAAAAACTTCAAAACTCCGCCATATGGGATTAAGAGTGAAGTCAAAATATTTTTTAATTGTTCTTTGCAAGCCCTTTTATTTGATAACCATATTGCTGAAGTGCGTAAAAAATAATCTCCGCCATTTTGGATGATCCACCATGTTGGATTTAGTTGGATGATCCACCATGTTGGGTTTAGAATGACGTCACATTTTTTCAGTCACTCGCAACAAGCCATTACATTGGATACCCATATTGTAGAAGTGCATTAAAAACAGTATTCCGCCATCCTGGATGGTCCGCCATATTGGATTTAGAATGACGTCACATGATTGTCCTATTTGATTGATTAACTTAATCTGTTAAGTTTAATTGTGTTGAAATTTCAGTTTAATTAAATACTTACGTAAACCTCGCGACAAGCTTTTATGCTCATAAAAATTGCGTATAATCAGGATATGAGTTGCTAACTAACATTTCAAAAAATATATTATTTTCTTTTTTTTTGGGTCTTTTATTGATGTTAAATTGTTAGGTAGTACTAGTAATGTATTGTTTAAATATGGCATTGTGTTCTTGATTGAGAATGATTAGTTATTCTTTTATTTCCAGCAATTTTTTAAAGTGGTATTACCAGAGGAAAAAGTAATATATGAATATTTTCATAGCATTTAAACAAATTCAATTTAAATTCTTCCTGCCAATCTAAATGACACATTTAGTCAAACCAATTCTAAGTATCTTCTTTTATTTTCTTATTGAGAAACTGTACGTGATGATTGCCTGGCACGGACATGAACGATAACTGGCATTAAAGGTCGAATCAAATAGTTCAATTTATTTCTTGATCTGATAGCTGTGTGTTTCCCATATACTCTGAGATCTAATACCTATCAAATGTTCTGGGATCCGAGACTTGTGTGTCTGTCTTACTACAGATCGTGATACACTAAAAGAAGGACAAGGTCAACCTGGCCGTTATTTGTTGGATTTGTTCGGATTAATCTGAATCCTGTTTTTAAATGAGCTGACGCGTTCTACAGATTGACTTCAGTAACGGAGCATTTGATTAAGATTGCGTCGAAGTTACCTAATACATCAAGGAGTGATTCTTTCCCTGGTTTTAATCCAGAAGACCCAGACCAGTCTTTTGCTGAGCTCATAATAAGGCTCATAAAATTCGTAACATCTATATGGGTGGTCTGAATATACAAGGTGGTCCAATAAGCGCGCGATGCTCTCTAGCGGCCTTACCGTTTAAATTAGGAGAAAATGGCTTCAATGAGAAACTTTTAGTTTCAAATACTCTACGAGTAGAAAATAATTTCAAAGATGGCGGTCATCTGGATATACCGGAAGTAGGTATCAACTTCCTTATTTATATTACTACGTCTTTGAATTCAGCATTGATTTTTAGACCCTGTTTATGACTATGAAACCTATTTTCAAGTTATTCAGCAATCTTCAGAATTTACAAGAAATGTGAATATCTCGGAAACTGAGTATGACAGAAATATGCGGTTTTCGAGTTTAAAAGGAGCGAGAAACATGCTTTTGTTTCAGTAAGATGATTTTCTCAAAAGCACATTGAATCAACAGAGTAGCAATTTTCGAATTTAAAAACTTTAAAACGTTAATCTTTTTTTTCTCAAATGGGACGGTATAAGTTTCACCTCAGTGGATGCGAAATTAAATCCTCTTTCACTTTTATCTAGGCATATGTGCTTCTATCTTTTATGACTTCCAAGATATTTACGAGTTTGTAGTTACTCCGTAACGTCAGGTAAGAACTGGAAAAGTTGTAGGTCGCGTGGCGCGTAGAAGAAATAATAATTGGCAGGAAACCTATCATTCGGCCTCTAATACTAAAATGTGCATTCGCTCCATCTAACTGTTTAGTTTATTATGCGGTGTCCAATAATACCACCCCAAATGTTTGGACTCGATGTTGACTGTCAACAAACGTCTCAAAATTTGGAGTTATGTCGATGTAAAAATTAATAGATTAATCGACTTACCTTAAGGAAGATTAATCCTAATTTTCCGAGCTTGTCCGAAGATATAATTATCCGTTGCAGTTTTTCGTGAAATCTACTTGACGGCACGATGTTCCAAAAATAACAATAAACGATAAACCCCATCTCTATTTCATGCGCCTACCCTAGACGGTACCGCCACCAATCATTCCGTTGAAGTGCTGTTGAGAAAAAAAATACAAACCAACGGGACCTATAGGGTGGCTGTGTAATTATTTTTCCTGAGAAGCTCGGAAAATTAGGATTAATTTTCCTTAAGGTAAGTCGAGTAGTCTATTAATTTTCCTTCGCTTGTCCTTGATATAATTGTACGTTCAGCGGTTCAGAGTAAAGAGGGTGATTTTTTCTCAGAACAACATATTAATTTAATATAATAGTAGGTATATGGAAAATCATCTCAGATCAATATGGGCAAATACATATTATATTATAGTATAAATCTACAATAAAAATACTAGTACTTCATAATTATATATATACTAAATATAACTCAGTGGATGTAAATAACATACACACCCTACATAATATATTACTGACACCAACAACATTAATCACACAACAACAAAAAATAGATAATTATATATACAAGTTATGATGCGGCCATGAAGATAGAAGACACCGAGTCAGCACCTTCAAGCGGCGCCTTGCACTTTCCAGAATTGTAATATTATATTTTTGCAGAGTTCACATTAGTTCAAGCTACCATTGTATTTCACATTTTTACTCAGTCTTTATCCACACCTGAAACTGTCATCACCTGTTTTTGGAAATAAAATATTTTTTAAAAAGGGACTTTACGGTTTCCGAATTATAAGTGGCGCAGCCAGTGACGGATGTTAAGGGTAGCCTACGGCTTATAGGACACCCTTTCGGTTCGATTAATAACGTCCGAAAAGAACCAAAGTCTCGCGATCGGTAATTCGGCGGTCTCGGGCGTACTACAGAAGGAATTCCAGCTTGGTGGATTGAGTAGCTAAGCGAGAAGACCAAGGACCAAGGGAACATTGGACCTGGACGAACTCTAAACCTGCGGCTTACAGGGGATGGACCTTCTAGTGGTAACAGTGCTGTAAGTACCTTATGTCTGTTAGAGGGCTAGAAAATATTCATTCAGAAAGCAGCGACAGTGACAGTGCGGATTCTGACTCACAAACTCCTAGAATAAATATTCAATTTTCGGCACCAATTTTAAGACCACCCGTTTTAAATTTAGAAAGTATTATCGAAAATCAATCAGATTTCACAATGGCTACTTCTGGTAATTCAAACAATGTACCTGTACTGAAAATTGAGTACTTGAACATGATTCCCGATTTTCATGGTGGACCAGAACTACTCCCCAGATTCTTAGAAATATCAGAAAAATTGGTTACAAAATTTTATAATGTGCACAATGCAGATGATTTTCAAAATGAATATTTAATGTCGAGTTTGCTTGCGAAAATCAAAGGAGAAGCTGCTCTTAGTATTTCTTAATGTCATATAAGATCTGAAAGATGCTCTTCTCAATGCATATGCGGATAAGCGTGATCTTTTTACTCTTAATATAGAAATGGCCGAACTTAGGCAAAATCAGAACGAAAACCCATTTGAATTTTACAATAGGATTCAGAAAATATTGAATTTACAAATTTCATATTGGGTATTGCATTTGCCAGAACAGGAAGCTATTATTATAAGTAATTATTGTAGAAACTTGGCTTTAAGGGTATTATTGAGAGGTTTAAGGGAACCTATCGGATCTTTGATGCGTACAAAGAATCCAAGCGATTTAAATAAGGCTTTACATATGCTCACAAACGACTTCCAATTAGAGGGTGTACAGCACAATCAATTTAAGCATAAATTTCCTCAGAAACAGCATACTAAGCATAATCATTTCACTAATAACCATTTTAAGAGGAATCCACAAAATTTCCAAAATTTTCAACAAAATCAGGTTAGGCCACCTTTGCCTATAGCCAATTTTCCTCATAATCAAAATTCTTATAACCAAAATAATCCAAGACAATTTCGACAACCCAATGTATTCAAGCCAAACCCACGTCGGAACCTTCCTCAACCTACACGTATGTCAGTCTCAACACAAAATACGTTTAGGCCTCGACATAATCAATCTTTTAACGGAAATTCGAATAATAATTATTTCAAGGATCAGAATAATTCAAGACCTAATTTTGTAGTCGAAGAATTATACAATATAGATCAGGAACCTCAAATTGAACATCCTGATGATAGCAATTATTCCAATCAACTTTCAAGTAATTCTGATCAATTTTTTCGTCAATAAGCCTCGGACAAGTAGTGCCTCAGTATGAGCTTATGAATACCAATTCTGATAGTAAACTGCCATATATCGTATTTCCTAGAATTAATTTGAATGTATCAATAGATACAGGTAGTACCAAATCTTTTATACGTCCCGAAATTGCGGATAAGTATTTCAAGAACGCGATTAAGAAGGACCCGTTTCAAATTTCCACGGTTCATGGAAGTTCAACGGAAAATTTCAGTACCACAATACCTTCTGTTGATATGTTTAATACTAAACGAAATGATTTATTGAAGTTCTATCTATTTAATTTCCACAAATATTTTGATTGTTTGATAGGAGTAGATAATTTAAAGCTACTTCAAGCTTTTATTGATTTGAAGGAAGAAGTGATGGTTCTTCCAGACTGTAAGGTCAAAATATGTTTTCACAAAACATTACCTACCTCAAATTTCATTATTGTGGAACCTAGAACTGAGCAAGTTATTGAAGTTCAAACAGATATTGCCAATGGTGATGTAATTATTCCTTATACTAGAATCAATAATTTAGGAATACCTGAGTGTATTGCTACGGTAAAAAATGGAAAGGCCATTTGCACCATTTTGAATACTAATGATTCAAAAATCAAGATTAGTAACCTAGAACCATTGAAAGTAGGTCCATTCGCGGATTACGAGTTGGCTACTACAATCAATGATAGTAATCTTCATAATTACAATACAGATCCTGTGAAATTTGATTTTTCAAAAATCCGAACGGATCATATGAACGCTGAAGAGAGAAATGTCATTTTGAAGTTAATTGCAGAATACTCAAATATTTTTTATCAAGAAGGAGATAAGTTAACCTTTACTAGTAAAATAAAACATAAGATTAGGGCATAGACAGGAAGTTCAAAACCAAATTCAAAAAATGCTAGATCAAAACATAATTCGTCCAAGTACAAGTGCGTATAGCAGTCCAATTTGGGTCGTTGCAAAAAAATTGGATGCCTCTGGCCAAAGAAAATGGCGTGTTGTAATTGACTATAGAAAACTTAACGAAAAAACAATCGGAGATCGATACCCTCTTCCTAATATTACTGATTTGTTAGATAAATTAGGGAAGTGTCAATATTTCACAACTCTCGATTTAGCTTCCGGGTTTCATCAAGTTGAAATGGCTGAAGAAGACATCGAGAAAACAGCTTTTAATACGGAAAATGGTCATTGGGAATTTTTGAGAATGCCATTTGGGTTAAAAAATGCGCCCGCTACTTTTCCAAGGGTTATGGACAATATCTTAAGGGGGATCCAAAACGAGAAATGCCTAGTATATCTTGACGACGTCATTATTTACAGTGTCAGTTTACAGGAACATGAGCAAAGATTAAGGGAAGTTTTTGAACGTTTAAGGGAGTCAAATTTCAAAATCCAGTTAAACAAGTCAGAATTTTTGAGAAAAGAAGTGGCATATTTGGGACATATAGTAACCAAGGACGGTGTTAAGCCGAATCCCGACAAAATTATGGCTATTCAAAAATATCCGTTACCAAAAACTGCCAAACAAATCAAGGGATTTTTAGGACTATTGGGATATTACAGAAAATTTATTAAATATTTCGCTAAATTGACAAAACCTTTGACCCAGTGTTTGAAAAAAGATGCTACGATTAATTATAATGATCCAGAGTACATACAATGTTTTGATATGTGTAGAAAGTTACTAATGAATGAGCCTATCTTACAATACCCAAATTTTAGTGAACCATTTACTTTGACCACTGATGCTAGCAATTTTGCTATTGGGGCTGTTCTTTCACAGGGAAAAATTGGATCAGATTTGCCAATTGCATACGCGAGTAGAACCTTGACCTCATCTGAGGTAAATTACAGTACCACGGAAAAAGAGGTCCTTGCAATTGTGTACGGCTGCAAAGTTTTTCGCCCTTATCTCTATGGTCGATCTTTTACATCGTAACTGATCATAAACCGCTTCAATGGCTTTTCAATCATAAAGAACCATATTCGAAGTTGATTAGGTGGAGATCATCTTTAGAGCAGTACGAGTACAATATTGTCTATAAGAAAGGAAAATTGAATAAAAACGCGGATGCTCTATCTAGAATTGAATTGAATGCTAACGAAACTAAAAATATATCAGACAAACCAGCAATTTTTGATTTTATGGACCAGTTCAATGACCAATTTGCATCTACCTCCGGCATGCAAACACGTAATCAAAATTTAGATAATCAGTCAATGATTGTTGAAGCTAGTGATTGTCAAAATGATGTGAATATTGATGATTCATCTAATCATACCATTCACTCTAGTCATGAGAATTTAATTATAGGTATTCCGATAATTGATACTCCAGTCAATTATGGTAAAAATCAAATAATCATATCACAGATAAATTTCTCACCTGCTAAGCCATCTATTATAAAATTATTCAAAGACAAGCAGAGAATACCTATTCAGCTTTCGAAAGAAAATTACGAGCAAGAAATAGTTAAGTTTGTTAAGGAATATATTGCTCCTAAGGTAAAATATCATATTTATTTTGAAGACCCTATTTATGAACAGTTCTGTACAGTTCTACAAAGATATTTCAAAAATTCGGAAATCAATATGGTCAAATGTACGAAAAACCTGATTGATATAACAGACAATGATGAAGTCGAATCTATTATTAGAAATCATCACGAAGGAAAAACCAATCACAGAGGTATATGAGGAAACTGAAAAGCGAATCAAAGCGAACTATTATTCTCCCAAACTATATAATACTATCAGGAATTTCATTAATCAATGCGAAACACGTCTCATCACAAAGTATGAGAGACATCCTCTTAAATTGCAATACAACGTAACTCCTACAGGCACAAGACCATTTCAAATTTTACACATAGACAGCATCACATTGGAAAATTATAAATTTTTGACAATTATCGATTCATTCTCGAAATATGCTCAAGCATATAGATTGACTTCAGCACAGGCTATAGAAATAGCAAATAAATTGATCCAATATTTTGCACACCATTGTATACCTGATCAAATAATATCAGACAATGGTTTAGAATTTAAAAATTCAGTTATCAAAGAACTTTTGGCTACACACAAAATCAATATTCATTTCATTAGTTCTCAGCACCCCGAATCTAATGGAATTATTGAAAGATTTCACTCTACATTAATAGAGCACATTAGATTGTTGAATAATCAATATATTTTCAGAAAGGAACCTATTGAAATTAAAGTGGACTATGCAATTTTAGCGTATAATAACACGATTCACTCTGTTACAAATTTAAAACCTCATGAGATTATTACAGGACATTTAGACACAGAATCACCTTTTAATATCGAGATAGAAAATCAATTAGTCAATAACTATGTTCAAAATCACAAGGAAAGAATGAGAATATTATATGAAAAATAAGGAAAAATTAATAAGTAAATTGAACGAAGACCGAGAACCTTTGCCAACTATTTCAGAAAAGGTTTACGTTAAGAATAAACAAAAACAGAGCAAAACACGGAATAAGTATAAGCCAGAAAGTATTTCTAAGATTGATATTGAACTCAAAACTGCCAAAATTAAGCCTACTCATGGAAATACCACAGAAAAAATTCATTTGTCAAATATTAAAAGGCCACGTAAGATTTCTAAGACTAAGAAATCATTTACAGGTTCTTCACCGCCACACAAGCCATCCAAATAAAGGATATCAGCCAAAATTTGGGAATACTTCCGATTAATTTAGGTCCAGCCAAACTTCAAATTTCGGAACATACTTTAGTACACTATTATAGGTTAAGAGAATTATATGATACGTATAATAATTTGAATAATCAATACAATAATTTTAAGTTGAAATATTATAATAATATTATATACATTAGGTAACTGAAGTATTATGATAGAATAATCAATTTTACACAGAAATCTATTTCGGAAAAAATCGAAAATATTCGTATTCATAGTGCTGCCAATGATAGATCACGTAGAGGGTTATTCAACGGTATTGGCAGCGTAGTAAAATTTCTCACAGGTAATTTAGATGCAAGTTATGGAGAAAAAATTCACAAGATTATCAGTCATATGCAAAGTAACGAGAAAAGTAGTGAAAACCAGATGAAAATGCAATATTCAGTCAGTCATAAGCTAATTGAGAATTTTAACCTCACTATCCAAAATATTCAACATAACGAAATTTTGTTAAAGTCAAAAATATTGCAGCTGAACGAAATAACGCAGGCAGGCGCTACATCTCAAAATATTCTTTTTGCTACTTTATAATTTTATTTTCAACACTTTACAAGATATCGAGAATTCCGTGACATTTTGCAAGATGGGAGTTATGCATCCAAGTATCATTAGACCAGCTGATCTATATAATGAATTGTCCAAATTATCTTCCTATTACAAAAACATGCTTCCATATGACGTGAAATTCGAGAATATTTTAGAATTTGAATCAATCATTAAGGTACATTGCAAGATTGATTTCCATCAAATAATTTACTTTTTATCGATTCCAATTGAATTAGGTACTATATTTGATTTTTATTATCTTCACCCTATTCCTTCAAAATATGGGTCAGAATTTGTTTCGGTTTTTCCAAATTCTAAATATTTATTAAAATCAATTGACAATGAGTCAATAAAACCTCTAACTGGCATGTGTACGAGAGGCAATATGTACCATTGTCCACGTCAAGCCCAAGCCAACATAAATATGTCCTGCGAGTCAAGTATACTGAAAAATGAAAACGCAAGAAACTGCCACTTCACAAAAGTCACAGTTAAGGAAAACCATATTGATATCACATCAGAAATTAATCAATATCTAGCTGTCTTTCCAATTCAATGAAGCTAGAATTCCAATGTCAAAACCACATAGAAACAAGAATCTTATCAGGAATATTTTTGCTCGCACAAGATGATTGCAAAATTTTATTCAGAGGTGAATCGCTCACATTTTTGAGCAAAAGCTTTGGCCAGCCTTTAGTCATGGAAACGCCAAATTTTACTTTGATTTCTGAGAACCAGAAACCAAAATTTAAAATTGAATTGAAGAATTTGAAAATGAAAGATATTCCTATTCAATCATTCAGCCCAATCGTAAATGACGAAGCAGATTTCACTGCACCCAGTGCCTGGACTATCACTTTGTACATTTTTGGCACAATTTTGGGCATATTCGCTATTTATTGGAAATTCAAGAAGAATGCAGGGAAGAATCCTACTCCCGTTCCAAGGAAGACACCTGTTACGAATCCTGAAGAAGAACTCGAGCCATCTTCCAGAAAACCGAACCTTTCAGGGGAAGCTTCATTCTAGGGGTGGAGGAGTTATGATGCGGCTATGAAGATAGAAGACACCGAGTCAGCACCTTCAAGCGACGCCTTGCACTTTCCAGAATTGTAATATTATATTTTTGCAGAGTTCACATTAGTTCAAGCTACCATTGTATTTTACATTTTTATTCAGTCTTTGTCCACACGTGAAACTGTCATCACCTGTTTTTGGAAATAAAATATTTTTTAAAAAGGGACTTTACGGTTTCCGAATTATAAGTTACATATATGTATGGATCCTGCGATCGATAGGTCATCATTCAACACAATCCCATGTAAAATCGTTTATTATAACATATTTGACCTGAATAAAAAGTTTGGCGAGGGTGAATTATGTATGTTTTTTTGTTGGCCCTTACAGTCTAGTTCAAGGCAGGTATTGTTTATCTCAGCGGCGCTACTTTTGTCCGCTTCTATACTCGTTAACCGTGTCACAGTGGATCAGTCACCCCGTGAATAGTCCGTTCTCAAATTACGATGGATGAGTCCTCCGTAACACCGACAACGTAGGGACTGCTAATAATCATGAGAACATGATATTTTGTGGCAACACATCTGCTGGGATCTGAACGGCATATAGACTTTACGCGAGCCATTTCCGGAAGTCAAAGGTAACGATACATCTGACTCGAACCCTTCAAATTCTTCAATTGGTACATCTACTTATTAGCAAAATCGCGGAAAATGAAACTTAAATTGCAATGTTTGAATTGTAAAACATAATGTAGTTTGTAGAAAACTACATGAAATAAACAATACAGCGAAATTAAAAAATTCTAGCAATCATTTCAATAGATGTTCAGAATGCTTCAGTTAGAGATATTTTCATTTTTGACTTAACTAAATGGAAATGGCTAATTTTTTTATCCCATTAAATGTGAAATTTTATTCGAAAGGTGTTAGACTGTAAGCAAAAATCGCTGGTAGTTTTCCTTTTGTTCCAAAATTTTTAATCGTTTCGGAAAGTTGTCAAACTCTAGTAGACCTCTGTAGCTAGTAGGCTAAGAAAAACAAACACTTCTATCATACCCCAGCTTTTCATTGACATTAGATATCTTGCCGCTGTTGTATCCGCTTAGAGCCGATATGTTGTACGGAATTTTCATGATCTTGCCTCGCTGCTCTAGTTCTTTGCATTTTTCTACTAAGTTAGTTGGTTTCTTCCATATAATGAGCTTTTGTTTATTTTTCATGGCCCGCTAGGTTGCTTGCACAGAGGAAAGTTGAAAAACATCGATTTGACTGAAAATTTGAAATAAAATGATAACCAAAAAAGACTGATATTGAGAATCCTATATCGTTAGAAAGGTAATCAACAGTTACATTTGATTCTATAAACCAAAATAGGCATTCCCATTTGAAGAAATGAAGTTATGTGCGATTAAAATTTCCTTAGTTATTCTACTGATTCCTCCAACTGCAAAAAGAATTCAAGGTTATCCATCTAATTCAAGGCGTTTCATGCTTGATCATACCTCAAAGCCACGGCCGTCTAGGTTTTATAATCCCTGCGATATTCAATTTTTTGCTGATAGCTACTTATACCAAAAGTGGTGATTTGCGCCTAAACGGTTCGTTTAAAGTTCCATGTATGATACATAAAGTCACACTAGAATTCATCAAGGAATCCGAATATGCAATAATATATAGCTACCCGTGGTTCGTCCATTGTAAACGGTTCCACATCCTCGTCCAAGCTGTCATGTTGCCAGACATCTTGCCGGACTGGGAAGAGTTGCCGCACTACCTCGATCTTCCTTTCGACGCTTAAGTTGCATGTGGGCGCCATGCCTATTATTTTCTTTGATGCGATTCTGTAGCCCTCACCCCAAATGTCCTCTTCAAGAGAAGAAAATAGCTCCTTCCATTTTTCCCTCTTGGCTGCAAGGATGAGGTTTTGCAACCTTTTCCTTCTTTCCTTATACAGGTCGTGGAAAAATTGACGTTCGGCTCTGCGACGCCTGTTCTGCGCCGAGCGCGTGTTAGGTTGCGTCTTGCTGCATTGCAGGCTACTCGTGCCGATTCAATTTCCGAATTCCACCAATAGGGAACCATGGCAGTCCTTGTTCCTCTTTTAGTCGTACAGCTTTTGGTCATTTCTTTAATTAGTGCTGTATACTGTTCTATTGTATATTCGACCAAATCTGGGATATCTTCCAAGCGAGATTTCAATACTTCTCGAAACTTGACCATGTCAACAAAAGGTGTGTGGTACGCACAAGTGACCTTGCGTACCTTGTCTGCACGCCGAATCTCGAAGTCTATGAATCTATGATCGCTCATTGATTCTGTATCCAAAAACTTGCCAACCTCCTATATTCCTGGCTATGTTCTCCGAAGCAATGGTGACGCCGAGATGTGATTGGTAGGCCCTCCTGAAGAAGGTAGATGTTTCATCATCCAGTACTACCATATTTAAAGCTGCAAGCCATTCGCACAGTAGCCGACCTCTCTTATCCGTATTTGGGGAACCCCAATCTGTCGCTTTTGCGTTTAGATCTCTAAGGAGTATGACTTTGCCTTCTGACGCCTCCACGTCAGTGCAAAGTGCTTCCATGTACTTCTCGTATTCTTCATACGAAATATTTGGAGAACAATAGTAACAGTACAGAGTTAGTTTGTTGAGACAGACACAGACATATCCCTTTCTCCTTGTAATGGACTTGACCACGATGTTCTGGTTGCGGAAGTAGACCGCAACATCGTGATTTGAGTCGGTATGCCATTTGGGATGCATGGACGCTTTCTATTCGGCCCAGATGTTATAATGATGTCGATATCCTTTTCTAAGCCTACCGCATGAGCCATGTCATGCGCCGCACGGGATCTATTCAAGTTGATTTGTAGGACCTTAATCATAATCGAGGAGTTTCTACATGTCCGAGACCCCCTTGGCCACTGCTATCTGCTGGCGCCTGCTGTTCCTCTGCATACGACCATAAGCAGGGCAGGTATACGATCCTGCCCTATGACCCGCCTTTTCACAGATAGGACAGTAATCCTTTTCTTTACACTCGGCCTTTTTTGGCCCTCTTTTCCGCAATTTAAACAGAGCTTTGCCCTATCTAATCCCTGGCAGTTTTTGTCTTGATGGCCAATCTCCCAACACCTCCTGCACTTTTGCACCGCCACACGCTCTTGTATCGTGCACATCACGATACCTATTTTAAACCGGTCCCTGGCCAATAGGCTGCTGGCAACTTCCCTGGACGTTATGACCGTCGCCACTTGGTTGCCGTTTCTTGTGGGTCTCGGGGATCTTACAACAGTATTGTTTTTGTCGCTTCTCGAAGTGCTGACTCGACTTCCTTGTCGGCAGTGACCCCGTCTATGCCACGTACGTGCAACGTGACGCGGCTGGTATTCCTAGTGAAAATTCCCGCAACATTCAATTTGTCAATTGCCTCCCTTAGTTGCTCGGCACTTCCCCCTGTTTTGGGTACTGTTATAAGCAGCTCACCTTTCTTAGTCTGCCGCATGTTGTTTACCACGATTCCTAGGTCGTTGATCTTAGCCTCCTGCTTAACTTTCGTTAGCAGTTGTGTGTGATCTGGCTTTCCTGGGGCACTACCTTGTGCAGTTTCTACTCCCTGGCCGGACCCCCTTTAGGTGGAATATAACATTTCATCAAAACGTCGGTGCCCGTGAAGACAAACTCAAAAATTTTTCTTATTTGGCCCTTTCGTGCCAGATCTGGCGTAGGGACGGCAATGCTCAAACGGCGCTCCTTGACCGTGGTCTCTCTTAGACTAATAACATTTGCGAATGTTTTTTTCTCGTCTTCATCCAGCACCACTTTGCAGACATAGCTCTTTGTGGTTTGTCCTGGTCCCTTACTCGTAGCTATACGAGTCTCGTATTTTAGGTACGAGAATCCTTCTACTTCTCCCCCTTCGGTACCTAGATTTTCTACCTCAGGGTATCTTAGCAGGAACGACTTATTTATCCCTATGTCGTAGGAGTTTGTCCGTACATAGTACGAGGTCACTCTCACCTTGCTTCCCAATACCGGGTTTCCTTCGCATTCCTGCGTTCTGGCATACACTGATGTAGGCCATTACTTTTTCGAGACTTCTTTGAAAGCCTCATGGTCCTCCGGGTTTTTCTTGAGGACCTTGGTGGTCTCTGCCGCTAGTTCTTCTTGGCGCTTGCTTTTGAAGTGCCAAGGCCTCTCAGTCTGGACGCTATTACTCGTCGTTTGAATGGCATCTGTCTTAGATTTTTGGTCTCTAGACTGTACCGGTATCTTTTTGTCTTCGCCATGTAGGTCTAGGTCTTTGAGCTTATTCACAGGCCTCCCTACCTCCTCTACACCCCTTTTAATACTGGTCTTGGTGTTTACATTGACCTTTAAGATTTTTTTGGCTCATCGACCTTCTCGACAAGCTTCTTGACAATAGGGTGAAATCTTCTGTTCACCTCTTGCTAGCGGTATCTCTGCTCTCTTCCGCTTCGCTGGACTTTCCTCTGCCATTTTCGAACGATCGAAGTCCGTTTCTGATACGGACCAGGATCTTTCCCTTGGTGGGCTCCTTGGGACTAGATACTTTCTTTTGAAGGGATTTTCTTCTAAGCCGCCTCGCGGGTCTTTTCTTCCAGTAGCGTTTGCGGTCTGGTCGCCTACCGCATACATTCGAACAGCCTGTTCGTCGTTCAAAACGCCAGTAGCTATTTCCTGCACCTCTGCCTGACTTCCCACCGAGAGTGCTGAGCAGTCGTTGGCTAACGGTCGGGCGGAGCCTGCTCGCTCACCCGCGACACCGACCGGAACTGGGGATCCGACCCCCTGCTTCGTAAGATTTTTCCCTGTATGTAACTTATCCATATCAAATAAAAGGTTTGTCCATATCCATCGCCGGGTCGTCATCATCTGGTACCAGGTCGCTGTGGGTTCCTTTTCATAGCCATCTCCGTTAACTCGCCAGGTCGTCTTCGTCCTCGTAAAGCCTTGAACGCACTGGGTCAGACGGTACGGTACGAACGGTATGCACGGGATTTTTCAAAAATGTTTAGCCTTGATTTGTCTACGGGTGCGCGCAATGGTTCGTCACTGTCGGAACAGGGCCATCCGTACCTTCCGCCGTCCGACAAAATCCCGGAAGAAAGATTTCTAGGCATCCCGGCAGTCCTTCGGCGCGTGCCTGCACGTGCTTCGGTATAGACGTTCCGCCGTTTCAGTTGAGCAATACTGGTTGCAAAGCGAGCATGGATGTTCCCAAATTAATTACGGTGGTGGAAAACTACTACATATTCAATCACGACAGGGAAAAGCATATGAAACTCTCCAAGCTCTAATCTCTTGCGATTTATTCTGTGAATCCAAAATCTGGGTTTTTCTCGAGTTCTTGACCTTTTTTTCTTGTTCTTCTGCTACCAACATTAGACTTACAATTATTTCTTCTTCGCTCAACATATCGTTAAGGTTTTCACAATACATAACGGCACAAAACCTATTACGAGACTGCTTGTCTCTATGCTCCGACCTTCCGTCCGTCCGTTCCGTCCGTACCGACCGACCCAGTGAGCGCAGTCACCTAAAAAAAGTGCCGAAGGTGCGTACCGTTCGTACCGTTCCGTCCGACCCAGTGCGCGCTTAGCTTAACACTACCAAAGAGGCAAGCCCGGACTTAGCTATCCCAGCCAGCAGAACACGAGAGCTCTCGACACACCGACGCCAACCGAGCTCAGTATGCGCTGGGTCGGCATCGGCATCAACGAGAGTCTTTCCCGCTCCGAAGGCCAGGGTCCTCTTCAGTTTCCATATGATCTGCGGGCAATATTTTCTACTGCCTACCCAGAAGAGCGAGGTAAAGTCCAAATGATTTTAAGTTCAGAGCCGCCTCAGGATTGGGGCTGCGCCGGCCTCCTGTTGGGGCGCTGTTTTTTTGCTTTTTAAACTGTATTTATAAATATATAATTATTACCATTACTGCATAAACAATAATAAAATCTGTCGACTTTCCTGATTAAATTCCACAAAAATACCAAAATCTAAATAGTTGGAAATCTGCCTTTTAAGCTCTCTTTGCTACGCCCCTATATTAAAAAACTTCAAGGTGTTTACACCATCTCTTAGCGGGTACGGATGCTGGTCCAATGGATTTGAAGCCGCCAAAACATTTTCGCGGCAAAGGTGGAGCGTTCAATGTTCGCTCCGACCTTTTAATCCAAAGTAGAGTTACACGCTCACAAACAAACATACAAGTGCAGCTAATAAAACCGCGCTAAAAAGGTTTCATTTATCTCAGTGCTGCTACAAAATCTTCTACGTTTGTTTCATTTATTATATAAGCAGAAATAGCCGAAATGATGTAGTAGTAGTAGTAATAGCAGTAGTGATGGGTAGGTGAAGCCAAACAAGTGGGCCACCTTTGCCGACCCCACAGAAACAGCACTAAGAACTCTCATGGTCTTTCGGAGAACTCCTCCGTATATAACCTATCTGACCTTTTGACGAATGTCAGTACGTTCTACCAGTTGCTGCCGAACCGATATTAATTTTTTTCGGACAAAGGTTTGTAATACTTCAAAAACTCACCTACAATTTCGTGCATATAAAAATTAGTACCTACTGTGAAAACATTTTAAGGTATGAAAACAAAAGACAGGAACTCCAGTCATGGGTTTTACCACTATGGCAGATCTAAAAGTGCAGAGGAAGTTCACTGGTTGCGAGTCAAAGAAAACAGAGATATAATTATTGATAACGATGAACACTTACCAAGAAAACTGCAAGGTCACTCGAGGATTAATATTTACATTCACTCCAGCTACAATAGCACTATCGACCGCACCTGACCTGATCGCACTGAATGCGATTTCAAAAACAGACGATGAACTGCTGCATGCTGTATCAGCCGAAAATGAAGGACCCTTCAGTTTCAGATAGTAACTTATCCTGTGGGCTATCTGATTACGGATATACCTTTAAATAGAAAAATAAAGAGATTATTTTTTAATATTGTCAGTTATAAAGGAGACAGTGGGACAGTTTTAACATATGCCATTTTGTTTGCGTTATACATAGCAGCAGTAAATAATCAGAAGATTAAAGTGGTCACTCCAGCTCATCATAAAGATATAAATAATTCAGTTCGATAAACTATAACAGCTATGCCACTATATTATGCGGTCCGAATAAGATTCTTAACTTTTGTTTGTGATTTCTGGCAAAGCTTTTCAATGACAGACATAATTAAACTTCCAAAAGTAGTGTCACAATCTAATCTATTCAATACTACCAAGTTTTGTACTCATCCTAAACTATAATGTTACTTATGGAAGATTTCTCTACACTTAAGTTTTTGGCAGTTCTGTAATCAACGGAAAGTAAGGGAGTACAGTGGTTTATGCTGGGGACGTGCACCTCTGTATTCCTCCAGCGCCGTAGTTTCCCCTACATGAGGAAGGCGCAGCCCAAATCCTGTGGCGGAGGCTTCGGCGGAGGTCTGTCCACGACCTACCTGGCGCGTCCCGATGGCTGATAGGGGGTCCCCATAGGGGTCAGGTGACTCTTAACTAGTTAAACGATAGCAGAGTTCGCATCGCCCTTCTTAATAGGCAATAGTAAATATTTCCCGCGGATCATGTGGAAACCAAAGGGGACCCTGGCCTTCGGAGCGGAGAGGGCTCCCGTCATGCCGAGGCCAACAACGCGAGCAAAGCGCTTGGTTGGCGACGGTGAGCCGAGGGCTTCCGCGTTCTGCCGGCTGGGATAGTTAAGTCCGAACTTGCCTCTTTGGTAGTGCTTCGAGGACGAAGACCACTCAGCGAGGAAACGGACTTGACCATGGAAAGGAACACACAGCGACCCGGTACCACATGATGACGACACGGCGATAGATATGGACATACATTCAATTAAAATATGGAGTATACAACAGAACGGGAATAAAGTTACGGAGCAGGGGGTCGGATCCCCAGTTCCGGTCGGAATCGCAGGTGAGCGAGCAGGCCCCGCCCGACCGTTAGCAAGCGACTGCTCAGCACTCTCGGTGGATAGCCAGGCTGAGGTGCAGGAAATTGCTACTGGCACAGGACAATCAGGTAAGTTATCTGTAACAGCAGCCAATTGCACACCTGGAGGGTATAATTGTAATTGGAAGGGAGTGATCGACCCGTTCGTAAGGCGGGCTTCGATTGGGAGACCTCCAGGCTCAGTACAGAGGAAAGAGAGGAAATAGGTAGGTATCTTCTGCAGCGAACTGACTAGATCAAACTCATACAGCGAGGGTACAATGGCAAATATTAAAAATGTGGAGATTGTGGCCAATCCAGGCGGGATGAAGAGAAAGGCTTCCGATCATGCAATCGCCTATCCAAGCAAGGTTTTGAAGAAAAAAGTAAACCCAGTAGCCGCAGACTTCATGGACATGTTGGAGTTACTACAAAAAGCTTCAACGAAGTTGAATGGCGTAGTGAGTGCACATCTCAACACAAAAAAGGAAATTAAGGAGGTGAACAATGACCTCCAAAGAATTGGTATGTTTTTTAAAAGATCATCGGTTAAGGATCTTCTAGACTCTGTAAAATGGGAGAAAGTGGAAACTCCCATGTATGATGTGGACACCCAAAGGGAGCACAAACTAGCCAAGCCTCTAGGTGTAACAGTCGGCGTCCAGACAGACTGAAGAGGCGTCAAAAAGGAGCAGGAGGTCTTAGTCGAAAAGGAAAGAGAAGAGGTTTTGTCCATGCTCTCATCGTCAGAGGGCTTTGAGGGCCTGGAGAAGATCATAGACAGGACATGGCCGGAGGAGGTTTTCACAAGCACTTCCTTTGAAACGTCAAGTTTAGACACAGTGGCCTTGGAAGGAGATGTGGCAGTAGTGGTGAATCCTGGCAACATACTGGACAGTGAAATCAACAGAAAACTGATTCAAAGGATTCCTGCTCTTGCAGTTTTATCTAGAGAAATAGGAGGGCAATTGGAGTATGTGACAGTGCACACGGAGATAGTCAACCGCAGAGGAGAAAATTTAGGTAAGACGCATACTCTCTATGCTCTCCCTCTAACCATGGATGAAATGGGGATAACGAACGTTAGTACCCTCTTCGAAAACTGCATCCATCTAAAAAAAGAGCTAAAAGAGGCTAAGTCGTTGAAATTAATCGCGACTGGTAAGATAGACATGGGTTACCTCAAGAAATGTCTGGAGTATGTGTTCAGAAACATGCAGACCAAGGTAATCATTGTCGACCATAATAAGGAAAACTCGGCAAGCAAAATTCGACAGGAGTGGGAGTAAAGAGGAGGAGGCTGCCAGAACCCGACAAAATTATTGTGAAGGCCAATGGTAAGTGATATGCAGACCTCTTAAGGGATGTCAAGAGTAGTGTGGACATCGAGGCTGAAAAAATTAAGGTGAAAAGTGTAAAAAACACGGCTAAGGGAGACCTACTGATGGAGGTCGTGGGTAGCGACAACGCACAGCACCTAAAGAATGCCATTAAAGAAAATATGGCCAACGCGGAAACCATTCATCGGGCAAACGGTATGGTACTCCATATAACCGATATAAATGCTGACGTAAGCGAAACTAAAGTGAAGAGGTCGATTGAAGAAGTATTCCCGAAAATACCTATGAATGTGGAAGTATCGACAATGAGGCCGATGAAAAGTGGAAATTTGGTGACCACGATAAGGGTACACAAGGAGGTGGGTGAGAAGCTAACACGGATGGGCAAGCTACCAATTGGATGGATTCAGTGCAACGTCCGAAAAAGAGTACATTTTCCAAGGTGTTTCCAGTGCCTTATGTTTGGACACCGTACGGGTGAGAGGCAACGGAGAGGATAAGTCGTCTCTTTGCATTAACTGTGGCAAACCTGGACATGTGGCATGCAATGCCTCTCCCTTCTGCACTACTTGCAACCGCGAGGGGCATAGGACGGACCAGTTCAAATGTTCTCGCTACAGAAGGATGATAAGAGAAGAGGAAAGAAAGTCAAGACGCAGGAACACCATTCGTAGCTATACGAAATCATGTTCCGATGACGATGAAATTTTTACAGACTAACCTAGGACTGGGCCAGCTGCTCATGACTTGGCTCTAAAGGTAGCCCAAGATAAAGAGGTAGATCTGATCATAATCAGTGAGCCTAACCTTGCCATGACAAACAACCCGAGCTACATATCAGATAGCGGAAAAGCTGTAGCTATTCAGGTTGTGATCAGATCAGTAATGATGACGAAATCTGAGAAGCTTGATGGATTTAGAAGAGTTACCTTCGATAACTGGCAATTATACTGCTGTTACATTTCTCCAAACATCATCCTTCCTGAGTTTAAGCAGCAAGTAGACTCCTTCATGTCTGAAATAAGGGACGGAAGCATGAAAGCAATGTTGGCAGGAGATCTAGATGCGAAATCGAGCCTCTGGGGGTCACCAGTTACTGACCAAAGGGGTAAATATATCGAGGAATGGGTGGCCGCACTGAACCTGGTCATTATGAATACAGGA
Source organism: Callosobruchus maculatus (assembly GCA_951848785.1). Taxonomy (NCBI): domain Eukaryota; kingdom Metazoa; phylum Arthropoda; class Insecta; order Coleoptera; family Chrysomelidae; genus Callosobruchus; species Callosobruchus maculatus. Next base: position 3,672,572 of record CATOUR010000045.1, read on the forward strand.
GGCAGTCCAACTTTTGAAAGAGGGAACAGTGCCTCATACACAGATGTCACTGGTGCAATAACTGATATCGCTAGAAAAGTTGGTAAATGGGAAGTCCTGGAGGGTGAGGTACTGACTTACCATAACCACATCTATTTTGAAATCGACCTAGGCAAAAACCGGCATAAGAAGGGTTGCATCAGTAGCTTCCTCGATGTCGATAAAATTGGGATAGAGATCCAGCGAGTCAGAAAGAACAGGATTCAGGACTTGGATGACCTAGTTTCAGTCATAAGTGAGGCTACAGAACGCAGCACAACTAGGGTTAGATGTGAAACTAGACAACTGCCATATTAGTGGAATGCCAATATTGAGCAACAAAGAAAACTTTGCCTCAAACGCAAAAGAGAATTGACAAGTTAGAGGACGACGGAATCGGCGAGAAGTAGATGTAGCGGAAATTGACCAGCAGCATAAGACAAGTTGGAAGGAACTAAAGAAGCCTATAGCACAGGCCAAACGAGAACAATGGAAAAAACTGTGTCTAGAGCTCGAAAACAATGTCAGGGGTACCGGCTACAAGATTGTTATGCGACATCTGAAGGAACAATCTCTCCCATTCGAACTGACTCCAGGGCAGCGCGCGGAAATAATACAGCATCTTTTCCCAACAACTAAGGATGACTGGCACAGAGGGTGTGTAGTAACTGAAAGTGTCACCCCTTTTCGCAAAGCGGAACTGGAAGAAGCGGCTGATTACATAAAGATCGGAAAAGCACCTGGGCCAGACCGCATTCCTCCAGAAGCCGTCAAAATGGCAGTAAATATGATTCCAGATCCAATTCTAGAAGTCTTCAATCAACAACTTAGACGTCAAGAGTTCCCAAAGATATGGAAGCAGGCGTCGGTAACCCTTATCTGGAAAGGAAAACCCGTAGAGAACCCCTCAGCACTCAGGCCGATCTGCATGCTAAGCATGATTGGAAAACTCCTCGAACGGATGTTAAAAGCTAGAATTGAAGGAGAACTAGAGAAGAAGGGGGGATTGTCGGACAGGCAATTTGGGTTCAGGAAGGGACGCTCTACTGTGCATGCAGTGGAGACAGTAATAGAGTAGGCCGAGAACACGCGAAATAAGTGGTGCCTACTAATAACCCTTGGTGTGGCAAACGCTTTTAACACCGCCACGTGGAGCCTTGTATCCGAGAACTGCGTAAGAAGGGCATCTCACAATATCTTTTAAATATGGTGCAGAGCTACTTTTCGGAGCGAACTATTTTTGTCTCGCGAAACGACACCAGAGAAATAACAGCGGGGGTACCCCCAATGATCGGCTCTCGGGCCACTTCTTTGGAACGTTTTGTATGACAGCGTGCTGGAATTGGAACTGCCTGATGGAGCAAGGACCATAGCTTACGCGGATGATCTGGTCTTTTTTGCGGAAGCCGAAAATGAACATCTGTTGGAAATCATTGCGCATGAAGCCCTAGCCCGGATAGTCATCTGGATGCAAAAACACAAGCTGAGCCTATCCCCAGAAAAGACGGAAGCTAACATCTTGAAAGGCCCGCGCAAAACAATCTCCACTGGCGTTTGAGTCTTCTTGGGATAAATATTACCCCAGTCAGGCAGCTCAGATACCTAGGTGTTATTTTAGACGATAGGAGAACATTTGGTCCCCACATTAAACACATGGTCGCGAAAGCGGAAAGGAGGATGGGAGCCCTAACTCGAATCCTGCCAAACATAGGCGGCCCTAGCAGTACCAAAAAAGCTGTGCTTTAATACACTCTATAGTGCTATATGCAGCTCCATATGGTTAAGAGCGATGAGCACTCAACGGTTTGCCGACATGCTGAGCGCAATACAGCGTAAAGCCCTCCTGAGGGTAGCAAGTGGATATCGTACGGTACCCACGGCAGCTATACAAGTTGTAACTGGTACTCCTCCTATAAAACTCCTGGCGGAGGAGAGAAGCCGCCTCTATGAACCAGCGAGGCACTTACCCAAAAAGTAAGAGAGAAGGGAGAGAGGTGACGCTAAGCATGTGGCAAGACACCTGGGAAAACCACACCCACTCGGCATCGTGGACAAGAACAGTTACACCGGACATCAGGAGTTGGGTCAAATGTGAACACCGGACACTGAACTACTTCCTAACGCGGTTCTTGACTGACACGGTTACTTCGGGACCTATACTAAAACAACGAACGTCACGTTGACCAGCTTATGTGGCTACTGTGGGGCTGAAGATACCCCAGAGCATACCATATTGATATGCGAGAGGTGGGCGGCATGGAGAGCTGAAGTGCGGGATGATTTTGGAAACAACCTAAACGCGCAAAACCTGATCGGAGAAATGGTCAGGAACAGGCACAAATGGATCAGAGTAAAATCGTTCGTGAGACGAGTCATGAGAAGAAAAAGAGACGAAGACAGGTTGAGGTAGGTGGCGTCTAACTAATAAGACGAAGAACCTGGAAAGATAGGTTACCGAACTTCTAGTCCCTGCGACGAAAGTGGAGAGAAGATACAGATAGGACGTGAAGACAGCCCGTTGCCTTGAAGATGTGTCAACCCTTTGACAGTTCCAAGGTAACGAGAGGCGGAGAAGATAGAGGAGGTAAGGAGCGAGGGAACGGGTTTTAGCCGGTCGGGCCGTGGTGACATGTCGGATGGACGCGGTTGCGTCCGTTGGACATGTGATCAGAGGACTCAAGCTGGTTCAACTTCGGGCGGGCAGACTCTCTCTCACACCTCCGGGTGTGCGAGTTGTTCTGTCCTTGCGATCAAGCCGATTTCCTAAACCTCTATAATAAAAAAAACCTCTGTATTCCAGGCGGAGGTGTATGCCATAATAATGGTGGCATGCTTGACGGAAGTACATTGGTGCACCGGGAAACAAGAGAGCGGATCGTCTAGCTACAGCCTGGATAGGGAAAGCAGCTATTGCATCGGTCCCGACCGTGCTGTTGCTCCCCGGATACATGGGTGTTCCGGGTAGCGAGAGAGTGGACCGATTAGCTAGAATAGCGGCCGGCAGCCCTTGCATCGGCCCAGAACTTATGCCTGGAATTAGTTGGCGCCAGTTCCATGTTGCCCTGGACGACTGGGCCTACAGGAACTAGTGAAAGCCTTTTTAGAGAAAGGCAAGCTAAAAGATTCGTACCTGGCCCTGATAAGGGCCGAACGCTATGGCTTCTGAATAAAGGCAGAGAGACGCTGGTGGAGGTTCTCACAGGTCCTCTCCGGCTGAATAGACATTTGTCACTATTGAGAGTGATCTGCTCCAGATGCTGCAAGGAGGTCGAGACAGCGTTTCATTTTCTGGAGAGATATGCTGAGTATCGCTACCTTCGGGCCCAGATATTCGGCACGACTGAGTTCAGGGAGGAGGCATTATATTCAGAGAGATGGATGGACATACTGAATTTTGTCAGGAGGTCTGGTAGGTTCGACAAGGAGTTTTCTAGAACGTAGGATTTTAGTGTTTTCAGTGTTGGTTCACTGGGGTTAGCAAGAATAGCCAAATGGTCCTACTTCATCTACACTACTACATCGGCCACGAACCGATTCTTGGAATTTGCAGGCTAGACATTGCGATTGTAGCGCCAGATCTTCCTGCGGCGATCAGATCACGAAAGCTCATTGGGTTTGTTTACGCGGAAACGAACCTGAATTTACAGATATATCCACCCCCAAGAACACTGAACAATGAAGCCAAAGCATCATCATAAGTAGGTGACACAATTGGAGATTTTCAGATAAAAGGAATCAGTACCGGGATGATTGCTCTGAATGTGCGAGACATTGATGGTGGTGCCTCCGGAACGGAAGTCAAAAGTACGCGAAATGGTGAACGGCGGACGAGATGACCTACAGGAAACGGCCATTAAGTAGCACTGTCCTCGCATCAAGGAAACAGGCCGACGAATTAACGGAGAAAGGCCGTTTTAAGCTGGGGATCCTGATATGCACGGTCCAGGAAAGAGTTTCCATTAAAAAGTGCAGAAAGAAGGCTTTAAAATAAACAATAGCGGAGAACGCGGACGAAAGCTCTACAGTCCATAGCTACATGAGACTGAATACTGCAAGCAAATTTAAACAGGTCACGTCCTATTCATGACATGGCTCACACGCCGGCGATGGAGAAGAACATTAACCTAATATTAGTATCTGATTATATCGAAAGGGCTGCAGTCAATCCACATGATACATCGACAACAACAACGACGTAGCAGCATATATTTGAAACAAAAGCATGGTCCTACATTGTGTAGTTAGTGGAAATGGCTATATACGCCTAAGCCTAGATAAACTTAAAAACTGCTATTGTTATTTCTCTCCAATTATAAGTACGGAGAAATACGAGAACTATATAGAGACGTTATTTTTCTTCGCGACATAAATGCCAAAGCTGCAGATTGGGGTCGTCTACACAGATAAAAGGGGAAGAGTGGATAGTGACAATGAATATGGTAGTGTTGAATGATGGCTTGCTGCATACCTTCTGCAGAAGACCTTTTTGTTCGTTCATCGACGTCACTCTAATATCGTAGGAGGTGAGAGGCCTTGGTACACGAAACTTTGAGTGACCGTAGGTACATCTATTTTGAGATGGGCATGAAACGCAAAGTAAAATGTAGATCAGCGAAGTTCCACACGCCTTTTGTCGATGTCAACAAATTCCTAGAGACACTTACCAGTAAAGGTGAACCCTTACATACCATGCTAAGCGTTACTAAGCAGCAGTTCACGAATCGAATCTGCTAGGGCGGACTGTTACCAAACACTGGTAAGAGCTGTGCCAAGACTAAGAACATGGCACATAAGATGAAGGGTACAATGTGGTAACCAGAAAAATGATCAAGCAATCACTACCGTGCCTGATAAGTAGCGACAGAACGGTAGAGACGGTGGGAAAACTCTTCTCAAGTAGTTCTGAAGTTTATGAGACGGATACGAAGAGAATCCGTGATCTTTACACGGTGGAAGATATTAAGGAGGCTGTGGGAAAGATAAAAGAGGTAAGGCTCCTAGGCCAGATGGAGTCCCACCGGAGATTAAGAGAGCACCACAGTTGCTATGGTGCCCATTCAATCACCTTCTAAGTGCACAAACCGTACCAAATGCGTGACCTCCTCATACAGACCTATCTGCCTGTTAGATATCATCGGAAACCTGTACAAAATTGAGATAAGACAGTGGCTCAAAGAAGAGATCAAAAAGGCTCTGGCCATCGGGTTTCCGCTCAGCTCCATCGATGCCCTGCAAACGGTAACGAATATTGCGGAAAAAACCAAGAAAAAGTAGTATGCGTTGGTGATGCTAGATGTCTGCAATTCTTTTAATACAGCCTCGTGAACATCATTATGAAAGATCTAGCAAAGCTGAAGATTTCCAAATTCATAGGCAATATTATAAGCTGCTACCTAGACTCTTGATGAATTTGCGTAGCCGGAACCGAAATTGTTATGACAACATGGGCACCTCAAAGATCAGTTGTAATGCCGTTAGTCTGGAACACCCTGTATGGTAGGGTGTTAAAGCTTACACCGCCCAGCGGCGTAAAGTCGGTAGCACACGCCGACGATCTAGCACTGGTTACCGTAGCAAATGAAAAGGCAAGGATGATGCATAAAGCAAACGCATCGCTGTGCAAGGTAGACAGGTGGATCTGCGATCACAAGTTTGACTTATGTACTGAGAAAACAAAGACAGTTATTATAATGCGGGGCTCAAGAATCGAGTGAGGAAACGTGGTCTCCCAATCAAAGGGAGTCCAAACATCAACAAGCAAGTACATAGTGTACCTTGGAGTCACACTGGATAACGAGAAACGCGATTGTGATTGATTTAAATACAAGGACCTATAGGGTTGCATTAGATAGTTTTAAAGTTATGACGGAGCCGCATCAAGAATTTTCTAAAAAAGGCAAAAGAGACCAAGGTGGTGAAAAGAAGTCATCAAACGAAAAAGCAAGCTGAAGGGACATATAAATCTAATGCAGGATTAAGTAACATTGTTGCCATGAGTGATTGTCATTTCGAACTTCTGCTGAACTGAAGTTACAAAGAACGCTAGATGTCGAACAGTGGTTCCTCCTGGTGACATGTTGGCAGCTATCATCGTTTCTTACGATGGGGGGAACAGTTACGGTACAATAATGTGTTTGCGTACAATTCCCAAGTCTTCCGTATCAATATTAACACCGACTGTATCCAAAGACATCGTAAGCATCCGTGCACCATGCGCGAGCATCGGGAGCTCACTCATCAGCTTTGGCATTCCTTGAGGCGCATGTTAAGCCAACAAGTTCTGTGGCACGCAGGTCTGGCAGATGTCGCGTCGTGTTGTGGGTCAAATTCTTGGTAATGAAAACAGTCTTTTAGGAACCTTATAAATGCAAAGTAACAAAGTTATAATATTATTTATTGTTTTTTATTACTGTGAATTTTATGTTGTATCGATATAGAAAGACCAAGTATTTGATAAACCGACATGCATAAATCTTCTATACGTTGCAATGCATCTGAATGGTCTATATCAAATTCGATAGCTTATTGCCAACGAAATGTTTGTTTAGCCGCTTCAAATACGTACCCGATCAATGGAAATTCTGGTTGCATGTTTATATAATAAGCATCGCTTTCACTTTCACTGAAACAGGCACCTACAAAAACTCCGCATCTCTGGGCTTGCAAATCTTCTGGATGTAAACCTGCATCCATAACTGCTTCTACAGCTTTTTCTACCGCAAGCCTGATTAAAGGGTCACTGTTGTTAGCTAACCGCTCATGCCAGCCTGTGGAAAATACAACGCATTATCAAAACTGTTAAGCTACCAACATAAAGAAATGCAAAAGGGGGTAGAATTCTCCCGGGTAAATAGGGCACAGAGACTGGTACGTCCACTGGCACTAAAAATATATACATGCATTCAGGATTTATTCCATATCAAATATGTCACATATAGGGCTGTCAAATGTTTCACATTCCATGGGGGTCGCACAGACTGTAATATAACTCTTCATTGTTTCTATCATCATATATGTTAGAAGTAACGTTCTGCTTACATTATACAAAGAGATTTATGTTACATCACTATGATTCTAGCGATGCTTGTTGCCGAAGCCATGACTTGGAGAATGCATAATTTGCCCTAATTGTTCCAGCCAGGAGCAAACGATAACGACATCGCAACTTGAAAGACAATTTAAGATGAAGTCGGTAACAGGCAGCTGCGAATCGCGAAGAAAAGGATTTTCATATGTTTAGTTTTTTTATTATTGCTGCGCCGCCACTGACACTATTTTTCCAAAAGATACGCGTTTTCCATCCTCGCTGCGGTAGTAATACTGTGTCAAAATTTCATTAAAATCAATCGAACAATTTTCGCGTCACGCGATATCGAACTATCTAAAACAATACTCGTATGTATACATCACAAATTCTAATTCTCGTGGTTTCTGTAATAAGCATCATGCAATGTTCGGATGGACCTAAAAAAGTGTATCATGCCGCTAGGTTTTTCATTCACATATCAATGGACAGCCCAATACGAATACAACAAACTTTTCAGTATTACAACCCCCCACCCCCAACCACCCCAAATTCACCCCCACCCAAGAAAAAGTAGAAAATGATCAGGACCCCCTAAAACGCCTAAAAACGAAGTTTGAGGCATATTTGAAATTTTTCGTTTTTTGTTAATTACTACGAGGGTAGAAAAACGCGACAGACAGACAGAAAGACAGACCGACAGACAGACGGACAGACGGACAGACGGACAGACAGACAGACCGACAGACAGACAGACAGATCGACAGACAGACAGGCCGACAGACAGACAGGCCGACAGACAGACAGACCGATTGGAATGAGTGACGTGAATTTTCGTTATATTATATCATAAAACGCTCAAAAAGCGTATTATCTCAAAAACAAAAATTTTCGCTATCACAATACTCCCCCCACCTATCGGTGTGGGAAGTAAAATGTAGGTAAAAAAATTATATGTATATGAAAGTGAAAGTGAAAGTGTGGACAAGATAGAAGAAGATAGAAGTATAACAATTTTTTTTTATCTCAAGTTTTAGTGTTTTTTTGATGTGCCGAAGAAACCTACGTATTCAATGAAATAATTAACATTGCCTGTTTTAGAAACCAAAGGAGATAATTTTTATGTAAACATACAAGTATTGCTTTAGATCGTTCTGTATTGTGTAACGAGGAAACTATTGAATTGATTTCAATGAAATTTTGAGACAGTATTACTACCGTGGGGGGGATGAAAAATGCGTACAGTTTTTATAAATCGTGCCAGTGGTGGCGTAGAAATAATAAAAAAAGTAAAAATATAAATACAGCTCAAACTTCCCTTTTAAACGTTTTATATAGAGGTACCTGATCATTTTCTACTTGTTGTTGGGTGGGGGTGCAATTGGGGTGATTGGGGGGGTGGGGGGTTGAAAATGCTGAAAAATTTGTTGGAACCGTAATATGCTGTCCACCGACCTGTGTGAAGAAAGACCTAACAACGTAAATCATCTTTCTAGGTCCATCCGAACATTGCCTTGGCGATTACGTAAACTATGGGACCTGGAATTTTCTGTATACATAAAATATGAGTATTTATTGCTTTTGATTGTTCTGTATTCTTTTACGTGGAAACTATTAAATTGATTCTAATGAACTTTTGACATAGGATTATTAACGTGATGCGGATGAAAAGCGCGTATGGTTTTTAATTATCGTGTCAATGGCAGCGCAGCAATAATCAAAAACTAAAAATATGAAAATAGCTCAAACTTCGTTTTTAGGTGTTTTAGGGATGTCTGATCGTGCTTTAGCTTTTTTTGGGTGGGTTTGGAATTGGGGTGGGGGGGATTGTAAAAGTGGAAAAATTGTTGTATGCATAATACGCTGTTCTTTGGCCTGTGGAGGAAAGACCTAGCGGCATAGCACAATTTTTTTGGGGAGAGGGGGCGGAGAGCTAGCGATGATTTGATTGCAAGGAAATCTCAGATTATAGCTTCATGCGATGGGAAAATAATAAACTGGTATCACCGTGATGTGTGGGAAGTACTGAGTCAATCAACGTGACTCCATTTTATTCACTGCAACCCTATCGCGTCCATTGAGCCTCACACCTATGTAGAGTTCACCATACAATCTACACCATTTGACGGACGTGTTGGGTAAAACTTCCTCCATATTGTTTTGGTTCATTGAATAAATAACGTTTTAATATAAAGTTTCATTTGTGAGATAGCTGTTGATCCACAACAACAGCAATGTGGCACACACTTATTTAGCGTTCACCTATACAGTCCACACCTCTTGACGAAGGCTATGCTCATGCTGGGGGAAATTTCCTTGAAGTCAGTAGGTTTCAGATGGGTGAATCCGAAAGTGTGAAACCTAGCTCTTTTCAGTACTGGACTGGGGCAGAATATGTGTTCTGTTATTTTGTCCTCCACGTATAATCTGCATCGTCTTTTGGTATAGCGCGTTACACAATTACACAAATCAGACAAGCCCAGTATAAATTCATAGGAATTTGGAAAGTGCACAACAAAATTCAGGGGTGGCATGAATCATTTTTGATTGGAAGAATTCAACAACTAAGTGGCTAAATCGTGAGAGGCAAATTTTGGCCGATCGTCGCTCTATCTTCTGCTTCTCTCCAGAAGCAGTCTTTTGCTTGTCTGCACAAGGCTTTTTTCTGATCCTAGATCAAGACACGCTAGTCAGCATACAAATGAATCACGAGGAAGGTACCTGGTCGCGAAGGTGTCATTTACAAAGGAACGGATAGCCCGAGAAATAAAAGACTGCATGGATTATACGCATATGCGATTTCGACACTCAATCGATATTTACCTATTTTCAACATTTTGTTGTTCTAATTTGTATTTTCTTTTACAAGGCCTATCAGCCTTCTGGAGATCTCTCTCCAGAAGCAGTCTTCTGTTTGCTTCCACAAAAGTTTTTTCTGATCCTATACCTAGGCACTTACATTAATCAGCATACAAATAAGTCACGAGGACAGTACTTGGTCGTGAATGTATGACCCCCAAGGACGTGACAGCTCGTGAAATAGGAGGCAATATGAGATATCTATGTAGATTTTACGACTATTATTCCAACTTGTGTGTTCTTCTTCTAGGCCTATCTTCCTTTTTAGGATCTACATAATTTTACGGCCTCTCAGTTACAATACAGTCAAAAAAACTTACCAAAGAAGCCTGCATCAAACCGCTTCAGATCTGTCTTCATATTACCTCCTGTAGGTGGAATGTCGGGATGGTAATAATCCCATCTAAGCGGCATTTTCGTCATATCCACCTTATTTTGTAAATTATCTAGCAACTCCTGAATATTCGAGGATCCCGCAAATGCTCCAGAAAACCCTATAATGAGAAAAAATATTTATTCGAGACGTGTTACTAGAAAATTGCAATTGTTTCCCAGTTACTCTATTTCGATCTGATTGATTCTTCTAGTCAAAATGTTTATTTACATAGAACAGGATGTCAGAATGAGCCAGCACGCAGTCGAATTGCCCTTTTTGGAATATGAGGGGCTAGTGTCGTAAAAATTGTTGTCAAGTTGCTTAAATTAGTACCTCGTTCATAATATCGATGGTGACAAATATGTTGGAGTCTCCCATCTCCCACACTTCCACCACCGCAACCTTATCACCCTATGCCGGCGGACATTATTTGTAGTAGACGATCAAATTTGATTGGAACAATGTGCATACAATATCTTTACTATCTTTACCTATAGTCTAAGAGCCACTGATCGGCATATTTTAGCAAACTTCGTATCTATGCCAGGTATACTACTACACATGCCGTAGAGGAAACGGGGATTCACTATCCCCAGCCATGGTTCCTTTGGGCGTGGGCGGGAGTACAAAAGTGCAAAAAAGTGGGTTCAGAAGCGTCATCTTAGCAAGTTTGTCATTATAATGTATTACTATTTTATACAAAAACCCAATGACAGATACATATTCCGGTTCTTAAAGGGTTTTATGAAAATTTACGTTATCTTAGCAAGGATGAAAAGGACATATATATACATATATGTTATTTCCATTAATATTAAAAACTAGCTGATACGACAAATGCTGTCCTGTTTAGCTATGAATGTTAAAATTATATATAAATATAAATATAGGTGTCCCGCGTGGCGGCGAACATCTTAGCTGCCAGAATGCAGAAGGCAGTCATCCTTGGGTCCCTTCGTCTACTTAGGGCGCACGATTCGTGGACACAGTGATTGCTCACCTCACGGTGTGAGGAGTAGTCATTGGGTAATGGAACAGCAGCTCGGTGTGTCGGAGCCCGGGCTGCACTTTTTTGTTCTTTAAATAATAATACAAATAAATACCGCGAGGGGTTGCTAGATCCCCTCAGTGGCGCGTCCCCAGGGTGGCGGATAGGGGAATGCCTCCCAGATATGGGTGGTACCGGGGAAATGAAATACTCGGGCGGACCAAAACTAGCACGGTCTGCATCCAGAGGATCGGCTATTCCTCAGTAACTAGGACACGACGGATCTCCATGTGAGGAGCGGTACTCAGACAGCGTCAGACTCCACGTAAGGGGCGGTTGATAACAGACACCCGCAGGAAGCCACCCAACATCAGTAGTCTATCGGGTGCCTGGCGACCCTGCAGGGTATACCGAAGCCAAAGGATGTAAGCCAGCCGGCAACCTCCACAGGTCCATCCTCAGGCTCAGCCTAACCACCTGACAGACCTTATCTTCGGGTTCGACCTCCTCGAAGGAAAAGCACCCACACCATGCCGGTTTCGGAAGCCGGCGTTGAGCAAGGTGGCGGTGCTTCGGATCGCCCCGTTGACGACCCCCGCCATGACATGGACCGTTTTAGATGGACGACGGAGCTTAGGGATGACCTGCTGAGCTGCTACGAGAGCAATAGGCCGCGCCGTAGGGGATACATGTCCCGCATGTATAAGACGTGGTTTGAAATGATGATTATGCATCGAACCTTCGGAGGCTGGGATATGTTCGTGCTCTAACTCAGCCTGCCCCTTCGGCGGACGGAAGGCCTGTTAACCAGGCTGAAAGTTCGCCGATAAGGCCCGCTGAGAGGGAAATCAACCAAGTTGTCTCACCTGGGGATTTCAGAGACCGAAGGGCCTTGCATAACAACGAAAGGTCCTTGAAGCTGGCAGATTTGAAGAGAGAAGATGATGTTATGGGTGAACGTCTATCGGAGGCCTCTGACATTTGGAGCACCAATTGCGAAATTTACGCTGCGGCTCCGAGGCTAGCTAGACTGGGGAGAGTGAGAGATTCTCCTGTTGAGAGAGCACAGAGATTGGTGCGCCAAATGGAAGCGAAAACCCAGTTGGCTCGCCAGGAAGCATCCTGTATCCAGTGTGTGATGCAATATAGAGCGGCTGGGAGGCCTTTTACGGGTTGAGGCGCGACCATCATGCACTCAGTCAAGCGGTACTGGTTGTTGTCAAGCAACACTGTCTTGACAGGATACGGATGCTAATCGCTGCTAAACGATCGTTGGTGGCGCGGGCGAGGGGTCTGGAGCAGAACAGAATATTCTATGAAAGACCCTCTCGCCTTTTCCAACAGCCGCCACCAGCCATAGAGCAGCCGCCAACTGCTGATCGCGGGGAGGCCTCTTGGAGGGACATTTACTAACAAAGCAAACCTCTCTCGGCGGACACTCCAGCCTTGGCGCAGTTCGAGTCCGTTTGTAGGATGACTCCTAACTTAAATCGACTGCGTCATCCAAAAAGCACGGAAGAAATTCTTGGCGCCTTCCGAGGCGCAAAGAATTTCGCAGCTCCTGGCCCGAATGGCATACACACCTACTGGTGGAATAAATTCCCCGGTTGCCACCGGCATTTAGCTAGAGTTTTCAACTCGTGGCTAAATCAGGAGCAGCCAATTCCGGCTTGGTTTGTCGAGGGTCGAACCGTGCTTCTACCGAAGACCGGAGATTTGTCTTATCCCAAAAACTACAGACCAATAACATGTCTCAACGCAAGTCACAAGCTGTTCAGCAGGATCTTGTACATGCGTATCCTTCAAGCTGTGAATCCTGTATTTCTCGACGTGTATGAATAGAGAGGGCCCAGAAAGGAGTAGTCGGCTGCAAGAAAAACCTGTTGATTGAACGATGTGTCATACAGGACTCGGTGCAGTACAAGCGAAACCTTTTTATGGCCTGGATTGTCTATCGCAAGGCATTCGACACCACGTTTCATGAGCCCATTGTGCGGCTGTTGGAATGTCTTTCGGTGGATAGTCAGATAATGGGATGTATCAAACAACTGATGCCACTCTGGAAGACGCGGTTCACTATAACATCAGGTGAAACTCGGGTTCGGGCAGAGTTAGTGTCATTCAAAAGAGGCGTCTTCCAAGGGACTCCTTGAGACCCTTGCTCTTTTGCATCTTACTTTTGCCTATGTCCATAGCGCTGAGAAGTACTAAAGATACAGCTGTGGCACGCCCAATAACCGTAGGCACACGGCCATCCATCTGTTTTATATGGATGACCTAAAACCTTATACCTCCACCAACGCGAACACCAACAATCGCTGAGGGTGGTGCAGGATTACAGTCATGCTATCGGAATGGAGTTCGGGCCAGACAAATGTGCATTGGTTCATCTCAAGAAAGGACGAAGCGGAGATAGTGGAGATGAGGAACAGCTCGTTGATGGGAGCATCTTGCGACAACTGCATGCCGCAGATACCTATACCTACCTTGGAGTGGCGCAGCGTCATGTCCAAGAGGCAGAATTGGTCAAAGAGTGTCTCCGCTGCAAGTATTTGCACCGACCCCGGCAGATATGGTCGTCAAAACTGCCCGGCAAAAACAAAGTCGCTGCCACAAACATGCTTGCGTTCCCATTGTTATTATACACCTTTGGAGCTATACACTGGAAAGTGAGCGAGCTGAAGGAAATCGACAAGAAGACCCGCAAAAGGACGGATATGTAGAGAAGTCTGCATCCTGATTCTTCTGTCCCGCGAATATACCTCCCGCGACACCTGGGAGGGCGTGGACTATTGAGTTTGGAGCGTCTGCACAGCAGGGTAGTAACGGCCACTGCCTGCCATATAACGAACAGCACCGATCCCCTGAACCGCTTTGTGCGAGAGCACGAGAATCCGGGTCAAGCAGCCTTTCTTCTTAGCGCAGCAAAACGAGCAGCCGAGGAGCTCAGCCTCACACTCGACTTCAAGCGGAGATGTCAGCAGTCCATTACGAAACTTGCTCCCGCACAATTAAAATCCCACATTAAAACTGCTGAGGTCGACTTCCTCTTAAGACTTCATAAAGATAAGCCAATTCTACAAACATCTGGAAGAGCATGGTTTTTCTGAGCAGTTGACCTTCTATTTCCTAAGGTCTAGTGGGTTGGAGTCGGAGAATGAGGGCTTTATAATGGCTTGCCAAGACGGTGTCTTCAACACGTTGGTGTACCATAAGAGGGTTATGGGTGAAGACGTACCCGACACCCCTTGTACAGCTTGCCGGCAGGCACCAGAGACGCTTATGCATCTCTTGTCGGCGTATAAGACGTACGCCGGGACGGCTTACGTCCATCGGCACAACGCGGCTCTACGAGTGCTCTACTATCATTTAAGGCACTCATGCGGTGAGACACCGGTGCTGCCATACGCTCCAGGGGATATAGAGTCCATTGTGGAGAACGAGAGATGCCGGATTTACTGGAGCTACTCGTTCCCCACGCTCGAGCTTGTACAGGCAAACAAGCCCGGCATAGTCCTTCTCGACCATCAACAGAAGACGATGTTCTTTATTGAGTTTTCGGCGCCTGCCAAGGTGAACATCGTTCCTAAGGAGGAGGAAGAGCGGACCAAACATCAGGAGTTGCTCGAAAAACTTCGCAGGCTCTTGCCAGACTACATGGTAAGTCTGCTGGCTATGGTCATTGGATCCCTAGGTGGAATGAGGAATGCGCTGCTCTCTGCACTGCGCAAAATACCGGTGTACCGTGCGGCGGCGCACATTTTTGCCGCCAGAATGCAGAAGGCAGTCATCCTTCGTCTACTTAGGGCGCACGATTCGCGGACCCAGTGATTGCTCACCTCACGGCATGAGGAGTGGTCATTGAACAGCAGCTCGGGGTGTCGGAGCTCGGGCTGTACTTTTTTGTTTTTTAGATAATAATAATCAGAATGTTAAAATAGACCACACATAAGTCAGGGCGAAACTTAGACAAGAATTTAGAGATCGCCTCATTAGGCTACTGAAAACGAAATTGAATTATAGAAACCACGCAAAAGCAATTAACACATTTGCAATACCAATCCTCACGCATTACTTTGGCATCATCAAGTGGTCGCACACTGACATAGAAAATATACATATACTCATGCGAACAGAACTCACGAGACACAGAATGTCACATCCCAATGCGTGCAGGGAAAGGTCCACCGTAGGTAGAAGACAAGGGGGCAGAGGAGTTATAGACATACAGTCTCTTCACACAAGACAAATAAAAACACTCGGACATTTTTTTCAAAGCAAACAAACAAACTAACAGGGAACAATCGTAAAAGCAGACAAAAACTATACACCACTTAACCTCTCTTGTCCAGATCACGTAGCAGACACATACAATCACATCCAAACCCAACAAGAAAAAATAAACACCTGGTCGCAGAAAGCACTCCACGGCAACCATAGCTACCGTGTCACACAAGACCACATTAACGAAAAACAGCCACACACCTGGTTGCAGGATGGCCAGCTGTTCCCAGAAACGGAGGGTTTCATGTTTACCATCCAGGACCAAGTGATTGTAACACGAAACTACAAAAAATACGTAATTAAAGATCCATCCATAACAAACGATAATTGCAGAAAATGTCACCAATAAAAAGAAACAATAGATCACATAACAAGCGGGTGCAAATGTCTTGCCGGCACCGAATACACAGCCAGACATAACTCTGCGGCCAAGGTCATACAGCAAGCACTAGCCACAACAAACAAACTAATAGAAAACACAGATCCATATCCATATCCATATATATCACAGTTACACTCCGACATCAGTACTCGAAGGCGATCGATACAAACTGTACTGAAACGTTGAAATACATACAGACAAGACTATCCCAGCCAATAGACCAGATATAGTTTTCCAGTCAAAGGCCGACTATTTGATAGATATAGCCATTCCCAATGATGTGAATATCCAAAACACCTACGCTGGGTAGATATCTAAATACACGGACCTTGCTATGGAAATAAAATTGCTTGGAAACAAAACAAAGTCACTATGATCCCCCTGATTATATCGGTCTCAGGCTTTACACCAAACACGTTAGCACAACACCTTCAACAGTTGAGCCTGGACGAAAAGTTACTCAAAGCATAGCAAAAGTCTGTAATCTTGAAGACCTGTAATATTGTGCGATCCTTCCTCAATTCCGGTCAATAATAGTCCGGGTGTTGACTTGGCACAGCACGCCAACACTTGTTGCAATTATGCGAGAGGAAATTCAGATAATAGCAGTAATAATTGGGGTTGCTAGATCCCCCAGTTGCTAGATCCCCTCAGTGGAGCCTCCCCAAAGTGGCGGATAGGGGAATGCCACCCAGATATGGGTGGTACCGCGGAAACGAAATACCCGGGGCGGACCAAAACTAGCACAGTGGAATAGCGTCTGCAACCAGCGGATCGGCTATTCCTCAATAACTGGGACACGATGGATCTCCATGTGAGTAGCTGTACTCCGACAGCGTCTGACTCCACGTTAGGGGCGGCTGATAACAGACACCCGCAGGAAGCCACCCAACATCAGTAGGCTATCCGTTGCGTAGCGACACCGCAGGGTATACCAAAGCCAAAGGATGTAAGCCGGCCGGCAACCTTCACAGGTCCATCCTCAGGAGGCAGTTTGAACGGATGCCTCCGAAAATGTCGGCTGCGGGCCCTAAGGCAAACCACCTGACAACCTCGAAGGAAAAGCACCCTCACCGAACCGGTTTCGGAAGCCGGCGTTGGGCAAGATGGCGGTGCTTCAAGTTGCCCTGCTGACGACACCCGCCATGACTTGGACCGTTTTAGGTGGACGACGGAGCTCAGGGATGACCTGCTGCGCTGCTACGAGAGCAGTATCCCGCGCCGTAGGGGATATATGTCCCGCATGTGTGAGAGGTGGTGTGAAATGCACCCAGAGCATAGCACGCTTACCTCTCATCATTTGCGAGATTATGTATCGTACCTCCGGAGGCAGGGATACGTTCGTGCTCCAGCTCAGCCTGCCCCTTCGCCGGACGGAAGGCCTGTCGACCAGGCTGAAAGTTCGCCGATAAGGCCCGCTGAGAGGGAAATCGATCAAGTTGCCTCACCTGGGGATTTTAGAGACCGAAGAACCTTGCATAACAACGAAGGGTCCTTCAAGCTGGCAGATTTGAAGAGAGAGGATGAGGCTGTGGCTGAACGTCTATCAGAGGCCTCAGACATTTGGAGCATCAATTGCGAAATTTACGCTGCGGCTCTGAGGCTAGCTAGACAGGGGAGAGTGAGTGACTCTCCTATTGAGAGAGCACAGAGAGTTGAAGCAGAATGAAAACTGTGGCGTCCTAGTTTCTAAGGAGGGAGACGCAAGAAACTAGTTAATGTTAATGTTAATGTTTATTTTCGACAATAATTCCATTTATGTACATGTCATCGACTTCTAATGAAGCGTTACAATATTTGCACAAGTTATTTATCAATCAGAACAATAATAGCAAGCTTAGCAACATACATTAGTATGCTTAATAGTTCTCTACATTCGACAAATTAATTTTAATTACAATCAATACGGTCATATAATATTAAGTGCTTTCATCAAATCAATTTCTCTACTTGAATATAAATATTATTTTTACCAACACGATGGATTTTAAAAATCTGTGTGTGCTGGTTATTTACTTGTTTAATTTTGCATTTATGTCTATACAGTTGCTTGGTATTATTGTTTGTGTTAGGCTTATTCACTACTTACACTATATACTTCGAAGAAAAGTTGCCTTCAAGGATCCAGCTATTTATTAGATTTTTAACTTTTTTAAATGGCTTGGTTTTAATAGAAATAGGCAACAGGTTAAATATCCTAGGACCAGTGTAACTAATATGCTTCTGAGAGGCTGAATGTCTGACAAAGGATAATGTTAAGTTTTGATTTGAAACATTACGGATGTTATGACTATGGGGCAAGTTATTCCTATAATATGTGTTAGTTAACATAAATCTTATTACAGTTTTAATATACAGTTGTTCAACAGTTAACAATTTACTTTCCTGGAAGAGTAATTCCGTTGGGTATCTTCTATTTTTGAACATCATTATTTTTATTACATATTTTTGAGCAATTTGGAGTGGCGATGTGGAGGTTTTACCAGCGCCTCCCCAGGCTATTATACCATACGTTATTCTGGATTCAATTAGCGAGGCGTATACAATTTTCAACATTTTTGAGGACAATATATGTCTAAGTTCAAAAAATTTGTGTATAAGTTTCCTTACTTTTTTTGTAACATAATATATATGATCTTTCCAGTTTAATTTTTGATCAAGCAAGACGCCTAGATATTTAATTGATTCCGCCCTTTCTATTCTGTCACCACATACACATGTTTCTAAGCCATCACATTTTACGTTATGAATCCTAAGGCTACGAACGGTTGGTAATGTTCTCGAGGAGTGAGCAAAAGTAAGGAATTTTGTTTTTTCAACATTTAGTTAGAGAAGACTGTGTTCCAGCCAGCACATTATTTTTGAGATGGCAGATTCGGATTTCTTTATTGCAATTTCCCATGATTCACCCTGCACAATTATTACTGTGTCATCTGCAAAGCAGAACACAGCGCCCTCTTCATCTAAGATTGACAAAACGTCATTTATATAAACATTAAATAATATGGGACCTAGAACTGTTCCCTGTGGGACACCACACACCACTGCCTGAGACTCACTTATGATATTTCCAATTTTGACTCTCTGGGTTCTATCTTTTAGGTATGACTCAATAAGTTTATACCCAATACCTCTAATACCTATTTTATGGAGTCTCTGCAGTAGTAAGTGATGTGCCACAGTATCAAAGGCATTTTTAAGGTCTAAAAAGATACCTACAACTCTATTACTAACATCCAGACCACCCAGGATCATCTCTGTTACCCTTGCCAGACAATTTTCAGCACTAGAGTTTCCTTTAAATGCATATTGATTCTTTGACAGTACGTCTTGCTTTTCAAAGAAGGATTGGAGCTTAAACTTAATGCACTTTTCTACTAGTTTACTCACTGTACTAGCTAAAGCAATCGGTCTGTAATTTGAAGTTAATTTTTCATTTCCATTTTTGAAGACTGGTACAATTATAGTTTTTTTCAGGATTGATGGAAAAACTCCAGTGCTTAATATGCAATTAATTATATGTAACAGAGGAGCTATTAGGTCTTTATGATGCTGCTTGAGGACCTCAGTTGTGATCTGGTCTTCCCCACACTTAACATTGTTCTTTAAAGAGCTTATAAGATTTATTAATTCATTTGCTGTGATAGGAGTAAAATAACACGATTCTGGGCACGTCTCTGATTTTTCTTTGAAGTTTTTGTCTGTTGGATTGATATTACTCGCTAATTGAGGTCCAACACTACAAAAATATGAGTTGAATTCTGAGGCTATTTGGCCAGGATCACTGATGGTCTCACTATTTGTGTCTAAAATAGTTTTTATATCTTTTTTATTGGTTTTGTTGTTCGTAACTTCCTTAATTATGTCCCATGTCTTTTTTACATCACCGGTATTGTTTTGCAACTTATTCTTATAATACTGATGTTTTGTTTTGTTAATTAAATTAGACAAAATAGTACGGTAACGTTTATAATTATTTTGCATTATGATATTATTAGGATTCTGAGACCATAGTTTTTTTAATTGATCTCATTTTCCGTATGGATAGGATAAGACCTTCAGTGATCCATGGCTTTAGCCTAACATTCTTGCTACAAATTTGGTACACTTTGGTGCAACGCTTTATCATGCTTGTAAAAGATTGAATAAAATTTGTTGTAGCAGTTTCTGCATTGGTCTCACCCAACACACTGTCCCATTTTGACTCGGATATCATTTGGGAGAGTAGAGTATAATCTATTTTTGAGTACAGCTTATTTTTTGTGTTGTATCAGCCAATTCATTCTTAAGCTTCAAATTTAATAAAATGGGATAGTGGTCAGTAAGATCTCGCTTTAGGATTACAGGAGTTATCTTACTATAATTTTGGTCTTTGCACTTTATAAAAAAGTGATCAATGCAACTAGCTGTATCTTCAGTTCTTCTTGTTACACCATTTATTAAGTTACTATATCCAAAACTATTCATAACTGTAAGATAGTCATTAGTTACAGCACAATTTTTGTCTAGCAAGTTAAGATTAATATCACCAGTAAAGATGCCTAGCTTTTTCGAATCAGTAGATGTTGTTTGATGTAGAATATTGCTTAAGCTCTCAATGAACTCACCTTTATCTGTTGAAGGAGACCTATACAAAGCCAAAATATCAGCTTCAGTATTACACATACTAATAGACACTCTAAGACATTTTACATTATCATACTCAACAATGACGCATTTTTGAAATACGTCTTCTTTTGTAAAAACTGCACAACCATCAAAACTAGTGTTTCTACTTTGATTCCAAAAAGGAAGGTATCCTGGTATATGAAAATCTGATAAATTATAAATTGTATGGGTTTCCGTTAATACTATAACATCAAAGCTCTTTCCAGTTGATTCTAAGAAAACTAGAAGATTATCAAAGTTTTTGTATATGCTACGTATATTAAAATGAATGATATTTAGGTTATCCTGGTTATCACTGAAAGAAGGTATTTCACTAATGGTATCACAATCTAACATCGCACAAGATTTATATTCATCAAGAAAATTATTTATGCAATTGAATGTTAAAAATAAGTTTTTCTATGTTCACCAATTTTCGAATATTTTCTGTCTACTCCCTGGTCTTCAGTTTGTCTACATCAGACAAAGAATTAATTTTCACAACAGCCTCACCATCACCTTTCCTTGCGTATACCTGGCCCTCCTTGCACCAAACATATTTATACCCGTCTCTTTTCAGATCTCTTGCCTTCTTGAAAAGATCCCTTGTTTCCCTTGGTAAATCCTCATTGATGAATACTTTCACAGGTGAATCAGCAATACCACAGCTCAGGTAGGTCAGTTCAACATTCTTTCTTTTTTCCAGCACCTTCTTTTTTCTATCCTCGGTGGGAAATTCCGCTACTATTATTGCACCAGTATTAGCAGTTGGTAGCACAGAAATTTTACAGTCTTCTGGTTCCTCACCCAGCTTGCTAAGAACCTTTTTTGCATTTGATTCAGCATACTTGTCACTTTTTATACCGGAAATAATAATGTTTTTCTTTCTACCTTCACAGTCCTCCTTTAACAATTTTTTATTTATAATAGTAACTTGTTTTTCCAAATCATTGATCTTATGTTTGAGCTGCTCCTGCTCCTTTTTGAGCTTTTTATTCTCATCTAGAATTTCCTTAATCGTTTTCTGTATTTGTTCCATTATATCACCATTGAAGGTTAGCGATTTTTCTAATTCCATAAATTTATTGTTCATCACCCTTAGAACGTCTTTATTAGTAGGCTCAGACTCATCCTCAGATGTGTCAGAATCAGCATTTGACACATTTTGACTACAGTCAGCACAAATCCACTTTTCATCATTCTTCCTTTGCTCATATGCCAGGTATTGTTCATCTGAGAGGTCTGTGCACTTTTTATGAAACCATCTCGCGCAATCTCCAGCACATTGAAGACCATATTGAGTTTTTGTAACATTATTTTCACATTTTCCACATACAATAATCTTGGGTTTCTTTTTAGTCATCTTCGATCGACCTAAAATTCCTGGCCTATAACTGTGGTATTTATGGATTTGTACCAGTAGTTTTTTGTGCCTGCTAACTTTTTGCTAGTATTACTGTGTTATGATTGTGTTTTAATCAATTTCTATCTTAAAACACATCTAACGAAGAAACTAGTTGCACAAAGAAAAACTTACAACTTTAACTCGTAGCTGTACCAAAAATCAAATTTATGGAATCACTTTTAACCACTAAAACACAAGAAAAGTCGAGAGCGTGTACATTCGTGACTGTTACCTGTTATATTCGATGTTAATAGTCTATTTATGAGAGTTTTTGTGTTGGACGTCTTTTTGCGGCAGGGTGGGCGATGATTTGGTTGCAAGCAGATTTCAGACTATAGCTTCATGCAATGGCTCCATTTTTTCATATTTGTATAGCATTTCAGATACCTGCATTCATTAGTTTCCGAGATATTTCGATTTTTCTGCAAATTTTAAATATACATTCAATTTGTGTACTGAAATATATTTATTTTTAGAAACTACTATGGAACTTTAGTTTTATTTAATCAATAACTAAACTACATGTCACGAAGTCAACAGTCATATACTGTGTAAGGCTTTCGCGGCCATCATCCAATGAATTGAAAATGAATCAGTATTTTGGAAGTCGCCGAAGTGAAATAGCTTCTGAAGATGCCATCCACTCGTGGTGGCGAAACTTCAAGCTTTAACGCTAAACGACGCCGGCCTAAAAACCCATGAACCACAAATTCATTCAAAAGTCATAATCATCTAACAGATTCCTCAGGTACGCTTTCGAATATTTAAAGTTATCATACATAACCTCCTCAATAATTTCGATTGTGTGAAAACCAAGCTGTATAAAAAAGAACTTTTATATAGAAAAAAAATAGAGTCAAGTTGATTGACTCAGTACTTCCCACACATTACGGTGATGCCATTTTATTATTTTCCCATTGCATGAAGCTATAGTCTGAAATCCCCTTGCATCCAAATCATCGCCCACCCGCCCGCAAAAAAGCATCCAACACAAAAACTCTCGTTAATGGTTTCTTGCGTCTCCCTCCAGAAGCTAGGATGCCACAGTTTTTTTCTACATGCTTCAATTGGACGATGCGAAACGATCAGTTGCCTCCAAACCATCTAAAAGCGAAGTTTGAGCTGTTTTTATATTTTTGGCTTTTTGATTATTGCTGGGCCGCCACTGACACGGTTTTTTCAAAACAGACGCGTTTTCCATTCTCGCCGCGCTGGTAAATTATGTGTCAAAATTTCATTGAAGTCAATTCAGTATTTTCGCTTTACGCAATATACATGGAACGAAATAAAGCAAAACTCGTATGTATACATATCACAATATTAGTTTCTGTAATAGACAGCCAATGTTCAGACTGATGGACCTAAAAAAGTGTAATATGCCGCTAAGTATTTTTTCTTCAGGTCAATGGACAGACTGTTATGAAAAAACAAAACAAGCTGACAGACAGACCGACAGACAGACAGACATGCCGACGGAAGTGAGTAACGTGGATTTTCGTCCCAAAAAGCGTGTTATCTCAAAATCGAAAATTTTTGCGATCACAAATACTTCCCTCACCTATCGGTGTGGGAAGTAAAAATATAGGGGGAGAATCTTTAAGAAATTGCCCACTTGCCTCTAAAATATATTAACTATCAACACCGATATTCAAAACGAAGGCACTCTAAAACTGATACATTTGAAAGATTGAAGAATCGTTTTATTCATGCTGGGTCAGTGAATATTTCAAAGCTTACCTGTTGTTGTTTGATAATTATGCATCATGTCTATAAAATTATTTCTTCAGCATACTTGACTTATACTATCTGGGTTTGGACTTCATCAAATACCATTATGGGCTTATACTTTAGTCGTTTGTTAAATAAAACTAATATTCCATAGCACTTTCTCAAAACAAATAAATTTCAGCGCACATTGCGGAAATACTAATACTAAATATGTACCTACTGTAAACTAATGTACGACGCGCGTCGTCGATTTTTTTTAGAGACGGTGTTAAAACTAGAGCATATCTTTTATCTTGCCGTGAAAAAGAAATAATTTTTGATTCATAACTTTTTGACATACAGTACGTTCATTTGACAGCCATTTTTCATATAGAAATACTTTTGAAATATCCTGTATAATGTTATAATACCTTATATTGTAAGAACAGGGATCATTAGCAGAATCTAAATATGGAATAATATGTAGGTTATCTCAATAAAAAAGACCTGTATAAATCAAGATATCTTTGAGCAAGGAACATAATCTTAGCTACAACTTTTATATACAACTATTTTCACTATATTTTACAGTAGTGGACTTGTCGACCTATCCACCACTAAAAACTCACCCTGTATATAGGATTTAATGTAATTCGACGTGTTTCTTCCGGGGCATGGTAGGAGAGCTATCCAACAAATTTAGCTTAATATACAGGATGAGTTTTTAGTACCGGTTCGGTCGATAACTCCATTACTATAGGAGATAGCGAAAAAAGTTGTTGATAAGAGTTGTAGCCACAGATATGCGCCTTGCTCAGAAAATATTTAGATTTATACAGGGTGATCAATAACTACGTGGTGATGCAAACATGCATTTTTTTAAATGAGACACCCTATATAACATACCCTCTGATTTTAAAATCGGCTATAAAAAAGCCCGTGACGTATATTCGTATACAGGGTGATGTAGAATGCAAAATCAAAATTTTCTCTTTTTTTTTAAATGTAACCCGCAATATTTTATTATCTCAAAGAATTGCTTTTAATATGCCTTTTCATCTTTGTACAGCACTTGTTGTACCTACGTCCATCAGTTTCCGAGATATTTCAATTTTTCGGCAAATTTAAAATATACATAGCTTCTATTTGTGTACTGAAATTTATTTATTTTGAGAAAGTACTATCTAACTTTATTGAGCGAATAACTAAATTATAAGGTCATGATACTATTTAATGAAGTCAAAACCCCAAATCATCGAGATAATAAAGTCAAGTATGCTGAGGTGGCAATTTTGTAGGCGTTATGCATAATTATCAAGCAGATTTATCAGGTGTGCTTTGAAAAATGGACAGTTTTCATAACCTGTTCAATAATTCCGTACTGTGTGGAAAACCAGCTCTAAAAATTAATTTTGCCTCTGAGAGTATTGAGGAGAAATTGTCTACTTGCCTCTAGAATATATCAACTGTGAACAGCAATATCCAGAACGGAGGAAGTCTAAAACTAATGCGTTTGAAAGATTGAAGAATCGTTTCATTTGGACTGTGTCGTTTCATATTTCATAGCCTACCTGATGCATCTGCTTGATAATTATGCATGATGCCTTTAAAATTGTTTCCTCAGCACACTTGACCTACATTATATCGTTAATTCAGTGTTTTTACTTGATTAAGTAGTATTATGGCCTTATATTTTAGTTGTTTGTTAAGCAAAAACAACATTTGATAGTATTGTCTCAAAATAAATAAATTTTAGTAAACAAATAGAAGGTATATTTAAAATTTGTAGAAAAATCGAAATATCTCAGAAACTAATGAATGCAGCCATAACAAGTGCTATACAAAGATGAAAGAGCATATTAAAAGCAATTCTTTGGTATAATAAAATATTGGGGGTTGCATTTAAAAAAAATCTAGATATTTTCTGAGCAAGCAGCATATCCGTGGCTACAACTTTTATATACAACTTTTTTCGCTATCTTCTACAATAGCGGAGTTATCGACCGAACCGGTACTAAAAACTCACCCTGTATGTATGAACAATAATCAATGGTTTTTGATACTTTTCAAGTTTAAGAGTATTCTAATAATTACCCATGACATGTTTGTCTACATAATGAAAAAGCTGCAATAAGAGTCAGCAATCTATTCACTTATTTTAGTTCAATACGCCTATACTAATATAATATCAACATAAATAGGTGAAAAGGTACGATACTTTGAAAAAAGGAGATATTGATAAAGATAAAATAATTCTCATTTTCGTTTTCGTTTCGACGGAATCATGTCTAGATCAAAATATTGCAAAGACACTGCGCGAACGAACCACTGAGAAACTTGCTCATAATCTCAGCTTCTCAAAAAATTGTAAATGTCGAATTGACAATCTACACTCAGGAGCATAGTATAGCATGGGCCTCGGCATGGGCCTATACCACATTTTTGTTTATTGGCTTAAACGAAGCCTGACACCACATAGATGCTAAAAATCATTAAAAAAAATCTATGACATTTATCACTGAATGAAATTGCTCTAAATATTGAATTTGTTAAATCCATACAATTTCCGCCCAGATCGTGACGTCACCGGACGGGCACCAATAATAGCTCAGTGGTACAAAACAGTAGCATTTTCTTTCTCTCCTCGCCTAAGGCACAGAACTCAATATGGCCCTGCGATTGCCTGGCAGACCCATCGACGATAAGAGACAGATCCTATGACCTAACCTCACAATTGAACAATTCGTGTGTTTATAATTATGATCTTCCTTAAAATTAGCTACTGTTTTCCGTCAATTTTGCAAGTCAAATACAACTCTATTTTTGGAGGCACATATAATAAGACCAACTTTATTTCAGCTTACAGTTTGCCGACACAAATGCTTCAGAATGAATCTGTCTATAAAAAAGCATCTTCAGATAGTCTGCCTTGATAGCGCAATAGTTCAAGGCTTTTTTTGCATCTAATACCAATTTAAGAGGTGAAGCATGCCAAGGCAAAAAGATTTTCAAAAGAAGCATATGGTGGCAATGCTGATTCCTATGTGCAAATAAAATGAGAAGGTTCATTGGGCTTCATCACAAAATCAAGCAAACATCATATAGTAGCAGTAATCAATAAGCAAGAGAAGGATGTAGAGAGATTCATTTGTGAAGATTGTGCACGTCTGCTGATGGATGCAAGCGTGCTGCAGCATTTTTATCCTGGTTGCTTCACAGAAGTGTCTGTAACTATCTGTTGTATTTACACATTGTCACAATTATCATCTGCTGCTTAAACAGATGCTGTAGTGCCAGTAATATTCCTCAACTAGGACCATTGGATTCATCTGTGATAAGTGATGTTGTTAAGACACATGAACACTTCTATGGTATCATTTTCAAGTATTTTAAAGATACAATAGATTCATTGTCACTGCGTCAATAATTAATCTTAAATGATTTTGAAAGAAGATATACTCAGCAGATAGTTTGATTAAAAATTATATCAGAACGTTGATATCAGATACCTTTTGTTTGCATGTAAAAGTTCAAACAAGAGGACAGTTGCAAATTACAAGTTAGTACGAATATAGATATGGAAGCATTTCAGCATCTGTACTGTTGACACCAGATGGTGTTTTGAAAGAAAAAATGTTGGGTGCATTTCCGTCACTAGAAACACAAGTCATGAAGGGAAAATTGTTGGAACCATCTGTTTTAGAAAAACTGTCTCATCAAAGAACCATCCATATTCATACTGCTGGTCCCTTTATGAATTAAGGTATCTAATATCTGGTGGATCGCTAGGAAGTATAAGAGATGATGTTGTCGTAGAAATTAGATGCCCTGCTGGTGGAACAGCAATATCAAGATATCTTGTGAGCAATAAAGTCCAAAAAAAAGTTTTAGCAACAAATTCGATCTTAGATGTTTTTTTGTAATTAACCTAAAAGGTTGGATAGTGCGGCATTACTAGATTTTGAACAAATTAAGCTTTATTGTATATTATACCAAAATACATTCCAGCACCTGCACAATGAGTTTATGAGACGTAATGTAGAATGCCTTTCGATAGTCGATCCAGGCCATAGAAAGGTTTCGCATGTACTGCACGGAGTTCTGTGTGACACAGCGATCAATCAAACAGGTCATCCCTGCAGCCAGCTACTTCTTTCTTAGCCCTCTTTGTTCAGATACGCTGAGAAGTACGGAATTTACAGCTTGAAAGACACGCATGTATAGTATTCTGGTGAAGAGCTTGTAAAATCATTCAGACATGTTATTGGCCTATAGCTTGTGGGATCAGATAAATCTCTGGTCTTCGGGAAAAGGACGGTTCGATCTGCGACAAACCAAGCCGATCTCTATAAAGTCTACCTATGTGACCCATAATTTCTCGTTAGTCAAGGATTGAGAAGAAAATACGAAAAGGATTCGTAATTCGAAAACTACAAAAAATTGCAACAACCAAAATTGTCAGTGAGGGAAGAATGTGAAAAACGTTATGTTGCAGTTAACGGGATACATGTCGGACTCCACAAGAATGATGTTTGGGTGCTGTGATGGCCCACCAGAAGAAGGTAACATCGACCATGAAGGTATACAGAACTATATGGATTGGGCGAGTGTGTAGGAGAACCGCTGGTGGAACTGTCAGGCAATGAGTGTCAAAATTTAATGTATTATTTATCAGCCAATACCCTTATACAAGTTCTACTTTCAAGGGTGGCATTAGTTTGTACCAGTTTGTACGACTAAATAAATAAATAAATAAATATACAGGGTTGGGATAAAGTATGGAACCAAGCAAATAACTTTGGAACGAAAAAAGTGATATTGCTGAAAATTTGCAGGCAAGTGTAGTGACGTCTAGTGCATCCGAATACATTATGTTAGCTATAAATGCACTTCCGGTTTAACCGGAGGTACCGTCAACTTTCTTAATTTAAATGGGACACCCTGTATATTTGTGCAGATTTTAATTCATATTTTTTTTCCGAATACGTCCATAGTGGGTTTAGCATTAGTTTCTGTAAAAACGGGAAAGATAAAGCTTCTTTATCATTTCAGGTGTTTAAAATGCCGGTCATTCAAAGTCGGTTTTGGCGATCGCGTGAGAACTGACAAAGGAGTGTGTCAACTTTTAATGATTTACGTCCCGACAGGGGTCCTATAACACGTTTGACGGTGACTAAAATAAAAAATACAAAAAAATTACCTCAAACGGGAAGACCGCAGACCGCCACGGACGAATTTGTGAGACAATTTTTTTAAGAAACAAATACTAAACCCACTATGGACGTATTCGAAAAAAAAAGATGAACTAAAATCTGCAAAAATATACAGGGTGTCCCATTTAAATTAAAAAGGTTGACGGTACTTCCGGTTAAACCGGAAGTACATTAATAGCTAACATAATGTCTTCGGATGCATTAGACGTCACTACACTTGCCTACAAATTTTCAGCAATATCACTCTTTCCATTCCAAAGTTATTTGCTTGGTTCCATACTTTATCCCAACCCTGTATAGGGGTCATTCGATAGTTTTAGGTGTGCTCTCTCTGGACTTCCACTTGACACTAGTCCTTGGGACTTTCTTACCTGATATTACAACTTCCTCACCAGGGCCTGGTGAAGACATCGCTCTTCCTCCCTTAAGATTGTGCGTTCTCTCTAATACAGGCATGATGATAACCTAAAAAAAGTGAAAATTATAGAATGAGAGCGAACAAAGCACCTGCAGTCCAATCGTGACGTCGTAAAAAGGCTTTTGACAGCAAAAGGTCGGAAAGAAATGACATTTAGTGACATGGTAGACATTGGTCTCCTGAACCTACACCTACGTTTTTGACTTCAGGAGGTTACCGCTCGAGGGAAGGGGGGGGGGTGAAATTACTGCTATGCGACAATTTTCGGAAAATAACCCCATTTTGGTAAGTCATATCGAAAACAAGGAAGACCTTGGACCAAAAATATATGATAGAATAGATATCTCGTCTTGCGCTGAGAAGAATGTCTGATGATAATACCCGCTGCATGACTGGAGCTGGAGCAGATGAGAGGAGTAGAAGTTTTTTATTGGATTGGGCAGTGGGTATTACGAGGATACATGAATATACAGAACACCGATCACGTTTTCCTTCTGCCGAAAAAAAAGCTGCTGGGAGTAGCCTCACAGCACCTAATAAAGACTTGAGAGTGGTGACGGACACCAGCCTTGCGTCTGCTGGCTGACGAGATAAGAGGCATCTACGTCTCACATGGTGACACAGAGACGGAAAGACTGTAGACAACGGACCATAGAGAAGTGGTAGCAGATATGGTGACAAATGACGGAGGTTTCGAGCAACCTGCGAGTACAGGGCTACCTGTTACTTCATGCAGCAGGTTCCTGACGGCACGGGGCCGTTCCGCGTCTATCAAAGAATGAAGTCACGTTGATCTATTTAGTACTTCCCGCACATTACGGTGATACCAGTTCATTATTTTTCCATACCATGGAGCTATAGCCTGAAATCCCCTCACAATCAAATCATCGCTCGCTTGCCCACAAAAAAGTATATTATTCCGCTGGGTCTTTTTTTCACAGGTCAATGGATAGCCTATTGTGAATACAACAAATTTCTCGCTTTTGCAACCCCCCATCCCCTAACAAACCCCCACCAAAAAAAGTAGAAACTGATACCCATATACTGTATTCACAGCCAAGCTAGACCAAATGGAAACAAGCCCGCGTGCGTGATCGGTTCGTGTTGGTGGGGTCCCCAGTAGTCCAGTATATTATGTGTAAATTGTGTGTTATAATCTGGCAAGTCAAAATCTCCAAGGCTTACTGGAAAGTAGATCCAAATATGCAATATCAAGTGTTCATTGCCTAATGATCATTTCAAACTGGCAACTGGCTACTTTTGAGATGCAATGGGCTCATAGGGCAACTCTTTTAAATAGTCATATGAAATTTCATAATTGCACTGGACTATAGCTGGCGGGTTCGTAGACGTTAGCGGACAGTAGCCACGCGAATGTTGCATGCGACTGTTTATTTGGAGTCTATCTTGGGATTGAATATACTGTAGGTACCCTTAACACGCCTAACAACGAAGTTTGGGCTTTTCTTATATTTTCAGTTTTCTGATAATTGCTTTGCCGCTACTGACATGACTTCTAAAAACCATAAACGTTTTCCATCCTCACCAAGGTAACAATACTGTGGCAAAATTTCATTAAAACCACTTCAACAGTTTCCACATTACACAATACGATATAAAGTAATACTCGAATGTTATATCAGCAAATTTTAAGTGGTTTCTGTAATAGGCAAGACAAGGTTCAGATGGGCCTAAACATTTGTATTCTGTCGCACAGGTCAATATTCAGCTTATTATGATTACAACAAATTTTTCAATTTTACAACCCCCTGTCCCTGAACCACGCCAATTTCACCCCACCCAAAAAAAGTTAAAAATGACCAGCAACCCCTAAAACGCCTAAAAACGAAGTTAGAGCTGCTTCTATATTTTTAGTTTTTTATTATTTCTGCGCCGTCACTGACACGATTTCTAAAAACCATACGCGTTTTCCGTCCCCGAATAATACTGTGTCGAAATTTCATTAAAACCAATTCAATAGTTTTCACATTACACAATACAGAACGATCTAAAGAAATACTCTAAAAAGAAGAAAAATTTATGTACTGGTTAGAATTGAAAATGTCGACACATCCAAACTAGCAAGCGAATTAAGAGCAAATTGCAAAGGACATTCAATTTTAGCCCTTTCTTGTGTTGTACATAGGATTTATAAAGGTAACAACTATGCGAACACAGAAAGACTCTGATTGCAATTTTTATGGGAGTTTATATTAAATTAATCGCTTTTAGTACCTTGGTGAAAACTGATGAAGTAGAAAGAAGTTTGTTAAGAATAGTTTTAGAGTACTGTCTTTCATTGAACAGCTATTATCCACTTCATTTGGATATACTTGGTTCAAACTTGGCTAAATGATATACGTTTGTGGAACTACAATATAAAGCTGGGAGAGGAGTTAAAAACAGTTGCTATTTGGGGGTTAAAGGATACTCCACACAAAAAATGGCGTCAAGTGACTCAAGACCACACATTCTCGAAAATGACAAACATTTTAGAGCTGTACGTCCATCCCAAGAGTCATCAAAAATTCATTGAATACTTGAAAAAAGAAGCTTGAAGCAGCTCTGCGAAACTTAAATTGTTTGCCAATTGCCCCGAACCCCAGATATCACCAGAATCGGTGAAGCAATTACTGAGGCTACGATACTGCAAGGATATGTACGCTACTCCTCTCATATTAAATTTGGCATTGGAAGAAAAATTCCATGTTGAATGTCTTCAAGGCCAATGTTAGGAAAGGGCGGAAAATAATCAAGTTTATTTTTTAGGGTAATGAATACTAGGGAACGGTCCTTCCCTACCCTCTCATCGCTTGAACGATATGGAAATCTCAACATCAACATTTTTCGAGGATAGACCTCTCGCCTGTGGTGTAGCAAGTGAAAAAAGCTGCATACATGAATGTGTCTGTCCTATTTCTGTCATGAATATAACGTAATTTCAACTAGTTGGATTAAAGAATATAAGGGGTCAAAGTTGTCGCGGAAAAAATCAAGTCATACAGGGTGATTCCTTAGTTGATTTTTTTCAACTGTCTATATGACTCGCTAAAATAAACAAGGTTTCCAAATAATTCTTTTCCGAAAGCTTTTTGCTCGCAATTTCATCCTATCCATTAGTTTACCAGTTAGATAGTGCAGTAGCCACTTTCTGTTCATCGTTGTTGAGGCACATTATTATTAAAGCAACTTTAAGGATTTACCTATTTAAAATTAGCTACGATAAATTGAAAGCAACTAGTACACTAGTGTAAATGTGGTACAACGCCTGACCGATAAGACAGAAATCCGAGCAAAAAACTAAGCATAAACAGACTAGATACACAAGCCAGGATTTACTGTTTTTGATTCTATATATCGCTTATACCTCAGTTATCGGATGAAGGCTATTTGATAAAGTTGTTTATTTTAAGGACGTCTATACACAGAACCGAACTACTGTCGGCATAAGCAGTAACCTCTTCTCAACCAACAGCTTTGGGTGGACGGGTTGAGAAGAGTCAGGACACGTTCTTGTCCTTGGGATGAGAAATTGCCCCTAAAGGCGGATGAACCAGTAAATACCATCTGGTCAACGGCATGAGGATGCAGAAAGCAAATGGGAAACTACTGCTTTAAAGATCTTAAAGATATCTCAAGAGAAACTCGTAAAATGAGTAAATGCATTTTGCGAGTTCACAACATGTCTGTTAAGACATTGTGACGATGATGATGATACACAGTTGAAAAGAAGTATCAACTTAGGAATCACCCTGTATACGCTTTCAATATACAGTCATGTAACTGCACACAGAATCACTAACAACATATAGAGTACCTTTGGAACACTACACGCACAACTCACTGCAAATATCTGGCACGAACTGTCTACTTCTTCCAAACTAATATAACCTTGCAGTTCCTTACCTTCTCTCTACAACCAACATCCACTAAAGACTGACCACATAAGCATAGACCTCAAAACTTGCGGGATCAAAGTAGCATTGCAATTGCTTATTCGCAATACTTATAATCTATGCACAGCCTATTGAATATTGAAATCCCACTTTCATACCCATGCATAATTCCCATTATTTCCCTCATAATTAATCCTGCATTCGCGTTATATATGTCGTTTATTTTCACGTCACTGGAAGTCGTAGGACCAACGCACGTGACGAATTCTTGTGCATCCAAAATGATATCCAAATCCGTTAAAAAGTTGAATGGGATATGTATAATAACAGTAAACCCCATCAGGTGCTAGAACGTTGACGTTCGTTTGGGGCTTAGCAAATGAATAGCCACAATAGACACAATTGAGTCGCAGTGGAAGGAGGCATTGTTGCCCCACTCACTTTCAACCTAACCTAGCAAGTGAATTTATGATAGGTGTGCTATGTCGGTGGTTGGCTTGATGTGAACTTCAATGCCACTGCACAGATATGATGCTGATAGGGTTCGTAACAGCCCGTTCACAGGATACTGCCAAATCACCGTTTTGGTAACTTTAACGAATCGGCGCAAACCGAATGATATCGAGGGTCTCACACCATAGGGGCGTATGCGCCAAAAGTAAAATTTTACAGGAGAAACAAAAAACGGTGCAGGAACGAATAGTTTGGAAAAATTAACAAATCAATGCAGTATAAACTACTTAAAAAAATGTAGTCAGGTTGATTGACTTCCCACACATTCCGATGATACCAGTTTTATTACTTTCCCATAGCATGAAGCTATAGTCTAGATCCTCGTGCAATCAAATCACCGCTCGCCCGACCAAAAAAGTGTGTTATTCGACTAGGTACTTCTCTCACAGGTCAATGGAAAATCTATCGTGAATACAACCAATTTATGAGTTTTATAACCTCCCACCCCTGAACAATCCCAATTTCACCCCCACCAAAAAAAATTGAAAATGACTAAGAACCCCAAAAACGTCTAAAATCAAAGTTTGAGGTGTTTTTATTTTTTTAGTATTGTTATTACTGCTGCGTCGCCACTGAAATAATATCTAAAAACCATACGCGTTTTTCATCCTCGTCACGGTAATAAGTCTGTGTCAAAATGTCAAGTCCCTTGGTTTCTGTAATCGGCAAGGCAATGTTCGGATGGACAAAAAAAGTGTTTTATGCCGCTAGGTCTTTTTTTCACAGGTCAAAGGGCAGCCTATTATGAATACAAAAAAATCTCAGTTTTTCAACCCCCCCCCCCCCCCAACCACTTCAATTTCACCGACACCCAAAAAAAAGTATAAAATGATCAGAAACCCCTAAAACGCCTAAAAACGAGGTTTGAGCTGTTTTCATATTTTTAGCTTTTTAATATTGCTGCGCCGCCACTTAGACGATTTCTAAAAATCATACGCGTTTTTCATCCTTGCCAAAATAGTGATACCCTGCCGAAATTTCATTAACATCAATTCAGTAGTTTCCACATTATAAAATACAGAACGATCTAAAGCAATATTCGTAAGTATACATCGGAAAAAATTCTAAGCCCTTTGGTTTCTGTAATAGGCATAAGGCAATGCTCGGATAGACCTAAAAGAGGTACTTATGTTGCTAGGTCTCCCTTTACAGGCCAGTAGGCAGTCTATGATGACTAATAATACAACAAATTTTTCAATTTTACAACCCCCCCAACCCCCAAATTTTCATCCCTACCCAAAAACAAAGTAGAAAATGATCAGGAACACCTAAAAGGCCTTATTACTAACGGGGTTTGCTAAATGGTTTTGGTGCCAATTTTTGTCAATTTTATGTTAGGCACCCTGCACCAATTTATGAGATGCTCAGCTCAGTCGGGGGTTCTTCTATGCTGTGATCTCCCTTACTGTCTTGTCCTCTGTTTGACAGTTGAAGGTTAGGGTGGAAATAGGGGTGAATTCTGGGATTCTCCCTGATACTAAAATGCTGAAATCAATGGATCACCTAACGGTTTATTCTCGATTAAAAATATACAAAAATGGCAATAACGTTGCGAAGTACCTGTCTGGGAGAAAGGAGAGTGCCCCGGTCTCTTACAAGCTAGAATGCGTCAGTCGGTCATGACTGATAAAACTACACCTAAACGTTATCTAAATACACGACAGTGATTATGGATTGGGGCCCCGCTATCTTACGTTGCTATTCCACTACAATACCTATGTCTGGTAAGTATACTGTCTAATGGCAAAAGTTAAAAATAGCTAAACTAAATCCTATTTTCAGATGTTCTTCTAAAGAAGCAGTTACAGGATCTACAACTTATGCTATCTCCCACCTGTATTCCAAAGCACTATGTCCTGGGTCTTCTGGAAATACCTTATTAGCTGGTCGGCATGAAGCGAGGTAGCAAAGCATGCATACAATGATAGAGTGAAGCAGTCGTTCTAGCAAGTACCAAGCAGATAATTAGAGATGACATGCAAGCAAAAGAGTTGGACAGTTCTTAGGGTTGGCAGTTGGCGATGGGCTTCGACTCAGCCTAAAAGCCTATGGTGTTGAGCCTAAAAACCTATGGTGTTGAGCCTAAAAAGCCTACAAGAGGAATATGTTAGATGCCTGGAAGCAAATAAGCAACACTTAAAGCAATAATTAGTCATGGCCACAGATGTGAAAGAGCAATATAGAGAGAGCCATATGACCAATTCTCATGAAAGGAGGTTATGCACCTACCGTTGGTGTTGGGTGGCTTTAGAGTGTTTCCTTTGGAAGCTGTGTGAGGTGGATTTGATACGAATCCCACAGAAGTGGTTCTACAGACACTGTAAATAGCAAATCCAATCCTACACAGTATGTCTTCTCACTCAAATCCGCAAAATATGCGAAGTGACCACCTGGTCCAAGTGAAACAGAGAAGTGAAAGGGAAATGGCTTTTTCTCATGAAAATCGGCGCTAAACTCGCCTGTCATATGGTAATGAACTGTGGTGATTGAATTCTGTGGTACGACCTTGGTTCAACTGTCTACCAGGTACAAAGTGATAGATGTCAATCAGAAGAAAGACTAACCTCTTCTTCATTAACATGGACATGTAAACAATAGTTTTGGAATGATGGAATGCCAAGGTAAGTTCGTGTGAATTTAATTAAATATAATATTGATATCTTTGTCTTTCCAGATGACTGCAGCTATAGAAGACTGGAATACTTTGTAAATACAAACTGGACTAGCAGTGTACATACAATATGCTGAATAAATGGACTTAATACTATAAACATATATGTGTGTTATTTACAATAAGCCTAAATCTGAGTAAGTATTTAATATACATATGTTACATTTTAAACTAGGTTACCAAAGATAATGCTGGGCGATACTGCCATTTAAATAACATTCAAGCAAATACGTACTAGATATATTTTTGACACGTAACAACTCCCCCCTTTCCCAGAGAAAAGTGAACTTAGGTGAACTTTTATTTATTCTGAACTATCGTCATCAGGTGGATGAGCTTTTAGATCGCTAGCGTGCCATACGCCTATAGATCGATCCCTAGAATCTTTCAATTCATAAGACCATGGAGATAAAACCCTAGTTACTGTGAATGGACCTTCATACTTATGATTTAACGTGGCCGATAAACCTTTAGCCTTATTGGACAATGTGTATTTCCTCTTAAATACCTTTTGCCCAATCGTAAAACGCTCGTCTCGACGACGAAGGTTATAGCGAGCACGGCTAGTGACACTGGCTCTTTGCAAACGTTTAGCCACGTCAGCAAACACCTTCTTTAACATCGTGCAACGAGTTTCCATCTCCTGTACCAAACTTTGTTTCGGAACATCTTCTGGAAGAGTTTCAACTCCCGAGAATTTAACTCTCCGTCCAAATACGACAAAGTTAGGGTCCAATTGAGTGGTTTCATGCCGCTCAGAGCGAATTGCACAAGCCACTTTCTGAAGATACTTCTCCCATGAACGATGGTTCTCTTGAACATATGCGGACAGAATAGTCTTTACTACGCGGTGAGTACGCTCCACGGGATTCGCTTGGGCATGATAGTTAGCAATAAAACCTAATTGGATGTCATATGACTTGAGAAGATCTTGGAAGGGTTTTCCCTTGAACTGAGATCCATTGTCCATAATGACTTTACGAGGTGCTCCAAATAATAAGATAACCTGATCTTCAAATATTTGAGCCACTTTAGTAGAGGTAGCTGTCCGAAGTGGAAAGAAAAGTACGAATTTACTAAAAACGTCTACCATGGTAAGAACATACTGAAATCCAGAAGTGCTTCTAGGAAGAGGACCTACCAAATCTATACTGATTACTTCGAATGGACGAGTAGCTGTAGGACCGTGACTAAGCATAAGTCCAGCAGGAGCTTGTTGAATAGGCTTCGTTCTCAGACAAACATGGCGTAACGAGCAATATCTTCCTTCATCTTGGGCCAATAGTATTTTGAAGCTAGGCGCGCAAACGTTTTCTGAACACCAAGATGTCCAAAAATAGGAGGATCATGATGAGCCGAGATTAAGTCTCGTCTTTCCTCTTTAGGAATCACACGCAACCATCCATCGTTTGAAGACTTCACCATTCTCAAGTCTCCAAAGGGGATACTCCTCAGGTTTTTGAGTAATATTTGACACCAAACGATTATACCAGAGATCTTTAGACTTGGTCAAGAAATTATTTTCAGGAGTGGCAATAAGATCTAACACAGGCACTGAACGAGAGAGTGCATCAGGCACTGCATGCTCTTTACCTTTACGGTGCACGACATCAAAGTCATACTGTTGCAAACGAACAGCCCAACGTGCTATACGACCCACAGGATCTTTTATGCTCTGCAGCCACTTAAGACTGTAGTGGTCTGTGATTACTGTGAAACGCGTGCCTTCTATATAAGGTCTCAACTTCTCTATGGCGAATAAAACAGCCAGACATTCTTTCTCTGTGGTAGAGTATTTACGTTCTGCCTTGGTTAAGGAACGGGACAGGTAGCAAATTACCTTTTCGCCTTCCTCGGTGGATTGGGTAAGAACAGCTCCTAAGCCCACATCACTTGCATCAGTTTGAATAACAAACGGCTTATCAAAATCAGGACAAGTGAGTACTGGTGATGCCACCAAGTGATCTTTCAATATCTTAAAAGACTGCTCACACTGATCTGTCCACAAGAACTTTTTACCTTTCTGTAACAGTTCACAGAGTGGCGCTACTACAGCAGAAAATTCTGGTACGAACCTGCGATACCAAGATGCGAGACCAAGGAAACGACGTACTTCCGTTACGCTGCGTGGAGTAGGGATCCTTAGCAAGGCTTCAACCTTTGCAGGGTCTACCATTAAACCTGAAGATCCAACAACATATCCCAAATAACGGAGTTCTGGTCTACAGAAATGACATTTGTCTTTATTGAGGGTCAGACCTGCTTTGGTCAGGCGATCAAGAACTTTCTGCAATACTTCCAGGTGCTTTTCAAAGGTATTCGTACAAATCACGATATCATCTAAATATACTAAGACATTCTGCTCCAAATCCATGCCGATCACTCTATCTATAAATCGTTGCCAGGTCGCAGGGGCATTGTGAAGACCCATAGGCATTCTCTTGAATTGAAACAGCCCACGACCAGGAATAACGAATGCGGTCATTGGTCTTGACGCTTCGGATAATGGAATCTGAAAATATGCTGACTTGATATCAAGAGTAGTCAAATATCTTGCATCCTTCAGTTTATCTAAGGTAGTTGTAAGGAACGGTATCGGATAAGAATCCTTTTCAGTAACCTTATTAAGTTGTCGGAAATCGACGACAAAGCGATATGTGCCATCACTCTTTCTAACCAAAAGAATTGGGGACGCCCATGGTGAACTCGATGGTTCCACCACATCATCTTCGATGAGCTTCTCTAATTCTGCATAGACGTGTTTCAATACAGCTGGGCTAACAGGATAGTGCCTCTGCTTAATCGGAGGAGAAGAAGTTTTTATGTGGTGTTCCACTAAGTGGGTACATCCGAGCTTGGTGCCCATAGCACGAAAACTTGCGGTCAGTAGATCGTCTAACCGTATTTTCTGTTCTACTGTTAGAGAATCTAATTCGGTGATGCCTAGAACTTGTACTTCAGAAAATTTTGGCTCACGAAAGGACCATTCTCCAGAAAATAGATCGGGAACAATTTGCATTGCTCGCCAGAAATCTGTGCCTAAAATCAAGGTATGAGGCAAGGATGGTACAACAAGAACATCCAAGGACTTAACTTTCCCTTGTAAAACAAATGGCAAAGCGACAGATCCGATTACTTCACAATCCTGTCCATTAGCTACAATACATTCCTTTGTGTCGCATCTATCAAGAGAACAGATAGGCTTCAAAAGCTTCCAACCTGGACCACCGACGACTGTCGAACTTGCTCCAGAATCAAGAAGTCCTAGTAAGCTATACCCCCAAACAGATACTGACAAATATGGACGCGTGTCATTTTTCGCATGGGACAATACATAGTCAAGAACGGCCGACGAGTTTACCATATAAGGGGATTCGCTGCGGCCTACCGCTGACCCCTCGGTCCGTTTTTTGTACACTCGGGACAAGTGCGAGAGTTCACACCAGATTTACCGCACTTGAAACAGAAAACTCTCCGTGCCTCTGGACAATGGCGAAATTTGTGATTGGCCTGTAAACAATTCCAACAGGTTGGAGGTGACTTGGAGTTACCAGAGTTCGATTGCGATATAGGCCGTGATTCCGACGTACTCGCCAACGGGTCCAACAATGGCCTCGTATCATTTGTTGAGACTGCCGTCACGTTCTGCGAAGAGCTGGAGGGTACTCGACGATATGCCAATTCTGGCTCCACAAGATTTCGAACATCAGTGGGAGGAGGATGAAAATTCCGAACCCTTAAGTCCGTCTCCTCACTAGCACGAGCTAATCGGGTCAACTCCGTGATTGCGTCTATGGTTTGTAGTGCTAAGTCCTTTTGGATAGTTGGTAAAAGATTTCTTCGGATAAGGTTCACCCTCTTATCTTCCGGAGGAAGAGATGGAAGTCGTCGAAACATACTTTCCATGACTGCCACGAAACTAACAACGCGTTCTTGAGAACCTTGCGTTCTACGACGAATTTCTTCCCACAGTAAGTGCTCATAATCATAAGGTTGAAAATCTGCCTTAAGTTGTCGAGCTAAATCATCCCAAGATGTAAAATTATGTGTACGATACCATAATAATGCGTCTTGTGTAAACAATTCCGGTGCAGAGCGGAGTAGTTGCTCCTTGGATACTCCACGCGAGATTCGCAACTCCTCAACTCTCTCCAAAAAGTCATTCACACCAGAACGTCCATTGAAGTGCACCTTCCATCGTCCGACATCTACAAATCGAGTGCCTTCACTAAACCGACTATCACATACAAATGCTTCGCCAGGATACGCTCGCCGTACGCCTGAGGACATAAGAGGAGCAAAGCCCACTGGATTATATCCGCAGGGTATGGTGTTGATATCATCGTATCTAGGGTACAAATGAGGTAAATTTCCTCTCCAGAGTGATGCTGGAGGTTGTGAATACCTATCTCGATATGAATCTGCTCTTCGAGTGTCACATCGACTAAAAGCATCCGGCAATGGTGCTGATTTCCTATAAATAGCTTCAGCTACCCGTTTACCCTCGACTTCCGCTAAGGAACAGCTTGCGAGTTGTTCTTCTAGTCCTTCGTTGGGAGGTGGAACATCAACGAGGTCAAAAGATACCTCTTTGCCATGCTGAGAATTCCTATGCACAACTTCAGGGAGCAACAAGTTAGGAGCATCCAGTAAGGACATTTCCATAGACTGTAACTGCTCGGGCGGAGGTCTCGTCATAGATTCCTCATTCACCTTCGCCTGCTCAAAGACTATATTGAGTTCCCGTAATAACTGGGCTGACTCATTATAAAGAAGAGATTTCCTTTCCTCTAGATCAGCATTAGGCTGTATGCGGGCCAATCTCTCCGAAACATGCAATAATCTGGAGTATATCCGCCTAAAATCGTTTTCCCTATTATCAGAATCAAAACTAACCACGTCTGCTCGCAGCTCACAAAGTTTTCTGGTACATATCTCCAATTCGACTTCCGCAGGTGCCACGGATTTTACTGGAAAGCTCTTCACCTTCATCTTCTCCATGCGCAATACATCTCTTAATAACATCCTTTTTTCCGCAACCGTATTTCCAATAGGCAAATCCCTCACCTGAAGCTCATACGTGAGTTCATCTCCTAATAACCGATTTACCTCCATATTTCCTCACAGAATGACCTAATATTCAAGTTATCCAAGGATCTGACAAAACCAAGGGGTTGGGCGTTACGTAACTATATACAATTCCCCCCCTACCTAATAGAAAGAGAAAAACCAAACCTATACAAAGCTATACACCTCTGAGAAAGAAACGGCAAGTGTGTGTAACAACTACCCGTGCGGAACCTGATAAATCCCTAGAGCATAAAAAAAATCCCTCTACGCTAGTAGACCCTATTGAAAGCTCTATCCACCAGCAGAATGTAAAACTGCTAAACAACAAACACATTCACCTACGCTAAACTAATAATCATTATTTACTTACATTAACGAGTGTCCAAGTACCCTTGGCATTACTCTCGTAACAAATATCTTCCTTAAATAACACAAAACTACTAAGTAAGAAGCGTCTACACCGAATCTGCACGGAACCAAACATACATCAAAGGAACCAACCCAGAGCGTAAGCGGAACCAACTCTATCCGTCGTTCTGTGGTCGTGCGCACAAAACGCAAAATTCCTCAGCACCGTTTCTGTAATAGGCATAAGGCAATGCTCGGATAGACCTAAAAGAGGTACTTATGTTGCTAGGTCTCCCTTTACAGGCCAGTAGGCAGTCTATGATGACTAATAATACAACAAATTTTTCAATTTTACAACCCCCCCAACCCCCAAATTTTCATCCCTACCCAAAAACAAAGTAGAAAATGATCAGGAACACCTAAAAGGCCTTATTACTAACGGGGTTTGCTAAATGGTTTTGGTGCCAATTTTTGTCCATTTTATGTTAGGCACCCTGCACCAATTTATGAGATGCTCAGCTCAGTCGGGGGTTCTTCTATGCTGTGATCTCCCTTACTGTCTTGTCCTCTGTTTGACAGTTGAAGGTTAGGGTGGAAAGAGGGGTGAATTCTGGGATTCTCCCTGATACTAAAATGCTGAAATCAATGGATCACCTAACGGTTTATTCTCGATTAAAAATATACAAAAATGGCAATAACGTTGCGAAGTACCTGTCTGGG
Source organism: Callosobruchus maculatus (assembly GCA_951848785.1). Lineage (NCBI taxonomy): Eukaryota > Metazoa > Arthropoda > Insecta > Coleoptera > Chrysomelidae > Callosobruchus > Callosobruchus maculatus. Next base: position 3,715,111 of record CATOUR010000045.1, read on the forward strand.
AGAAAGGAGAGTGCCCCGGTCTCTTACAAGCTAGAATGCGTCAGTCGGTCATGACTGATAAAACTACACCTAAACGTTATCTAAATACACGACAGTGATTATGGATTGGGGCCCCGCTATCTTACGTTGCTATTCCACTACAATACCTATGTCTGGTAAGTATACTGTCTAATGGCAAAAGTTAAAAATAGCTAAACTAAATCCTATTTTCAGATGTTCTTCTAAAGAAGCAGTTACAGGATCTACAACTTATGCTATCTCCCACCTGTATTCCAAAGCACTATGTCCTGGGTCTTCTGGAAATACCTTATTAGCTGGTCGGCATGAAGCGAGGTAGCAAAGCATGCATACAATGATAGAGTGAAGCAGTCGTTCTAGCAAGTACCAAGCAGATAATTAGAGATGACATGCAAGCAAAAGAGTTGGACAGTTCTTAGGGTTGGCAGTTGGCGATGGGCTTCGACTCAGCCTAAAAGCCTATGGTGTTGAGCCTAAAAACCTATGGTGTTGAGCCTAAAAAGCCTACAAGAGGAATATGTTAGATGCCTGGAAGCAAATAAGCAACACTTAAAGCAATAATTAGTCATGGCCACAGATGTGAAAGAGCAATATAGAGAGAGCCATATGACCAATTCTCATGAAAGGAGGTTATGCACCTACCGTTGGTGTTGGGTGGCTTTAGAGTGTTTCCTTTGGAAGCTGTGTGAGGTGGATTTGATACGAATCCCACAGAAGTGGTTCTACAGACACTGTAAATAGCAAATCCAATCCTACACAGTATGTCTTCTCACTCAAATCCGCAAAATATGCGAAGTGACCACCTGGTCCAAGTGAAACAGAGAAGTGAAAGGGAAATGGCTTTTTCTCATGAAAATCGGCGCTAAACTCGCCTGTCATATGGTAATGAACTGTGGTGATTGAATTCTGTGGTACGACCTTGGTTCAACTGTCTACCAGGTACAAAGTGATAGATGTCAATCAGAAGAAAGACTAACCTCTTCTTCATTAACATGGACATGTAAACAATAGTTTTGGAATGATGGAATGCCAAGGTAAGTTCGTGTGAATTTAATTAAATATAATATTGATATCTTTGTCTTTCCAGATGACTGCAGCTATAGAAGACTGGAATACTTTGTAAATACAAACTGGACTAGCAGTGTACATACAATATGCTGAATAAATGGACTTAATACTATAAACATATATGTGTGTTATTTACAATAAGCCTAAATCTGAGTAAGTATTTAATATACATATGTTACATTTTAAACTAGGTTACCAAAGATAATGCTGGGCGATACTGCCATTTAAATAACATTCAAGCAAATACGTACTAGATATATTTTTGACACGTAACAACTCCCCCCTTTCCCAGAGAAAAGTGAACTTAGGTGAACTTTTATTTATTCTGAACTATCGTCATCAGGTGGATGAGCTTTTAGATCGCTAGCGTGCCATACGCCTATAGATCGATCCCTAGAATCTTTCAATTCATAAGACCATGGAGATAAAACCCTAGTTACTGTGAATGGACCTTCATACTTATGATTTAACGTGGCCGATAAACCTTTAGCCTTATTGGACAATGTGTATTTCCTCTTAAATACCTTTTGCCCAATCGTAAAACGCTCGTCTCGACGACGAAGGTTATAGCGAGCACGGCTAGTGACACTGGCTCTTTGCAAACGTTTAGCCACGTCAGCAAACACCTTCTTTAACATCGTGCAACGAGTTTCCATCTCCTGTACCAAACTTTGTTTCGGAACATCTTCTGGAAGAGTTTCAACTCCCGAGAATTTAACTCTCCGTCCAAATACGACAAAGTTAGGGTCCAATTGAGTGGTTTCATGCCGCTCAGAGCGACTTGCACAAGCCACTTTCTGAAGATACTTCTCCCATGAACGATGGTTCTCTTGAACATATGCGGACAGAATAGTCTTTACTACGCGGTGAGTACGCTCCACGGGATTCGCTTGGGCATGATAGTTAGCAATAAAACCTAATTGGATGTCATATGACTTGAGAAGATCTTGGAAGGGTTTTCCCTTGAACTGAGATCCATTGTCCATAATGACTTTACGAGGTGCTCCAAATAATAAGATAACCTGATCTTCAAATATTTGAGCCACTTTAGTAGAGGTAGCTGTCCGAAGTGGAAAGAAAAGTACGAATTTACTAAAAACGTCTACCATGGTAAGAACATACTGAAATCCAGAAGTGCTTCTAGGAAGAGGACCTACCAAATCTATACTGATTACTTCGAATGGACGAGTAGCTGTAGGACCGTGACTAAGCATAAGTCCAGCAGGAGCTTGTTGAATAGGCTTCGTTCTCAGACAAACATGGCGTAACGAGCAATATCTTCCTTCATCTTGGGCCAATAGTATTTTGAAGCTAGGCGCGCAAACGTTTTCTGAACACCAAGATGTCCAAAAATAGGAGGATCATGATGAGCCGAGATTAAGTCTCGTCTTTCCTCTTTAGGAATCACACGCAACCATCCATCGTTTGAAGACTTCACCATTCTCAAGTCTCCAAAGGGGATACTCCTCAGGTTTTTGAGTAATATTTGACACCAAACGATTATACCAGAGATCTTTAGACTTGGTCAAGAAATTATTTTCAGGAGTGGCAATAAGATCTAACACAGGCACTGAACGAGAGAGTGCATCAGGCACTGCATGCTCTTTACCTTTACGGTGCACGACATCAAAGTCATACTGTTGCAAACGAACAGCCCAACGTGCTATACGACCCACAGGATCTTTTATGCTCTGCAGCCACTTAAGACTGTAGTGGTCTGTGATTACTGTGAAACGCGTGCCTTCTATATAAGGTCTCAACTTCTCTATGGCGAATAAAACAGCCAGACATTCTTTCTCTGTGGTAGAGTATTTACGTTCTGCCTTGGTTAAGGAACGGGACAGGTAGCAAATTACCTTTTCGCCTTCCTCGGTGGATTGGGTAAGAACAGCTCCTAAGCCCACATCACTTGCATCAGTTTGAATAACAAACGGCTTATCAAAATCAGGACAAGTGAGTACTGGTGATGCCACCAAGTGATCTTTCAATATCTTAAAAGACTGCTCACACTGATCTGTCCACAAGAACTTTTTACCTTTCTGTAACAGTTCACAGAGTGGCGCTACTACAGCAGAAAATTCTGGTACGAACCTGCGATACCAAGATGCGAGACCAAGGAAACGACGTACTTCCGTTACGCTGCGTGGAGTAGGGATCCTTAGCAAGGCTTCAACCTTTGCAGGGTCTACCATTAAACCTGAAGATCCAACAACATATCCCAAATAACGGAGTTCTGGTCTACAGAAATGACATTTGTCTTTATTGAGGGTCAGACCTGCTTTGGTCAGGCGATCAAGAACTTTCTGCAATACTTCCAGGTGCTTTTCAAAGGTATTCGTACAAATCACGATATCATCTAAATATACTAAGACATTCTGCTCCAAATCCATGCCGATCACTCTATCTATAAATCGTTGCCAGGTCGCAGGGGCATTGTGAAGACCCATAGGCATTCTCTTGAATTGAAACAGCCCACGACCAGGAATAACGAATGCGGTCATTGGTCTTGACGCTTCGGATAATGGAATCTGAAAATATGCTGACTTGATATCAAGAGTAGTCAAATATCTTGCATCCTTCAGTTTATCTAAGGTAGTTGTAAGGAACGGTATCGGATAAGAATCCTTTTCAGTAACCTTATTAAGTTGTCGGAAATCGACGACAAAGTGATATGTGCCATCACTCTTTCTAACCAAAAGAATTGGGGACGCCCATGGTGAACTCGATGGTTCCACCACATCATCTTCGATGAGCTTCTCTAATTCTGCATAGACGTGTTTCAATACAGCTGGGCTAACAGGATAGTGCCTCTGCTTAATCGGAGGATAAGAAGTTTTTATGTGGTGTTCCACTAAGTGGGTACATCCGAGCTTGGTGCCCATAGCACGAAAACTTGCGGTCAGTAGATCGTCTAACCGTATTTTCTGTTCTACTGTTAGAGAATCTAATTCGGTGATGCCTAGAACTTGTACTTCAGAAAATTTTGGCTCACGAAAGGACCATTCTCCAGAAAATAGATCGGGAACAATTTGCATTGCTCGCCAGAAATCTGTGCCTAAAATCAAGGTATGAGGCAAGGATGGTACAACAAGAACATCCAAGGACTTAACTTTCCCTTGTAAAACAAATGGCAAAGCGACAGATCCGATTACTTCACAATCCTGTCCATTAGCTACAATACATTCCTTTGTGTCGCATCTATCAAGAGAACAGATAGGCTTCAAAAGCTTCCAACCTGGACCACCGACGACTGTCGAACTTGCTCCAGAATCAAGAAGTCCTAGTAAGCTATACCCCCAAACAGATACTGACAAATATGGACGCGTGTCATTTTTCGCATGGGACAATACATAGTCAAGAACGGCCGACGAGTTTACCATATAAGGGGATTCGCTGCGGCCTACCGCTGACCCCTCGGTCCGTTTTTTGTACACTCGGGACAAGTGCGAGAGTTCACACCAGATTTACCGCACTTGAAACAGAAAACTCTCCGTGCCTCTGGACAATGGCGAAATTTGTGATTGGCCTGTAAACAATTCCAACAGGTTGGAGGTGACTTGGAGTTACCAGAGTTCGATTGCGATATAGGCCGTGATTCCGACGTACTCGCCAACGGGTCCAACAATGGCCTCGTATCATTTGTTGAGACTGCCGTCACGTTCTGCGAAGAGCTGGAGGGTACTCGACGATATGCCAATTCTGGCTCCACAAGATTTCGAACATCAGTGGGAGGAGGATGAAAATTCCGAACCCTTAAGTCCGTCTCCTCACTAGCACGAGCTAATCGGGTCAACTCCGTGATTGCGTCTATGGTTTGTAGTGCTAAGTCCTTTTGGATAGTTGGTAAAAGATTTCTTCGGATAAGGTTCACCCTCTTATCTTCCGGAGGAAGAGATGGAAGTCGTCGAAACATACTTTCCATGACTGCCACGAAACTAACAACGCGTTCTTGAGAACCTTGCGTTCTACGACGAATTTCTTCCCACAGTAAGTGCTCATAATCATAAGGTTGAAAATCTGCCTTAAGTTGTCGAGCTAAATCATCCCAAGATGTAAAATTATGTGTACGATACCATAATAATGCGTCTTGTGTAAACAATTCCGGTGCAGAGCGGAGTAGTTGCTCCTTGGATACTCCACGCGAGATTCGCAACTCCTCAACTCTCTCCAAAAAGTCATTCACACCAGAACGTCCATTGAAGTGCACCTTCCATCGTCCGACATCTACAAATCGAGTGCCTTCACTAAACCGACTATCACATACAAATGCTTCGCCAGGATACGCTCGCCGTACGCCTGAGGACATAAGAGGAGCAAAGCCCACTGGATTATATCCGCAGGGTATGGTGTTGATATCATCGTATCTAGGGTACAAATGAGGTAAATTTCCTCTCCAGAGTGATGCTGGAGGTTGTGAATACCTATCTCGATATGAATCTGCTCTTCGAGTGTCACATCGACTAAAAGCATCCGGCAATGGTGCTGATTTCCTATAAATAGCTTCAGCTACCCGTTTACCCTCGACTTCCGCTAAGGAACAGCTTGCGAGTTGTTCTTCTAGTCCTTCGTTGGGAGGTGGAACATCAACGAGGTCAAAAGATACCTCTTTGCCATGCTGAGAATTCCTATGCACAACTTCAGGGAGCAACAAGTTAGGAGCATCCAGTAAGGACATTTCCATAGACTGTAACTGCTCGGGCGGAGGTCTCGTCATAGATTCCTCATTCACCTTCGCCTGCTCAAAGACTATATTGAGTTCCCGTAATAACTGGGCTGACTCATTATAAAGAAGAGATTTCCTTTCCTCTAGATCAGCATTAGGCTGTATGCGGGCCAATCTCTCCGAAACATGCAATAATCTGGAGTATATCCGCCTAAAATCGTTTTCCCTATTATCAGAATCAAAACTAACCACGTCTGCTCGCAGCTCACAAAGTTTTCTGGTACATATCTCCAATTCGACTTCCGCAGGTGCCACGGATTTTACTGGAAAGCTCTTCACCTTCATCTTCTCCATGCGCAATACATCTCTTAATAACATCCTTTTTTCCGCAACCGTATTTCCAATAGGCAAATCCCTCACCTGAAGCTCATACGTGAGTTCATCTCCTAATAACCGATTTACCTCCATATTTCCTCACAGAATGACCTAATATTCAAGTTATCCAAGGATCTGACAAAACCAAGGGGTTGGGCGTTACGTAACTATATACAATTCCCCCCCTACCTAATAGAAAGAGAAAAACCAAACCTATACAAAGCTATACACCTCTGAGAAAGAAACGGCAAGTGTGTGTAACAACTACCCGTGCGGAACCTGATAAATCCCTAGAGCATAAAAAAAATCCCTCTACGCTAGTAGACCCTATTGAAAGCTCTATCCACCAGCAGAATGTAAAACTGCTAAACAACAAACACATTCACCTACGCTAAACTAATAATCATTATTTACTTACATTAACGAGTGTCCAAGTACCCTTGGCATTACCCTCGTAACAAATATCTTCCTTAAATAACACAAAACTACTAAGTAAGAAGCGTCTACACCGAATCTGCACGGAACCAAACATACATCAAAGGAACCAACCCAGAGCGTAAGCGGAACCAACTCTATCCGTCGTTCTGTGGTCGTGCGCACAAAACGCAAAATTCCTCAGCACCGTTTCTGTAATAGGCATAAGGCAATGCTCGGATAGACCTAAAAGAGGTACTTATGTTGCTAGGTCTCCCTTTACAGGCCAGTAGGCAGTCTATGATGACTAATAATACAACAAATTTTTCAATTTTACAACCCCCCCAACCCCCAAATTTTCATCCCTACCCAAAAACAAAGTAGAAAATGATCAGGAACACCTAAAAGGCCTTATTACTAACGGGGTTTGCTAAATGGTTTTGGTGCCAATTTTTGTCAATTTTATGTTAGGCACCCTGCACCAATTTATGAGATGCTCAGCTCAGTCGGGGGTTCTTCTATGCTGTGATCTCCCTTACTGTCTTGTCCTCTGTTTGACAGTTGAAGGTTAGGGTGGAAAGAGGGGTGAATTCTGGGATTCTCCCTGATACTAAAATGCTGAAATCAATGGATCACCTAACGGTTTATTCTCGATTAAAAATATACAAAAATGGCAATAACGTTGCGAAGTACCTGTCTGGGAGAAAGGAGAGTGCCCCGGTCTCTTACAAGCTAGAATGCGTCAGTCGGTCATGACTGATAAAACTACACCTAAACGTTATCTAAATACACGACAGTGATTATGGATTGGGGCCCCGCTATCTTACGTTGCTATTCCACTACAATACCTATGTCTGGTAAGTATACTGTCTAATGGCAAAAGTTAAAAATAGCTAAACTAAATCCTATTTTCAGATGTTCTTCTAAAGAAGCAGTTACAGGATCTACAACTTATGCTATCTCCCACCTGTATTCCAAAGCACTATGTCCTGGGTCTTCTGGAAATACCTTATTAGCTGGTCGGCATGAAGCGAGGTAGCAAAGCATGCATACAATGATAGAGTGAAGCAGTCGTTCTAGCAAGTACCAAGCAGATAATTAGAGATGACATGCAAGCAAAAGAGTTGGACAGTTCTTAGGGTTGGCAGTTGGCGATGGGCTTCGACTCAGCCTAAAAGCCTATGGTGTTGAGCCTAAAAACCTATGGTGTTGAGCCTAAAAAGCCTACAAGAGGAATATGTTAGATGCCTGGAAGCAAATAAGCAACACTTAAAGCAATAATTAGTCATGGCCACAGATGTGAAAGAGCAATATAGAGAGAGCCATATGACCAATTCTCATGAAAGGAGGTTATGCACCTACCGTTGGTGTTGGGTGGCTTTAGAGTGTTTCCTTTGGAAGCTGTGTGAGGTGGATTTGATACGAATCCCACAGAAGTGGTTCTACAGACACTGTAAATAGCAAATCCAATCCTACACAGTATGTTTTCTCACTCAAATCCGCAAAATATGCGAAGTGACCACCTGGTCCAAGTGAAACAGAGAAGTGAAAGGGAAATGGCTTTTTCTCATGAAAATCGGCGCTAAACTCGCCTGTCATATGGTAATGAACTGTGGTGATTGAATTCTGTGGTACGACCTTGGTTCAACTGTCTACCAGGTACAAAGTGATAGATGTCAATCAGAAGAAAGACTAACCTCTTCTTCATTAACATGGACATGTAAACAATAGTTTTGGAATGATGGAATGCCAAGGTAAGTTCATGTGAATTTAATTAAATATAATATTGATATCTTTGTCTTTCCAGATGACTGCAGCTATAGAAGACTGGAATACTTTGTAAATACAAACTGGACTAGCAGTGTACATACAATATGCTGAATAAATGGACTTAATACTATAAACATATATGTGTGTTATTTACAATAAGCCTAAATCTGAGTAAGTATTTAATATACATATGTTACATTTTAAACTAGGTTACCAAAGGTAATGCTGGGCGATACTGCCATTTAAATAACATTCAAGCAAATACGTACTAGATATATTTTTGACACGTAACAGCCTAAAAACGAAGCTTAGGGAATATTTGAAACTTTTCGTTTTTTGCTTATTACTCTGCCGCCAATGCACCGATTTTCAAAATGATACCAGCATTACCTACTACGACCTGACAACATATAGCTGCCCAAATTTCATCAAAATCCATGGAGCGGTTACTGAGAATACGAGGCTAGAAAAACGGGCACAGACAGATAGACCGACAGACCGACAGACCGACAGACCGACAGACCGACAGACCGACAGACCGACAGACCGACAGACCGACAGACCGACAGACCGACAGACCGACAGACCGACAGACCGACAGACCGACAGACCGACAGACCGACAGACCGACAGACCGACAGACCGACAGACCGACAGACCGACAGACCGACAGACCGACAGACCGACAGACCGACAGACCGACAGACCGACAGACCGACAGACCGACAGACCGACAGACCGACAGACCGACAGACCGACAGACCGACAGACCGACAGACCGACAGACCGACAGACCGACAGACCGACAGACCGACAGACCGACAGACCGACAGACCGACAGACCGACAGACCGACCGACCGACCGGCCGACCGACCGACCGACCGACCGACCGACCGACGGACCGACGGACCGACAGACCGACCGACCGACAGACCGACAGACCGACAGACCGACAGACCGACAGACCGACAGACCGACAGACCGACAGACCGACAGACCGACAGACCGACAGACCGACAGACCGACAGACCGACAGACCGACAGACCGACAGACCGACAGACCGACAGACCGACAGACCGACAGACCGACAGACCGACAGACCGACAGACCGACAGACCGACAGACCGACAGACCGACAGACCGACAGACCGACAGACCGACAGACCGACAGACCGACAGACCGACAGACCGACAGACCGACAGACCGACAGACCGACAGACCGACAGACCGACAGACCGACAGACCGACAGACCGACAGACCGACAGACCGACAGACCGACAGACCGACAGACCGACGGACCGACGGACCGACGGACCGACGGACCGACGGACCGACGGACCGACGGACCGACGGACCGACGGACCGACGGACCGACGGACCGACGGACCGACGGACCGACGGACCGACGGACCGACGGACCGACGGACCGACGGACCGACGGACCGACGGACCGACGGACCGACGGACCGACCGACCGACAGACCGACAGACCGACAGACCGACAGACCGACAGACCGACAGACCGACAGACCGACAGACCGACAGACCGACAGACCGACAGACCGACAGACCGACAGACCGACAGACCGACAGACCGACAGACCGACAGACCGACAGACCGACAGACCGACAGACCGACCGACCGACCGACCGACCGACCGACGGACCGACGGACCGACAGACCGACAGACCGACAGACCGACAGACCGACAGACCGACAGACCGACAGACCGACAGACCGACAGACCGACAGACCGACAGACCGACAGACCGACAGACCGACAGACCGACAGACCGACAGACCGACAGACCGACAGACCGACAGACCGACAGACCGACAGACCGACAGACCGACAGACCGACAGACCGACAGACCGACAGACCGACAGACCGACAGACCGACAGACCGACACACAGACCGACGGAAATGAGTGACGTGGATTTTCGTTATGTAGACATCATAAAACGCCCAAAAAGTATATTATCTCAAAATCGAAAATTTTTGCGATTACAATACTCCCTTCATATTATATCGGTTTGGGAAGTAAAAACCTAGAAAATGATAAAGAACGGTTTGTGTATCGCTGGTATTTTTCGTCTCAGAGTCTGATGAGGTTTTATAATAATATTGGAATTGAACTAACGTCTATTATTCACTGTGAATTAATTCAAGAATTAGCTTTAAGATGTACTATATGTAATACATTATTTTCAAAGCATTGCAGTTTAAGGCTGCATGTGAAAAAATTTCACCCTAGTAAGTTCACAACAGAGACGTCTGTACAAAACAAAAAAAAACCGCCATCAAATATTTAAAATACATACTTGCCAAACCAGACGCCGAAGAAGCAAAATAATATTGCGCTAAACCTTATATATCCAACAGAACAAAATTAATTGAATTTCAATATAAATAAATTGTTTATTATTTTTTATTTTGATCATTTATAATTTTAAAACTGATTCCTTTTCGAATACCTAAGAATATTAAACTAATTGATAAAATAATACAATTTACGTTGCATTTTCACTTTCAAGTTTAAAAATATAAGGAGCGACAATTTTCAAATCATAACATGACATTAGTACTCTGCGCATGCGGAAGTCAGGGAGCCAAAGTACATTTGGTGCGGCTAGCCGCTTCTGGTCTGGAAGACCCGGTTCACGATAACATCGGGTGAAACCAGGTTTCGGACAGAGTTGTTACCATTTGAAAGAGGCGTCTTCCAAGGAGACTCCTTGAGTCCCTTGCTCTTTTGAATCTCGCTACTGTCTGTGTTCATAGCGCTGAAAATTACTAAGGGATACAGCTGCGGCACGCCCGATTACCGGAGGCACAAGGTCACCCACGTGTCTTACATGGATGACCTCAAACTCTGTGCCTCCGGACAACGCGATTTAGAACAGTCGCTGAGGGTATTGCAGGATTACAGTCAAGCTATTGGTGTGGAGTTCGGGGCAGACAAATGTGCCATAGTTCATCTCAAAAGAGGACGTTGCGGAGATAGTAGAGATGAGGAGCAGCTCGTTGATGGCAGCATCTTGCGATAAACAGCCGAAATGCGAACCAGTTTAGAACAAACGTTAGCCGAAACGATAGAAATGAGAACCAGTTTCGAACAAAGCTTAGAAAAAGCTGCAGCCAATCTTCAAGATAAACTAAAGCACCACCAGGACGAGGCAGTTATGAACCTTGAAGAAAAGCTAAAGAAACTTCAAGACGAGGCAGTCGCAGATTTGAAGAGTGGACAGGAATTTGTGATGGTTAGGCTGGAGGAACAGGAGCAAGCGGTAGGCCAGGCATTAGAAGATCAAGACCAACGTATTAGTGCAATAGAGACACAAATAGTGACAGTAGCGACATCACAAAAGAACGTTGAGGAACAGCTGCAGCAAGTGGAAGATCGTGTCAATGAAATCGTCACAGAGAAGCTGCGATATCTTAGTGCAGGTGAGAAGAGTTTAACTGCAGTAGCACCCGCTTTACATGACAGACACAGTGGCGTAGTAGCAAACCCCTATCCATACAATGGCAAATCGTCATGGGACATTTATTACATGCAATTTGAAAACATCGCACGTATGAATAACTGTTCGAATGAAGAGAAAGCTTGTGTGCTGACATCGATGCTCAGAAACTCTGCAGCAGCTATTTTGGAAAATCTCTGCTCGTCAGATCTACGTGACTATGACAAGATAATGTCTGCACTAAAGTTACGTTTTGGAGACGCGCACTTAACAGAGATATTACATGGTCAACTGCACAACCGAACACAACAAGCCAAGGAGGATCTGACCATGTTTTCATATAAAGTCCAAAGCTTAGCTAAACGAGCATTCGCCAACAGCCCCCTCGAGACACAGGAATACGTTGCTGCTCGTCAGTTTGTCGAAGGCATTGCGGACCTGGACGTTCACCGAATCGTAAGACTATCCAGTTCCAGAACCTTACAGGATGCTTTGGTCAAGGCTCTAGAAATTGAAGCTGCCACAAAAGCCACGCGAATGACGCGGAGGGTGCGCTCTGTAGAACAAGATGATGAAGTAGAAGTCAGGGCTACATCGTTCGTTCCAAGAAGAAGAGGTAGTACCTTCCAAAGAAACTCAGTTCGCAGAAATCTAGAAGGAGCTGAGAAGTTTACGTGTTGGAGATGTGGGCAGAAGGGGCACCTTAGAGTAGGCTGCCGCATACAGGTCAATGAAGGAGCAGTTTGACAGAGACACGAAGAATTTGCTGAAGAAGAACGAGGGAACTATCGCTAAGCTTCAAGGACAACACAGAGTAGCCATGAGGGAACTTACAGCAGACCGGGATAGGCTAAAGCAGTTGCTTGACTCTCAGAAACGGGAATGTATGGGTGCTAAAAGCAAGTTTGAAAGGGACAAAAAGAATATGTTGAAGAAGAATGACCAACACGAGGCAGCCTTGAGAAAGCTCAACGAAAAACGCGACAGAGAAGTTTCTGCTTTGAAAAATGAAATCAACAGATTGAAGGCTTTGCGTCAGCCAAAGAAAGGGGAGGATAGATGTGACCAAGCTAAGGACGAAAATGCAATGCTCAAACAGAAGATTACCCAGCTGCAGCCTGAGAACGCATCCTTAAAGAAATACCTGGACCACGCGATTGTGCAATCCAAAAAGGCCGCGGTTAAGGAAGACGAGTCAAGGTTGAGAGAAAGTTTGGTGCATCATGAAGCAGAAATCAAGAATATGAAACCAGATATGACAGATGCGCTTGATAGTGTGAGAAAGATCATGGAAGACTTGTATAAAGTAAGAGACGTTAACAATAAGATGAAAGAGCAACTGGCGAATTTAGAAAATGAGAAAGTTGAAAAAGGAGCTGGAAGACGCTTTGGTTGCAGTACAGGCTGATAGTTCTGGGATGAAACAATTGAAGTACGGGCATAATAAGATAAAGCAGAAGATTGCGCAGATGGGAAGCGAGGTCGATAGCGATATGCTAAAGAAGGATTCCAACAAAGTCATCGAAAATGCATGCAAAGGTGTGTACGAAATATCAGCGATGCAAAATGACGATGTAGATTTGAAGCAAATATTGGCGCAGCTGGAGAGAGAAAACGCGAAGATAGGAACAGAGCTTGAAGTTGTACTCAAGGACGTGTCGTGGGGCTCTGATCAAGCCGCGCAACCAAGGAGCGAAAATGGTAAGCAGAAGAACAGGATTGCGCAACATGAAGACAAACTGAGCAGACTCACAGAGGAACTGGCGAGCAACCTGAGTGACGAGAAGGGAGTGTCGAGAGTTGACAGCCGACAAAACGAAAAGGCGCAACTGAAGAGGATGACAGCAGAGTTAGGAAAAGAGAACGCCGCTGGAGCTGAAAATGAGAATCACAAGTTGAGCAAAGGATATCGCAGTTACAAGGTGATCTGGTATGGTCTTACAACACACGACAGAAAGAAAGGCAGATGTCCGAAGCTCCAACATCATTTGGAGGGACCTTACTTGGTGACGAACCGTCTCAATGACTTGGTCTACAGGTTATGTACGGGAAGTGGAAGGTCGACTATACTGATGTCTGTGGTGATACAAGAATCGAAGTTGTTCGTCGAGGACGCCGACCGTTATGGGGGAAACATACGGTATATTATGATATTCGTGTATTGTGTATTAGTTGTCATGCATGATGTAAAGTCAAAGTGTTAGGTTACATCTTTGAAGTGTAAGAGTCATCGAATCGTCTAGAGTTTTCGGGAATGACGGATGGGCATTCTAGAATATCATCGAATTCTCTAGATGGTTCGATGAAGTGTATATTGTAACAATAAAAATGTTGCCTGGTCATGAACTAACCAGCCAACACTTTCATTACTCATAGCAACCAGCAGCTCAGTAGTTTTGCATGAGACTAGGGTATGTAGGTGCGTGCGTGTGTGCGTGAGTGCGTGAGTCCAGTTAGCCGCCAAGAAATGAAAAATAGGACAACAATGGTTTAATAAAGACTTATTTTAGTATATATATGAATGCAGTACATTATATTTTTTTTAAATTACTCAACTCGGAGGGAAGTCCTGGTAGTGCCCTTCTGAAAAGAAGGTGGTGCTCCAGAGGGCTGGCTTCTTCGGAGAGTTCAGGTGGTGGCATGGAAGAGGTGCGGTGCCCCCAAAGAAAAGTTGTCTTCATTTTGGCACCCCGAGAAAAAAGAAGGTGGCTTTGGTGGTGGCACCCCGACAAAAGATGTTCTTCATGGTGGCACCCCGAAAAAAGGTGTTCTTCATGGTGGCATCCCGACAAAAAAGGTGGTCTTGATTGTGGCACCCCGACAAAAAGGTGGTTCTCCTTGATTAAGACATAATGGCACAGACACAAAAGATTGTCTTAGAGAGACATAATTACATTAGCTGTTAACTATATGAGTTCAGAAAGCAAAAGGAAGGAGGTATGTGTTTCGACATAAAAGGTAACCTTGGTGGAGAGTGAGAGCATACCCCCACTCATTAGATATGCGCAGACGGTGTAATATAAAAATCTTTCCATCTGAAAGAAAGTAGAGATGGGAAAAAGGTAGGGGTGAGAAGCAAAATAGTTATAAAAATGTACTAGTATAATGAGGAAGCAGTTGCTAAAAATGGAAGTTGTAAACTCTTTGTATATGGTAGCCAAGTAAATAATATAAAAATAATTTTGAAAACGGGTGAACCATTACACTCGGCCCCACTTAACGAGAAAAAAATTTGAGAAGCATTCGAGAATTTTTTTTTAAAGAAAGTAAAGTTAAAGTTATCACTGAGGGATCAAAATGAACCATTTGTCCTGATAACAAAGTCAGATTATGTTTTCGTGCTTTCCCATGCAAATCTCAAGAAATTGTAGTAATCTACAATCTACAAAGTCTATCAAGGTGCATGAGAGAGCAAGAAGACGCAGGTAGAAAACAAAAATGTTGGAAGAGAAATGGGAAGAAAAAGAGACAGCCTCAAGTCTACCAAACAAGAGGGATGGTTATAGCACCAACTCGCTTAAAAGTACAGTGAAGCTGCACTGAATATGTACTACACAATGAAGATAATAAATTGTGAAGTAAAAAAAAAACAAATGTACGCAACCTATCAAACCCTAATATACTTAAGACCTAAAGAAAAAAAAGCTCATCAAAACTTTGACAGACAACAAAGAGTTTCAAGATTCACTAAAATAACTACAATACCTATACAAAATCTAAATACCCTAAATAACCATAAGTAATTTTCAAACAAAATAGAGATAACCTTAATATTCTCAGCAAAAGATTGTAAAATATTCCACTGAACAGACTCAAGAGAAAATTCAGATCTCTAAAGTATAAGTATAAAACCAAACTATTACCATTTATGAAATATTAAATGAAAAAAAAATTGTAACACCATAAGTGTTTCTATGAAAACCAAAAAAAAATTTAAATTTTGATCAAAATTTTTTCTAAGTACTAACCATAATCCAGTAATGTTCTGATTCAATAAAAAAATTTGCAATCCAGTGATGTTCTGATTTGATAAAAGATCTTACTATAATCCAGTAATGCTCTGATTCGATAAAAAAAATATGATTCAGTGATCAACAAAAAAAATGTTGGGCGCCAGTAGTCTAAATTAAGACTACAAAAAAAAAAGCAATTAAAAACAAGTGCTTGAGTGATATCATTTCAAAGTCAAATACATGAAGTTTTTCAAGTGACAAACAACGAAGTAAATTCGGAGAAGTGTTGTGTCATAATAGATTCAAAAGAATAAATTCACAAAGGATTAACAAGATTAAATTCCAAAATCAATTCAGGGAAAATTTACACATCATATTAAACTTGAAAAGAAAATTCAGGGAAAGCTTATGTCTCAAATTGTATTCAAAAATAAATTCAGGGAAAATTATACATCATGTGACAATTTAAAGTAGGCAAAATTGCTTAAGTGAAATAAGTATCACAGATCTAATGTTCAGTAATAAATTGATTCAAAAAAAAAAAAATCAAACATCAGTGTAAGTTTAAGATCTAATCAGGAAAAACTATTAAAGAGTGCATGAGCCTATACAACAGAAAACAAAAGCTTGAACTATTTGTGAGTATGTAAGAACAAGTATCTTAGTCGATTAAAAATTATAAGGTTCTAGTAAGCTAAAAATCGAAGATTAAATGCAAAATTTCAAGAAATGTTACCAAGATTTTAATCCATCAAATATCAGATTATTAAAACTGTAACAAACTCACATCAAGTTATGAGTGCAAAGCGAAAATCGCAAAGTTATAAATTCAAAGTGATTTAAAAAAAACTAAACTGTGAAAAACAGATCATGTGAAAGAAACTAAACATGAAAATCTCAGGCCTACAAAAGTCATTCCAAATACGCTGCAGATTTGTAGAAACGGATACCAGGATAACTAAAGAGGATAGAGACAATCAGGTGTAATTTCGTTCATGAGAGCTAAGTGAATTTTTTTTAAGCCGTAAATTTTAAAGTGATTTTAAAGTCATAAGAAATCTACTATAATGAACATTGAACAAGTACCATGAAAACAAATCACACATGAAAATCGCAAACCTACAAAAGCTGCACCAGATACGCTGCAGATTTATAGGAACGCATACCACGATACAGTCAACAGGATAGCAACAATCAGGGATGATTTTATTCATGAGTGAAAATTCAAAAGTCGAATAAGTGTCTTATGAGCTCACACAAAGTTGAAATAACATGACGTGGCATAAATGAACATAGGATTTCAGAAATCTACCAACAACAATGTAAAATACAATGTACCATATCAAAAGTGTTTCTTATACGCCAGAGGCTTCAAGATCTGCCCGAAATACGCCAAATTTATAGGAATGCATATCACGACAGACAAGTGAACAGAAAGTGCATATAAAGAAAACGCTTTCAATTCAAGAAACGTCATAGGACTTACATCCGTCTCTATAACACAAAATTTGGAAAAAAAAATTCCATAACAAATAATATTTCTGAAAACATGTTACAATATACTACAAAATTCAATAAATTTATAATACAAATTAAATCGATTAATCAAAGTTTTAAGAACTATCAAAACTATCATTAAAAATTCAAAAGAGTGTGCTCACAAATGTTCAGTATGGTTAAATTTAAATTTGCTCAGATCTTGGAAATCGATGTTAAACTATAGTTGTCACAATAGTATGTATGTCAAAAATTTTGGACTATAATTTTTCAGAAGGTTGCAAGCAACGGTCTTAAATGTCCTAATGGGATCTATTGGCAGACTCTTACTGCCGCCTAGAATTTCAAGAGGCGCTGGCTAATTCTTTCTTTGACAGTGACGCTTGAAGGGAGAATAACAGCGCATTTTCCTTTCAGACGTCTCGCATCTTCGCCCAGTACAGCAGGGCGTATGAACTTTTGGGACTGTGATATACATAAGGTTGATAAACAACGGTTTCAGGTGTCCTAAGGAGATCTATTAGCAGACTCTTACTGCTGCCTAGAATTCTTAAGGGGCGCTGGCTAATTCTTTTTGGATGCTAATGCTTGAAGAGAGAATTAAATTTTCCCTTCAAACATTAAGTATCCTCGCCCAGTACAGCAGGGCGTATGAATTTCTGGGACTGTCATTTACATAAGGTTGATAAACAACGGTTTTAAATGTTCTAAGGAGATCGATTAGCAGACTCTTACTGCTGCCTAGAATTTTTGAGGGGCGCTGGCTAATTCTTTTTGGACACTAATGCTTGAGGAGAGAATTAAATTTTCCCTTCAAACATTAAGCATCCGCGCCCAGTACAGCAGGGCGTCTGAAATTTTGGGACTATGGTAGTTCATAAAGTTGCATAACAACGGTCTGAAATGTCCTGAGTGATCTATTGGCAGACTTTTACTGCCGCCTAGAATTTTTGAGGGGCGCTGGCTAATTCTTTTTGGACACTAATGCTTGAGGAGAGAATTAAATTTTCCCTTCAAACATTAAGCATCCGCGCCCAGTACAGCAGAGAGTATGAATTTTTGTAACATGGACTTATAAGCAGAATTGTCAATCATTATATAACAACAACAAAGAATAGTGTTGATCACTTTCTGAACCAGTCTTAATCACCATCTGAATCAGAACTATCACTTGAATTATTACCCAAATAGGTATCATTATTATCTAAACTATTGTCAGGTTTAAGATATTTGACATGAAAATCTGCTATACTAATATTACCATCCAAATCTTTCAATGTATAAACTAAAGGTGACTTTACTCTATAAACAATGCAGGGGATAAACTTTGGACATAACTTCGCACAGAAATTATCAGCAGCTTTTGAAAGAATGAAATTACGTTTCAAAACTCTATCACCAACTTTGAATCTAAGATCTCTCCTTCGCAAGTTATAACGATTTTTGTTGGCTTCATAAGGCTGATATCAACGTCATTCTTAGCATCATCGGCAATGATTCCATAAAATGATCCATCAACTGGCACATTTCGATAAAAGTTTAAATAGCTAGGTGAATATCCTGTAACTTCATGCTTTGCTAATCTAATTGCCTGGGCTATTTGATGAACAGACTGATCCCAGGTATTGTGAGAACTTTTTATGTACGATCTAATTGCAGTGACAATAGTCCTATTCACTCTTTCACAAGGGTTAACTTGAGGAGTGTACCTTGCATTATACCAGATTTTCTGTACATTATAGGAGCTAGCAAGAGCTTTAAATTCTTTAGAGATAAATTGAGGTCCATTGTCAACTACAATGATCTGTGGAACTCCAAAAATGAGAAATACTTGATTTTCTAGAAATTTAACTATGGACGTTGATGTGGCTTTAGGCATAGGATGTACTAAAACAAGTTTTGTAAACCAGTCACAAACTACAAGAAGAAATCTATTACCCTTTTTAGAACGAGGGTATGGTCCTAAAAGATCAGCAGATATCATTTGAAATGGAAATTTGATGTCTCGGTACTTTCCCATCAAACCAGCTTGGGGTAAATAACCTGGTTTACATTGAGCACAAATTTTGCATGAATTCACATATATTCTAACTGACTGTTTCATTTTTGGCCAATAATATAGAGCTGATAACCTAGATAGCGTTTTGAATACACCTAAATGACCTGAAGTGGAATCATCATGATACAATTTTAAAAGTTTTGACCTATTAGGTGTTGGTACAACTATTTTCCAATCTGTATACGTCTCTGAAACAGGATCGT
Source organism: Callosobruchus maculatus (assembly GCA_951848785.1). Taxonomy (NCBI): domain Eukaryota; kingdom Metazoa; phylum Arthropoda; class Insecta; order Coleoptera; family Chrysomelidae; genus Callosobruchus; species Callosobruchus maculatus. The sequence goes on from CATOUR010000045.1 coordinate 3,734,603, forward strand.
CAGATAAAATATGTTTGTAAAGAACATTATTTTCTACTTTAAACGATGGATATAAATCCGGATTGTTACTGACTTTGCTAATCATTTTTCGATACCACCTATCTGGAGTTAACTCATTTAAATTTAATATTGAAACATCTATATCTTCATGTACTCTAGATAAAGCATCGGCAACAGGAATTTCTTTGCCTTTGCGATGGATAATTTTAAAGTTATACGGTGAAAGGCGATATAACCATCTAGACAATCTAGGTGAAGGATTTTTAAGACCTTGAATCCATTGCAAAGATGAATGGTCAGAGGTAACGTTAAATTTTGTATGTTCAACATAACAGCGAAAATGTTCTATACTTAGCAAAACTGCAAGCAGTTCTTTCTCTGTGGTGGAATATTTTCTTTGGGCCGTGTTGAGAGTCTTACTAAAGTACGCTATGGGATGTTCTAAACCATGTTCCTCCTGGAAAACTACACTACCAACTCCAGAATCCGAAGCGTCACAGACAATGGAAAAGGGCTTAGTGAAGTCTGGACTAGCAAGAACGGGAGCAGTAGTCAGCAAGCCTTTGATCTTCTCAAAAGCCTCAGCAGCTTCGGGTGTCCAAGTAATGGACTGACCTTTCTTTAGGTTCTTTAACAAATCTGTAATTGGAGAAGCTACTGTACTGACACAGGCCTGTGGCCGTCGAAAGGTGTAAACTCGCGTGAATCTGCTCCGATATTAAACTCGAAATAAACGGGAAATATCGAGCAAAAATTTTCACATTGTGGTGTAAGCGTGAGTTTAGTAGCCGTAGTGGTATGTACATGACAAAAAAATACGTTTTGGAAAGGGACAGATTTAGAAATATCATATTAATAATATCGTGCCGTAACCTCCGAGCCGTTGAGGCGGGAAGCGGTGCCGAGCGGGGAACAGGTGATAAGAAAGAATATTTGTTGTTTTGGTGAAATAGTGCTAAGAGACAGAGGCGTCACGCAGTTGCGGTTGAAGGGTTCAAGAGGGCATACAGAGGGTGAGTCTTTAGAGTGTAGTAGTAGCTTAGAAATATGGATTCGGACGACTATTCCACTGATGATAGCAGGAAGAGGAAAGTCCAAAGAGAAAATGAGGATGGTCCTTTTGGAAGGAGCTCCAAAATCATCAGAACACCTTCAAAGACAAAATCAAGAACAGACGACAAACTGGATGCACTTTTAGATTTGGTTAAAGAAATGAAATCTGAAATGCATGAAATGAGATTAGACCAGAAAAGAGTTAAAGAAGACATAAGTAAAATAATGCAAGAAAACACTGTACTTAGGCAGGAGAATCAAGAACTCAAAAAAGAAAACAAAGAAATCAAAGATAGATTGGAATAAGTGAGTGATAGGGTGGAGTGGTTAGAAAAGGAGAAAAAGAAGAAAAACGCTGTAATAACAGGGGTCAACACGGATACAATTCAGGCAGCTGTTCTAAAAGATTATATGCAGGATATGTTTAAAAATCTGTTGGAAGTAGAAGTACAGGTGAAATCGTCACAAAAATTGGGAGCCAGAGTTTGCTTAGTTGAATTTGAGAAGGAAGAAGATAAGGAAAAGTTGATGAAAAACAACTACAAACTCAAAAATTTTAAAGACGGAAAAATTTTCATAAACGAGGATTCCACTAAGAAGGAAAGAGAAAAGGCGAAACAGATAAGGATTGTAGCAAAGGAGTAAAGGAGTAAAGGAAAACAGGTAAAAATAGGGTATAGCAAATTGGTAGTAAACGGACAGGTATGGAAATGGAATAATGCAACTAAAGGGTTAGAAATCTCAAAAAACTGACGGTAAATAATGTTGATCAGGAGCACGGCATGAATAGAAATACTGCTATGAACATGGATATGAGAGGAAAAAAGGGATTTAATTGTAGTAAGAAATTTGTAACAACTCCGTACAAAGTAAATCATATCAGATTAGGTACTTGGAATGTACGAAGTATTTATGAGGAAGGAGCAGGAAAGCAGCTGACTAGAATCATGGGACAATACAAAATGGATATTCTTGCACTCCAGGAGACAAAGCTTAAGGGGAAGTCGATTTCAAAAATTGGTAACTATACTTTTCTAAGTAGTGGGGGGGAAGACAGAATGCTAGGAACAGGGTTTTTAGTAAATAAAGAGATAGAGAAGGCTCTAATAGCATTTGAGCCTATCTCAGAAAGAATGTGCTGGATTAGAGTAAGAGGCAAGTACCGGAAATTGACTATTTTGAACATCCATGCACCATCTGAACAGAAAGACATTGATGAAAAGGTTAAGTTCTATGAGCAAGTACAAAATATAATAGAAAAGTTCCCAAGATACGATGTCAAAATGTTAATAGGGGATCTGAATGCCAAGGTAGGAACAGAAGAAATGTACTCAAGGGTAACAGGTGGAAAAGGCAAACATGAATGTAGTAACCAAAACGGAAAATTGATAATCGAATTTGCTATGCAGTATAATATGAAAATAATGAGCACGCACTTTGATCACAAAAATATCCACAAATCAACATGGATCTCTCCTGACGGACAAACAGAAAATCAAATAGATCATGTTCTGATTGATGAAAGGCATTCGAACAGTATCAAAGATGTTAGAAGTTACAGAGGCGCAGACATCAGCTCTGATCATTTTTTGGTTGTAGCAAAAATGAAACAGGAATGGCCCAGAAGTCAAGCAAACACCAAGGCGAGCAGAATGAAGAAATATAACTGCAAACTCCTGGAAAATAATGAAAGAAAAAACAAGGTGCAGGAACAGATAAAGATGAAATTGGAAAAAATCGAAGCAGTGGATATTGAAGGCAAGTGGCAGCAGATTCAAACGGCAGTTACAGAAGTGGCGGATGAATGGCTCAAGGAAGGTGCAAAAAATAAATGCAAAGAATGGTTTGACTCCGATTGTGAAAAAGCATTAGAAGAAAGAAATCAAGCGGGACTGGAGATGCTAAATAAGCGCAGTATGAAAAGTAAAACTAAATATGAGCAACTGAGAAAGAAGGTGAAACAACTTTGCAGAAACAAAAAGAGAGAATGTTGGGAAGCAAAATTACAAAATATAGAAAACCAAATGATAACAAATAATATCAGGAATTTTTACCAAGAAGTGAAAAAGGGTAAAGTAGATGGACACAAGAAAACAACATTTTTCAGATCCAAAGACGGTGAACTAATTGGGGACATAGATGGGAAGTTAAGCAGGTGGGCAGAATATTTTACAGATTTACTGAATGAGGTGGAGGATGGAGCAAAGGAGGAAGATGCGGAGGCAATCACAGAGGACAATGAGGAGTTCATTGAAAAACCAACAGAAGCAGAGACTGAGGAAGTTATAATCAAATTAAAAAACAACAAAAGTGGTGGAGAAAATGGATTTCAAGCGGAAATTTGGAAAAATGGTGGAATAAATCTGGTAAACAGATTGATAAATCTAATTTGGCAAATATGGGAAGAAGAGAAAATACCCGATGACTGGAAAACTGCTATTATCTGCCCAATACATAAGAAAGGTGATTTAACACACTGCTCCAATTACAGATGTATCGCACTTTTAGATGTTGCTTATAAAATTTTAGCGTTGATCATAAGAGGAAAACTGAATAGGTACAGTGATAACCGCATTGGTGAATACCAAGGAGGTTTCAGGAAAGGCAGGTCAACTATCGATCAAATAGCCACTATCAAGCATATACAAAGTAGCAGCTATGAACAAAATTTGGCACTGCATATGCCTTTTATTGACTATAAGCAGGCTTACGATTCAATTGACAGGAATAAATTGTATAGTGCTTTAGTAAAAATGGATGTCCCACAGAAAATAATAAACCTGATCAAAATGACACCAAGCTATACATCTAATAAAGTAACACTACGGGGGAAGGTTTCAAAACGGTTTGAAGTCAACAGGGGCTTAAGACAAGGAGATCCATTATCTGCCGTATTATTCAATTTGGTTCTAGAAAACATTTTGAGAGAAGCTAAATTACATACAAAAGGGCTGGTATATCATAATAGGCATCAGATAATCGCTTATGCTGACGATATCGTATTACTTACTAGGACAAAGGACGAATTAGGAAAAATATTTAAGGAAATTGAGCGATTTTCCAAAAAGTACGGGCTTGTTATAGACGAGGATAAGACCAAACACATGGCAATGAGGACAAGTGAGGAGGGGAAAGAAAAATATGTAATATTAAAAGGGGACAATGCAAAAGTATACAAATTTGAAAAGGTAGAGCAGTTTATCTATTTAGGAGTTGTAATAACTAGTAACAGTGAGGAGGATAGTGAAATCGAACAAAGAATAATGAGAGGAAACAAAGCGATGGGGTGCCTTATGAAAATGCTGACATCAAAGTTTATTTCTAGAAAAACAAAACTAAAAGTATACAATACGATAATCAGAACCTCAGTTTTGTATGGAAGTGAGCTATGGATTCTAAACAAAAATAATGCTGCTAAATTGGAGATATGGGAAAGAAAAATATTAAGGAGAATTTTAGCCGGTGTTAGACAGGAAGATGGGCAATGGCGAAGAAGAACGAATAAATAGCTTATGGACATCTACCAACGTCCTAGCATTGCACAAGTCGCTAGAGCTCAGAGAGTAAGATGGCTGGGACACGTTTATCGAATGGCGCCCGAAAGAATTACCAGAAGAGCACTGTTGGAAGGATACGGAGGAAGGAGGAATAGGGGTAGACCTAGGAAAAAATGGCTACAGGCAGTGAAAGAAGATTTGAAAAAACTGGGTGTGCAAAACTGGGAAGTCCAAACAAGGGATAGGAAGAAATGGCAAACTATAGTGAAGACAATTGAAGCCATGAGCCTTTAAGGCTTGTAGTGCTGTTTTATATATATATTGTACTGAAGTCTTTGAGAAAACGACGATAATAACCAAACATGCCAATCAATCTGCGAATTTCGGTTGTATTCCGTGGTGAAGGGTAAGATAAAAAGGCTGATACCTTTTCAGGATTAGTTCTAAGACGCACAAAATAGCCTAAGAACGTAAGAGATGAACGAGCAAAGTGGCATTTATCAAAATTTACTGTTAAGTTTGCATTTTTCAAACGTATGTATACTTCTTCCAGAACTTTAAGGTGCGTAGAAAAGTCAGCACTTACTACTATGATGTCATCTAGATAGTAAAATACATAAGGTTCAAGATCAGGACCAATAACCATGTCTAACAAGCGACACATGGCACTTGAGCTATTTGATAAACCAAAAGGGAGTCTGCGAAAGCAATACATTCCCTTTCCACGGACTGAAAAAGCTGTTTTTAGTTTTGATTCCTCGTCCAATGGAATTTGGAAGAATGCAGATTTTAGATCTATTGATGATAGATATTTAGCATCCCTGACTCTAGTTATTATTGTCTCTATCAAAGGTGGTGGATAAGCATCTGGTACAGTGACAGAATTTAGCTTCCTACCATCAAAACAGACTCTGTAGGAGCCATCTTTCTTGCTCACAAGCCACAAAGGTGGATTCCATGCACTCTGGCAAGACTCAATAATGCCCATCGCAAGCATTTCATCTATCTCTTTGTGAAGAGCCTTTTCCATCATGTATGGAAGAGGATACTGTCTCTGTCTGATAGGCTTGGCATCACCTGTATCGATGTGATGAGTATATAAGTGAGTGCAGCCAATGCTATCAGATGGAGCAATATCTTTGTAAAGTTCAATAACTTCTGACAGCTGTTCCTTTTGCTTATCAGACAATTGATCCATCCCTTGAATAAAATTTACTGCACAAGTGTCATTAACTGAAGTTTCCAAAATTTATATTTAGCTTAAACTGCAAAATAAATTTCATTCCCAAAATCAACTCATGTGAAATGCTTGGGACAATTAAAACTTTAATCTTATAATCTTCACCATTAAAAGTGATCGGAAAGTAAACATAACCTAAAGTATTTTGAATCTGACCATCAGCTGTAGTCAGTTGTAAAGCTGTGTTATAATCAATCTTGAGATTCAATTTTCTCAATAAATATAGTCCAGATGACCCAAAAATATTAGCATTGCTGCCACTATCAAGCAAAGCTGTAACATTTTCATTATCTATACAAATTGAAAGATATGGACGATTATCATTGTTCTTACTCACAAATAAAGGTTCAACAGAATTTTCAAGTTTGACATTAGAAATCACTTGTGGTTCCCTAGTATCTATGTCTGAAAAATCTTTACCAAAGTCAAGTCAGGTGAAGAACTTCCTGTCTCTGTACGTTTTTTGAACAAGAGGGACAAGTTGATTTTGTGACATTTCTCATGCCACATTCATAACAAAACCTAATACGGGGAGATCTACATTGCTGTGAGGAATGCCCCAGTTTTTCGCAATTCCAGCAAACTACTGGTTTTCTAGGAATAGGAGAAGATGTATCATTGTTAGGATTATAATCGGATCTACTGACAGGTTGACATGTCAGAAAGGAGTCTTTTAACTTCCTACAATATGAAGTTAATTGTCCAAACGTCAAGATATCATGAAGTGCTAGTGACTTAACATAATCTGGCAACAAGTTTCTACGAATGATGTTAACCATGTCCTTTTCAGTGAATGGGTTGCTGGTGAGTCTATTGAACTGAGACTCCATAAAAGCAATAAAAGTTATGACCGGTTCACGTTGACCTTGTTTGCGTCTACGAATTTCATCAATCAAGTTGATGTCGTAATTGTCTCTAAGGAAAGCATCCTTTAATTGACGCACCAAATCACCCCAATCATGAAAAGCACCCCTAACAGAACCATTATGCCACCAAGTCCACGCTATGCCTTCAAAAAGGTCACCTGCAGCAGCATATAGATCCATCTCATTACAACCTCGAGAAGCCATAAGAGACTGAATCAATTCAAGAAACTCAATGACAGATGTTTTGCCATTGAACTTCCTAATCCCCCGTTTAAAAATAGGAATTTTCTTCTGTTGAGAAAAACTAGCAGGAGGATAAGGCTGAGGATTAATTGCTAAGGGAGGCAAAGAAGCTGCTACAGTAGTAACAGGTTGTGTCGGATTAACACTGGCAGGCACGGGAACTGGTGACGAACGTCCCGTGGGAGGTTCGAGCTTGGTCAAAAGATTTGACTCAGCAATCACAAGCTGTGTTTTAAATCGAATCGAGTTAAGTAGAAAAAGGACCAGTCAAAACCCAACAAGATAAAAAAAATACTAAAAATATCAAACAGTTCACCAAAAAAAAGTACTTGAGCATGTATGTTCTCGAAAAGGAAACTAGTATTCTGGAGTGATACTAAAAAATTAAAATTATTTATCTGGCCTCAACAAGTATGATGATATGGTATAAATGAGTTACTAAATCAATGTACCTAAATAACAAATTACCAAAGAAAAATGTAGTGAATTGTTGTCCAAATACCACACAAAATGTATAGCTACAAAAAAAGAGCAAACCGTACAAAAAACTGTAGGTATGTGTTTATGACCTGTGAATAATATCCAAACGCTAGATATCTTAGAGAAGCATTTACAACATACGCTCAGATTTATAAATTAACGCATACGCGAAATGTCTCAAGACAGTACAAAAAATAATGCATAAGGAATTAAAATCTCAGTCATAAATAAAATTAACTACTAGACAAAAATCAATAGAAAAATTTAAAGAACTTCAATTAATATACCTATAGAAAAAAAATTTTGAAAATAGAAAATTTGGACCAACAATCACCCTGAAAACTACAAAAAAATATAAGCTGATAATAGTTAAAGAAAATTAAATAATAAAATATATATGCCAAATGAAAGTACTGCATCAAAAAAAAATATTAAATGGAATTTTGAGTCAATAAGCCGAAATGGAATTTTGAAAAAGTTGTCCAATTTTCACTTCAAGACAGCTCCAAGACTCACAACGGACAACACCAGACATAGCCCATGTCGAGCCCCACGTTGGGCGCCAATTTGTAACAATAAAAATGTTGCCTGGTCATGAGCTACCAGCCAACACTTTCATTACTCATAGCAACCAGCAGCTCAGTAGTTTTGCATGAGACTAGGGTATGTGCGTGTGTGCGTGAATGCGTGAGTCCAGTTAGCCGCCAAGAAATGAAAAATAGGACAACAATGGTTTAATAAAGACTTATTTTAATATATATATGAATGCAGTACATTATATTTTTTTTAAATTACTCAACTCGAAGGGAGGTCCTGGTAGTGCCCTTCTGAAAAGAAGGTGGTGCTCCAGAGGGCTGGCTTCTTCGGAAGGAGTTCAGGTGGTGGCATGGAAGAGGTGTGGTGCGCCCAAAGAAAAGTTGTCTTCATTTTGGCACCCCGAGAAAAAAGAAGGTGGCTTTGGTGGTGGTACCCCGACAAAAGGTGTTCTTCATGGTGGCAACCCGAAAAAAGGTGTTCTTCATGGTGGCACCCCGACAAAAAAGGTGGTCTTGATTGTGGCACCCTGACAAAAAGGTGGTTCTCCTTGATTAAGACATAATGGCACAGACACAAAAGATTGTCTTAGAGAGACATAATTACATTAGCTGTTAACTGTATGAGTTCAGAAAGCAAAAGGAAGGAGGTATGTGTTTCGACATAAAAGGTAACCTTGGTGGAGAGTGAGAGCATACCCCCACTCATTAGATATGCGCAGACGGTGTAATATAAAAATCTCTCAATCTGAAAGAAAGTAGAGATGGGAAAAAGGTAGGGGTGAGAAGCAAAATAGTTATAAAAATGTACTAGTATAATGAGGAAGCAGTTGCTAAAAATGGAAGTTGTAAAATATTTGTATATGGTAGCCAAGTAAGTAATATAAAAATAATTTTGAAAACGGGTGATTCGTTACAATATAAGGCGCCACGGGTAGCGTGGAGGGGAGTAGTTCAGTTGAGTTGAGTTGTAGCGGAGATAAGGTTAAGGTTAATATTGTATTGAGTTGTGAAGTAAGACAGTGAAAGTTACGTCCAGTTTGATTCGTTGGTGTGAAGAGAAACAGGCCGTCGCGTCGTGTCAATATAATATACACTCAAATGAGGAACATAGTAACTTGAGCATGCAGAGTGACAATTTCTTGTTTATACTGCAGCGATATGTGTCCAGTGTCGAATTTAATACGCGTCGAATGTAAGTGTTACCCCCACCTGCTATTCCTAGAACATGTTTCCAGGCAGCGCTGTCTGATCCACGAGAAATTTGATTTAGATTTGTGGTCCCGTTCTGGAACCATTGGCCCACAAAGGGTTATGATTTGATTGAAAATTTGGAATTAAGTGGAAACTACCAGATTCACACTCACAATCTTACATCATTAGAAATCTATCAAATTTTCATTTAATCCTATAAAAAAGTTAATCAAGTTACCTCTGACTGAAGTTTCCTTAATAATGGTTGAGTATGAATGGCCTTAGGCCAGACCTCGCCATTTGTAATTTTTATACAATAAAGTCCCTAATTCAAATTTGACCGTCTAACCTAAGCTGACGCATTTCATGCCTAGTAATACGGCAAAGTCACAGCCTCCTAAATTTTATAATCTCTGCGATATTTAAATTATTTCTGGCATTTACTTATACTGAAAATGGTAATTTACACCTAAGCAGTTCGCGATTTTTTGAAGTCTGACCTGAAAAACCAGCGAAACAGAAAACTTTGATTTTTGTTAAATAAAAATCAATACAACAGTCAAATTTGTAATGAACATCCTCAAATCATCCTAGATACGAGTTTTCCTCTTGATATAAGGTCAAATAAAAAATTTAGATTTTTTGAAGTCTGACCTGAAAAACCAGGGAAACCGCAAATTTTGACTTTCGTTAAATAAGTGTGCACCTCAAAACAGCAGTCAAATTTGTAATGAGCATCCTCAAATCATCCAAGATACGAGGTTTCCTCTTTATAGAAGGCCAAACAAAAAATTTAGATTTTTTGAAGTCTGACCTGAAAAACCAGGAAAACTGAAAATTTTGATTTTCATTAAATGAGTGTGCACCTCAAAACAACAGTCGAATTTGTAATGAGCATCCTCAAATCATCCTAGATACGAGGTTTCCTCTTGATATAAGGTCAAATAAAAAATTTAGATTTTTTGAAGTCTGACCTGAAAAAAGAGGGAAACTGAAAATTTTGATTTTCGTTAAATAAGTCTCATGTGTGATACATAGGGTCAGACTAGAAGTAACAAGGAATCTGAATATGCAATAAAATATGGGGTGTTCCGTTAAAAAAATATAACTTTGATACATTCTGTGTTTTGGGGACACCCTGTGCATCATGAAAATATTTTTAAAATGTAGCCTAAATGGGTCCCTATCCACTAGAAATTACTATTTCCTTTTTCATCAAATACTTTAGCCATAATGCTCCGAGTCGAATAACGTTAATATCCCGGTATACTGATTTTATAAAGAAACAATATTGGAAAACAGGTTCAAGGACTTCTAACATAGAACTAGTTTTGATGCGTCACTGATAGTTAAAATAGTTGAATTAACTTACATTTAATGTATACAAGGTTAATAAACTTGACAATGGCGTTTTGGATAATGAAATCGTGTGATATTTGTATCATACCAAGAAAGCATGCCTTCATTTGTTAACATGTAAAATTACTTTCCATTGTGAACTATTTTGCATTTATTTGACCTTGACTCTGATAAAAATGTCTTGTCATGTATGGCATGTATATTTTTTAAAACATTTTTAAGTTTTAATTTAAGATTATGAGCCAAATCGAGGGCAAGCTAGGAATTTTTCTTTATGGTCAGCCTCCCGCAAAGGCTTGAAGCCTATGGCGCTGTAGAATCGCTGCGAGAGGATAAGTGTCGGTTCAAGTTAGATGTAAAACGCTGCAGGTTGTAGCCGTCGGGAAACAAATTCCCTGGCAGCTGATACCACAGCGTCGAAGTTCTCCAAAATAAGGAATGCTGGAGGAGACTGGTTCGGGGAGTAAGGACCTCGACCTGGTAAGGATGAGCTCGCAGACCTTCTCTAGTGTTCCTGGTTCGGCCGACATTTGGTGTTACTATCTGGGAGAGCTCACTCGAACATCATCCGTGATAGAATCTGTAAAACAGGGATAGGTCAGCCACCCTCCTTCGATGTTCCAGGCTGTGGAGGTCCTTTGTGAGGTTAGGCGTATCGATTAATCTAATTGCTCTCTTCTGGATAGTGTCCAGAAGCTTTAGGGAGTGTTTCGGAGCGCATCCCCACACTTGGGAGCAATACTCCAAATATGGTCTGATCTGTGCAGCAGTTGCTCTGGTGTATACAACTTCCTACAGCGGCACAAAACTCAAAGTTTTTGGGATGCCGTTTTAGCAGTACTGACGACGTAATCGTGCCACGACATGTTATTGTTGATGTTGATCCCCAAAAGCTTGACGGAAGGTGATTCGACTATGGGATGACCCTCCATTTCCACGGTTGGTAAGCCATCGTGAGACTTCTTTGTAAGTGTTATCGCCTGAGTTTCTTTATTACTTTATTTGCTAATCCTTACTCGACAATTGTTTTGATATCTGCGTTGATCTGTGAGGCATGCTACTGTCGCCGACGTACCGTCTCCTGGGATGATAGTGGCTTGCCTGGTTCCATGAACGACACTTATGTAATGCCATCTGCGAAGCTGTATATTGGATTTGATGTTATTTCCAACATCTCGTTGATGTACAGCAGAAACAGTGTAGGGGATAGGACAGATCTCCGAGGAGCACCGGCGTCTATTGAAAATACGTCTGATGAACAGTCGTCCACTACAACAAATAGAGATCGGTTGTTCAAAAAGCTATTCAGCCACTGGCGCAGGCCAGGTGGTAGTCGATAAGCAGCAAGCTTGACCAGAAGTCCCTCATGCCACACTCTGTCGAAAGCTTTCCATATTTCAAGTGCAACAACACGGCATTCGCCATGATTTTCTATTGCTCTGTTCCACAAGTGAGTGACGTAGGCAAGGAGGTCACCTGTAGATTTGTGCTTAAGGAAGCCATACTGGCGATAATTTATGATGTTATTGTTGTCCAGGTATTTCAGGAGCTGTGTGTTAATGACAGTCTCCATAACCTTACACATGATGCTGAGAAGAGCCACAGGTCTATAATTGGTGGGATCAGTTTCTTTGCCTTTCTTAGGGATGGGTTGTACGCAGTCAATCTTCCACGAAGCGGGTGTACCAAGTTGAACAATTTCAGAGCCTTTGGGCTACTTTCCGCAGATCATCGTGGTTGGAAACAAAGATATATTCACATCCAGCTAGTAACCAACCAACGAGATCAAAATTGCAAAACAATAGGTGAGGAGGGTATTGTGATAGGGAAAATTTTCGAATTTAAGATAATTTGCGTTTTGGGTGTTTTATGATATCTGCATAGCGAAAAACCGCGTCACTGATTTCCATCTGCCGACGTGTCTGTGGATCTGTCTGTCGGCCTGTCTGTCGGCCTGTCTGTCCGTCTGTCCGTCTGTCCGTCTGTCCGTCTGTCCGTCTGTCCGTCTGTCCGTCTGTCCGTCTGTCCGTCTGTCCGTCTGTCCGTCTGTCCGTCTGTCCGTCTGTCCGTCTGTCCGTCGGTCCGTCTGTCCGTCTGTCCGTCTGTCCGTCTGTCCGTCCGTCCGTCCGTCCGTCCGTCCGTCCGTCCGTCCGTCCGTCCGTCCGTCCGTCCGTCCGTCCGTCCGTCCGTCCGTCCGTCCGTCCGTCCGTCCGTCCGTCCGTCCGTCCGTCCGTCCGTCCGTCCGTCCGTCCGTCCGTCCGTCCGTCCGTCCGTCCGTCCGTCCGTCCGTCCGTCCGTCCGTCCGTCCGTCCGTCCGTCCGTCCGTCCGTCCGTCCGTCCGTCCGTCCGTCCGTCCGTCCGTCCGTCCGTCCGTCCGTCCGTCCGTCCGTCCGTCCGTCCGTCCGTCCGTCCGTCCGTCCGTCCGTCCGTCTGTCCGTCTGTCCGTCTGTCCGTCTGTCCGTCTGTCCGTCTGTCCGTCTGTCCGTCTGTCCGTCTGTCCGTCTGTCCGTCTGTCCGTCTGTCCGTCTGTCCGTCTGTCCGTCTGTCCGTCTGTCCGTCTGTCCGTCTGTCCGTCTGTCCGTCTGTCCGTCTGTCCGTCTGTCCGTCTGTCCGTCTGTCCGTCTGTCCGTCTGTCCGTCTGTCCGTCTGTCCGTCTGTCCGTCTGTCCGTCTGTCCGTCTGTCCGTCTGTCCGTCTGTCCGTCTGTCCGTCTGTCCGTCTGTCCGTCTGTCCGTCTGTCCGTCTGTCCGTCTGTCCGTCTGTCCGTCTGTCCGTCTGTCCGTCTGTCCGTCTGTCCGTCTGTCCGTCTGTCCGTCTGTCCGTCTGTCCGTCTGTCCGTCTGTCCGTCTGTCCGTCTGTCCGTCTGTCCGTCTGTCCGTCTGTCCGTCTGTCCGTCTGTCCGTCTGTCCGTCTGTCCGTCTGTCCGTCCGTCCGTCCGTCCGTCTGTCCGTCTGTCCGTCTGTCCGTCTGTCCGTCTGTCCGTCTGTCCGTCTGTCCGTCTGTCCGTCTGTCCGTCTGTCCGTCTGTCCGTCTGTCCGTCTGTCCGTCTGTCCGTCTGTCCGTCTGTCCGTCTGTCCGTCTGTCCGTCTGTCCGTCTGTCCGTCTGTCCGTCTGTCCGTCTGTCCGTCGGTCCGTCTGTCCGTCTGTCCGTCCGTCCGTCCGTCCGTCCGTCCGTCCGTCCGTCCGTCAGTCCGTCCGTCCGTCCGTCCGTCCGTCCGTCCGTCCGTCCGTCCGTCCGTCCGTCCGTCCGTCCGTCCGTCCGTCCGTCCGTCCGTCCGTCCGTCCGTCCGTCCGTCCGTCCGTCCGTCCGTCCGTCCGTCCGTCCGTCCGTCCGTCCGTCCGTCCGTCCGTCCGTCCGTCCGTCCGTCCGTCCGTCCGTCCGTCCGTCCGTCCGTCCGTCCGTCCGTCCGTCCGTCCGTCCGTCCGTCCGTCCGTCCGTCCGTCCGTCCGTCCGTCCGTCCGTCCGTCCGTCCGTCCGTCCGTCCGTCCGTCCGTCCGTCCGTCCGTCCGTCCGTCCGTCCGTCCGTCCGTCTGTCCGTCTGTCCGTCTGTCCGTCTGTCCGTCTGTCCGTCTGTCCGTCTGTCCGTCTGTCCGTCTGTCCGTCTGTCCGTCTGTCCGTCTGTCCGTCTGTCCGTCCGTCCGTCCGTCCGTCCGTCCGTCCGTCCGTCCGTCCGTCCGTCCGTCCGTCCGTCCGTCCGTCCGTCCGTCCGTCCGTCCGTCCGTCCGTCCGTCCGTCCGTCCGTCCGTCCGTCCGTCCGTCCGTCCGTCCGTCCGTCCGTCCGTCCGTCCGTCCGTCCGTCCGTCCGTCCGTCCGTCCGTCCGTCCGTCCGTCCGTCCGTCCGTCCGTCCGTCCGTCCGTCCGTCCGTCCGTCCGTCCGTCCGTCCGTCCGTCCGTCCGTCCGTCCGTCCGTCCGTCCGTCCGTCCGTCCGTCCGTCCGTCCGTCCGTCCGTCCGTCCGTCCGTCCGTCCGTCCGTCCGTCCGTCCGTCCGTCCGTCCGTCTGTCCGTCTGTCCGTCTGTCCGTCTGTCCGTCTGTCCGTCTGTCCGTCTGTCCGTCTGTCCGTCTGTCCGTCTGTCCGTCTGTCCGTCTGTCCGTCTGTCCGTCTGTCCGTCTGTCCGTCTGTCCGTCTGTCCGTCTGTCCGTCTGTCCGTCTGTCCGTCTGTCCGTCTGTCCGTCTGTCCGTCTGTCCGTCTGTCCGTCTGTCCGTCTGTCCGTCTGTCCGTCTGTCCGTCTGTCCGTCTGTCCGTCTGTCCGTCTGTCCGTCTGTCCGTCTGTCCGTCTGTCCGTCTGTCCGTCTGTCCGTCTGTCCGTCTGTCCGTCTGTCCGTCTGTCCGTCTGTCCGTCTGTCCGTCTGTCCGTCTGTCCGTCTGTCCGTCTGTCCGTCTGTCCGTCTGTCCGTCTGTCCGTCTGTCCGTCTGTCCGTCTGTCCGTCTGTCCGTCTGTCCGTCTGTCCGTCTGTCCGTCTGTCCGTCTGTCCGTCTGTCCGTCTGTCCGTCTGTCCGTCTGTCCGTCTGTCCGTCTGTCCGTCTGTCCGTCTGTCCGTCTGTCCGTCTGTCCGTCTGTCCGTCTGTCCGTCTGTCCGTCTGTCCGTCTGTCCGTCTGTCCGTCTGTCCGTCTGTCCGTCTGTCCGTCTGTCCGTCTGTCCGTCTGTCCGTCTGTCCGTCTGTCCGTCTGTCCGTCTGTCCGTCTGTCCGTCTGTCCGTCTGTCCGTCTGTCCGTCTGTCCGTCTGTCCGTCTGTCCGTCTGTCCGTCTGTCCGTCTGTCCGTCTGTCCGTCTGTCCGTCTGTCCGTCTGTCCGTCTGTCCGTCTGTCCGTCTGTCCGTCTGTCCGTCTGTCCGTCTGTCCGTCTGTCCGTCTGTCCGTCTGTCCGTCTGTCCGTCTGTCCGTCTGTCCGTCTGTCCGTCTGTCCGTCTGTCCGTCTGTCCGTCTGTCCGTCTGTCCGTCTGTCCGTCTGTCCGTCTGTCCGTCTGTCCGTCTGTCCGTCTGTCCGTCTGTCCGTCTGTCCGTCTGTCCGTCTGTCCGTCTGTCCGTCTGTCCGTCTGTCCGTCTGTCCGTCTGTCCGTCTGTCCGTCTGTCCGTCTGTCCGTCTGTCCGTCTGTCCGTCTGTCCGTCTGTCCGTCTGTCCGTCTGTCCGTCTGTCCGTCTGTCCGTCTGTCCGTCTGTCCGTCTGTCCGTCTGTCCGTCTGTCCGTCTGTCCGTCTGTCCGTCTGTCCGTCTGTCCGTCTGTCCGTCTGTCCGTCTGTCCGTCTGTCCGTCTGTCCGTCTGTCCGTCTGTCCGTCTGTCCGTCTGTCCGTCTGTCCGTCTGTCCGTCTGTCCGTCTGTCCGTCTGTCCGTCTGTCCGTCTGTCCGTCTGTCCGTCTGTCCGTCTGTCCGTCTGTCCGTCTGTCCGTCTGTCCGTCTGTCCGTCTGTCCGTCTGTCCGTCTGTCCGTCTGTCCGTCTGTCCGTCTGTCCGTCTGTCCGTCTGTCCGTCTGTCCGTCTGTCCGTCTGTCCGTCTGTCCGTCTGTCCGTCTGTCCGTCTGTCCGTCTGTCCGTCTGTCCGTCTGTCCGTCTGTCCGTCTGTCCGTCTGTCCGTCCGTCCGTCCGTCCGTCCGTCTGTCCGTCAGTCCGTCTGTCCGTCTGTTTCATTGAAATCAATTCAATAATTTTCGCGTTACTCAATATAGTAATATAACGATCTAAAGCAATACAAGTATGTATACATCGCAAATTCTAAGTCCTTTGGTTTCTACAATAAGCAAGTCAATGTTCGGATGGACCTAAAAAAAGTGTATTATGCCGCTAGGTTTTTTATTTACAGGTAAATGAATAGCCCATGATGAACATGCCAAATTTTCCAGTTTTGCAACCCCCCACCCCTCAACCGCTCCAAATTCGCCCCCACCCAAAAAAGTAGAAAATGATCAGGAACCCCTAAAACGCCAAATTTTTGGTTTTGGCTAATTATTCCTCCCCCCATACCACGATTTCCAAAATTGTAGAAACATTACCTACTACGTCCTACAGCGTACCGCTGCCCAAATTCCATCACAATCCATGCAGCGGTTACTAAGGTTACGACGTTAGAAAAACGCCAACAGACAGACAGACAGACCGACGGAAATGAGTGACGTGGATTTTCGTTATGTAGACATCACAGAACGCCCAAAAAATGTATCATCTCAAAAACGAAAATTTTCGCGATCACAATACTCTATCTCAATACTTATCGGTGTGGGAAGTAATACAAATTTCGTGAGAAACTACCCGAGTTTTCCTCTATACAGGGTGTCCCAGAAATAACACGCCAGAGTGACATGGAAGGTAGATTAGCTTTAGATCAATCAGATAACATCGACATGGCCTTAGTAACTTTTTTTTACTTTTCGAGATATTGCAACTTTTAAGGTTTTTCAAAAAATCCCTACTTTTGCTCCTTTTGTTGCCTGTTATGGCTATAAGGATTTGCAGACTTATGATCTTTTTTTCTTGGGCTACTACTAGTAGTTGGTTGAGACGACGGAGCATTGATTTCATTGAAAATAATCACGGTACGTTAAACCAATAATTCTTAGATTTTGTGTCAATGCGAAAACCTTAACTAAGGTTTAACTGATTACTGTGAAAACGAATCAACCAGACTGAATCGGCAAATGCTCTTAAAAACCAACATACTTAATGCTCTTTCAAAAATATTATTAACATTTATAGGTTCTTTTTACTAAAAATTGCATAGCGCCAAGTTTTGTCATAGAAGTCGTAATACTTCTGCGTCTAAAACTCCCAAATACATTGGCCTTTTAATTTGTTATAGGCATCAAAGTAATGAATAGAGGTAGGAATAGTAGCCCAAGAAAAAAAGATAATAAGTCCGCAAATCTTTACAGCCAAAGCAGGCAACAAAAAGCGCAAAAGTAGGAATTTCTTGAAAAGCCTTAAAAGTGGCAATATCTCGAAAACTAGAAAACTTTTACTAAGGTCATGTCGATGTTATCTGATTGATCTAAAGCCAATCTACCTTCCATGTCACTCTGGCGTGTTATTTCTGGGACACCCTGTATATACTGCTGAAGCTCTAGCAAATGGAAAGCCCTTAAACTGGAGCTCGAACACCAGCATGAGAAACATTGCCATTCTATTCGATAGTCAGTCAGTATTAAAAGCTATAAGAGGTAATCCATACAAACAGCACAACGATACGAGTATACCATGTCTCAAAATCAGACAGCTGATATGCGAATTATTATTAAGAAAAATACGTTACATTTATATGGAGTATAGGGCACAACGGTATAACAGGAAACATG
This sequence comes from Callosobruchus maculatus, assembly GCA_951848785.1. NCBI lineage: Eukaryota > Metazoa > Arthropoda > Insecta > Coleoptera > Chrysomelidae > Callosobruchus > Callosobruchus maculatus. The sequence continues at coordinate 3,752,353 of CATOUR010000045.1, forward strand.
AAGGCTGATCTCGCAGCAAAAGAAGCAGTGAATTTCACCACCTTCAGTAATGAAATATTAAATTTGAAAGACATTTATAATTTCTTTAAGACACTTATGAGAAAAGAATGGGAAGGATTATGGAAAAACTTAGAAAAGCAAAATAAAGGTCAATATTTCCTCCTGTTCCCAAATTTACCCAGAAAAACACCACATACAAATATTTATACATATAAATAGAAACACAGCTAAACCATAACTAGACTCAGACTATGACACGGAGGCTTTCCCGCACATTCAAACAGAATAGGTGAGGTAGATTCCCTGTTTTGCTACTGGAGCAGTACAAAGACAGCGGAGACTTGACCCATACTTTCTTCGAGTGTACAAACAACGCACAAGCAACACAGCTCCTAATAAACAAATTAACCACACATATATGATGCAGTACTAGAATTTGTCAAACTAGCCAAAATTATTATACAGGGTGTCCAGTTAGTGTGTAATCCTTCGATATCCCTTAAGGTATACCTGATAGAAGAAAATGTCAAATACAAAAGTTATTTGGTCACTTAAGGCGCATATTCTAGAAATATCTTAAAATATACAGGGTGTTGCGGGAAAGTAGAATAGTGATCAATTTGGTTTTTTTATATGGAACTATAGCTTTTTCTTAAATTTTTCTAGTTTCCATCATCGATCTCTATTCAACCCTAAAATATTTTTGGGATCGGTTGCGACGTTGCTAAGTTATAATTTATTTTCTATTAATTTCCGGATTTGCAAGGTCGCAAGTAATACGTCCAAACTGATGTACTCCTTTAACTTTTCTCAATAATATTATACAGCGGGTTACTTGAATATTAAGTGGATATTATTTTGGATGTTACCAGCAATTTGTATCTACAGGGTGTTTTTGGCAGGATTTTGAATTACGGCAAATTGAAGGTCATCTTACTTTGTTTTATTAAATGTAACACCCTGTATGTTTTACTTTAAGTCAAAATATCTACTGATACGCTATCTCGCCTTGTAATTTTTTTTTCGCGTTATTATTTTTCCAAATTTTTAAACAATTATCCCCGATTTTAATTTATTTTAAATAGAATCCTCTACTTATTTTTATTGCAATGAATTGCAAATGTCAAACTTAGTAAGACCTCACAATTTCAAAATTTTGTTTCTAATAATTATTGAGATACGGCAACACCGCTTCTTCAGTAAACGGTACAGGAATGCTTAAACATTTCCAAAACCGCCGGAGAGGTGAAATTCAATACTTGGGAGTTTTTGAACATACAGACTACAAAAACGCTAACAGCAGTGTTGTCAGATTTACCAATTTTACGTCATTTTGAATAGAATGCCCTATTTATGAAGACTAACGTAAAAGTGGTAAATCTGACAACACTGATGTTAGCGTTTTTGAATTCTGTATGTTCAAAAACCCCCAAGTACTGAATTCCACCTCTCCAGCTGTGTCGGTTTTGGAAATATTTAAGAGTTCCGGTACCACTTACTGAAAAAGCGGTGTTGCCGTATCTCAGTAATTAATAGAAACAAAATTTTGAAATTGTGAGATCTTACTAAATTCGACATGCGCAATTCATTGCAATAAATATAAGTAGAGGATTCTATTTAAAATAAATTAAAATCGAGGATATTTGTTTAAAAATTTGGGAAAATAATTTTATTTATAACTTGGCAACGTCGCAAACACGAAAAAAAATATCACAAACCGAGATAGGGTATTAGTAGATATTTCGATTTGAAATAAAAAATACAGGTTATTACATTTAAAAAAACAAAGTAAAATGACCTTCAAGTTGCTGTAATTTAAAATACTGCCAAAAACACCCTGTAGATACAAATTGCTGATAACATCCAAACTAATATCCACTTAATATTCAAGTAATGCGCTGTATAATATTATTAAGAAAAGTTAAAGGAATATATTAATTTGGACGTATTACTTGTGACCTTGCAAATCCGGAAATTAATAGAAAATATGGTATAACAGCAACGTCGCAACCTATCCCAAAAATTGTTTAAGGCTAAATAGAGATCAATGATGGAAATTAAAAGAATCAAAAAAAAGATATAGTTCTATATAAAAAAATTAAGTTGGTCACTATCCTACTTTCCCGCAACACCCTGTATATTTTAAAATATTTTTAGGGTATGCGTCTTAAGTAACCAAATAACTTTTGTATTTGACATTTTCTTCTGTCAGGTATACTTTGAGAGATATCGAAGAATTACCCACTAACTGGACACTCTGTATAACTCACAAATCTATCTCAAAATACAACACAGCGAAATTTCGTGGCAAAGAGACCTTCAGTCTAAGGCTATAACGTAGGAGGAGAGAAAGTATTTATTGCTTTAGATCGTTTTGTATCTTGTAACGTGGAAACTATTAAATTGATTTTAATGCAACCTTGACACAGTATTATTACCGTGGTGAGGATGGAAAACGCGTACGGATTTTAGAAATCGTGTCATTGGCAGCGTAGCAATAATAAAAAATAAAAATAGGAAAACAGCTCAAACCTTGTTTTTAGATGTTTTAGGGGCCTCTTATAATTTTCTGCATTTTTTTTGGTGGGGATGAAATTGGGGTGGTTGGGGGTGGCAGGTTGTAAAACTGAAAAGTTTGTGTGTGCGGGTGTACGTGTGCGTGTGTGTTGGTTGATTGTGTGTAGTGTGTGTGTGTTGTGGAAGGCATCCTAAAAATGACTGTCTATAATTCTTCTGCCCCCCTGTTTTCTGTCTATGGTGAGTCTTTTCTTGCACGCGTTGGGGTGTGACATTTTGTGTTTCGTAAGTTCTGTTCGTATGAGTATATGGATGTTTTCTATGTCAGTGTGCGACCAAATGACGATGCCAAATGAATACGTGAGGATTGGTATTGCAAATGTATTGATAGCTTTTGTAAGGTTTCTAGAATTAAGTTTTGTTTTCAGAAGGTCAATGAGGCGGTGTCTAAACACTTGTCTAAGTTGTGGTTTGACGTGTGTGTAGCCTATCTTAACGCTCTGATTGAAACCCAGATACTTGCACGTTTCGTTCATGTTATTCAGCGTCTGGCCAGTTACTACTTCCTTTTCGGGATGGTTCATATGACGTACAAACCTCTGCTATTCTAAGTAATTCTCTCAGTTGCACGTCAGTGGCAGCATGTAGTTTTATATCGTCCATGTAGAGGAGATGATTGATATTGTGCTTATTTGCTTTTTGGTGTCTGATGTTGAAACCATAGTTTGTGCTGTTAAGTGCATTGGAAAGCGGATTTAGATAGAGACAGAACCACAGTGAACTGAGAGCGTCACCCTGGAAGATACCGCGTCGTATGTTTAGCTTCTCCGTTTGGATATGGCCGTCCTGAGTTTTGAGGTGTATGTTGGTTTGCCTTATCTCCATGGTTCTTGTAGGAAACCGACGAAGGCCTGGGTTTATTTTATACATTTGCAGAATTTTAGTTAGCCAGCTGTGGGGTACAGCGTCAAAGGCTTTTTTGTAATCTATGAAATAGGTATGAAGACTCCTATGTTCTTTTCTAGTTTGCTCCATGATCACACTATCACTTGTCAGTTGTTCTTTGCAACCTTGGATTTATTTTCTACATCCTTTTGTCTTTCAGTGAGGATGCTGTTTTTCGTAAGATGCTGTTCAATCCTTCTGCATGTTATTGCGGTGATGATCTTATATAAGGTGGGGAGACAAGTGTGGTGACAGTTGGCAGGGTTCTTGGTATCTGCGTTTTTGGGTTTTATATACGTTATGCTCTGTGTGAGAAATTTCATATATTGCACTGAATTGCTTATACCAGAAATTTTGCACATTATCCACGCCTGGGCACTTCCAATTGTGGATATGTTTTATCGTTTCGCCTATTTCCTCTGTTGTAAGAATAACGTCTCCCTGTTCCTCTGTATGTTGATGCGTTTCCTCTTCTTGTCTCATGCATGGAGCGCCTTTATTATGTGTTTCGGGTTCTGATCATAGGCTTTCCCAAGACTCAGTTAACTTTTGTTTACTAGGAGGTTCTATTGTTGTGATCTGGTTGTCGGCTGTTACCTTTTGGTAGAACTGTTTTTCACTTTTCTGAAAAAGATTTTTAGCATCCTTTCTGGCATTGGACTCGTTGTATCTGCGGGGCTGCATAGAATGCAAGCTCCTGTTTAAGGGTATCAGCTATTTCTGGTATTGTCTGCTGTGGTGACTTGGATTTGAGTATATTAACAGCTGTTTGTACGCGCTTCGAAGGGTTGTTATTGTTGGTGTATTGCGCGAGGTATGTCAGATCCTTTTTGATTGTGCTGTTTTTATTTTCAATTCTTGTTTGCCATTTAGGTTTAGATCTTTCGGTTGTGCGGTCTATAGACCGCGTTGGACGTTTTTGGCCATTAAGGATGAGTGTGGTTGCTGCGGCAGCATATATAACGGTATGGATGTCTTCTAGTGTACAGTCGTTTGTTATAAATTGTGCTATTAGGTTAGAGTTTAATAAGTGTAATATTTGTTGGGTACTGTTCCTAAAGATCAGTCTGGGCAGTGCATCTCGTACTGTAGGGTTGGTGCCACACCATTTGTTGAATTGTGTGTTCATCACTTATTCGGCAGATTGTGTGATAGAAGGCGGTCGATCAATGTTAATGTTTCGGTTTTATATGGTTGTGGAAGGTGAGTTAGTGAATATTGTGTTAGTTGTATACGATGTATGCTCATGTTCTGGATTAATTTCAAAGCCAAACATTTTTTTATTTGAGAATAATTGCTTTATAAAGTCTGTGATTCAATGCAAAATGCCGTTTGTTGCAAAAAACATCTACTTAAAGCACTGAAGATTGCAATAATACCATAGCCTCCTTTATGCAGTGACTTGTGTTTCTTGTCAAAATTTAGGCCACAACCCTATGACTGGGTTTTCAATATATTACACAGTGAGTCCTTACCCACATAACAAAAGTATATACAATGTACATACAATAGATATCGAATCAATGGATATGTTAATCCACAAATGGAGCAAGAATGTCCAATGGATGTCAAATAGACACCAAAAAAATATACATTTCATGTTCGTTTATCGTGAGCTTTCACATCCATGGCATCTCCATACAATGTACATATACACGTCTAACGTACATGCATAGTATACATATGTAACAAAGACCAGGTATGAACATGTATATTCATAACATATACCCTGTATATACTTACATACCAAAGTATATAAAGGGTGTACATACAATGGATATGTATACCAACAAATGGAGCATGAACGTCTAAGGGATGTAAAATAGACATAAAAAATACATTTCATGTACGTTTGTTGCGAATTTCCACTTCCATGGTATATCCATTAAATATACATACATGTACCTTTAATGCACATGCATAGTGTATGAAAGTTCAATGTAGAGGCAGAAAGATAAACAAACTATATACTTTCATTATGTATTGTTATTAAATGAATTTCTAGTTACAATAATACCTGGCAAAATCGATTACTGTTATAGTGATCTCTTTCTTGTTGAATGGCATATCTGAAATCACAGAGAAATCAAGGTTATACAATTTTGTAAGTGGTTTACCCTCGAGTTTACCCCACTTACGACTTACCGTCAAACGCTGGATGGGAATGTTATGAGTAGCCAGAAGATAAGTAACATTGCACAATATTTCACTCGATCAGGTAATCAGGCACAACCAGCACCAGCACACACACGCTAACTACGACGAAGGAGGCGAACGACGGAATGTCCTTCGCGCATGCGTAAACTACTAGATGTATATATTATGATACATAGTCCAACATCTTATGTATATACACATATGGATATACCTACGTCAATATACATAGTATATTACACTAGTGTATATCATTTTTCATATGTACATTTAACGTCCTATGAATATTCAAAATATACATGTTCAAACTAGAATACATCATGTACAGGGTGTCCCATTTTGGGTACTTTTACGAGGTACCTCGGTTATTTTTGAAGATAGAGAGTTGCGGTTTTCGCGACAGTATGATACTTTTTGAAAAATTAAATATGCCGTCAACAAAATTATCATGGCCCTCTTGGTTTATGAGATACAGCGTGAAATCGAAAACTATCGATTTTGGAACCACCCTCGTAACTCGGTTGTCTTTTATCTTATCGAAAAGTTTAAAAATAGTCTTATAGAATTTTTATGTATAATCCAGTGATGTAGTTTGATTTTTTCTTACTCCCATTTTTCAGTTATGAAGCAAACATATTTTTTTAAATGGAACACCCTGTATATTATTTACGAGTTCAATCGGAAATAATTCAAGCTTTTTAAAAATATATACTAGTATTAATTTGTTTTGAAAATTACGCTCAAAATTTGATTTTTTAATTTTTTACTTTATTTGTAGCAGTAGGCCATGACTAATCTATTGGAAACAGTATCCAAGTAAACAATTATTAAGATACAAGATACTCAATACTTTTAAACTCATTGATTTAATTTTTTATTTTATACACTATTAACTACTAGCTGCGACAATGCAAATAAATAAAAAATATAATATAATAAATAATATACGTAAAAAATAAATATTACTGGCCGTCTGGCCATGCGGAGTTCCATCTTCAAGCCTTTGCTTTAGGTGGTGCTCCGGTGCTACGGTAATGTCGTAGACCGTACAGCCAGCGCCCGACCAGCTGTCCGCTGACCTTTTACCTCATCCCGTCTATCCCAACCCCTACCCCATACTTACCCTGTTTTACACCTTCCTATCTTTCCATCCTAAGTCCATTTTCCCTCCACAGGAGTAAACCTGCCCAAAAATCCGTAACCCAAGGTGTATACGAACCGTGCCGAGGGGTGAATGGCTCCACGTAGTGAGTCGTTAACGGTGTCTTCCGGACACTAGGCGCCCTCCGGTAGTAAATAGCCTTTCTGTAGTATTGCGGGGCTCTGCTACAGTTGACCTCTATTCCCTTGCTACTCGTGGGATCAACATGAAAAAGAACAAACCCAACAAAGATAATGGCGGTGGGCCATTTCAAAACTCACCAAACGATAATCCATCTGTCAGTGGAGTTTCCGCCACGCCAGTTGGAAGAAGTATTATGAAGGAGACGGATGGTCCAATTCCCCGGTTCCTCATTATACGAAAAGTCGATGGACAAAACTTTGATGGTATGAATCCATTTGCAATATCAAAGACAATGTATGGTTTGATAGGAGAGAGCAAATCTATCAAAAAGACAAAATCAGGATTATTGATTGAAACCAAGACAAGTGCTCAGAGTCAAAGACTAATGAGAATAGAACATTTTTTGGGTAATCCAGTCGTCGTTCAACCACATGCAACACTGAATTACAGCAGAGGCGTAGTATTTTGCAGAGATCTACTGAACTGCAGTGAATCAGAGATTGAAGAAGAATTAAAATCTGAAGGAGTAATTAAAGTTGAAAGAATGAAAGTGAAACGGGAAGGTAATTTGCAAGACACTCCTAATCATATTTTCAATACCCCCATCTTACCACAGAAAGTTAAAGTTGCCATGTACGTCCTGGAAGTTCGGCCATATATCCCTTCGCCAATGCGCTGTTTCAAATGCCAACGTTTTGGGCACACATCCTTGAACTGCTCTGAGAATCAAGTATGTGTTTGTGGAAAAGCGATGCATGTAGGCAAACCATGCGACCAACCTATAGAATGTATCAATTGCAGTGGCCCACATTCAGCTAGATCCACATCATGTCCAAAGTATCTATCGGAAGTAGCGATCCAAAAGTTAATTGTCACCGAAAAACTAAGCTATGGTGAAGCCAAGAGGAAAGCCCTGGTACAAACTCCCAGACCAAATACATCATACGCGCAAGTTACAATGAAAGAGAAAGATGATGTAGTAGATAGATTACGACCTATAGTACAGGGTGTTGTTAGATCAACTATCATGGAACTGTTCGAAACTAGCCAGACAGCTTCAAAGGAATTTGCTGCCCCAATTCCCGTAAGGAGACCAATTAACCTAATACCTAGGAGTAGAACTCAGTCCGACGCATCTTCTTTATCCAAAAGAAAACCTAAGGATTCTGTTGAGGCATCAGATCTTTCAGGTGAAAGCGTCAGTTCAGTTAGATTAGATGGCTCGCTAGCTCCTCAGAAAAGACGATGTCGAGGCCGTCCCAAAAAAACACCTGACACCAGTCCTAATAGATCTGCTGAAAATACTCAGTCAGATAAGCCGGGACAACGTCAGTCAACTCAACCACTCCTTTCTAGTCAATCTAGTCAGATTAGCCAACTTAGTCAAGCTAATCCAAATTCTCTATCGTAGCATAGAAAAGTGAGATACGTACTGTGATACAAGTACTGTGATATACCTACTGTGATATACCTACTGTGATATACCCCCCTTTTTTCCATTAGTTTGTAGTTTTTTTTCCTTTAGTTTATTTATCTTTAGTTTTAATTTAACTTATTACACCTATTTTATACTCAAACCTTCAACATGAACATTGTCCAATGGAATATTAATGGTTGCGCATGCCACTACCCAGAACTGAAGACATTGTTGATGGAGTATCGCCCTTTCTGTGTGTGTCTTCAAGAAACACATTTCTCCCCATCGACCAACTTCAAACTAAGAGGGTTCCAGTGCTTCAGGAAGGATGTTACTCCTCGTCATCGCGCACGGGGTGGTGTTGCTATATTTATTAGTGATAATCTACCCTGTGTAGAGATTAGGATAGATTCAGATCTCCAGGTCATTGCTATTCAACTACTGTTTCCTATGAAAGTTACAATTTGTAACTTATACCTTCCAGACCACAACTGGCGTTATAGTCAACTGAAAGAGATTTGCGATCAACTTCCGGGTCCCTTTCTTTTAGTCGGTGACTTTAATGCCCATAACCCCCTATGGGGATCGTCTTCACTCACCACCGAAGGAAGACGCGTCGAGGAACTCTTAAACGATTTCAACTTAGCCTTACTAAATGATAGACAGGGAACATATTTGAACAGTAGATCTTGCAACTTTAGTGCAATAGATTTATCCATATGCAGCCCTTGCATCTCCCATTTACTCCATTGGGAGGTTCTGGACGACCACTCATCCGATCATCTGCCAATAAAAATCTCTTTGGCAAAGGAAAATATCTCCTCTTCCTTCCCAGTACGATGGAACTTGAAAAAAGCTAATTGGGAATCGTTTAGGCTGAACCTTCAACCCCTACCATTGGAAAACACAGTTGAAGAATCTGTATCTCAGATTACAAGTAACATCATCAAAGCTGCAGAGGCTTCTGTTCCCAGAATTGTTTACCAGGAAGGTAAAAAGGTCGTTCCTTGGTGGAATAATGACATAGCAAAGGCCACCAAAGAAAAGAAACATCTTTATAATATTTTTAAAAGGAGACCAACTTTAGAAAATCTAATTAGATTCAAAAGAGCAAGAGCGACAGCTAGAAAATTGATATTATCTGCCAAGAGGGAATCCTGGAAAAGTTACGTTTCAAGCATTACAACCCAAACACCAACCAGAGAGGTTTGGAGGAAAGTGAGAGTTATTGCGGGCAAAACATTTGCACATCCATCACCGATGCTCCTGGTGGAAGGAACTGAGGTTACTGGTAACAAAGAAATTGCTAACGCACTTGCTTGTCAGTTTCAAGCGACCTGTTCGTCAACAAATGCCACGCAACGTGCAGACCTTCAGGAAGAAGTTAACGCTACTGGCGCGAATGTCGAAGAAAGTACGCCATTATCCTATAATGTAGATTTTTCCGATCTTGAATTCGAAAAGGCGCTTGAGGACTCTGGTAATACCGCAGTACGTCCAGATTCCATTCATTATGAAATGATTCGCCAACTACCGAAGGAAGGAAAAGAATCTATAGTGGCCCTTTTTAACAATATTTGGCAAAGCGGAATATACCCTGAAAGATGGCGTGAGGCAATTATTATTCCTATACCTAAGAAGGATAAAGATATCAGGAATCCTCTAAATTATCGGCCTATATCTCTTACAAGCTGCCTATTGGAGAAAATGGTGAACAGAAGATTAGTTTGGCTACTTGAGTCAAACAATTACATTTCCGATTACCAAATGGGTTTTAGACAATTTCGATCAACAACCGACCAATTAGTTCTCTTGGAAGCAGCGATTCAAAACAGCTTTGCACTAAGAAAGCACTTGGTTGCTGTATCCTTCGATTTAGAAAAGGCGTACGATACAACTCGCAGTGAGGGGATCATTGTCTCTCTACAAAAATGGGGAATTCGAGGACAGCTCTTGCAATTTATCAAAGGCTTCTTAAAGCAGAGAACTTTTAGAGTGAGGATCGCCGATATATTGTCAGATCCTCACAATCAGCTGAGCGGCGCGCCGCAAGGGTCTACACTCAGTGTTACACTCTTCGGTATTGCTGTAAATAATCTCATCGAATCGATCGACCAAGGCATTGGAAAGTGCATTTATGCCGACGACCTAACAATATTTGCATCAGGAACGTCTATAGAGGATACCGAAGAGGTACTACAACCAGCTATAAATAGGATCGTTGAGACAGCTGATAAGTATGGATTTCGCTTCTCTCAATCCAAAACTGCGATCATTCATTTTTGTAGACTCAGAAAACCTCATAGAGAGCCCCTGCTCAAACTAAAAGATTGGAACATTCAAGTCCTTACTGAACATCGCATACTAGGTGTATTTTTGACAGTAAACTCCGCTGGAAGGCCCACATCAACGATGTAGCTGTTAGATGTAAGAAAGCTCTGAACACTATTAGATGTATGTCAAACCTTAAATGGGGCGCAGATAGAGATACTTTGTTGTCTTTATACAGGTCACTGGTATTGTCAAAAATGGAATACGGCTTAGTGGTAGTCTCCTCAGCTCGTCAATCCTATCTGCAGACACTCGAAATAATACATAGAGCAGGTCTTAGGTTATGCACTGGAGCATTTCGGACAAGTCCCTCTGTTGCCCTGCACTGTGATTCTGGAATCCCATCCCTCCATACGAGAGCGATGATATCATGTTTGAATTATGCCGCCAATATGCTTACGCAACCCTCTCACCCAAACCATTCAACAATTTGTGAAACTGGTCAACATGACATATTTCTTGAGAGAGATACGGTAACAAGACCACTGGGTGCCAGAATTCGTCACATCCAGAATGTCCTACAGATTAGTTTCCCCGAAGCCCATATCAGAGGACTTTCCGCAATACCACCTTGGTCATCTAAGAAAACTTGCGTTAGGACGGACTGCGCCAAGTACAAGAAAGATATCACGCCTAACTCATTATATCTCAAAGTTTTCAGAGATATAGTCGACAACTATGATAGCCCAAAAGAGATTATATTCACTGATGGCTCAAAGACAGAGGAAGGCGTAGGAGCAGCAATCGTAACCGAGAAAGAGATACTCCGATTCCAACTCAGTCCCTCCTGCTCTATATTCACAGCGGAGCTTCCTGCTATACTTAAATCAATGCACTACATCCAGAACAATAGAGTTGGGACTTATCTTGTCTGTTCCGATTCCCTCAGTAGCATCCTCTCCCTCCAGAATAACTTCTCGAAAGACCCTATTGTCCAAGAAATTAATTCCCTTAACCTCCAGCTATGTAGCCAATCAAAAACCGTCGTCTTTATTTGGGTACCTGGTCATATAGGAATAAACGGAAATGAATTAGCAGACCAGACCTCCTTCGTGTTATGGTGATTAAATATTCCCAACCTTGGATCCTGTGCAAATGTTAAAGTATCTTAAACTTGTATGAATGGTAATTGTATTTTTTTAATTCTTTCTGCAGTTGATACTACAGCTTCTTCTATGTGCTTACAAGATGATGAGGGCGTTGCTTCTATGTAACCTAATATGTTTGTTTTCCTTTGTTCCCTATTCTCCCTAAAATAAGTTTTAGGACGTGGTTGAATAAAGGATGCGTATCTAACTACATACATTTATTTTTAGACGAGCAAATATATCTGGAAACGGTTGCTGTCTCTTTGGGTATCTAAGCTGCCCTTATTATAGAAAATTAACAATAATTGAAATAAACACACAGAAAGAAGAAAGCTTATATTTAATAAAAATATAAATAAAAACTGACAGTCTCGCAAATTTTTTACAGATTTGCTTTTTTGTTTTGATAGATGAGTCATAGCCCACTATCTACTCAATATTATAATAACACGATTCTCATTTTAATGAGACATTATTATTTAAAAAAAAAGTATTTTGATTGTGCTTTTTCGAATTTGAGTAGGAAGTCTCCTGTAGAGTAATAGCTGCTTAGATGCTTATTATTTATAGTTGATTATCCATGGCCTACTGCTACAAATAGAAACCAAAAAATCAAATTTTGGGCACAATTTCCAAAACAACTTGGTACTAATGTATATTTTTGAAAAGCTTGAATTATTTCCAATTGACTTCAAAAATAATATACAGGGTGTTCCATTTAAAAAATACATGTTTGCTACATAACTGAAAAATGGTTAGAGCAAGAAAAAACCAAACTACGCCACTAGATTCCGCAGAAGAAAATCTATAAGACCCTTTTTTTTAACTTTTCAATAAGATAAAAGACAACCGAGATACGAGGGTGGTCCCAATATCCATAGTTTTCGATTTCGCCTTGTACTGCAAAAGCCAAGAGGACCATGATAATTTTGTTAACAGCATCTTTATTTTCACAAAAGAGTAGGACACTGTCGCGAAAACCGCAACTCTCTATCATCAAAAATAACCGAGATACCCCGTTAAAGTGCCCAAAATGGGATACCCTGTACATTCTGTGGATGTACATATCCATATAATGTTATGTGGGTAGTGGATACTTTTTTAACTATGTATAGAAGTCGTCGAAATGAACTACGTTTTCAAATAACTTTTTCCAATAAACTGTAAAATAAGCGCGATGCAAAATAAATTTTCTTTCAATTTTAAATTTGGTAAATCCTAGAAGCGGCACATTATTATGAACGCAACTTTTAGGATCCACCAATTTGGAATTAACTACGATAAACTGAATGTGACTAGCGCATCAATTCACAGGTACAACATAGGTATGCATGATCATAAGACAAAAATTCGAGCAAAATACTAACAGACTAGGTACGGCTTAATACACAAGTCCAGACTTACCTTTTTTGATTCTGTATCTCACTTATTTTATAGTTTTCGGAAATAAGTGATTTGAAAATGTTGTTTGTTTTAACGACCTCTAAACGCAGTTTAAAAAAACATCAACATAGGACTCACCCTGTATATATATACATAATATATTATGTAAAGGGATGTCACGGAAAATTTGTTGCGTAGGGATCTCGGGAAGTATCTTGAGGGGAGCCCGAATTTGAAGTTACGCCACTGATGCAAAACCTATACATGCAACATGCCAGTTTCAAAATGTATGATGTTTGTTATAACGTAAAAAGTAAAAGAGATAATCATGCAGATCTTTGTATATGACCACCTAAGGTCCAACCTCATTGTATACTAAAAAATAGTGATAAAATTGGTAGAGCTTGGGTCGACTTAGAAAACATCTCTATAATACCCTAGTAGTCAATCGTCTTAGCTTGCGCGGAGATACCAGCAATATAGATTCACTGTAATGATTTCAAATTTAATATCATATTACATGAATTTGTTTGCCTTCACCTTTTACGATATTACAAAATACGTATCGGTTAGAATGTATTTTGCATTCCCGATGCAAAAAACCCATAACATTCGCGGTCTGGGCCTCTAGCAACTTAAATTTCAAGTTTATACTTACAAATTTGGTTGAACATCGGAAGATTTCTTAGTAGTCCTGAGAATGGTAAATGCCCAAACCCAATTACCGCGATTTATTTAAATATACAAGTTTTTAACTTTTTTGGGGCACCTGTTGTTTATTGTATTTTATGTATTTTATATTTACAATAAACGCTATACTAATACTGTGTAAGGCTTTCGCGGCCATCGTCCAATGAATTTGTGGTTCTTGGGTTTTTAGGCCGGCGTCGTTTAGCGTAAAAGTTTGACGTTTCGCCATCACGAGTGGATGGCATCCTCAGAAGCTATTTTACTTCGGCGACTTCAAAAATACTGACTGCTGGTGGATCTGCACCTGTATTTATACCTGATAATGGTGACGTGGCGTTGTTAGCCCCGCCCCTTCGCGATATGGTGGTGTCTTCCGGTCCTTTAGGATGGGTATCCATGTCCGGTTGACTTTCTGTGTTTTGTTACATAAAGGGGGAGAAGGTCTCTATGCCATAGATGTGAGGAAACGTTGGGTGGTTTCTTATACCCCCCAAGTAAAACAACTGAGGATGTGGTTCTTAACTTTAATTTGGTGCTATTACGCCATCGTTAGAATGTAGAAGAGATATGGGCAATATATAAATTCAGTATTTAGTGAATACTTATGACCTTGGGGTGCGAAGCTACGTTCACCCTGAAGCGGGGATTCAAATAAAAATGGTAAGTTGTAGCTTACGATGTTATTCTACAAATAACTAATGAACACACCTTTCTACAGGTGTTCTCTGACTAAAGTCTTGCAGCACTTAATATCTATGAAACTTAACGCTAACTATCCCACCTTTATCTGTTGCACATCCTGGGCTAGATGCGTGGAAGTCCCAATGGTCAAGCGTCTAATAGCATAGCTCAAGCAGTCATGCAAACAGACGGGTCGTCCTTAGACCCAGTCCAGCAGCTAGGTGGCTACCAGGCAGGTGAAAGCAATAGCTATATAGCAGCCATATGTAGCGTTATAGTAGAAGCAGAAGCAGTAATTGGACTCAAGCGTAGAAGAAGAAGAAGGAAATGGCAAAGAAAGGAAGAGAAAAGAAAAAGGCCTGCAAACAAAGTCCAGCATTAGAAGCAGGTAAGCAGTGAAGCAGTTAGAATGAAATGTGTTGAGGTTAGGGTACCCACCTTGGATGTTGAGTGGCCTTATGGAGATTTCCCTCGTAGAGAACCTTTCAGATTTAGCTAGATCCCACCAATGTGGTAATGCAAAGCCATGCAATGGCCAAATCGTCGATTCTGCTACTTTTTTTCTTTTCCAAAAACCCGCAGAAAGCGTGGTCGTCTGACCTTATCAGGAAAAGAAGATGGAGAGGAATGATCACAAACCCATCACTTCCTTCTCCAGACAATTGACAGGTAGCCAAACTCTGTTAGCTTTCCTTCAACTGTACATAGGAATATTAATGTTTCATGTACCCATTACCCAACCTCATTCTTATCTGTCAGATTGTCAGATATCAACAAATTTTAAACAATGAGAAGTCTGAATTAAATGGTTTCTAATTTTGAAAACAAAGACAAGCTATAGCTTAGACTGCCATGATGTATGTAAAATCCCCTATAACTAAGGTTACTATGTGCTGTTTACTATTTCAGGTGAAGTCAACACAGTCACACAGTCAATAGATGGTCGCTGACTGGGACGAAGAAGTTCGACAGGTGCAACAGAATATATGATGTAGTACGCTTAAATGAGAGGTATTGTACGATACATTTCAGTAAAGTGGTCTGCAGTACTTCAGTCTTACAACCTCTTTAGTAGCTATTTAGAGATATACAACCTATACAATTAATCAGGTAAGATATTGTACTTATTCACTTAATATTTAAAAAGTTGTCCACAAGAACGTTAAACACATGGTCTCAAGGGGTTTGATTTGTTTAGACCGTAACAACACCCCCTCTTCTCGGGAAAGTTTTTCCCTAAGAAAAACTTCTCGATAGAGTAACAATATGTATGTAACTTAAATACTAAATTACAAATACCTTAAAATAAATTACTTACCATGATGGTGGCGTATTATCGCACTATAATGCAAGTATTTAAAACAAAAATGAACCATTTTCAATATATACAACAACCCTAAAAACTAAATGAAATTCTACTCGCTATTCACGTCGGGTGGATGCGCCTTCAGGTCTTTGGCTGCCCAAATACCTTTATTTCTGCCGTACTCATCTGTTAGCTCGTAAACCCACGGAGATACGATTCTAACAATTTTGAAAGGTCCTTCAAATTTATTACACAACTTAGCAGTGACACCTTTACTCGCATCTGACACCGAGTAATTCCGTCTCCAAACCATTTGGTTAACTACAAATATATCTGGACGGCGTCTTAAGTTGTAACGGTTACTGCTACGAACATATGCCTGTTTTAGGCGATTCTGTATGTCCTTAAATACTTCTTTAAGGGCTTGATGTCGTTGAACTGGCTGAAAGACATCGTCTTGACTAACGTGATGATCTTTCCCTGACAAAATAATTTCTCTACCAAACATTACAAAATTTGGCGTGACTTGGGTCACCTCATGTTTAGCAGAACGGACAGCTGCAGCGACATGGGGTATGTACTTATCCCACTGTCGATGATTGTCTGCTACATAAGAAGTCAATGCGGTCTTCAACACGCGATGGTGTCTTTCAACAGCGTTTGCTTGCGCATGATAATGAGCCGTGAAGCGATGTTGAACTTCGTACTTCTTGAACAGATCTGCTATCAGCTTGTTCTTAAAGTGAGCTCCATTGTCAGATACCAAGCGATCTGGTACGCCATAAACAAGAAATACTTGCTCTTCAATCAACTTTGAGATTGTTGCAGCGGTTGCCCTACGTATAGGAAACAGTAAAACAAACTTTGAAAAGACATCGAGGACCGAAAGGATATAACTATATCCTTGGCTGGATCTTGGTAGCGGTCCAAATATAGCAACACTCAAAGACTGCCAAGGTCTTGAGGTTGCAGTGGTTGCACTGAACATTTGCCCAGTGGGTTGTTTTCGCTCGGGTTTTGTCTTCACACAGGCTGAACAAGCATTGACATACCGTCGTATGTCCGTACGCATTTTAGGCCAATAATACTTCTGGCTTATTCTTGCGTGAGTTTTGTAAATACCAAGATGTGCACAGGTTGGGGGATTATGGTGCCCTCTAATGATATTTAACCATTCATTACGCGGTACCACTAGTAGCCAGTAATCGTGGTGCTGAGCCAAATCTGGATACTGCGCATTGACATGCTTATCAAGCTGTCTGTCTCGAACTTGCCAGAGTGGATACTTGTCGGGATACGAATTTACCTTTTTGATCATGCTCAGATACCATGGATCACGTACAGTATCATCATCATCATGAACCAAAGCTTCATCTATAGCGTCTATTATAGGGGCACTTCGTGAAAAAGCGTTTGGGACAATGTGATCCTTGCCTTTGCGATGTATCACATCAAAATCAGAAGCTTGAAGTCTCAATTGCCAGCGAGCAATTCGTCCAGTTGGTTCTTTAATGCTGAAGAGCCACTTCAAACTGTAGTGATCTGTAATCACCGTAAAATGAGTGCCTTCAAGATATGGTCTTAGTTTTTCAACTCCAAATAGTACTGCAAGCAACTCTTTTTCTGTCACAGAGTATTTTCTCTCAGCCTTCGTAAGGGATCTGCTTAAGTAACAGATGACCTTTTCCTCGCCGTTTTGTCTCTGAGTCAAAACAACTCCTAGACCATAAGATGAAGCATCTGTTTCTACGAAAAACGGAAGGTTGAAGTCTGGACATGACAGAATTGGCGCGGAGACCAAAGTCTGTTTAAGCGTAACTAAAGCTTTGTCGCACTCCTCACTCCAAACAAAAGGACGATTCTTTTCAGTGAGTCGTGTCAAAGGTGCAACAACCACACTGAAAGACGGTACAAAGCGACGGTACCATGAGGCTAAACCAATTTTTCTTCTAACCTCAGTTACATTCTTAGATGGTTCCATGCGTAGAATGGCTTCTACCTTGGAAGGATCAACTAAGAGTCCAGAGCCATTCACTACATAGCCGAGGTATCGTAGCTCCGATCTACAAAACTGGCTTTTCTCGCGATTAAGCACAAGACCAGCGTCTACAATCCTTTTCAGGACGTTCCGCAAAACCTCGATATGTTTTTCAAACGTTGGTGTAGAAATAATAATAGCGTCCAAGTAAACGAATGTATGATCATCAAGGTCGGCACCACGGACCTTGTCAATAAGTCTTTGCCATGTAGCAGGTGCTGAATGGAGACCGAAAGGCATCCTGGTAAATTGAAAAAGTCCTCGATTAGGAACTGTAAATGCAGTCACAGGTTTTGACTCCTCAGACAACTTAATCTGATGAAAAGCACTTTTTATATCCAGGCTGGATTTATATCTAGCATCTCTCAACTTGTCTAAGATTGAGCTGATGTACGGGAGTGGATACGCGTCGGGACAGCTTACCGCATTGAGGCGCTTAAAGTTGACGCAAAACCTCCAGCTTTTGTCTTTCTTCCGCACCATTACTATGGGAGAAGACCAAGCAGAAGACGAGGACTCGACAATACCCTTCTTCAACATGTCGTCCAACTCTGCGTTCACTACCTTTTGAAGCGCAGGTGACAAAGGATAATATCTTTGTTTTATGGGAGGAGATGTTGTCTTTATTACATGCTCAACCAAATGCGTACAGCCTAACCTATTTCCCATCTTTGCCAAAGCGTCTTCGATAACTTGGTTAAGTTCGTCCTGTTGGCGATCAGACAATGAGTGCATATCCTGAATACCACAAACTTTGATTGCTTGGATGGACTCCTCTGTTTGGAACGTCCATTCTCCATGTTTCATGTCTGGAACTATTCCCATCTGTACCCAGAAATCAATTCCTAAGATTAGTCGATGAGGTAGTGAGGGTATGACAAGAACGTTGAGAGTCCTAACCCTATCGCTTAGCTGTATAGGTAAGGAAATCTCTCCTAATACCTCACAAGATTGACCGTTAGCTACTATACAGAATCTATTGGGCGTCTTGGTTAAGGGAAACAATGGCTTTATTTCATCCCAGCCGGGACCACCAATAACTGTCCTCGTAGCACCACTATCTAAAAGACCCCTCTCGGGGAGTTGGTCTGCTGCCCGGGCGGTTGACGGTTTTTTGAACCACAGCGGGGACATGTTGATGACGAAACATTACGTCGTCCACACTTAAAACAAAAAAGTTCCCGTCTAGGTTGCGTACATTTACGAAACTTGTGATCAGTACCATCACAGTTCCAACAGGTAGCGATATTTGATGCCGTTATCTCAAGCTCACGTTCAGATTCTCTGTTAGAGCTCGAGGCAGGTGGCATTGCTTCTCTGACTCCTGTAGGGTTGATACGAGAGCCATGCACTTGCGTAGGTCTCGGATTAGACACGCCGACATTTATTGCGTTGACCTGAAAGTCTCTTCTGTCGTGCTTTCTGTACCTTAATTCAGGTTCCATCAATCCACGTGCATTAGTCGTAGGCGGTTGGTATTTTTGAGCCCTTAAGTGTGCTTCTTCGATAGCCCTTGCTAGAGTCATTAGCTGGGAAACCGAAGTGACTTGGTGCAATGCTAACTGCGTCTGGATATAAGGCAGAAAGTTGCGTAAAATCATGTTTACTTTAGTAGACTCTGCTACCGGACTCGAAAGTTTACGGAAAAGATTTTCCATGACAATTACATAAGTTACCACCTTTTCTTGTGATCCTTGAGTACGACGTCGGATTTCATCCCACAACTCGTATTCATAGTCATAAGGCTGAAAAGTTTCTCGCAATTGAGTACACAGGCCATCCCAAGAGGTGAAACGGGCCATACGGAACCATAAAAGTGCTTCGCGAGTGAATAGTTCAACGGCGGATTGCAAGAGGCGCTCCTTGGAGACACCGCGGGACACCCGTAACTCTTCAATCCGTTCCAAGAACTCTGTTACACTTCCACGTCCATCAAACCTTACGTTCCACTTACCCACCTTTACATGAGACAACCGACATCCATGTGCTTGGGGCATTGCGTCTCGGTAAGGCAAACAAGAGGGAAAGTATGACTGCTCCGCTGATCTCTAAGGTCCTGTAAACCTACTGGTTTCTCAAAATAATTTCCACGAGCCGAGGTATGTGCCACTGGAGGGGTAGTTGGAGGAACCACCGGTACACTACCTTGCTTAATACTTGTACTTGGCAGTGATGTGAGTGCCATATGACCACTAGGGAAAGAACTTGGCGGTAGAATAGGAGCAAAACCATGTTCTGTTATCGGCATAGGAAGTGGAGCTGAACTTGAACGAGCCTTTACTTGGGACTCTTGACGAGAGGACATGTCCAAGTTTTCCAACCGTGAACATAATGTTTCTCTTGGCTGATCCTCCGATCTATTCTGATTCGGATGAGAGAGTACTTCCGGCAAAAGTTCAATTGGAGCATCGATCAGAGAAGTCTCTAAGGAAGGTCCCTCTTTAAGAGTATGTAAGTCCTTCTGGACAGTGTTGCTTGATGTAGCAACATCAGTATCTGAGTTTTCCATATATACTCTATTCAATTCACAAATGAATTGTGTTACACTATGGTAGAGAGCAGATTTTTGACTTGACTGCTCAGGGTTACACACGAAGCGAGACAGTCTACCTGAAACATGGGTTAACCGCGTATAAATTCTACGGAATTCGTTTTCCCTACTGCCCTGATCAAAATTCGCGATAGATTGTCTGAGATCTGCAAGTTTACTTTCACAGATAGGTAACCCAAATTCGGCAAGTTTATCACATTTAGTTGGGAGCTCTGCTAACTTTAATCTTTCCTTACGAAAAGCATCCCTTAAAAGTATTCGTTTTACGTTAGCAGTATTTCCAATTGGCAGGTTTCTTATCTCCAATTCATATGTCAGCTCATCTGACAATAATCGATTCACCTTCATCATGATAACTAATATCAAATAACATACGGTATAATATGCTATTACGGTAAAGTATATCTGTTACAAAGAAGTTGATAAAAAAATCTAACTAATAAATCGCTTACTTAACCCCCACCTCACCCAAGAAAGAGCGAAGCGTGAAAAAAAAACCGTACTGGGTCCAACCACTGAGCAACAAAAAGTCCTGAAGCGTAACAAAGAAAGGATTGACTAAGTTCAATCACTCAACTGTAAAAATTACTAATCTCTTCTATTAAACCTTAAATATGAAAATAACAAGTAACTATCATACTGCTAATCACCTATAAATATCAGAAATGTTCATACGTAATCAGTTCACTAGTAGCAAACGCCCATCTCTATACAATTAGTCACGAAACGTCAAACAATAATCGATTGGGTCGATGTCCCATCTCTACTCAATTCGACAATGACAATTGAAATCTAACCTAACCGTACCTGTTTTGTGCCTAACCTGTTCTGTGCACGTTTTTGTGATCTATGGTTCTATGATCGATGTCAAAGATCGATAACAAAGATGAAAGATAACCTATAATTATCTGATAGATATCCTTAGATCAATAATTAAAAATTAAAATAGATATCAATCACGGGATGAACACAAACAATGGCAATAATGGCACTAAAAACCAGTTGGGGCGCCAAATGTTACATAAAGGGGGAGAAGGTCTCTATGCCATAGATGTGAGAAAACGTTGGGTGGTTTCTTGTACCCCCCAAGTAAAACAACTCAGGGTGTGGTTCTTAACTTTAATTTAGTGCTATTACGCCATCGTTAGAATGTAGAAGAGATATGGGCAATATATAAATTCAGTATTTAGTGAATACTTATGACCTTGGGGTGCGAAGCTACATTCACCCTGAAGCGGTGGATTCAAATAAAAATGGTAAGTTGTAGCTTACGATGTTACTATACAAATAACTAATGAACACACCTTTCTACAGGTGTTCTCTGACTAAAGTCTTGCAGCACTTAATATCTATGAAACTTAACGCTAACTATCCCACCTTTATCTGTTGCACATCCTGGGCTAGATGCGTGGAAGTCCCAATGGTCAAACGTCTAATAGCATAGCTCAAGCAGTCATGCAAACAGACGGGTCGTCCTTAGACCCAGTCCTGCAGCTAGGTGGCTACCAGGCAATAGCTATATAGCAGTCATATGCAGCGTTATAGTAGAAGCAGAAGCAGCAATTGGACTCAAGCGTAGAAGAAGAAAAGGGAAATGGCAAAGAAAGGAAGAGAAAAGAAAAAGGCCTGCAAACAAAGTCAAGCATTAGAAGCAGGTAAGCAGTAAAGCTGTTAGAATGAACTGTGTTGAGATTAGGGTACCCACCTTGGATGTTGAGTGGCCTTATGGAGATTTCCCTCGTAGATAACCTTTCAGATTTAGCTAGATCCCACCAATGTGGTAATGCAAAGCGATGCAATGGCCAAATCGTCGATTCTGCTACTTTTTTTCTTTTTCAAAAACCCGCAGAAAGCGTGGTCGTCTGACCTTATCAGGAAAAGAAGATGGAGAGCACAGTGGAGAGGAATGATCACAAACCCATCACTTCCTTCTCCAGACAATTGACAGGTAGCCAAACTCTGTTAGCTTTCCTTCAACTGTACATAGGAATATTAATGGGTGCATTCAGCAGACTCAACAGTTGCGAAGCAGCTACCAAACTTTCTGCTGAACGCATGCGCTACCTAGCAGCTACCGCTCCAGCGGTCGCCATTTTTTGGAGCGATAGAAAGGTACGCTCACTTGGAGCGGAGCGGAATAAGCTACTTTTGACCTTGTGAAGAGTCACATGTTATGACACTTGTGTTATAGCTTATGTTGTCAAATTTAAAGGAAAAAGTCCACACTATAATACTTAACACAGTCCAAAGCTTTGATACAATTTGACATATATTTTTATTTTTATTTCTAATAACCTCAGATTTGACCACTCATTTGACATTTCACTGACAGTCGACACAAACTATTTATCGTGATATCTCAGAGCGCACAAATAGCTTTTCAGCGGAACGCCAACTGTTGAGGTGTAGCGGCTACAAAAATAGCGGTTCCCGATCTTTCTGCTGAATGCAACCAATGTTTCATGTACCCATTACTCAACCTCATTCTTATCTGTCAGATTGTCAGATATCAACAAATTGTAAACAATGAGAAGTCTGAATCAAATGGTTTCTAATTTTGAAAACAAAGACAAGATATAGCTTAGACTGCCATGATGTATGTAAAATCTCCTATAACTAAGGTTACTATATGTTGTTTACTATTTCAGGTGAAGTCAACACAGTCACACAGTCGATAGATGGTCGCTGACTGGGACGAAGAAGTTCGACAGGTGCAACAGAATATATAATGTAGTACGCTTAAATGAGAAGTATTGTACGATACAGTTCAATAAAGTGGTCTGCAGTACTTCAGTCTTACAACCTTTTTAGTAGCTATTTAGAGATATACAACCTATACAATTAATCCGGTAAGATATTGTACTTATTCACTTAATATTTAAAAGGTTGTCCACAAGAACATTAAACACATGGTCTCAAGGGGTTTGAATTTGTTTAGACCGTAACAGCTTCTTCTTTCCTATTGAAATTATTATGATGTGTTTGTATTTCGATGGCTTCTCTTTGAAGTCTGCCATGGTATAAAAACGTTGCGGCAAGAACCTGAGTTTCTTCAAACTTGATCCTGTGACTTCCCTCCTTAATCGCATGTTCGGCTACCGCTGATATGTCCGTCGCATTTCTTTATTCTATTTCAGTACAAAAAACCTGTTGGTTAAGTTGGTTAGGTCAATTTTACATATAAGATTCCTTCAGGAGTTGTACACGGAAGTATGAGTTGCACTTTCTGAGTGACACCGTACTGGTCTGGGATGATTAACTGTAGCCTAGTTGATGATGCCTCTGTTTTCTTCCACATCTTATAAACCTAAGCCTTTCCGTTGCCGGTCTTGTATGTTTACTTAAAGTCACTATGACAAGCACCTTAGCGTGAAGCGTGTATCCCTGTAATGCTTATTCGTACTATCGGTTTTCATATTCCATTCTTTGCTTAGGGCCTGGCTTGTGGTATGAAATATGTGCAAACCTATCTTTTCGCTTAGTATTATGTACAGGCAAATTTAAAATTTCCATAATACGTTTAACATAGTAATTATAATAGATTTGTGGCTAAATGGTCTTAAGTATCAGAGGCCAAAAAATAGAGACATCATATTATTATCTCAAACTTGATATTTAGATGGAACGGCTGATCTACGACTTCCGTGGTCTCTAGGACTATAAAATTAGATTCCATAACAAAATCAACTTGCCACTGTAGACTATCAAAAGTGACATACGCATGAAAATTCAAAAACATGTCAAAATTATTGCCGTTCAATGGAAAATCTAATAACACAGATGGTGAAATTCCTGTCGAGTACAGTGGTAGTGCACATCTACTCGTTCCCAAATTTCTCCATCGAAACCTTTCTGGCATCCATCGTATGCGTGGTTCATGTGTTGCTCATCCATGAGGTAAACAGTCTCTATAGAAGAACCAATGCCAAGGCTGCCGCCAAGCTGAGACTCAGACACGCGTCTATCAAAGGTATGCATCCAATTTTATTTATGTCCAAGGATTAGGCATATGAATAGAAGTCTTTACTAGTAATCAGAATTATCGAATAAAAACTCAATACATTCGATAGCTACTAAGCGTTCGAATTATTATGATTGAATGAATGAATGTAAGCATCAGCTATCAGCAGATGTGCGCCTGGTTGCATACGTAATGTTGCATGTTAGTAGATTAGTACCTGTGGTGAGAGGCTGTATTTATTTCATTTATTTATTTATTTGTATAAACAGTGAAATACAAAAATTGCCACCTCGAAAGCTAGGCTTTGTATTAGGTATAAGCATTTTATGACTATGACTATGGCAGCATGTATTAATTCATATTATCTAAATATATTTTATGATAATATGCCCCTCCTACTCGATACATTTTGATAGTTGTTCAATAAAGTAGTGACTTTTGGCAATCTGGCATTTACCAATACGTTCAGGCTTCTGGCGCAGGTTAGGTGGTTCTTGTAATATGTAGGAAAAAGTTTTTGTATTAGTTTATTGGTTAGTTAAATCCGCACAGTTTCACTATGGGATAATCAAGCAATATCTGGTGCTGTATGTACGTTGTCACTAGGTCAACCACCTTCCCGTATACGGCAATTAATATTACTGTTGATTGTTCAGCATACAATGGGTTAATACTTAAATTTTAAACATGTCGTTTGATTTCCTACCCTCATAAGTTTTAATCCTAAGTATTACATGGAGATATTGCCATTTGACGATACTTTTTTTGTGGTCAACCTCCCGCAAAGGCTGAAAGCCTATGGCGCCGTAGAAGCGATGCGAGAGGATAAGTGTCGGTGCACGTTCTATTTGTAGCACTGTAGGTTGTAGCCGTCGGGAAATTGATGGTAATTACGAAAACAAGATGGAAAGTAATATCAGATAGAAGATGTTATTATTTGAATCAAACTAAAAATGGGCAATGCCAAGTCTCAAGGAGATATGATAATCACCCAGGCTCCCAGTGGCGATGCCAGGGGCGAAATAGTAACCTTGAAGGGAAGTGGGATAAGTTTAGTAGTGGTTCTACTGATAGTTCTGGTTGTAACAGTAGCAATTATTTCTTTATTTTCGACCGTCAAACTTGCCGAAACAAGGTAGGCCAGATTATTAGAAGAGAAATTTGCAACAATGGATTGAAGAACGAAAGTTAAAAGCTATGAGATGTGGTTACAGAAACTTGTTTCGACCATTGATGGAACTGGATATGAAAGTAAATATATTGCGCCAAATGTCTTGACTTAGTACTTCCCACGGATTTTCAGTGCCAAAAAAAAGTTTTGGAGTCCCTCTATCCCTGCACTATCCTCATTAAGAAAGTACACAATGACCAGAGCCCTTTGACATCTAAAAACAAAATTTGGGCGAGTTTGAAATCCATATTTATTTGTTGATTCCTCCACCGCCACTGACAAGAGTTCCATCAACGATACACTGTCACCATTGTACGGTGGTAATACGGTGCCTCATTTTCTTCAAAATCAATTTGATAGTTTTGAATTATTTATTTATGTGTACCATTGTGATACAATACAAATACTGTAACTACTAAAATCATTTCACAAATGAAAAATTCAAAGGCAACATTCGAATAGCTCTAAAAAGCACACGATATCACCAAAATCGATCTTTTCATCGTAAAGTAGAGTTTATTCGATTAGTTGATTCTCTAAGTTGTACAATATATAAAATTAATTGTTTACAAAATCTAGAGAATGAATGGCCCCAAAAAACAGGCACTACTACCTACACCTAGACAATAAGCCTGTTCTACATCATACCTAGTTCAGGAAAATTTCTTATATAATGTACATTACAAAAAATGAAATCAAGTTGATTGATTCAGTACTTCCCACACATTACAGTGATACCAGTTTATTATTATCTCATAGTATGAAGCTGTAGTGTGAGATCCCCCTGCAACCAAATCATTGCCGCCCTCCCCCCCAAAATTGTATCATGCCACTAGGTCTTTCCTTCACAGGTAAATGGACAGTCTATTATCAACTACTACGTTTACAAGTCTCCTTAAACCCGTTTTTATTTTAAACAGTTTAACTAAAACCTCATTACTTGAGAGTTTACACGTCAATTTTGCGAACCAATTTGAATCAGCTAATTTAAAATAGTAATAATGCTGCCAACCTATCGCTTATTAGGTCAAACATGTCAAAATAGAAATGCTTTAACAAAAATAACCTCATCTTTCTCCCAAAGTGAAAATATACTTTGTTACCTGATACTTTAAACTGGCTTGATGTCTATTTGATAGGTATCAGCTGTATCTCACATTTAATTTTTTTACTAGTGGTGTTGATTGGTAATCCTGCGATCAGGACCGTATTGGTAATATTCTTATTGAATATCACATTGATAAAAAGTAATGTCAATTTTTGTGAACAAGATACTGCTTCAATATCCAGAAATTCGCAGCAAAAATGGTAGGTTAAAAGAAAAAGATTATTTTATTGATTTGTATATTGTTAGAGACCATCAAAATATCAAAATACTCCTATATTCAGCAATAAGGACGATTCAATGAATAGCTTGCATCACTAGTGGGATATTTATTGCTTGAAACGTACAAGGTACAATTGGAGAAAAGTATAAAGTAAGTACATGGAGTAAAATTAATATAATAAGGTAGTTTAACTGAAGCTTAAGCTAAAAATGCTTTTATCTTCATTCTTACCTCATTTAAAGCGTATCTAATCATCATCATTCAGACCAGCCATACTGATATACTGAAAGACATGCCGGATTTTCCGAGAAAATGTAAAATAAGCATAGACCTCAAAGCATAAACGTCACCAAGTGTCAATTACCCGTTATTAGTAGTACTTGCACTCAGTACAGCCCTGCATTACTTCAAAGCTTAAAATTGATACATCAAGACTCAATCTGGGGTATTTTTAGTTATCACTAGCCGAACAGCTGTTTGCTATTGACACAGCTGACAGTTTAAAGTATCGGGTAACAGGGTATAACTAACTGTATTTGTTTTGTGTCTTATTTTATTAAAACTGTCCTTGTTATGTTATGTTTTATTTGCTACATACAAATATTTATGCAAAGCAAATAAACTGGCTATTGTCCATGAAAGATATCACCTTGTGTACCGCCATCAACCAAGTGACATACACGATGGATTTGGTGTTAGATATATTCCTTGACTACTTATCTTCTTATTCTGCATCTGCTACGCTGCATTCACTCACACTCGTAGGTACGACGTTTATACTGGTCGTAATAAATTTTTTCCGTCAATTTCGACTTTTTTTCTGCATCTTTATAAGAACTCAAATCTTGACAGCTTATTTGACGTCCGAAAGGAAGGATGTGAGAAGTAAGGTTAGCTATCACAAACATCAACCTTGAATTTCGCAAACGCGATTTTGAATTTGTAAGTGGTCGTTGGCATCACTGCCAGTTGAACCGTTTTCTCTCTTTATATGGCACGTAAAACAGGTTTAAGCCTTGTTAAACCTCATTTTTAAAACGTTTTGGGTTAAACCGTTTTAACGCCTTAAATCGTTTTAACAAGCGTTTATACATAGGTTTCAACTAAGGCGTTTTGCACTGTGGGGAGGTACAAAATTCTAAGGGAAATTAGCCATTCAAGCTAAAATCCCAATTTAAATTATTCTATTATCATTCCAAATTATTCTAATTTTTCTATTCTCATAAAAATTTGTGATTAAGCTTGATTTTTAATTCAAATAAATTATTGAATTTTTTATTTATTGCAAATTTTTTATTATTAGGTGGCTTACCGCCTTTTCTTGGATTTCTTCCCAAATGGCTTACAATTATAAATTTAACTTCAAATCAATTTTATAGCATTACCCTAATTCTTATTATTTCGACATTAATTACCTTATTTTTTTATATTCGTCTAACGTTTAGATCTTTTTTACTAATAAAAGCTGAATGAGTTTTCAAAATAAGAATTACCAATAATTTCTGATTTTTTTCTTTTAATTTCATTTCATTGGCCCGATTATTGACTTACGCCATGATCCCGAACTTTTTCTAGTTCCACAAATTTAAATGCTAAAGTTTTACTAAGCCAGTATTTTATTAACAAAAATAAATTGATTATTATTGGTTAATTAAATTTTATGGCCCCCTTCCTTCATTCAAGCTAAAATCCGAATTTAAATTATTCTATAATCATTCCAAAATTATTTTAATCTTTCTATTCTCATAAAAATTTGTGATTAAGCTTGACTTTTAATTCAAATAATTTATTGAATTTTTTATTTATAGCAAATTTTGTATCATTAGGTGGCTTAATGCCTTTTCTTGGATTTCTTTCCAAATGGCTTCCAATTATAAATTTAACTTTAAATCAATTTTATAACCTTACCCTAATTCTTATTGTTTCGACATTAATTACCTTATTTTATTATTGACTTACGCCATGATCCCGAACTTTTTCTAGTTACATAAATTCAAATGGTGAAATTTTACTAAGCCAGTATTTTATTAACAAAAATAAATTGATTATTGTAAACCGATTTAGGGCAAACGTAGCAAATCCAACAAATTTTTCAGTTTTACAACTCCCCACTCCCCTTGATTTCACCTCCCCCCAAAAAAAAGAAAGATGATCCGGGACACCCAAAACGCCTAACAACGAAGTTTCAGGCATATTTGAAATTTTTTGTTTTTTGCTACCTACTCCGCCGCCCATGCACCGAATTATGGCAGCATTACCTGCTACGAACCCATAGAACAGTGCCGTCCAAATTTCATCATAGGCTATGGAGCGGCTACTGAGATTACGAGGCTAGAAAAACGTTGATCTGTTTTTGTAGTTTAGTAGTAGACCATTGACACGATTTCTAAAAGCCATACGGGTTTGCTTCCTTGCCAAGGTAATAATACTGTGTCGAAATTTCATTAAGATCAGTTCGGTTATTTCCAGGTTACACAATAGAGACCGATCTGAAGCAGTACTCGTATGTATGTACATTAGGAAAAAATTCCGTTGATTTCTGTGATACGAAAGGAAACGTTATGGGAAGCACCTAAAAAGTGTATTAAGTTGCTAGGTCTTCCTTTCTCAGGTTTATTAAAGGTTTTTTATCATGCAGCATACAACAAATTTTTCACTTTTAAAACCCCCTGCCCCCCCCCCATCACCCCAAATTCACCTCCACCCAAAAACAGGCAGGAAAAGACCTGGAACCCCTGAAACATCTAAAAACAAAGTTTGAGCTATTTTCATATTATTAGTTTTTTGATCAGTCACGAAACAGTCAGACACCGACAGACAGACCGACAGACAGACCGACAGACAGACCGACAGACAGACCGACAGACAGACCGACAGACAGACCGACAGACAGACCGACAGACAGACCGACAGACAGACCGACAGACAGACCGACAGACAGACCGACAGACAGACCGACAGACAGACCGACAGACAGACCGACAGACAGACCGACAGACAGACCGACAGACAGACCGACAGACAGACCGACAGACAGACCGACAGACAGACCGACAGACAGACCGACAGACAGACCGACAGACAGACCGACAGACAGACCGACAGACAGACCGACAGACAGACCGACAGACAGACCGACAGACAGACCGACAGACAGACCGACAGACAGACCGACAGACAGACCGACAGACAGACCGACAGACAGACCGACAGACAGACCGACAGACAGACCGACAGACAGACCGACAGACAGACCGACAGACAGACCGACAGACAGACCGACAGACAGACCGACAGACAGACCGACAGACAGACCGACAGACAGACCGACAGACAGACCGACAGACAGACCGACAGACAGACCGACAGACAGACCGACAGACAGACCGACAGACAGACCGACAGACAGACCGACAGACAGACCGACAGACAGACCGACAGACAGACCGACAGACAGACCGACAGACAGACCGACAGGCGGACTGACAGAGGGACCGACAGGAGGACTGGCAGACACCGACGGAGATGAGTGGCATGGATTTTCGTTATGTACATACCACAGAACGCCAAAAAAAGCGAACTATCTTGAAACTTAAGAAGCTTCGTTTTCAATTCCAACACCAAATAGTGTCAGTACTAGTCTAAGAGCCAGTGATCAGCAGACAACAGACGGTATTTCAGCAAACTTCATATTGATGCAAGGTATACTGTTATACATACAGTAGTTGAAATTGGGATTCACTATCACGTTATTTTAGCAAGGATGGAAATGACCTAAGTTATTCACACTAATAATTATAAATGTGGTTTTTAAATGGCAGACACCTAGGCGGGTTCCAAAATAGACTCTATGATGTTTCTTTCGTGCTAAGTAGACAGCAACAAAAGTGGCTAGGGAGCGGATTTAGTGTCTACCGTTGAGTATTTGAATAAAAAAGTATACACTTCAACATATCATATTGGCAGACTTACTATAATCACATGTTAGAGGTAATTCTTGACGGTGTCTAATTAGCACGACAGAGAAGACATTATAGCGTCTGCCAGTATATTCGAACTCGCTAAAGTTGTAACAGTTCACCCGTGTTCAACATTATTTTTATATTAGTTACTTGGCTATCGTATACAAAAAGTTTATAACTTCCATTTTTAGCAACTATTTCCTCATTATACTAGCAACGTTTTCATAATTTTAGATTCCACCACTGTTCACTTCTTCATTTTCCCATCTCTATTTCATTCAGCTGGAAATATCCTTGTATTATACAATCTGCGCATACCTAATGAGTGGGGAATATGCTATATCTCTCTCTACCAGTCTTTCCTTTTGTATTGAAACACATATCTTTTTCCTTTTGATTTTTGAAACTCGAGCAGTCAACACCTAAAACAGATATGTCTCTGTAAGACGATTTTTGTGTGTGCAATTATGTTGTAACGGAGGTAAGGAATTTATATTCCCAATGCAAAATCATAATGATTTGACTGCTATGGCTTCGCATATTTTTAATGTTTCTGCTTTTTATTTTACAGCTATGTGTGGGAATGTGATTTCTCCAATTTGTAAACTTTGTTGTATGAACATGTGATGGCGAACATTTTAATCGTTGAACATCAAGTTAATCATTCACTGTATGTTTATTAATTATTTAAAAAAGAGTCGCTGAACATCATTCTTTGTTTCTAACCATATATTTTTGTATTAAAATACCTTATTTTATGTGTCTTTTATGTTTCATTTTTTTTATAACATTCCTTACGTAAACATACCTAGCAGTCACATTTGCTAATAAAGAAAGCAATGAAAAGATCTGTTGGACATTTGTGTGATTTCGTTTTACTAGGGGTGAGGAAAAAGTTGTAAATTTTCGAACATATTTTTTTATTCATCACCATATACATATCTGAAAAGATCCGGTAGGACTGTAAAAATAAAGCATATATGAATCATTTTTTCAACTTTTGTCCTATATGTCCGTTCTTGTAAATATATGTATTTTTTTTTAATTTTTACCATGTGAACATATGAAAGTTGTCTGCTTTTTGGCTTTTAAACATGCCCATATTACTTCATAGATTTGTTTCTGAAGTAAATTAACGCAATTTATCGAAATGTAAGAACGCATGAATATGCATTCTTCAGAAACAGATCGTAAAGTCCTGTGAAGTTCTCTACAGGGTGCTAATACCAGCCATAACTCGTTCACAGGAAAACCACCCTTCTTTTAGGTGCCACCATCAAAACTTCTCTCAAGCACCACCCTTCTTCGGGGTGCCACCACCACTTCCCGGGGCACCGCCCTTCTTTGGGGTCCCATAACCACCCTTCTGTGAACAGTTTTTTGAAGACTGAAGGGCAACACTACTTATTTGGAAGATCACCATGCTGTGTATGTGACATCTTTGGGGTAATACCTTCTCTCACCACAAGAACTACTCCATAGACTTCCCACCGAAGCTAAGTTCTTATTTCTAAAGGAAAAAATATATATACAGATGCACTGCATTCATATACTGAAATAAATCTTTAATAAACCATAGTTGTCCTGTTTTCATTTCTTGATGGCTAGCTAGACTCACGCATGCACGCACGCACCCATAGGCCTTTGCCTCATGCAATCTGATGACTGAGCTGCTGGTTGCTATGGGCAATATGTTGGTTGGTGGCTCATCACCAATCAGCATTAATTGTTACAAGGTGTTTCACATTAAAAAACCACATTTATAATAATAACATATTTCATTTTCATGCTCGCTAAAATAACGTAAATTTCATAAAATTTTCAACCTTTGATGTTTTATAAAACACATTCGGAATCGAAATAGGTGGCTGCCATTGGGTTTCTATATATTATTATTTATTTGTACTATTCATCACAAATACTAATTGCCACCTCGAAGGCCTTGTATGAGGTATTGGCTTGAATAGCTTTTTTGCGCTTTAGGACTCCTGACCGCGTCCAAAGAAACCGTCGGCGTCGCTGGGGACTGTGAATCCCTATTTCGCCTACGGCAGGTTTAATGGTTTACCTTGTATTAATATGAAGTTTGCTAAAATACCGTAAGTCTGCCCACCACTGGTTCTCAGTTTATTCCGAAAAATGGAATTAAGAAGTATGCATAATCTAGAAACTACATGGCCGAATATGATTTATACAGTTTCGTATTTCATTATAGCATTGAGTGTGTTATCATTATTCCATCATGATTATACATATCTGAAAAGTATCTTATCGTTAAAATTCCATTTTTCAAAATAGAGCATGTGTAACTAAAATCATAAGGTAAAGCTAGGGGCAAGTTCAATACCGATTATGTTTTTCTAGCTGGGTCAATCCGTCGTAAAATAATACAAGACAGTGATTCCACAATTCCAACAAACAGCCTAGCAAGACAGTTGTCAACCATGCTAATGAAGTAGGAAGTAGGATTGGAGAATTATTGTTGGTTTATAACTATTAGTTATTGTACGGCATATACGCATGTTCTATTTTGAAAATAAATTCTACAATAAGGCTCTCGTTTTTATTTTAACCATTTTTTCATTTAAGTTTTCGCGAAATGTTACAAGATTCTGCTAATCTAATTATCTCTTGACCCTTAAATCAATTAATAAGCCCACCAATGTTAAATCTAGGTGATTTAGATACCTATATTTATTTACGAAATCTTCTGGTCGAAACACTGAAGCACTGTTTTCCGAATGCAATGTAGGAGGATCATGTTTACGAAACACATGTCCATTGCTTTGAGTATCATCAGACTATGTGCTACGGTATGATGCTGTTGTGTAAGAGGTTTTAGCCGTGGATGATCAGGAAGTTATCTCTGAAGAAAAGCCTTCATCCGTGACACCATATATCCATATATTCACCCACTATGGGAGGCACAAGTGCTGTTGCCCCCGGTAGTACAAAACTGAGTGGTCTATCCTAAATTCAACTTGAAACATTCTAATTCTATACAGTTTTCTAGGTAAATTCAAAAGTAGTCCAAGTTAGTGAGATAATTACAGAACTATTACGTATTTCAGGTACCTACCAGCGCAGTGGTAACGTCCTCTAGAATAAAACAATCCTCACTGCACTGATATACCGGGTGTCACCAATTCACTTCACTTTACTTTACAGTGCTGGACCAGTACTTATTCATACTTGGCGATTGGCTTTGACAATATGCAAACAAACAAATGGATTCGTATTTTTGCTGTGAGTGTCTAGATACTGAAGCATTTTATTGTTTATAAAATAGGTCATTAATTTTTGGCAATGAAAAGCCGAGTAGAAATATTACTAAGACGGCCCTCAGATTACTAATAAAAATTGAGTCTAAAATGCACTTCTTAGCTGATATCTAATCTATCAAATAGACGTCAAGCCAGTACAAAGTATGATTATCGTCATCATCAAATTACTGGTACTTGTCAAGCAATGATGCTGTACGTAAAAAAACATAAGTCTCAATCACCACCTGAGCAAACATTATCTTCTTCCGCTGGGCATTCGATCCCAGTCATTAATATTCAAGTGCACCAGTCAAATACTAATGATAAGGAAGTAGTTGTAGAAAATTTTGCAAAAATCTTTTGAACATGCTAAACAATGTCCCAAATTTAGACAGACTCAAAGAAATTTCAAGTGATTCATTAAGTAGTACCTTCTCTGCTAGATAGTATAAATAACCTTAAATAATCCTTTCACTCCCCTGACTAATATCTTAAAGGCTATGGTGTGGAACGCCAGATCTGCTGAACAGAAATAGTTTAATTAGTTTTCTTGTTATCAACGATATCGTGCAACTTGGTTTAAGCCAGGTAGACCCTTTAAAGTACGTGGATATAATATTGTTCGCAATGATTGAGGCGGGTGTCAAAATATTAGTGAAAAAAGGTATTTATTTCAATGTAATTCATTTTAATAACAATTTCAGTGAAGAGACCATAGTGTATGGTCCGAGGTATGGCCTAAATATGCAAAATTAGAACGGTCATTCGTCCATTTCGTCGATTTATAGACCATCAAATGTGACGTCGGCTTTTGATGATTGGACATATTTTCTAGCAAGGGGAAGACTCAGTAATGAGGAGGAAATTTTAATGCGCAATCTCGCTTTTGGAGTTGAATGGGTGAAAATTAGGCTAGAAGACAGATTCTGGAAGTCTGCGACCCACCAGGCTTAATTATTATGGACGACGGATCATCTACTAGACTTGTATATTCCAAATCGCCCGCCTCAGCCCCTGATGTTAAACGTGTTCTTCAGATATAGCACAGAGATCAAATTGGTCCGTCGAATCTGACACTGGAAAACTATACACCGTGTCCCAAGGACGAATCCCGGTAAAAGAAATCGCACTGTCGCGGTTTGTGAATGTGAAGCCGACATCAAAAGGAATTATTCTGAAACTCGCATTTGTTTCAGAGAAATCAATGTTTGAAGTTTGGTTGTAAAGATAACTGAAACGTGTGTGACCCACCTTCACTCGGGAATTTCTTGGAAAGGCGGAAAAGAGGGGATTAGGGGATTAGGCTAACGAGTATTTTGAATGTTTTTGTCTATTGTTTACAGCAAATATCATAGATGTATTGCACATTAACCAATTCACGATCTAATTGACGGAATTTCAACTTTTTTGCTAGTAGGTGCCAGAAATAATCGCTTAAAGTTTTCGGGATTCGTCCTGGGACACGGTGTATAGAGTGCAAAACATTATTTGCTTTAACAGAAACATTATTCAAGGTAAAAAATTGCTGGGTAAGGTATTGTACTAGTTTAAACAAAAATACAAAACCAAGTGATCTCTGGTGGCAAGTCAGTACAGACAGTATCGACTATATTTATGTAGGAATTTTGACTGGATGAATAAATTTCACGAAAAGTTTTCACTTCCTTCTGTCAGCAACGTGCTCAATGAAAACCATCCCACGATTAGATGGCAGTTTCTCTTTGCACTGCTGTCTGTGGCGCATTTAAGCACAAGTTAAGCTTTACATTTTTCAGACTTAAGGTACACTAGTCTCACTTTTTTTACTTTCGTGTTATTTAGTTCTGTAGTAGTTTGTTGTCAATCATAACAAGTATTTAAGTTATGTGCGAAAAAATCTCAATAAAAGCTAGTAAAATGGACTATATAACTGAAAATAACATGTTTAACGATGACAACGAAGTGGACAAATTAAATACAATGTTGTTTGGTGTACCTAGACAAGTGTTTGAAAGGGTGGATTATTCTGATAAGTTTGATGAATTCACTCTTTTCACTCTATTCAACCTAATTTAACAATAAAGTAATAAGAATTCATTAAATCTTTATTTTTATTTTGCAGTAATTTAGTTTTGTATACACTATTTGGATCCTCAATATTATGCGATTTGCTCTCTGATGCTCAAATTATTCCTCCTCCTCCGTCAGCTCCAAGGCTTCAGCATCAGCAAGTACAAATTCCATCTAAAACAGGAAGCACATGTTAAAATACAACACAATACGAATGTTTCTTCCATCGCCATTCAAACAATAATTTATCCAAACAGCGTACATGTACCGGGTGTTTTCTCATAACTCGCCACCACTCTTACCTTTTTTATTTATAGAGATAGAAAAAAGTTTGTATGTGAAAGTTTTATAGTTTTTTCTTGTCATTTCGAATTAGATACGAACAAAAAGAAAAAATAATAGAAAATCGTGTTTTTCGTATAAAGTCATATTTTTATGGGATGGAAAGAAATATACGTTTCTCTTGTTGTCATAGTGTTCGGTCGCCTTATTTTGAAAGGTTCTGAAAATATTCAGCTTCAAAGTTTCTAAAATGTGGGAGTTAACCTCAATTCACTATAGCCATGGTGGCTGAAAAACAATTAAATACGGTAATGTTTTGTGTCATTGTTACATTTTGCTAAGAAAAGTCTATAAAACATTCATATAAGAACTTTTTTCTATCTCTTCAAATGAAAAAGATAAGAGTGATGGTGAATTATAAGGAAACACCCGGTACACAAGCTGTGTGAACCTCACACGCACATGTGTACGGCTTGGTTGTAAAAATACGAATACCTGAGAAATACAAAGACCAATATACAGCAAAATAGACTTAGGGCGGATTTTATCAACAGGCGCATTTTAACTAAGGCTTTGACCAATCAGAGCAGCCCGTTCAAGAACATGCATCTGTCAAAGTACTCTGAAAACTATTGATTTCTCTTGAAGTTTACCTGAACAAGGTTAAAAATGACATGCTTTATATACAATCGACCATTATGAACCATCTAGTAACTTTTCTAGTCTGATTTTCCATCCTAAATGGGTGAAAAATTGCATTTTTTTGTTTAACAAAAAGTTTAGCAATTTCTAATTTCAACCAATCAGATTCCGCAAAAACTATACATTTGATCGCTGTTTTTTTCTTCCGCTAAATGATAATGATGACAACAAATTAGGGTTTTGAATAATTTTCTTTTGTGATAAATGGAGAGATCCAATATAAAACATTTTTGTTTTCTTTTTTTTTCGCAATAGTTCAAAAGTTATATCAAAATAAAAATGGGTTTTTGAATCCAGAACCGAAAACACGCCGACGGCTCCCGAACCCGTGTGACGTACTTCGTGAAAATACTTGTAACAGTGTAACTAAGATGTATGTTTGTTGCAACATAGTCGATGAATGAAGTTTGCAGCTCGAACGAAGTCAACGGGCGAAATAAGTATCTTTTTGAATGGTTGAAATCCCAGTAAAAAAAGTACCTAATCCCAAATCAAATATTTACCGTTGAGGCGATCCCTTCGCCGAGATGGTGGGTGGCCGAGTGGTATGATGTTCGAGAATGCCTTCCTCTTTTCGTGGGTGCTGTTGGTGGGTGTTGGTTCGAGACCCAGCCCGTGCAACTACTTTTTTTATTTTCTTTTATCCAAAATATTCATTGATATGCTTTTTACTCATGTTACACACATTTTTTTGTATCGTGGACATAAATGTGTTTTTGAATCAAATTTTATTAGATGTGCAACAAGAACTGCGAATAATTTTACTTTTTTGGAATAATTTCATTTTGATACGGCTATCAGAGCAATTGGCGGTCGTTATTGATGGATAAACTTAACTACGACCGACTGAATTCTCCACCACCTCCGGTACTTAGCTTTTGCAATATGTCAAGTAAAATGTCTAATAAAATTTGATTCAAAAACACAGTTATGTCGATGGTACAAAAAAATGTGTGTAATATGAGCAAAACGTATAACATCGAATATTTTGGTTAAAAAAATAAAAAAAAAAGTAGATGCACGGGCTGGGTCTCAAACCAACACCCACCAACACCACCCACGAAAACAGGAACATTTTTAGAACATTTTTATTAAGAAATATTGGTACAATATGTATGCCTTATCTTATGTATTTACATTGTATGTTCAAATAATATTTGCAGCAGTATCTCCTCCAGGGAAACAAGTAAATTGTTACTTGTTGAAACACTGGAGTTGCCCGATGGTAAGCAGTAACATATTCAACAGGCATTTAACATGTGTTCATTAAATACCCTCTCCAGGTATAAGGTAATTATTTATAATTTTATAATCTATAGACTATGAAAACTGAAAACTAACCCAGTTTTTCTGGTCTTGTAGGTTATGTATGTTATACATACATGAAAATAAAGAAAAACCTGTTTCAGTTAATTCCAAATAGATTAAAACTACCCTAACTATTTACACTATTTACACTACAAACTATATTTACAATTCAATTTAAACAGATTATCATAGAATAAGCTGGTACAGCAGCCCATGCTTTCTAATAGCGCCGCCTAGGTGGAACTGGGAGATGGACTCTGTTAATGGGCTATTGCGTGCTTCATTACAATAAAAATGTCTTTGTATTCCCCACCGCCTCCAGTCCTTAGCTTTTTCACCATGTCAAGTAAAATGTCTAATAAAATTTGATTCAAAAACATATTAATGTCGATGGTACAAAAAATGTGTGTAATATGAGTAAAACGTATACCAATGAATATTTTGGCTAAAAAAAATAAAAAGTAGGTGCACGGGCTGGGTCTCGAACCAACACCCACCAACACCACCCACGAAAACAGGAAGGCGTTCTCGAACATCATACCACACGGCCACCGCCATCTCGGTGAAGGCATTGCCTCAACGGTACATATTTGATTTGGGATTAGGTACCTTTTTACTGGGATATCAACCATTCAGAAATATATTTATTTCGATCGTTGACTTCGTCTCGAACTGCAAACTTCATTCATCGACTATGTTGCAACAAATATACACTTGTTACAACAATAGTTTTGTTATAAAACTTATATACGATATGATGAAAGGTGTCATTCAACTTTGGCGTTTTGTTTCCAATATTGGTAAAATACTATTGGACGATATTTATTAACCTAGCCCGCAATACCCAATAGAAAGCTTTTGCTAAATAA
This sequence comes from Callosobruchus maculatus, assembly GCA_951848785.1. Classification (NCBI taxonomy): domain Eukaryota; kingdom Metazoa; phylum Arthropoda; class Insecta; order Coleoptera; family Chrysomelidae; genus Callosobruchus; species Callosobruchus maculatus. Next base: position 3,791,634 of record CATOUR010000045.1, read on the forward strand.
CATCTAATAGAAAAGCTTTGTCAAATTCTTTGTTAAATTATGCATGTTGATAAAATCGGGCCTTACCTTGCTTTCAAAAACTCACTTAAAGGTGAAAACGATGAAAATATGACACGTTGTCAACAATAACACTACGTCTATCCACACCCAGCGCGGGTTTTAGCGGCTATGAGAGCAACGGAACGCGGAAAGCGGCGGATCGACAGCGGAAAGTCCATGGAAGCTTAGCAAATGCACTCTCGCAAATAAAATGCGCAATCACAATAAATTCACAACGTAACAATTTCTTTGCTTTCCGCCTTCACTTCTTTCGAACGCTACAAGCATACTCACTACAAGATGGCCGACTATTGTGGTAGTAAACACGGAAACGGGAACGGAAAGCCTTCCTAGACGCTAGCGAATGAACTCAGCCGAGTCGATCCGTGCGAATCGACGGCGGGTGGCGAACGGCAGAACGGGCGCGGGAGAAGTAACATCGACAGAGTAGGCGAATAGGGTTCCTGCTTGTTCATTTCTAAGCTACTCTTCTGCTTGTCTGTAATTTTTTGTATGACAAAGGCTAATATTTTGCCGATACTACATAGTAGGGTTACTCTTCTCCAATTACAGTCCTTCATATCTCGTTTTTTGAACATTTTATTATAATTCTATTCTAACACTCCGTTGGCAGGGCTTTTCGTACCCAAATATCTTTTATCAAGGATCAAGGCTGGTAAAAAGTAATCTAATGTTTTTTAATGTCAGCTTTCCACAGTTCTGATGGTATATCATCTATGCCTGGGGTTCTGTTTTTGTTTCTGTACCTCAAACATTTTTCTGTTAGTTCTATCGACGAACTCCAACGTATATATCACTAATTGTTTCTATTGCATATAAATTCTTAATCGTTGTCCCCTCCATTGCCTGTCTTCTGTACTTTTTGTCCTTTGGTTCATTCTTTTTCATTTTTTCTCTTTTCCTATCCCATCTCCATACTGTATTATCTGTTATAATCGGTATGTCTGTCGGTCTGTCTGTCGGTGTGTCTGTCGGTATGTCTGTCGGTCTGTCTGCTGGAATATCTGTACGCGCTTTTCTAGCCACGTTCTCAGTAACCGCTGCATGAGTTGTGATTAAATTTTGACAGCTATATGCTGTGGGGTCGTAGTAGGTAATGTTCCTATAATTTTGAAAATCGGTGCATGGGCGGCGGAGTAATTAGCAAAACACAAGAAATTTTAAATATTCATCAAACTTTGTTTTAGGCGTTTTAGGGGTTTCTGATCGTTTTCTACTTTTTTTGGTTGGGGGTGAAATTGCGGCGGTTCAGGGGTGGGGGATTGTAAAACTGAAAAATTTGTTGCATTCGTAATAGGATGCCCACTAACCTGTGAAGGAAAGACCTAGCGTCATAATAGACTTTTTTTATGTCCATCCGAACATTACCTTGCCTATTACAGAAACCAGGGGACTGACTTGCTGATATGTATAGGTACATGCGAGTATTGCTTCTGATCGTTTTGGATTGTGTAAACAGGAAAGTATTGGATTGCTTTCAATGACATTTTTACATAGTATGACTACCGCATCGAGGATGGAAAACGTTTATGATTTTTAGGATTCGTGTCAGTGGCGGCGCAGCAATAATAAAAAAAATAAAAATATAGAAACAGCTCAAACTTCGTTTTTATGCGTTTTAGGGGTTTCGTGTTCATTTTCTACTTTTCTGGGTGGTGTGAAATTGGGGTACCTAGTTGGAGGGTGGGGGGCGAGGTGGGGGATCATAAAACTCTTTTTTTTTTATTCATGATAGGCTATCCTCAGACCTGTGAAAGGAAGACCTAGCGGCATAACACACTTTTTTGGTCGGGCGGGTAATGATTTGGTTGGATCTCAGACTATAGCTTCGTGCTATGGGAAAATAATAACACTGGGATCACTGTAATGTGTGGGAAGTACTGCGTCAATCAACTTGGGTTCATTTTTTCCCCTAACTTGTATGCAGCTTTGGCTGTTACGTCAATATTCAAGAATGCTCTTAATCGCTAACTCATTATCCTGTAGACTCACTTGTTCATTCGAGTTAATTTCCACATCCATTCTTATAACGTTGTTATAATTTTGCCTTTTTTCTACTTGTTCTATAGAATATTCGATATGCTTCATTTCTTCCTTTGTAAGTCTTCCTAAGTTTTCGTTTTCTCGCTTCAACAAGACCAATTCTTTCTTGAAAGCTTTCTGCTCTAGCCTTATCAACTTATAGTGTCCAGTTTCCGATCATCTCTGGCCTGTGCCCTTGTTGGTGACATTGATGTCTTCTGGCACCTTTCAAAAGTCATTTCAGCCTCTCCTGTTGGTTTACCCTTCTTTTATCCGTCATCAGTGGAATAATCATTGCTGCCTCTTTCCATTGTTGGTATTTGAGTCTAGGGTGGCCAAGTTCTGCATCCACGTACACAATTAGGTATTATTTGTTGCCTTGGTTCCGTTTCTGTGTCAGCTTAGAATTAATACCTTGTAAATACCTAGGATGCTTGGAATTCTGCAAATTAATTCTAAAAAACTAGTGTTATATTTTTCGCCGAAAATGGCTTATAATTGTTTACAAGGAAGTATCTTTGTTATTCAAACCTCCTACGGTGGTGCAGGCTTAACCACCGTATGGAAATATCTATACGATATTCTAACGCGGATTTTCACGTGAAATTCGAGTCGAATCACAGAGTTTTAACCGCGATGTTTGTCATAATGTAGCGCAGGTCCACTCATATACATATAAGGTCAATATTTGAATATGGCTGCATTTTTTTGCGGATCGGCTAGTAGTACAGCTCTCCGCAAGCTCGATGTTTTACAAAATAGATTCCTCAGGAGCAATGAAATCATCCCCAATAGAAGTTCTGAGAATTGAGGCAGTCGAGCTTCCTCTTCAACTAAGAAGGGAAATGATAGATTGTCGAACAGAAACATCTTTGAGCTTAGTAGTTATGACCTCACAAACTAGTTCTGACAGAAGAAAAAATCTGCACCTTTGTGTTCCGTAATACAACAGCATATGAATATAAATGATATTAGATGTAAATAATCATACAACACTATACATCCCTCATGACAACGATTTCTTCTATCTAATACCTAGTATACAGGTCATAGTACATTCCCACAGAATTTTTGCAGTTGTTAGTATAGACCCCTGTCAGATATTCTCCAAAGTATGCTAGATAGTATCTTAATATACACTTCCAAATCAGAGCTTGGGACAGGCTCTACCTTTCATGTGCCTAAATTGAATACATTTCCAATGTCTAAACCATCTACACAAACATCTCCTACTCCGCCAAACAGCTAGCAATTTCATAAGCTATGAGATGCGCCGAAGAAATCAACTACTGAATATTGCAATTTTGTCGGACGCTCAATTAGGTAAGTATACAAGACGGCAACAGTATTCGTATATTATACGTCAAAAACTTGATTTGCCATCTTAAACTAAAAGGTCGCGATGTGAAGTTTACCTGGGTGAAAGGACACACCGGCATTCCAGGCAATGAAAAAGTTGAACTGGCAAAAGAGAGTATCCATTCAGGCACACTTTTGGAAAAAGACTTATAGTACTTATTTCAAGGACTACATATTACACAATTGGTCGGTAGAATGGAAAAAAAATCGATGCCTCGTTCAAATAGACATAGGCAGATTCAAACAGATAGGGTGATACTCCCAATTGTTGGCACCTCGCTAATTGTTGGCCTCTTACGCACTTTTTGTAGAATTTAACGGATTTCAAAAAGCGACAGCTAATTGTTGTGCTACCAGTAGAAGCGGCAACAGTGTGTGGTAGTATTGGTATAATTTCGATAAATGTGTTTTCTCATCAGTAGATGTTTGTCAGCAGTGAAGTGAGGGTGTCACGTGGAAGACTGTAGAAACAGCGCGAAATTTAGACCGGTAGGTATTACAAAAGTATCCTTTATATCGAAATAACTTATGACACACTTGTATTTTTGACTGAAATATGGGTCTTTCTCTGCTAGTTGGAAACTAGCCTAGATACAAAATTGTCCCAAGCATATTTTTCTTGAATATTAAGAGAACATGTAAATAAAACGAAAGATGTGAATAAATCAAATACTTATCTTCAAAAGCCCATACGTTTTTCTCTTATTTTGAGAATTATGTACGATTTTGTGAAAATGTGAGACAGGGGACTGTTTCATTGTTCAGGGGACTGTTTATATGAAATGAAACCCAGATGTTTATTGAAGGTAATCGTTATTTTCATTTATTTTGACATTAACAAGCATTCATGAGTTACAAAATTTAGGAACTGATGAAAATTCACTTATTTCTCGAAAACAGGTACAGGCGACTCAAAAAAATAAAATACTCTTTTTCCTTTCAGAACTATATCAGGTTTTGGTAACTTTCGTAATATTTGTTCGAAAGTTACATCGGAAACATCATTTTCAACAATTTTGAATGTCTGACCCATATCGTTACAAACCTTCATAAAAGTTACATTTATTTCACCTTCTTCTTCACTTATCTCATTAACTAAAGCAGCATACCGGTATTCTGTATTTCTGACAGGAAACTTAACTAAAACGTAATCGCCAATTTTATAATGGTCGATTGAACTGGGTCCGGCAATATCAATGGTACTCTCAGGCAGATTGGCTTGGTCTTCATTTTCCGAGTCCGTATAAATGTCCTCAACAATGAGTTTCAAGTTTTCTTCATACCTTATTACGCCTAAATTGAAATGCTGGCATTCATCATCACAAAAGCAACTCAAACTTTTCATTACCAGCTTAGTAGCTCCTTGTGGTAATTTTGAATGACTTCTTGATATTTTGCCCTTTACCTGATGGATCTTAAGGGTGCCGGTGAAACGTTTCAAATTAGTTACATCTTTTTTGATTTCATCAGTAATTTCATCAATTGCCTTGTCGTCAATCGTAAACATAGTGATTCCAGGACAACGTTCTTGTATGATATTTACAAATGATTCCAAACTGTCAATGTCACCTCCTGCAGCAACAACAGCATCTGCAGTTCTTTTGCATGCAGCCCCAACCCCATCGGGAGCGCCTTTGCCGTGACCACTCTCTGAAAAGTTCCATGAAAACTGTTCTACATTTGGAACCTCTAAATGGAGTCTAGAAGCCAAAATATAAAACATTGTTTTATTCCGGTACTGGGTTACCGGTCCATCGCTGACAAAATGAACAGATGTAATGTTAGGTGGTAAAGATCTAAAAATTGGCTGCAAGTGAACCCATATAGCCGCTGGTGAGTGTGTTGTGTTTTGCGAGACAGTACAGTAGGGCTTTGTGGAACCTTTGGTGTAAATGATTACAGTGTGAAGACTTAGCTGAAGTCTAGACCCTCCAAAATGATAGGCTTGTATCTCCTGACTGTACTTGGTACAGTAATTTTCAGAAAAGTCCATATGTATTATAGCTTCTTTATCACTGATATTTTGTTTTAAAGCTTTGACAGCCTTATACTGATGAATTATATTTCTCTCGTGGAGATAATATGCATTCAGTTCCTCTTGGAGATTTTCTATCAGTTCACGTGGACGAACATTAAATGTTTTTTTCATGTATTTCGTAACTGTTCTTGTCTGTTTAGACTTAGGATCCATATAAACTTGCTTCTCCGCTACCCATTTCTTGAACTGTATAGGCTTGCTGTCGTCAAACTCTCTGTAGTGGGGATTCTTGTTGATACAGCGTTGGCAGATTCGGGACAAACACTGCTCATCATAGCGATTGCAACATGTATTCTCTAATAGTTTGATGTGACTATTGTAAGGCAAAATTTTGCGACTATGCAATGCAGACAACTTTAAATCAATGTTGGAATGCTTTATACAAACACACGTGTCGCGTGCGTTTACTTTTGGTATAAAAACCCAAAAGGGACGTAAGCGACAAAACGTCTGGTAACTGATTGTAACACTGCTTTCAGCTTTAAATTTCTTGTATAAGTTGCCGATTGTATCCAGCAGGTATCTCTTTTGCTTTTTCACTCCTTTTTTGGTTACACACTCGCGTTTTCCTGCACCAATTCTGCTGTTGTCATCATCTTCATAAAATCTTCGGACAACTTTGATATATTTAAATGCAGCGCTATCTTGACGACTCTGTGTAGTAGGTATCAAAGTAGACTGATGTGCCCGCTGCGCTCTCTTGTAAGAAATAGCACTGTTTTTGCTAGCCCACAACTTATATTTGTCTACCAATCTACCAGACAGGACTTTCCCAAAAATTTGTTTTTCTTTCAAGGTTTTTAAATTGGCATAGTTTTCTTTCAATTGTTCGTTCAACACTTCACCAAAAAGGGCCTTTTTAACAACTTCTTTGCGATGCTCTGGTGTATCGCACATCGTTTGTAGTTTTGTGTTGGGAGTGTCAGCATTATTTTTTGAATTAGCTTTCTCCAAGCGCTGTAACCTCTTTTTATATTTTTCCATTTTCTTCTTGTAATGATAGATCTTACGATCCTTTTCTCTGATTATACGTTCGCGCTTTAATTTAGCTTGTCTCCTCGCAACCGCTAGTACATTTTCTGGAGATACTGGAGGAGCTGGAGAGACTGGGAGAGAGTCGGGGGTATTTTCGCGAACAAAATTATTTGTAATATCCTTCAGAGACTTTTTCTTCGCACGATAGGTGGTACAATGCTCTTTCCATATTCTTTTCGCTGCTTTGTGCTCGCGGCGATCCATATCTTTCACCAACTTCCTTGTACCCTTTCTTTTCTTCATCTGGTATTTTTTGCGTTCATTTTCTTTCATTTGTTGTCTTTTTTCGGGATCATTTTTAAGACGCTGGTACCTTAGCCTCTCAGCAATTCGTTTTCTCTCTAAAACTTCTTCTCTTGTCCTAGTTGTCTTTTTGGGTGGCATCGTGGACCTTTACCTGCAAAAAACCATAATATAAGTTACTGAAACTATGATTATTGATTGCCATTAGTGCTTTTTTGATGATAAAACAGTCCCCTGGAGCATAGAACAGTCCCCTGTGCCACTAAATGGCAGGGGACTGTTCCCAGGGGACTGTTATTTTTACAAAGAATGTTTTTTAGTTGAAATTCACCTAAATTCTAATTAAATTTAATAGATAGAAGAGATAACAAACTCGATAAGCAATCGTTATATGAAATTATTATAATTTAATCATTTCAAATAAGAGAAAATCTACTTACCAGGGGAATGTTCTAACGAGCGACGCAAACACGTGGTTCATACACAGATGCACCATTGATACTGAGTAAAAGGCGCCCGTTCGCTTAGTTATACAATCTAGAGAAATTGACGCTGTTCGTGAGCGATGTCAATGTAGAACCGGTACAGCCACTACATAAAACGAGTTTGGCGCGATTTTTAAATAGTGACAGGGGACTGTTTAACAATTTTGAGGACGGCTTTTGAAAGCCACTTTCTTCTAGAAAATTGTTTTTTACATTAAAACTGTTTTTTATGAATATACTTACTGCATTTTAGTATTACTTCCAAATTTTCAAATTAGGCAAATTGATACTGAAAACAAATAAAATTGTTGTAAGGCTTATCACTCTGGAATTGGGACACGGCAGGGGACTGTGACTTGAGATACTTTAAATGCATTTTAACAAGTCATGTAATATTATTTAATCATATGATCAACGATGTGCTAAGATTACCTGACTTACAGTCATGTCTGACATAGAGAATTAAGTAATAATCACACCAATTCTGTCAAATTTGCCTGGGACAACGATTTTCCAATTAGCAGAGAAATGCCCATATATCATTTAAGGTCACTGTAGTTCATTTTGGATGTATAACTTTTTCTGACTATATGTTTCAGTAAAAGTCGGGGTGCCAATGATTCGAACATATTTTTGTGAAGTAGCTTAATGTTGTTATGGGGTACCGAGATCTTAGGACTCTGTACTAAATAATGTTCCAATACTTGCTACTGCTCTTTTTGTCAATTATATAGCTTCCCGTATACTACAGGTGCTTCAACCTAAAGCAAAATCATCTTCTCGTTCGTTATAGTGGGCTGAAAGGCTAGTGAAGAAGGTAAATTTAATGCTATTCATATGTTGATGTTTGACATGTGCTTGCAAATTAGGTGTAAAACGCACATACTATTCAGGTGGTTCAACTATTCTATTACAGACAACATAAGTATTCAAATGATTTTAAGCAATAGTCAGTGATCTAAAATAGGTATTTTGTGATAGTACTGATAAATTATATCAGCTAGTGCGTAGCACTTCGGGGTGCCAATAATTGGAACAGAATGCAGCCTATATCTATTTGTTGGCCTAAGGGCGTTTATCAGCTCAGAAATAAAGTTCTGTTGGTTATCGCAGCAAATCAACCATTTTACAAACCACATAAGCAAATTGATTCACAGTAGCATTTCTTACAGAAAAATGTCTTCCCGGTACACCGAAGACGTTTTGCAAAAGGCGTTAGGTAAGGTGCGCATCGGTAAGTCAAAAAAGGCTGCTTCAAAAAATTATGGGATTCCTAGGTCAACCCTACAGTTTAGATTAGGATACAGCTTCAAAAATATTAGGAAAGGGCATAATACTTACCTGACATCCGATGAAGAGACCAAAATTGTGTGAATTGGATCTTGGAAAATGACAGAAAGGGATTTCCCAGGCGTTCAGTCGACCTACAGGTATCAGTTAAAGAATTTATGGATAAGAATCAGAGAAATGATTCTTTTAAAAATAATATGCCTGGTAAGCTTTGGTATAAGCTGTTCATGAAGCGCTATCCAGAGCCGATTGAACGCACTTCTGAAGGAATAACGTCTGCATCTTCTTGCGTTGCGGAGAAGGACATCAGAGACTGGTTCATGGGTATCGAAAGATACCTAGAAGAAAAAGGTTTCCGTTCGATTCTTGAAAATCCAGATCGCATATATACAATGGGGACGAAACATGCTTCCAGTACAATCCCAAACTGGTAAAAGTAATCACTCGTTAGGTCGTTCTTATTGTATGGGTTACTGGTGTGGTGGCCATGTGTAAGGATAGAAACAATCAAAGCAAAACTGAATAAAATTTAACGCTTGGCTTGTGTCAGTATAATAAATGCAGTTCGCACTTGCTGAGGTCTATGGGCCAAAAGAAAAGCTCTCCCTCTCTCTTGGGGGATATGCCACGGTAGTACAAGCAGAGAGATATATGCGATTTTAGTTTGTGCCTTTCGTGTTTACGAAAGTCAGGGGCCAAGTAGGTGGATCATCATTTGTTCTGACAGCCAGGCAGCATTAAAAGCCTTAAGTGCTTGTAGGTTGGTTGCATCAAGGGTCCTTCTGCAATATAGAAAGGTATTTGATGATATTTCGGCAAGACATCAGGTGTCACTTATGTGGGTGCCGAGTCATGCTGCAGTTGGTGACAATAAAATGTCAGGCACGCTCGCAAGGCGAGGGTCGAGGAATAACTTCCTGGGTTCTAAGCTGCCTTTGGGGCTAGCAGTAGTTACCATTAGAAGAAAAACAGAGGTGAGGTTGCAAAATCAGCATCTAGTTAGATGGAGAGGAGTCTCTGGACATATCCGTCAAGCTAGAGAACTTAGTTTAGGACCTTTGGCCAAGGTGGGGCGGTCCTGTTTCTGACTGGATGGAAGCCGACTAAGGTTACTTGTCGGCCTGCTATCCGGCCATAGCACCTTCAAACGTCATTTATCTGTGATGGGGGTAGCAAGTGATCCGACGTGTACACGCTGTGGCGAGGAGGAAGAATCCTTGGCACACATTCTATGTTGCTGTGAAGCCCTTGGGCATCACAGGCAGACTATACTCGGTCCAAAGTTCTTGAAACTGAGGATATAAGATGGGCAGGACCCAAGGTCATCCTCACCTTTGCGATGATAGACCAGTGCCGAAGCCTTCAAGAATAATAAAAAGTGAAAAAAAATTACAGTAGGATGAAACTCATTATAAAAGGAGGGGAATATGATAAGAATAAAAGGAAACATAAATTACGGTCGATTCGAGATCGGGAAGTGGGAGGGGGTGAGTTTTTAAGGGTAGAAAATGGTTTTCTTGATTTCTGGCAAAACTACAAGTCCTATGGGAAAAAGTTAAATGGCAAGGTTGTAGGTAATAAAAAGGTCTACAACTTTTGTGTTCTCAATTCTTTCAATAACCTCAAAATTTTGGTGAAAAATTCAAAAAACCAAGTTTTTGGTTTTTTATTTTTATCTTTTTCAAAAAAAATAATTTTTTTACGAAATTTGGTGAAAACTTACCTTATTATGTCCCAAATACACTGTAATTTATTTGGTTTAAAATATTTATTTTTACGCCCCTTATTTGACCTTAAGATCAAAAATGCAACCCAATTTTCAATCGAAAATTCTCGCGTCAAAATATCAGCTTTTTTCAAAAAGTTTGGGAGCCTTCCGTTCGTTGAAATCTCTGTTTTCTGATGGTGTAAAAAAAATATACATTACTATTGAAAATCTTCTCAGAAAATGCAAAAAACTGAAAAAAAAAACTCATATTCGAAAATTGTTTTTACTCACTATGTAAAATTTTGAACTATTTATTAAAATTTACACTTATTTACTTAAAAAACGTGAGATTTCATGTTACATTGATAAACGAAAAAATTGCAAATTGGAATATCCTACTAAAATTAACAAACAAATAAGTTAATGTTTAATAAGACATCTACAATATTTTGAAAAAGTTGTAGAATCTTCTTTAAATAATATTTGTAGAAGCCTATTTATTGCTGTTGTAAGATAATTTATATACCTGAGTGACATACGGTAAATGTTAGCCCATTGTAAGGTATTTCATGGAGAAGTGAGGACGGACTTAGCAGGGTCTGGGCCTTACTACATACCTGTTATTTCGTAGCAGCTGTAAAACCGTTAGTCAGTGGTCATAGGTAACGCAGACAAATTAAATACGCTGATACTATAACGCTGGCGCACTTCCTTGTATCAACGCAACGCGTTAACTCAAATGCGCTATGATACACGATACAGTTGAGAGCCAGAAGTAGATCCCTTACAAGTATTCACATACTCCGCACAGCCGACGCGGCGCAACGCGCAACTAATGCATCATGTACCACGTATTGTGCGGTTTGAGATAATTGAGGCTACAACGTTGTGTTTTCTTGAGTTCGGTGTTTTCAAATAAGTTTTATATTTTTTCTGATAAAATGGCGTTGCAATGTCCTGGTATTTTCAATAAAAACCACGACCATTTCGGAAAGAATCCAGTTTACCGAAACCGCAAAAATAAACGATATATTGTTACTGTCACAACAGTACCAGCAGAAACTTCAACTAAAAGGGGAGAACGTAATCGTAGAAAAACCTCCGAAATTATTCCAGAGTTTGATTATCGAAACCATACAAAAATACCATTTTTGCAAGAAAAATTTCTATCTAACGAGAAAAACAAGGACAAAATAATAAAAACTTTGATGAAAAGATTGCAGTCACAAGGGTTTTTCTGCCAACAAGTTGAAGAAGATGCTGATGCTGACATAATTAAGACCTCGATAGAAGTTGCCAGAGATACTAATAAAACTGTCGTAGTTATGGGTCAAGACATTGACCTTTTGGTCCTTTTAAATCAATTAAATTCAAATAATCATGATATTTATTTTCTTAAACCAGGCTCTGGAAATGGAAAGGATCTATTTTTCACGTCTAATAGTTTCAAACATGAATCCTTCAAAAATATTGTTGTATTTCTGCATTGTTTTTCTGGTTGCGAAACAACATCTGAATTTGCCGGAAAAGGAAAGAGAAGTGTCGTTAATTCATTATTAGACGCGAAAAATTTGTCAAATTTGGCCGATGTTTTTTATAAGAAAGATGCAAGTAAAGAAAAAATAAAAAAAATGGATTACAATTAATCAAGTCTATTTATAGGTAAACATAAAAAAGAAAAAATAACACTGAATCAACTAAGGTTTCAAAAATAATGGCAAAAGTTAAATCATCCTTCATTTTGGCAAACCTCCCACTGACGGAAGGAGCAGCAGAACAACATTGTTACCGAGCATATTATCAGCTTCAAACTTGGTTGGGTAACGAATTGACAGCAACAGATTGGGGTTGGAAGCAACATCAACGGCATTATGCCCAAATTTACAGAAAAAGATTTAATTCCGGAAGTATTGCTCAAAACTATCTGCTGCAGCTGTGAAACTGAATGTAACAGTTTAAAATGTGGCTGCCGAAAACATGGTTTAAAATGCACAAATTTATGCACTAATTGCCATGGTTCTGAAAATTGCTCCAATATGGAAGAAGAAATCTACGAGAGAATAAATGATTCAGATGAAATTGTGGATGAAGAACCAATGCAGACTAGAAATAATATTGGAGACGAAGATGATTGTCTTGAAGATTTGGACGATTAACTAGAGATAGAAAGGTTTATCGAATCTAACGATGAAAAAATGCCTTCAAAGAGAAAAACCTATTGAATAACTAATGGGAATTTCAGATAAGATATTTATAAATGACAAGATTAACGTTTTCGAAAAAAAATATAATGAATAACGTAATCAGAATTAAGCACCTAAATTCAATAGTACGATTTACATGTATATTTATATTTTTTGAAATTTTCTATGACACAAATGTAATTCGAATTTAATTATTAAACCTTTCAACTAAAAGAAATTGCAGCAATCACATTTTTTTGATGAAATTGTACATAGTAAGTAAAAAAAAATACGAATTTGAGTTTTTTTCAGTTTTTTGCGTTTTCTGATAAGATTTTCCATAGTAATGTATATATTTTTTTACACTATCAGAAAACAGAGATTCCAGTGAATAAAAAATTCCCAAACTTTTTGAAAAAAGCTGATGTTTTGACGCGAGATTTTTCGATTGAAAATTGGGGTGCATTTTTGATATTAAGTTAAAATAAGGCGAAAAAATGAATATTTTAAAACAAATAAATTACAGTATATCTGTGACATGATAAGGTAAGTTTTCACCAAATTTCGTAGACAATTTTTTTTATTTGAAAAAGATAAAAATAAAAAACCAAAAACTTGGTTTTTTGAATTTTTTACCAAAATTTTGAGGTTATGTGAAAAAATTGAAATACAAAAGTTGTAGACCTTTTTATTACCTACAACCTTGCCATTTAACTTTTTTCCATAGGACTTGTAGTTTTGCCAGAAATCAAGATAAACCATTTTCTACCCTTAAAAACTCACCCCCTCCCACTTCCCGATCTCGAATCGACCGTAATTTATTTTTCCTTTCATTCTTATCATATTCCCCTCTTTTTCTAATGGGTTTCATCCTACTGTAATTTTTTTTTGTTTCAATAATTATCGACCCTGGTCTATGAGGGCTGGACTTAGAAACTAGGGTAAGGAGAGGTGCAAAAGGGCCCGTTGGTAGGCTCAGGCACTGGTGGTTCTGGACACCAGAAAGCCTCTCTCCCTCTTTCATTCATTCACCATTCCTACGGAAGGAGACTCAAAAAACTATTTACTAGAATTTTTGTGTTGGATGTCTTTTGAGGGCGCGCAGGCGATGATTTGGTTGCAAGATAGTCTCAGATTATAGCTTCATGCAATGAGCAAATAATAAAATGATATCACCGGTATATGTGGGAAGTACTGAGTAAATCAACTTGACTCCTTTGTTTTGGACATAAGATATTATTACTATATTGTCTAGTCGTTCCTCCTCTTTCGCAACTAGTACATTTTGCACATTTGCAGGCAGCATAATTTTATAACGATTTTAAAGAAATAAAAATATCAGAGCTTTTATGCGATTCCAATATGATAAAAATCTAATTAGTAAGGTAAACACACACAAACTATTGACAAAATTAAAATTTGGAAATTACTGGAAAAGTTCATTTGACAGTCAATCGGAGCGCAAATCCATTCACTAGTTTTCCACAAAAATTCATTCAACTTATGTAAGTTGACCAGTAAATGACAGAGTCTTGCCGCAGGGAAGTCCATGGTGACAGAGCGCTCACTGTCGACTTAGAAACTAGATTGCTATCGTAGAATTCGATATGCCGAATTCTATGTGACACGGAGTCCCACTGCAGGGTCTTGAAACATACCACGGGATACTTGTGATGGTTCTCAGGATCCTACTTCGGAGCACATGCAAAGCTCGCTTGTGCGTTTTAGCTAAAGGCGGGTTCTAACTGTAATGAACGTGAGAACACCTTTTCAGTAAAACTGATCAGTGGGTTTGTGCTTTCAGTCAAACTGAAAGCCAGTCCTACTTTTCATTCATTTTGACTGAATCAGTATTGAAAAATGAATACAAATGTCAAATAGACATGCGAGAATCTATTCCGTCATCATGAGAGTCATCAGTTCTAGCACTTCAAGGTCATGAAAACGTGGTTTTCATGAATGCTGGATCCGTTAAAATGATTCATGAATACTGAACAGTGAGAACGAACGCCGCTTTCATGAATCAGTCAAACTGATTCAGTGAAACTGAAGAGTCAGAACCCGCCTTAAAAAGCACCAGGCCGCACACGCGTACGTAATTGCAGGTCCAATAATCTTGTTCTGCAGTAGAATTTTTTTTTCGAGTATTGGAAGTCGAATTTTGTTAACCAGCTTTATTTTGAAGTTCTACTTAATAAAGGATAGAGGTGTCAAAGCTAGTTTGTATTTTTTTAACATCTCAGTATGCTTCCGCCATATGATATCCTTGTCTAGGGCGACACGAAGGTACTTGCTAGAATAGCTCCACCGTAATAGAGTACCGTTAACAGATACTTCTGCCGCGACGTATCCACCCACGCTAGTACTTTGTCCCGAAGTCTGTAATGTGGTATCGTCAGCATAGAGATGCCTTCGCAGTTTCTGGGGCTAGGGACATCGGAATGGTAAAAGAATATACAGGGTGATTGGTGAGTTTAGGTCTGATTGACAGTGAGCGCCGCAATTATGCCTCCTTCCACTGCAACTCTACTGTGTCTATTGTTGCTCACATCTATTTAGAGTTCACCGTACAATCCACACCGCTTGACGAAGTCGATGACCGCATTCTGTGGGTGTCAGTAGGTTCCAGTTGGGTGAACCCGAAATTCTGAAACCTAGCTCTCTCAGTACTGGACAGGAGCACAACGTATCTACCTGCCTTCTGTATTAACATTTAACATTCACCCTAGTGGAATATAGCTCGAAGCTAGACTTGCTCTGAAGAACTTCACCAGCAGTCCAAGAGCTAGTGAACCCTCCAAGTAACGGTATTTCTGTGAGGTTATAAATTTGTACACTTATGATTTATAGCATGCTAAAGGCAATAGTCATGACCTGGCAGGCGTCAGCCCTGACGTCATCAGCCCCTTTATTTTCTAAATTGTAAAATAGAGTATAAACATTTATTTCAGTAAGCTTAAACATTTAATACGATGCAGTTTATTTATTGTAAATCTTAAAAAAAATGACAGGCGATTACAATGAGTAAAAGTATGTGACATGTGAATTGAAAGTAGCACAGTTGATGAAGTAAAATAAACTTCCCCCTATATAGTTGAAATTTGCATAATGTTTTCGAGTAAACGTTTTAGAATAAATATTATATATACAATGACAGGCGGTTTTGAATAGCAGAAGATCTTGGCAGGCGAGGGAAAGCTGCCATGGGCATGCGAGTAAGAGGTGTTACGTGAGAGCCTATGGTGTAAGTGAGACCGTTTATCTAACAGGAAGGGACGTATACCTGGTCTCGATCAACAGTGTAAAGAGAACAATTTCGTCAGTTGTGACAACGGTTTTTACTTGTGTAGATGCTACGAACTTTTACGTTTCATATTCTGAGCGATTTCGAATTTTGAAGGTCAAACTTCGTATTATTATTAATTGTGCAGATATTACGTGCACTTTATGTTAACAGTTCAATAAATAGTGTTCAAGATGGAATCTGAACACGTGGTTTGTGGCATTTGTGGGGAAGACATGGTTAAAAAAGTGTACGATTCACAGCGACTACGTTAGATATAAGAAAATAAATATTAAAAATAAGAAAAGTATAATTTAAAATTTAATGATATTTATTTGACTGCGGAGAATAAAGAAAATACTGTTTACCATGTAAACTGTTATAAAAACTTTATGGGCATTTAAGAATATTGCATGACTGGAGGGGTGCAGACTAGCTCGCGTCCGTAGCAGGAAGCTACACGTGCACCCTGGGTAACGCTAAATGAGCTAGAGCGAACCTGGCAATCAGACTCTTTTTTTTTGAGATTTCCTGGTTAAAACATGACGAACATAAGTGCTAAAAACTTACAGACTAGAAATATCGGTAGTTTTATTCGTATTTGTCAGCTAAATGTGGAGAGCATAAGCAGAGCTAAAAGCGAATGCATCTCCAAACTACTTTTGGACAATAAGGTTGATGTCATAGCGATCCAAGAAACTCACGCCGACAGTGAGGAATCACTCACCAGACGGGGACACATTTCTGGTTATACATTACTGGGAGCCACTTACCACCATACTTACGGCGTAGCCTCTTATATTCGCAACAATATTGACAATGCCCAACTCATTTCCAATGACACAAATAACAACATACACAGCGTAATAGTAAAAGTGGGAGAAGTCACAATTGTAAACGTATATAAGCCACCGGCAGCGGAGTGGCCTGAACAACCACTTCCAGTACAACAGCATCCGGCTATATATATTGGAGACTTTAACAGCCACCACCAACGGTGGAGATACCCCGACTGTGACGAAAATGGCACAAGGTTGGCTGACTGGGCTGATGATAATGATATCTTTCTTGTATTTGATGCCAAAGATAAAGGCACTTTCAAGTCAGCAGCCTGGAACTCAGAAAGTAACCCTGATTTGTGCTTTGTGAGCTGCAACCGGAAAGGGATCCCTATACCAGCTAACAGAAAAGTCGCAGAGGCCTTCCCACACAGCCAACACAGGCCAGTTTTCTTAGAGGTGGGAATCCAAATACCCCTAATACGATCCATCCCTCGGCCTCGATGGAATCTTGCAAAGGCGGACTGGTGTAACTATTCACGGGAGCTGGACCGGCTGGTACAGTGGATACCGCCAACATCAAACAATTACAAACGTTTCGTTGGAGCAGTGATGAGCGCTGCAAAAAGGACCATTCCTAGGGGATATAGGAAGGAATATATCCCTGGGTGGGATGAGCGGTGCGAACTCCTATACGGCGACTTTCAGGAAACCAACAATCCAGATATTGCCGACGAACTCATCTCTGCCCTGGACAGCTCACGAAGACGTAAGTGGGAGGAGACTACGTCGGAAATGAACTTCCAACACTCAAGTCGAAAGGCCTGGAGCCTTCTTAGAAAACTAGGCTCAAGCACGCCATCCACACGGGCACCGTCGGGAGTAACTCCAGACAAGATTGCTGCGCATATTGTAGAAACATCAAGAGCACCTTCTGATAGAGAGCATACAAAACGCGTGAAGAAGGGATTGACTCTACTAAGGAGGAACGCTCCTACCCAAACAACGTTTTCCCGACCCTTCTCGATCGAAGACATTAATAATGCCATATCAGATGTTAGGCCTGGAAGGGCTCCTGGTTTCGACGGCGTCCCGCCGGAATTTCTCATTCACGCAGGTCAGCAAACAAGAGTGTGGCTATCTCTCTTCTTCACGAACCTCCTTAAGACGGGAAACCTTCCACGGGAATTCAAAAGAACGAAGGTCATATCAATATTAAAACCCGGTAAACCGAACGATCAACCCGCCAGCTACAGACCTATAGCCTTGCTCAGTTGCTCCTATAAATTGCTAGAAAGAGCCGTCTACAACCGATTGAGCGCGACTATCTTAGACCGGGTCCCGATAACCCAGGCTGGTTTCAGACCGGGTCGCAGTTGTTGTGATCAAGTACTGTCCCTCACAACGCATATAGAGGCAGGCTACCAGCAAAACATGAAGACAGGAGTGGCGTTTGTTGACCTCACTGCCGCATACGATACGGTCTGGAGGGAGGGTCTCCTATATAAGTTGCTGCAGGTGATTCCCTGTCAGACCACTGCAAGGCTCATAAACAACATGTTAGGCGACAGAAAGTTCCAAGTAATCCTAAACGAGAAAGCAAGCAGGCAGCGCAAATTGAACAACGGACTTCCACAAGGCTCAGTACTGGCCCCCTTACTTTTCAATCTATATATATATCTGACATGCCAGAAACAGTCAGTTACAAGTTTTGCTATGCGGACGATATAGCCATAGCTTTTTCCGATAAGAGCTTCAGGAACGTTGAGCACACTCTTTCTAACGACTTGCTAGCTCTAAACGACTACTTCAAGAAATGGAGACTAGTACCGAGCTCCAACAAAACCGAAGTTTCCTGCTTCCACCTGAATAACAAACTAGCTAAATATGAACTACAGGTACTTTTTGCAGGCGAACCCCTGAAGCATAACCATTTCCCAAAATATCTTGGAGTAACGTTAGATCGCACCCTCTGCTATAAGAAACATCTCGCAAACACTGCAGGAAAACTCAGAACACGCAACAACATTATCCAAAAGCTGTGTGGAATGACGTGGGGTGCCACTGCTCCAACTCTACGAACCAGTGCACTAGCTCTTGTCTATTCGTGTGCTGAGTACTGTGCGCCTGTCTGGATTAACAGCCATCATACCAGACTAATTGACGTCCAACTAAATCACACTATGAGACTTATTTCAGGCGCAATTAAGACAACCCCAGCTCAATGGCTGCCTGTACTCTCTGGAATAGCCCCACCGCAGCTGCGAAGGACTGACGCCCTTCTAAGGGAGTATAACAAGATTACGGCCAACAACAAACTGCCCATCCACCGAGCAATACCCCCGTTGCAGATAAACAGACTTAAATCCCGACAACCACCAATAAGGGATGCAGTAGGGCTTAAAACCAATAACTTCGACTCCTTAAACCAATGGCGCTCCCAGTGGGAAGGTTTTGCGGAACACCACTCGCGATGCGCATTTATGGGGGCAGCCTTACTTCCAGGATCAGAACTACCCCGGAAAGAATGGATAAAACTTAATAGAGTCCGAACAGGCCACGGCAGATGTGCCGACTCCCTTTACAAGTGGGGCTATGTGCAATCTCCCTTATGTGATTGTGGCGCGCCCCGCCAAACTATAAACCATATTACGAGCGAATGTGAACTGCGTGCGTTTCAGGGATCGCGAGAAGAGTTCTTCACAGCCACACCGTTGGCGCTGAAGTGGTTGAAAGAACTTGACATCAACCTGTAAATACCAAAGACTATGTATCTTAGTTTGTAGCTGTATATATTTTATTTTAGTATAGGTTACAATAGTTTTCCTTTTAATCTATATTCACTATTGTCATGTTTTTGAGCCATACGATAAATAAAAAAAAATAATGCATGACTGGATTAGAAATTTCTTCAAATTTACTGGCATGATCATCATCAGGTATTTTTTATTAATTCAATGAGATTTATTATACAGTCCTATGTAATTGAGCTTTAAATTCAATTCTGAATGACATTATTGCTTTACTAAAATATTTTGTTCTATTTTCAGAATAGAAAAACATTATCGGAGAGTCAGATGATGATAAAAACGGTAATGGTGAGGTGTCGGATAATGACGAAGAAAATTAATGTAAAAACTAATGTTGATTACACTAAGGCCCGCTTTTATCAACACGCATATTTAACAAAGACTTTGACAAAGCTTTTCTATTGGATGTTATTTAGCAGAAGATTTCTATTGGGTATTGAGGGCTATGTCAATAAGTATCATCCAATAGTATTTTATCAACGTTGAAAACAAAACGTCAAAGCTGGATGATAGCAGGATATCAGAACAAAGCGATTAATTTGCAAATTAATGCCACATTTTTCATGTTTACATTATAATTATTCTATAATTACTAATTGCAAACTGCGATAATTTGTGACAGAATCATAAAGGTACCTAGTATCAATCACAGCAACTACCTTATTTAATAATTACAAATCCTACCTCCGTCAATCAGATGGATTATAGAAAAAAATATGCATACTTTTATGAAGAATCAATCTTTCATTTACTGGATGCATGTTTGTTATAGACCATCTTATAGAAATATTCACAGAGGATCTAAAGATGCAGCATTTATTATATAAAATATAAGGTTATACGCAGCTAAATAATTAGCTTTGCCGTTCTGAATAGGCAACCAGTAATGCACATGTATGCTTGGAAAATAGCTTGCCTAACAGTTAAATCTTTTGTTTAACTTTTGAAATGTAACAAAGTGTTTACCCCTTTTTACTATAAAACAAAGATATATTTCATGTATTTATAATTATTATCCATAGTAAATTGTAAATAATGCAATGAGTGAATTTCTTGTCATCATATCATTAGATACAGCATGAAACCAGCGATCAAATGGAAATGGAATCTGATTGGTTGAGATTAGCAATTGCTAAACTTTTGATTAAACAAGAAAATGCAATTTTTCACCCATTTAGGGTGGAAAATCAGACTGGCAAAGATACTAGATGACTTACAATGGTCGATTGTATATAAAATATGTCATTTTTGAGCTTTTTGAGGTCAACTTCAAGAGAAATCAATAATTTTCAGAGTACTTTGACAGATGCATGTTCTTGAAAGGGCTGCTCTGATTGGTCAAAATCTTTGTTAAATTGCGCATGTTGATAAAATCGGGCTTAAAACTAATAAATATTATATTTTAATTCTTATGTCATGTCACTAACACCAAAGGCGTTCATGTAACACCTCTTACTTTCACGCCCTTCCCCCTCGTCTGTCAAGATCTTATGCTATTCAAAACCGCCTGTCACTCTACATATTAGGAACCTTTCTTTCGCAGGTCCGTTGTCTGACGTTATTACACGTTATCGGGTATTTGTGACATGCGCAGTTTTCCAGAAATAACCGAATCGGCTAATAGCCGATAAAGTTGTACGTTATCTGCGGAGGATTACGGTACGATATGACTACGTGCGGTATTGCCAGGTCTAAAACGCTATGCCCCAATGAAAACAGAAGCGCGATGATTTTGATAGCAACAATGCTTGTTATGTGTATTATCATTGTAGAAAAGTATAAGGGTTTCTTCCATCAGTTTTATTTGACGGTTTGTTTCCAATAAATGCTACAAAATTAGGCGTCTCCGGCAACAGCATGTTGCTATCACGGAACTGAACCATGAGAGTGAAATTTCAGATGGGTTTTACTTTTTCACAGAATTGGAAGGATGCTCCTATCATTCGATGGCTAGAGTTGAAACTACATTGTTCCCAGAAAAAGTAGAGACCACTACCACTCACCGACACTCATTCACACTACCATCGGCACCTTACAGACGATTGAACAGGAGGATGAGTAATACATCTAATTTTGGATGGGTGATATCTCGAAAAACCTCTTCGGTATACTGTGGCAATTATTCTGACAGGTAGTATACTGGGGGAGGGTAGGGACAACATTTACAAAACCCAAATGTTATTTTTTCCGCTAGATAGCATTTGTGGTAACCTATTAGTCTACGAAGCTTGGCTAAATGGTAGTAAATGCCATTTACATTGATTGACCTGAATCTATCCCTCACCAAAATTTCGATTGCATGACCCATTGACATCCTAACCTAATATGGACGTGCCTTAAGAGAGAGCGCGTGCGCCCAGTAGCAGCACGACAGAGACTGAGAACAAAACAGGCAAAAAGCGATTGGCGCCCATATAGTTTACGTGGGTTTTTAGTTTATCTGTTCAGTTTATCGTGGTTTATTTATTGTAAAACAATGGTGAGCCTGAGCCTTCTAGGTTTGTTAAAGGAGGAAACCTGAAATTCCATTGGTAATTATAGCCAATATTTTTATATCTTAGCATTATATTAAAAAATTCAAATTTGAAAGTGTTTATCTGACGAACTTCCTGAAGGAAGACTAATTTCTGCAGTTTCTGATTGAAATCTTACTGTTTGGCAAATAATTTATGATGATAACCCAGTCACCTAAGGATGTATGTACTGCAACATTTTGTAAAAGTAAAATGATATTCTTTTATGCTGCCAGTTTTTGTTACTGGAAGTCATTCGTTAATGTTATGAGAGTAATAATTTATATTTCATCTATGTATTTATTTGTATATACAGGGTGAGTTTTTAGTACCGGCTCGGTCGATAACTCCACTACAGTAGAAGATAGCGAAAAAAGTTGTATATAAAAGTTGTAGCCAGGGATATGCTCCTTGCTCAAAAAATATTTAGATTTATACAGGGTGATCCATAACTACGTGGTGATGCAAACATGTATTTTTTTAAATGAGATACCCTATATATTATTGCATACTCAAATTCCACTAATAATTTTCGTTCTTCCAATATAGGGTATTGTTACATTATACAGGGTATTTCAAAAGATATGACCATTTTTATATCCAAATCGCTGTCAAATGGTTGTACTGTATATCAAAAAGTGATGAATCAAAAATCATTTTTTCCACACGGATGGATGAAAAATATCATCTAGTTTTAAAGTCGGCTATAAAAAAAGCTCGCGACGCATACTCGTATATAGGGTGATATAGAATGCAAAATCTAAATTTTCTCTCTTTTTTTAAACGTAACCCCCAATATTTTATTATACCAAAGCATTGCTTTTAATATGCTCTTTCATCTTTGTACAACACTTTTTATGGCTGCATTCATTAGTTTCTGAGATATTTCGATTTGTCTGCAAATTTTAAATATACCTTCTATTTGTTTACTAAATTCTATTCATTTTGAGAAAATGCTATCAAATTTTATTTTTGCTTAACAAACAAGTAAAATTTAAGGCCGTAGTAGTACTCGATCAACTCAAAACGCTGAATTAACGATATAATATAGGTCAAGTGTTCTGAGGAAACAATTTTATTCACGTTATGCATAATTATCAAGCAGATCTATCAGGTGGGCTATGAAATATTAAATGAAACGGTCCAAATAAAACGATTTTTCGATCTTTCAAACGCATTGGTTTTAGAATGCCTCCGTTCTGGATATTGCTATTCATAGTTGATATATTCTAGAGGCAAGTAGGCAATCTCTCAAAGATTCTCCTAAATACCCTCAATGGAAAATTAATTTTCAAACCTCGTTATCCACACAGTATGGAATTATTGAGCAGGTTATGAAAACTGTCAATTTTTCAAAGCATACCTGATAAATCCGTTTGGCAATTATGCATCACGCCTACAAAATTGCCACCTCAGCATACTTGATTTTATTATCTCGATGATTCAGGGTTTTGACTTCATTAAATACTATTGTGACCTTATAATTTAGTTGCTCGTTAAATAAAAAACAAATTCGATGGTAGTTTCTCAAAATAAATAAATTTCAGTACACAAATAGAATCTATATTTTAAATTTACCTAAAAATCGAAATATCTCTGAAACTGATGGACGTAGGTACAACAAGCAATTCTTTGGTATAATAAAATATTAGAGGTTACATTTAAAAAAAAGAGAAAATCTGGATTTTGCATTCTACATCACCCGAATATGAGTCGCAGAGTTCTTTATAGCCGATTTTTAAACTAGAGGATATTTTTCCATCCTTCCATTTAAAAAAAAAAATTTGATTCATTACTTTCTGATATACAGTACGTTCGTTTGACAGCGATTCGGATATAAAAAAACCCTGTATAATGTTATAATACCTTATATTGTGAGAAGAGAAATTATTAGTAGAATCTAAAAATGGAATAATATATAGGGCGTCTCATTTAAAAAAATACATGTTTGCACCACCACGTAGTTATGAATCACCCTGTATGAATCGAAATATTTTCTGAGCAAGGAGCACATCCGTAGCTACAACTTTTATGTACAACTTTTTTCGCTATCTTCTATAGTAGTGGAGTTATCGACCGAGCCGGTACTAAAAAACTCACCCTGTATATGCACCATAAAATAAAATGACATGCGGTCACAATACCAGAACTTTGCAGGAGTGTGCCTAGAAGTTTAGTTTTTTATTTGTAGGCATAGTAGCTGACAAAATATGTTCAAAATGCTTATACATTTGCTCTTTGAAGGTGTCTCGATTAATAATATGGATCTACTAGATATAGATATATATTTATTTATTGATTTATCGTATGGCCCAAAAACATGACAATCGTAAATATAGATTAAAATAAAAACTATTATAACCTATACTAAAATAAAATATATACAGCTACAAACTAAGATACATAGTCTTTGGTATTACAGGTTGATGTCAAGTTCTTTCAACCACTTCAGTGCCAACGGTGTGGCTGTGAAGAACTCTTCTCGCGATCCCTGAAACGCACGCAGTTCACATTCGCTCGTAATATGGTTTATAGTTTGGCGGGGCGCGCCACAGTCACATAAGGGAGATTGCACATAGCCCCACTTGTAAAGGGAGTCGGCACATCTGCCGTGGCCTGTTCGGACTATTAAGTTTTACCCACTCTTTCCGGGGTAGTTCTGATCCTGGAAGTAAGGCTGCCCCCATAGATGCGCATCGCGAGTGGTGTTCCGCAAAACCTTCCCACTGGGACCGCCATTGGTTTAAGGAGTCGAAGTTATTGGTTTTAAGCCCTTCTGCATCCCTTATTGGTGGTTGTCGGGATTTAAGTCTGTTTATCTGCAACGGGGGTATTGCTCAGTGGATGGGCAGTTTGTTGTTGGCCGTAATCTTGTTATACTCCCTTAGAAGGGCGTCAGTCCTTCGCAGCTGCGGTGGGGCTATTCCAGAGAGTACAGGCAGCCATTGAGTTGGGGTTGTCTTAACTGCGCCTGTAATAAGTCTCATAGTGTGATTTAGTTGGACGTCAATTAGTCTGGTATGATGGCTGTTAATCCAGACAGGCGCACAGTACTCAGCACACGAATAGACAAGAGCTAGTGCACTGGTTCGTAGAGTTGGAGCAGTGGCACCCCACGTCGTTCCACACAGCTTTTGGATAATGTTGCTGCGTGTTCTGAGTTTTCCTGCAGTGTTTGCGAGATGCTTCTTATAGCAGAGGGTGGAATCTAACGTTACTCCAAGATATTTTGGGAAATGGTTATGCTTCAGGGGTTCGCCTGCAAAAGGTGCCTGCAGTTCATATTTAGCCAGTTTGTTATTCAGGTGGAAGCAGGAAACTTCGGTTTTGTTGGGGCTCGGTACTAGTCTCCATTTCTTGAAGTAGTTGTTTAGAGCTAACAAGTCGTTAGAAAGAGTATGCTCAACGTTCTTGAAGCTCTTATCGGAAAAACTATGGCTATATCGTCCGCATAGCAAAACTCGTAACTGACTGTTTCTGGCATGTCAGATATATATAGATTAAAAAGTAAGGGGGCCAGTACTGAGCCTTGTGGAAGTCCGTTGTTCAATTTGCGCTGTCTGCTTGCTTTCTCGTTTAGGATTACTTGGAACTTTCTGTCGCATAACATGTTGTTTATGAGTCTTGCAGTGGTCTGACAGGGAATCACTTGCAGCAACTTATATAGGAGACCCTCCCTCCAGACCGTATCGTATGCGGCAGTGAGGTCAACAAAGGCCACTCCCGTCTTCATGTTTTGCTGGTATCCTGCCTCTATATGCGTTGTGAGGGACAGTACTTGATCACAACAACTGCGACCCGGTCTGAAACCAGCCTGGGTTATCGGGACCCGGTCTAAGATAGTCGCGCTCAATCGGTTGTAGACGGCTCTTTCTAGTAATTTATAGGAGCAACTGAGCAAGGCTATCGGTCTGTAGCTGGCGGGTTGATCGTTCGGTTTATCGGGTTTTAATATTGATATGATCTTCGTTCTTTTGAATTCCCGTGGGAGGTTTCCCGTATTAAGGAGGTTCGTGAAGAAGAGAGATAGCCACAATCTTGTTTGGTGACCTGCGTGAATGAGAAATTCCGGCAGGACGCCGTCGAAACCAGGAGCCCTTCCAGGCCTAACATCTGATATGGCATTATTAATGTCTTCGATCGAGAAGGGTCGGGAAAACGTTGTTTGGGTAGGAGCATTCCTCCTCAGTAAAGTCAATCCCTTCTTCACGCGTTTTGTATGCTCTCTATCAGAAGGTGCTCTTGACGTTTCTACAATATGCGCAGCAATCTTGTCTGGAGTTACTCCCGACGGTGCCCGTGTGGATGGCGTGCTTGAGCCTAGTTTTGTAAGAAGGCTCCAGGCCTTTCGACTTGAGT
The DNA here is from genome assembly GCA_951848785.1 of Callosobruchus maculatus. Lineage (NCBI taxonomy): Eukaryota > Metazoa > Arthropoda > Insecta > Coleoptera > Chrysomelidae > Callosobruchus > Callosobruchus maculatus. The sequence goes on from CATOUR010000045.1 coordinate 3,817,801, forward strand.
GTTGGAAGTTCATTTCCGACGTAGTCTCCTCCCACTTACGTCTTCGTGAGCTGTCCAGGGCAGAGATGAGTTCGTCGGCAACATCTGGATTGTTGGTTTCCTGAAAGTCGCCGTATAGGAGTTCGCACCGATCATCCCACCCACGGATATATTCCTTCCTGTATCCCCTAGGAATGGTCCTTTTTGCAGCGCTCATCACTACTCCAACGAAACGTTTGTAATTGTTTGATGTTGGCGGTATCCACTGTACCAGCCGGTCCAGCTCCCGTGAGTAGTTACACCAGTCCGCCTTTGCAAGATTCCATCGAGGCCGAGGGATGGATCGTATTAGGGGTATTGAAGCGATGCGCAGCGGGTGTCGTCGTGGCGAGGGAATTGGAATCGGGGGACACCCAGACATCAACGTTCCGTGGGTTCGGGATATTGACAAACGAGGTTAGGGACGAATTGACATTGAGAGAGAGAGGGATGATCTGTGAAGATGTTCTGTGGCTCGGTGGTGACTTTGTTAATTTAATAGTCTTGTGTTCTTAAATGTTTATATTTTATATTATAAAACAGATGGGAATGGAAATTAAAAGAAAAGAGCCAGTTATATTAAATAGATGGTTCGGATTTATTAAAAATAAAAAATATGTAACGTTTGGACGATCTTTTCTTAGTGTGTGCTGAGAATGTGTTGTCACTTAACTATGATAGACAATACGCTAACAAGCAGGTATTGAACTGATGGGGCCCCGTCTACTAACTGATATATAATGGATAGTGTAAGTACTGTAATAAGCCTGCCTTAACTATTTATATAACTAAAATCACTATATTTTAGGGCTGGTTCCTGAAGAGATATAAGAACTATGTGTATAAAGGTTATCTCCCACCTGTATCTACGAAGTGTGCCTGCGCTGAACATCAGGTTCTTCTTAACCTCAGTATTTAAACATCCATATGCGGAGCGAGGATGGTGTTCCCATCAATCATAACCATCAAAGCGATAGCAGGGTACTATGTTGCATCCAACGATGTATGGAGATATGTGCTACGTAGTAGTGCTAATGGGACAATCGTGTCAGTTATGGTCCTCTGGCCTCATGCAAAACAGCTCATGCAGAAGAGGCAGATAGTGTGGAAAGTGAAGCAGAAGTAGGATCAAGACGTAAAGTAGCAGAAGAAAATGTAGAATTGCAAAGTAAAAGAAAAAGGCCGTTGATGTTGTGTGGCCTTTAAGAGTGTTTTCCTCTTTCGACTTAACATAAATCCCACAGGTGTGGTGCTTAGCAAGCAGAAAAGTCGAATTCAACTGGGTTTTAGCCCTCTAAAATCCACTAACGTGTGACCACCCGGTCTTACAAGGGTCCCAGAAGGAAAAGTCAAAATGTCTGCCTTTCCCCAGAAAACTGGCGCTAAACCAACTTCTGTCAGACAACCATCAATTGTCTTCAGTGACAGATAGACAGAAGACAGACGAATGGGGAAACCCAACCTTATTTTTCCCTACAGTGAAAATGTAAACAATAGATGTTGTAACGAAATACCCTAATTGAACTTTATTACTAATTTTTCTTCCTTTTTTAGGTGATGCAGTACTGTCCAGATGACCTCGGTCGTTGAACGTCAAGCGATACACTAGGTACGCGATCTGAGTGCGATCTGAACGCGATCGAGATAGACTTGAGGGTTAGGAGTGCAGTAGAGGCTTTCTCGGGGGCAGAGCACCAGGGCTCCGCTGTGAGTAATTGGTGGCGTGCGCGTGCGCGTGTGGCGTCGCGGCGGGAGCGTCGCGACGAGCGCGTCGGTTTTGGTGGCGTCGCGACGCCGGGCGTCGAACTGCTGTAAACGGGCGCAAGTGGTTGGGGTGCTACGGGGGCGCATGAAAAAGCACCCCACAGGTTGCTAAGGCCCTTTTGGCATTTAGACACAGTTTCGATTCGATCGAAACTGTGTCAAATTCGGACTTTGAAGACTTTTGGAAAACTAAAGTTAGTCCGCTCGAGGAAATGGAGTCGCCTGATGAAGCGGGGACTATAGGAGCGGAGGGTAGCGATAACCTTGAACGGTTGGAACAGGAGGCCATGGAGATGGGAGGGATTCCACGCAGGCAATCACTGGCGCGAACACCCCCGGAGGTAGCTAGTAGAGGAAGATCCGGGTCATGCGCTGGTCTATTTGAATGCAGGACGCAGGAGGATCTTAATAAGAGTATGTGGGAGATTGAGAACCAAAAGAATGTCGAACAGCGGATAACGGACAAAATATCACACATATCAAAGAAAACAAAAAAGGATCTAGCTCCACCTGAGGAAGGCACAAGTAACGGAAGGACGGCTAAAGGACAAGGCAGGAAGCGGAGACAGGAGGAGGAGGAAGAAGAGGCAGAGCTTACGGATGTCAGGGATAAGATAAGCTCAATTGTAAAAAATTGCGAAAGAGTCAACGGGGTGACTGGAAGGGTGAGTTCGGGAAAGATCTCCTTTACGGTGAGTGATAAGGCAACAGTAGCGACGTGTATGACTGAAATTACTGGTGTGAGTGTGAGTCTGTTGAACGATTTTATGAGTGTGTGGGAGAGGATGAAAAAAGCGGAGCAGAGCAGAATGGAAGACAGGATGGATCGGCTAGAGAAGAAAGTGGAAGGAATGCTAAGGGTACTGAATGATGGGTTTGATAGAATGGCGAAAGTCACGGCCGCGGGGACAGGTACGGTAGTGGGAGCAGGTGTTCAGGGAACGCAATCAGCAGCACAAACGGCTGCGCCGGCGCCAACACAGGCAAGAGCCTATGCCACAGTAGTGGGGATGGGAGAGAGAGAGGTGGGGACCACCCCAGCACAGAATAAAACCTATGCGAGCCTCCCAACCAGGCCGGCGACGACGGTAACCGTGCGGCCTCCGACTTGGGCGACGCCTGAGAAGGAGGAGGTGTACGGCACAGTCGTCAGGATGGAAGGTGAAGAGCAGGATGTTTGGAAGGTGGTCCAAAGGGTGAAGAAGAACCTTGAAGGGAAAGTGGACAATGTAAAAGCGGTGAGGAAGACAGCTGGGGGAGCAGTAATCATCGAAATTAAAGACCGGGACCAACAAAAACTTATCTTAGAGACCCTAAAAACAGACAGGGAACTGAAAGTAAAAGGGGATGGCCTTATAAAGCCAAAGTTAAAAATCACTGGCGTGACAAAAGGCTACAAGGAAGAGGACATTGCAAAAGAGATCCTCACACAAAATGAGAAACTAGCCGAGGGCCTGAAGGATGGGGAGAAAGTAATAAAATTACTAAGACGGATACCTTGCCGGAACGTGGTGAAGGAGAACTGGATCATAGAGACATCGCCGGCATTATTCAAAAGGATGGCGAAGCAGGGGACAATCACTTTTGACTTGGAAGTCCTATACGTGGAGGAGCAAAGAGATGTGGCGCTATGCTTCAAATGCTGCAAGTACGGCCACATAGCGAAACTGTGCAGGGAGGAAAGCCACTGTTTTATGTGTGGTAAAAGAGGGCACGAGGGTGCTCAGTGCCCGGGGGGAGAGTTGAATTGCACCAACTGTGAAAAACTCGGAGTTCAGGGGGCAGATAGAAGGCATTCGGCTAGGGACCAACTGTGCCCGGTCTATGTAAGGAAATGCCAGATGCTGGCACACAGAATTGACTATGGTTAGGTTCCTGCAAGTGAATCTAGGGAGAGGAAGAGAAGCATGCGAGCTAATGAGAGAAAGGGCGACAGAATGGCGAGTGGACGTAGTAGTGGTACAGGAACCGTATGTAAGAGAGGATGAGTGGAGGGGGTGGATCAGGTTTGGGGTGAAGGACGGGAAGACAAGAACTTGGGTGAAAGAAGGTTTTGTGAAAACACTAGGGCTAAACCAACTCAATACAAGGAATGTTACAGCAGTGCGGATAGATGATATTGTGGTAGTCAACATTTATGATGAGCCGGGGGGAAAAGAAAATAAACGATTGAGAGAATGCGAGGCGGCCCTAAATTTGATAAAAGGGCCATTACTACTGGCTGGGGACATGAATGCCAAAAACACGGCATGGGGTGGATGTGAAACGGATGAAAGGGGAGAGAGATTGATGGAATGGTGTGTAACAGAAGGGATGGATGTATGGAATGAGCGGAACTCTCCTGCAACTTTCAGCAGTAGCAGAGGAGAGAGTTGGGTGGATGTGACGATTGGAAGGGGGGTGAATATAGACGAATGGAGAGTGCATGACGAGGAGGAATCATTGAGTGATCATAGATACATAACGTATGAATGGGGGAGAGAAAGGCAAAGGCAAGGAAGGTGTACGATTTTGTAAGGACGGATTGGGAACTTTTTAAAGGCAAGGTGGGAGAGTATGAGGAATGGAGGGGTACAAGAGTTCTGGAAGAAGAAGCCAGTAGGTTCCAGGCACATCTCTCATTGGTATGTTCCAAATACATAAAAAAAAAGACACATAAGGGATGAGATAAATACATGGTGGGACAGTGGAACGGAAGAGGCGAGGAAAAGGGTTAGAAGGAAGAGAAAAGAGTGGCAGAAGGAGCGTGACCGAGATGCGAGAGAGAGGAAAAAAAGGGAGTATGTTGAAGAAAGGAGAAGGTATAAAGATTGTGTGAAGAGCAGGAAGATTGAATGGCTGAGGGAAGAACGATAGTGTGCAAGAAGGGGGGGGCGTGGGAGAAGATATGGGAGATGGTGAGGGGTAAAGGTGCAAAAGGGCTGAGTAGTGTGAAAAGAGAAGACGGGACTTGGACGGAGGGAGTGAATGAAACGGATGATTGGCTGCTGGAGAGATACTTCCCCCCAGGGGACGAAAGGTCAGGCAGTGGGGGTGGACGGCAGGAGCCAGACGACTCCTTGTTCACCTACGAGGAGTTAGCAAGGGTTGTAGAGGGGATGCGGCCGGGGAAAGCTCTGGGAGAGGAGAGGATCCCCTATGACTCGCTGCCAGTCACTTTGGAGGTATGGGGAGAGTATCTCTTAGGCATTATGAACCGCTGCTTGAATGAGGGAGTATTCCCGTCGGCGTGGAAGAGTGCACGGGTGGTCTGGATCCCGAAGGGGGATGGGTCGGCGAGGCCAGTGTGTCTACTACCCACCCTCGGAAGGATCCTCGATAGGATGGTGAACGGAAGGGTGCAATACTGCATAGAGTCGAAAGGGACAGTCGATGACTGTCAGTATGGCTTTAGGAGCGGAAGGGGGACGATAGAAGCGATTGAAAGCGTGGTTGGAGAGATTGAGTGGGGCAAAGAAGCAAGGCGGCACTCCATGATTGTCGCATTGGATATGTCCAATGCTTTAACATGGTTGAACGCAAGATAATCGTGGAGGCCATGAATGAATGTAGGGTGCATGGGAACTTGCTACGACTGTGTGAGAATTTTTTGGAAGGCAGGAGGGTGAAGAGCTTAAACAAAACCATTTCGGTGAACCGAGGTTGCCCTCAGGGTTCGTGCCTGGGACCTACAATGTGGATATGTGTGATGGAAGGATGGGTCAAGCGGATGAAGTTGGTGAATGAGGGCATAAGTGGTGGAGTAAGGGAGGACGGATGCTCATTCACGGTTTACGCTGACGATCAGTTGGTCATAGTTAGGGGTAAGTCCGTGAAGGAGATAGAGAGAAAGTGGATTGCGATTGAAAGGGAATGTCAAGAATGGGAGAATGAATGCGGACTTAGGTATAATGAGCGGAAGACTGAATGTGTGTTTGTCGAGATCGGACAGAAGATCCGTGAGCCTGTGATAAGTATGAAAGGGGAGAGAATCGAGATTAGAGAAGACCTGAAATACCTAGGATTAGTAATCGATAAGAAGAGAAACTGGATCCCTCATGTAAAGTACATGAGGGCTAGGTTGGGAGAGGCGATGGGAAAATTGAGGGGGATGGTGGACAGGAAGATAGGTCTTAGAAAGGAGGTAACAAACCTGATCTACCAACGAGTATTGAAAGGCGTGATTTTGTATGGGTGCGAAGTATGGGGGAAAAGGGCGAAAGACACAAGAGTGATGAGGCAGCTGGATGCGGTACAGAGGTTGTGCGGTTTGATGATAGCGCGGGTGTACCGAACTACAGCGGCGGAGAGTTTGGAAGTGATGAATGGTATGAAACCTCTAGTGATTGAGGCGCATGAAAGGTGGAGAGAAAGGATGGAGCATGGAAGGGAGATTAAACTGAGCAGGGTAGTGGGAGCGGATAGGCCACACCCAGGATGGAAGTTAGGTACGGAGATGGAAGAGGTGAACGAAGGTGAATGGCAGGAAGGGTGGAGTGTGTATGTGGATGCTAGCCTGAGAGAGGGGAAACTGGGTATCGGGACAGTAGTCGTGCATAGCGGAGCGATTGAGGAGGTCAGCTGTGTGACGGCATCGGGCATAGACAATAGCTTTCTGGGAGAGCTCTGCGCAGTTTATCGGGGGCTAGTGGCCACAGAGCAGACTACTGACACCAGCGACTGTCTATACAGACTCCACGGCTGTCATAAAAAGTATAAATAGTGCTTCCCTGAAGGGGAAGATTAGAGTAAAGATAATGCATGTGTTGGGACGAATGAGGGAGAAAGGTCAACGGGTAAGAATCAGATGGACAAAAGGGCATGGACCAATAGATGATTGTATGAGGATGGCTGACAGACGAGCAAGAGAAGGTGCGACGAAACAGGAGGTCGGATGGAGGATCGCATGGGGGTATGAAAAGCGAAGGGCGCGAAAGGAGATGCATGAAAGAATTATGGCTGAGTGGCGGAGTAGATGGGACGCGAGCGTGAAAGGGAGAGAGTTGTATGAGGTATGCAGGCAGGTTGGGGAGGATCGGTTGTCTCTTAGCTTCAAGGCGGGACAGCTGATTACGGGGCACGGAAACTTCCCGGCCTATCTGCGTAGGTTTCGATTGACAGGAACGGATGGGATGTGTGGATGTGGCAGGGGTGAAGAGAGTGCGAGACATGTGAGGGAGGAATGCATGGAGGAAAACAGAACACGTGCAAGGAAGAAATTTATGGATGAATGGGGAACCTTGAAACCACAATTAAGGATGGATGGTAGGGAGAATGAGCGAGTAGTGAGATCTTGGAATGAATGGGCGGAGAAAGTGGTAGAATGAGCCCCGTTGACTCTGGCGCAGTATAATATGTCTGATTTGGTGCATATTCAGTTTTATTTATTTAATACTTTCTGTTTCGTTAGTTTAGTTAGATGAGGTGTTAAGTGGGAGGATTATGATTAAGTTAAGCTTACAATTGAGTTGTTGGAAAAAGAGTGCCAAAAAAGGCATTGCTTCTCATAAGTTATGTACGAATTGTGAAGCTTTTAGTTCTGCTGTTTCAATTTTTCGGATTTTTTTTTATTTTGTATTTTATAGGGAATATAGTTGAGTTATAGTTTGTAGACGTCCATTAGGATTTGATTTATCTGGAAAGAAGTTAAGTTAGGTTAGGGTTTTAATGTAGGTGTAATATAAGTATGTTTAGTTTTTGTATGCGTGGAGCGTTGTAAAAGCTTATGGCTGAAAAAATAAAAGAGAATGCCAAAAAAAAAAGGCATTGGTTCTTCTAAGTTATGTACGAATTGTGAAATTTTTAGTTTTGCTGTTTCACTTTGTCGGCTTTTTTAATTGTATTTTATAAGGAATATAGCTGAGTTTTAGTTTTTTAGACAAGTTAAGTTAAATTAGGTTTGGGTTTCAATGAAGGTGTAATATAACTATGTTTAGTTTGTATGCGTGGATCGTTGTAAGAGCAAAGCTTATGGTTGAAAAAATCAAAGAAGATGCCCAAAAAAAAAAAAAGGGTTTAAAAAAAAGGAGAAAAATAGAATGGAATAAGTAAAATAAGAAAAAAAAGAGCATAGGAATGAAAATGGGAATTGGAAAAAAAAACAACAAGGCAAAATATACAGGGCTAGGGTGAAGAAGGTGCCCCCCTTCTTCCCCGCTAATTTTTGGAAGGTGGAGGCGTTGGGGTTGCCTTGGTAGTGGTTTTGTTAGAACTAGTGGGTGGAACCTCGGGCGTCTTCTTGTTTAAGCCGAAAGGCAGGTAACAGAGCACACAGCAGCATGTCCAGATGACAACAAGGTATGATTCAAGAATACTTCGTAGAATACATATAGGATAAACATTGTACAATCCAACATAAATAAAGGAGTTTGAAAATATCAAGTTGTTTTGATGCCTAAGTAACCTGAGCTAGTTCTAGTAATCTAGGTAAGATCTCATTTAGACTTAACTTACAATATACCTTACATGCTAAAGTACATTAATAATAACCTCTCTATGTCAAGCGACAACACAGTCTTCTTTGCAGAGACTAAAAATACTAAATCAAATTGTCAGTTTCTCAAAACCTGTAACAACACCCCTCCTTCCTGGGAAAGTTTTTCCTGGAAGGGAAAACTTTTACAGAATAATGATTCTAGAAAATTTTTGGTTTAACCACCCTTAATTAAAGACACTTCTATAGATAACTATAAGTACTACAAAATAACTTTAAAATCAGTTACGGTAACTACTGATCCCTTCATTACCAGATAATCCAAAAATTAAGTAGGAATGAAAAACAAAAAGAAATTAAAAACCAATGACGAAGTCTATTCGTCTTGAGATGTATCGGGAGGATGCGCTTTCAAATCTTTAGCTGCACACATACCCTTACTTCTCCCATTCTCGTCCTCTAGTTCATAAACCCAAGGTGATACAATTTTGGAGATCCTAAAGGGTCCTTCGAATTTAGAGCTTAATTTTGCGGTAACGCCTTTAATTGCGTCTGAAGTCGTATAGTTCCGCTTCCAAACCATTTGGTTGAGAGCAAAAGTGTCTGGACGACGTCTTAAATTGTATCGTTGGCTACTTCGGGTGTATGCTTGCTTCAAGCGATTCTGAACATCCTTGAATACATCTTTGAGGGCTTCATGCCGTTGTGTTGGCTGAAAGTCATCATCCTGATCCACATGATGATCCTTGCCTGACAAGATTATCTCCCTGCCAAAAATAACAAAGTTTGGTGCAACCTGAGTGGCCTCGCTTTTAGCAGAACGGACAGCGGCTGCCACCTGAGGCAAGTACCTGTCCCACTGCCGTTGATTCTCCGCTACATATGAGGATAAAGCAGTTTTCAACACGCGATGGTGACGCTCAACAGCATTGGCTTGAGCGTGATAGTGGACTGTAAACCGATGTTGGACTTCATATTTTTTGAACAGGTCAGCAAGCAACTTGTTTTTAAAATGAGCCCCATTGTCGGTAACCAGACGGGCTGGGACGCCGAATACCAAGAACACTTGTTCTTCAATTAATTTCGAGATTGTGGAGGCAGTAGCCCTACGCATCGGGAAAAACAAGACAAATTTCGAGAAGACATCTAATACAGACAAGATATAGCAATATCCTTGGCTAGATCGGGGTAGTGGTCCCACAACATCCACACTGAGTGATTGCCAGGGCCTGGTCGCTAAAGGTGTGAAACTGAGCATCTGACCAATAGGTGGGTTTTGCTCAGGCTTGGTCCTTAGGCATGTCGAACACTGTCGAACATACCGCGCCACGTCTGCGCGCATTTTTGGCCAGTAATATTTCGTACTGATTCTGGCTAAGGTTTTATAAATGCCCAAATGAGCGCAAGTAGGCGGATTATGGTGTTCACCGATGATGTCCTGCCTCTGATCCTTTGGTACGACTAGAATCCAATTGTCAGCTTGCGTTAGACTGGGATATGGGTGATCCACGTGCTTATACAGCTTCTTTCCTCGCACTTGCCATAAAGGGTACTTATCTGGATTGGAAGTCACCTTTTGGATCATACCCGAATACCAGGGATCCGTTACCACAGAGTCACCTGCGCTCGGTTGGGTGACATCCACATCGACAATGTCAATAATCGGAACAGACCTCGATAATACATCTGGGACTATGTGGTCTTTGCCCTTGCGGTGTATAACATCGAAGTCAAAGGCTTGTAGTCGCAATTGCCAGCGAGCAATTCTTCCGGTAGGCTCTTTTATACTGAATAGCCATTTGAGACTGTAGTGGTCCGTAATTACGGTAAAGTGTGTACCTTCGATGTAAGGTCTCAGTTTTTCGACACCAAAAAGGACCGCGAGCAGTTCTTTCTCGGTCACTGAATATTTTCTTTCGGCTTTTGTGAGGGATCGGCTCAAATAACAAATAACCTTTTCTTGGCCATCCTGTCGTTGTGTCAGTACAACTCCTAGGCCGTAGGAAGAGGCGTCCGTCTCCATGAAAAAAGGCTGAGTAAAATCGGGGCAAGTCAGGACTGGTGCCGAAACCAAAGATTGTTTCAACTGAGACAGAGCTTTGTCACACTCCTCAGTCCAGACAAAAGGTCGGTTCTTTTCAGTGAGTTGCGTGAGGGGTGATACTACTGTGCTAAAAGACGGTACAAAACGACGATACCAAGACGCCAAACCAACTATTCTCCTTACTTCTGTGACATTCTTCGGAGCTTCAATACGGAGTATAGCCTCTACTTTAGAGGGATCGACCATGAGACCAGCCGCATTAACTACGTACCCTAAGTACCGTAGTTCCGGTCTACAAAATTGGCTCTTCTCACGATTTAGTGTGAGTCCAGCGTCAACTATCCTCTTCAGGACGGTTTCCAGTACTTCAATGTGTTTTTCAAATGTTGAAGTGCAGATGATTATATCATCGAGATAGACAAAGGTATGTTGTTCTAGATCTACTCCGAGTACTCGATCAATGAGTCTCTGCCACGTGGCTGGTGCAGAATGAAGTCCGAATGGCATCCTTTTAAATTGGAAGAGTCCTCGGTTTGGGACGGTAAAAGCCGTAAGTGGTTTTGATTCATCTGCCATTTTAATCTGATAGTAGGCACTCTTGACAAGGCTGGTGATAAATCACGGAGTTTGTCCAGTATAGCACTGACATATGGTATGGGGTATGCGTCTGTGGTGCTTACAGAATTCAAGCGTTTGTAATTCACACAAAATCTCCACGACCCATCCTTTTTCGGTACGAGGACAATGGGTGAAGCCCATGGCGACTGTGAGGGTTCTACTATACCCTTGGCGAGCAAATCATCCAGTTCTTTGTTGACGACTTGTTGCAGTGCGGGGGATAGCGAATAGTACCTTTGCTTAATTGGTGGGGAGGATGTCACTATCCTGTGCTCAACAAGATGGGTACAACCCAACTTATCACCCATCCTCTCGAAGGCGGTGTCCACCACACAGTTCAATTGACGAACTTGGTCAGGGGTCAAACTCTTAGCATCGGTTATACCGCAAACCATAGTCACGGACTTGGGGTCCTCCTCACGGAAATTCCATTCTCCATTATATAGATCAGGGACAATCTGCATTTCTACCCAAAAGTCAATTCCCAGTATTAACTCCTGAGGTAGTGAGGGTACCACCAACACATCTAAAATGCGAACACGATCGCGCAACTGAATAGGCAAGGGTAGCTTACCAAGAACCTGACAACTCTGCCCATTCGCCACCATACAAGTTTCAATTGCAGACGGCAAGAGCTTACAAACTGTGCTAAGTTTCTTCCAGCCTGGGGCACCAATAATGGTCCTTGAAGCACCACTGTCTAAAAGTCCAAATAAATTACATCCATAGATGTTAACAGTTAGGTAGGGTCGCTGGTCGCCTTTGGCATGAGCCATTATATAGTCCAGCAGGATTTTATTCTCAAATCGGGGAGGATTGGCCATGCATATTTGTTGCTGGGGTGTGTCCGCCATATGGCCTATTGACGGCCCACCCGAGAGTTTTTTTGACGGCATTGAGGGCATGAGCTGGAAGTTACATCTCTGCGACCACACTTGAAACAGAATATCTGCTTCTCTCTCTGATACTTCCTGAACTTATGTCCCGCCTGATGGCAGTTCCAACATAGAGCTTCTGACACCACAGGGGAGTTTGTCAGGGATGCAAGGGGAACATTTTCTTCCTCATTGGGTCCGGAAGCGCACGAGGTGCTTGCCACTAAGCAATTCGTTGAAGGCGCGCTACCCTCGGTTCTACGATATCGTAACTCCGGTTCCAATAGACCTTTAACATTAGAAGGGGGAGGCTGATACCTTTGTGCTCTCACATGTGCCTCTTCGATCGAACGTGCCAGTGACATAACCTGAGATACAGTGGTTACAGGGTGCAACGCTAACTGCCTTCGTATATAAGGTAGGAAATTACGCTGTATAATGTTAACCTTCGTGTGTTCAGGCACAGGCTCTCTCAGTTTTCGGAAAAGGCTTTCCATTACGACGACGAAATTCACCACCTTCTCATTTGTCCCTTGGGTGCGACTTCGAATCTCGTCCCAAAGACCATATTCATAGTCGTGGGGCAAGAATGTATCCCTCAGCTGATTGCATAGATCATCCCATGAAGAAGCACGTGTGGTCCGATACCACAGAAGAGCTTCTTTGGTGAAGAGTTCTGCTGCAGACCGAAGCAACCGGTCTTTGGATACACCACGTGAAACCCGCAATTCCTCGATCCTTTCCAAGAACTCATTGACACTGCCACGCCCATCGTAGCGGACATTCCATCGACCAACGTCTATGTAAGGTGGTCTAACCTCGTATGACTCGTATACATGAGTCTCTGGATCAAACCGAGTGTTTTGGGATCTTGGTGCATGGAAGGAGCTGTTAGCAATGTGATTTACTGGGGCTCTTGCATATGTGTCGCATGGCTCTTTTGAAGTAGGCCGTGGAGCCGGCAAATGTTCGTCGTTTTGGTTGGCCAGGTTTAAACAATTTGGCCATCTACCTTCCAGAATGGGGTTATGGTTTTGGTCAACATCTAGGGACCTATGGGGAAAAGTGACGCTGCTCCCACCTAAAGGCTTGTACCTATCGGGCCGATACCATGAGGGTGCTGGTGCAGATATCGAATAAGTGCAGCGATTACTCATCAAAGGTTGTTGAGCTGCCGAGTGGGAAGGATCCTTGTGAGAAGGGGGAGGAGGTGGAACATCGACAAGATCGAAAGACACCGATGCCTCTTCGCGATCAACTAACATCATTGGCGAAGGATCATTTGTTGCATCCATTAAAGACACTTCGTGCCTAGCCTCAAGCTGGGAAGTTTCCTGCGTATTCCTTTCTGAAACTGTTTCAGGAACCCTTTCAGGAACTTCTGAATACGTCCTGTTCAACTCTGAAACAAGATCCATCACCTCCATCAACAGGGCACTCCTTCGACCCTCTGTTTCCGAACTACAAACCAAGCGACGCAATCGTCCAGACAGGTGCTCCAACCTTGTATAAATACGACGAAATTCGTTTTCCCTATTGGCAAAGTTGAACTCTGCAATAGCAAGTCTCAGTTCACCGAGTTTATTTTTGCAAGTGGCCAATTCATGCTCCTCGCTAAAATTACATTTTTCCGGAGGCTGAATAAGTTTCAGTCTCTCTTTTCTTAAAGCTTCCCTTAGCAAATTTCTTTTTTGCTCTACCGTACTACCAATGGGCAGTCCCCGTATTTGTAACTCGTAGGTGATTTCATCACCCAAAAGTCTGTTGATTTCCATTATCTCAAATATTTCAAAGTTAGCTAATTAAGTACGTAAGTGTAATTAACAAAATTTCCAAACCCCCACCCCGACGTGGAATAACGAAACGTAGGGGAAAAATCAAAAACAAAACTAACACATACAACCGATGTAGAAATCTCTGAAACTGAGAAAGAATACCAGTACACGAACGCAATCACTTTATTTAATAAACAGCAGCTCTGTAGAAGTAGCCGTGTACTTTTAGGTTAAGTTATTTTTAGTTTGTAAATAGTAGATTTTTTTTTATCGCACTCACGCAAACTCTATATTCCTGTACCTGTATAGCACAACAATATTTGCAGTCAAGGTATGTAAGAAATATAAATAAAAAGTCAAAAAAAATGTTTGCGTTTTCCAACCTAGTACAAGAAACACCGTACAATAGTTTATTTCAAACCATACACGTTGGGATCAAACTGTTAGAAAATCTCCCATCAACCAACAAAGGATCAATAAAAGTAATGTCCCATCACTAGCAACAAAGTATTAATAAAAGCAATGTCCCATCACTATCAATGACGATGACTAAAATATCCCGCATCACTATCAAACCAAAATCGAAATACGTCCAAAAACGTTTTCCCATCTCTAGCAAAATCACGGACTTCCATCAATGTCAGAACGTATAGTCTCGATTTGTCACACACGTTAAGGGCGCCAAATTGTAGCGATGCGCAGCGGGTGTCGTCGTGGCGAGGGAATTGGAATCGGGGGACACCTTAGACAAGGAAAGAGAGAGGACGGAACCCGCGACTGACATTTCTGATACCAAATGGCACCAAAGCGCTATTCCCAGTGGCGTAACTAATGGGATTAACGTTATGGTTGAGCTATTTGTAGAAATAATCTTTTTCAAATAAAATTTAATGAAATATTGTTATTCAGGGTTTCTATATGGCCAATTTCGCCATCCACAATTAAAATTTAAGTGACTAACATTACTGTAACCGTGATTTTCATTCGACTGCTGTTTTGTGGCCAATAATATATAAAAATTGATAATGTATATATTTTATTCAGTCATGAACATGTTATGTTCATTTGCAGTATATGACTGATGAAAGACACGATTATACTTCTACCCAGAAAGAAAAAAACTGCTTGTAGTTTGTAGTAAATCAATTTTTTATTATTAAAGAACACATAATACCTATAGTATATTTATATTTATTGACATTATGTTTATATATAAAATACTGTCTATTACATACTGTAAACAGAAGCAGCAATAAAAAATTTTTATTATTATAGATTAGCTTACGAGATTGAGGAATTTGATGCCTTCAATCTCGAAGTCCCCATATGCAGTAAAAAAATCTACTTGCTGTTACGCTGTTACTTGCTGTTTGTAGTGTGTAATGAAGAGCAGTATTTTTAATTACTCCAACGAGGCTTTTTTATACTTAACTTCTTTTTGCGACGGTGGCAATAATTAATGAAAAAGCTGGAGGGTTAAACATAAAAATTATCTCAGACATGAAATAAAGTAAGTTTTGGGCTAGAAATACAAAGGTCCTTTAATCTTATCCAAAATCAAAACATTTACAAAATTAGAAAATGACCCCTAGATTAGCTAGTAGTAAATAAAAACGAACAATTCATTCAATATAGGTGAGGTCCTATAACTTACATAGAAATTACAACTCTATTTTATCACTTAACCCCTTGCTTCCAGTAAGTTCTAATTTATTGCAGTTATGTATTTACTTATGGGGAAGTTTGGGTGAAACTCAGTATTGTGTGCTTCAACAAAAATAAATTTTTTGTAGGAACGTGGCATTTCGCTTGCTCCTACAATTGATGGCAGTCAATATTACAGTCATGAAGGTCAAAAACTACCAATATTTTACTGCCCTTTAAACAGAATCATTTTTGTTAATTGGCTCCGAACTGGATTGTCCTGTTGTGATCGAGAT
The DNA here is from genome assembly GCA_951848785.1 of Callosobruchus maculatus. Taxonomy (NCBI): domain Eukaryota; kingdom Metazoa; phylum Arthropoda; class Insecta; order Coleoptera; family Chrysomelidae; genus Callosobruchus; species Callosobruchus maculatus. The sequence goes on from CATOUR010000045.1 coordinate 3,833,247, forward strand.
TTTACAATAAAATGGATTCTGATATTTAAGTATTTTGTGCATACAGCTTTTATTAAAAAATATATATGATTTACATCATTTTCTAATACGTGACGTTCTAAGCAGCTGAAAATAGGGGTGCCTACAAAACTTGATATTATTTTGCTTATCAGCAAAGGTACAAAATGTTTGGTGTGAATACAATTTTCATTAACTCTCAGAAAATGTTCCGATTTCAAACATATCTTGATAACATCATTTGATGGGTAAGTCAGACCGCCGTGGCTTTTAAATTCAATTAGGGAATTGAGAAACCGATCTCTAGTACCAATCAATGCTGTGACACATGTTTCACATTTTATTGTTTTTTGTAATTGGTGCGAAACATAACCAGCAATATATTGCACAATTTGGGATGAACATTCACTTATCACAGGTGCATTCATGATGTAGTCATGATCCTTCCAAATAGTTTCTAGATCATCAGAAGGCTCATTTATGTCTATTAAACTATGGTTCGATAAACTACTATTAATTACATCTTCAGACCTTACATTTTTTGTAGAACTACTTAGAATAGGGATTTGATCTAATGGAATACAGTTACCCGTACCGCCCTCTCAATTTCTGCTCGAGCCAGAAGCCTTTTGTAAGCAGCTAGAAACTGTCGAGCGGTTGGGTTATTATTCCAGCCACCTCTTGATCTAATTGACGAAAAGAATAATTCTAAATGATCTTGACTAATCTTATACAACGGAAGGTACAGTAATGTTTTTCTCTCAGAAACAAGTTCTTTGTACAATTCTAAAGAACTTGATAATGAAATTATTAATCCAATAAACCCAGTTTTTCTGTTAGACATGATTACTTGCTCATTATTAGATAATTTCAACTTTGAAAGATAAAAAATTGCACTATTGATAAATTCCGCAGATCGATCTAAATTTTTTTGACATAATGCTTTTTTATAACCTGGTGCTACTAGGTTTCTGCTGTTTAAAATATCGAAAATGCTATTTACAATTCTAATAAATTTAACTGTTGCCTGACTACCTTTAAAATCCTCAAGATTCAGCTATTTTTCGCAATACTCAATAGCATCGGCTACTGATGCACTAAGTAACTGAACTGCAAGCCGAACCTTCATTTTTTGTTTGAAAAAAATAATATGAGCGCGACGTAACTTATTCCCTAAATGTAAGCCCTCGCTAGTTTGCAGCTTCTCTATAAGCGCTATGTATTTCCATTGAATAAAATTGTTATCACAATCAATTAGGATTTTCTTTTCACCAAATGCATTGCGAACAAGTTTTATCATATGACATGGATCATAAAAAATATATACATTGTGATCTGTAACTCTGAAACTTGTCTGTATATTTGAAATGTTAAATAAGAATCCAAAGTTATGACACATAGCGGTATTAGATGGAGCAGCATCGAATGTGATTGACATAACTTTGGCTCCCGTATCTTCAATCAGATGGATGCATTGAGATACAATTGAATGTTTTTGACTGCCATTCAAAGAATCTGTAAGAAAGTAACCGACAGGTAATTTCCAAGTTCCATTGATGCAAACCAGCATTATAACAAAAGCTTCTTTGGCTAAAGCATTAGAGTCATCGTTTAAATTTGTACCACAGTTCACATAACCATGGAATTTTTTTCCATCCCATTCTAAATGTTTCCGTATGGCTATTTCATCGATAATTAATGAACAAATTATTGGCCTGTCAGATGATTGAACCTTATTTCTTAAGGTATTTATTGATTCCTTGGTAAAACCAGGCTCAGCATCCACATTCTGAAACCATTTAGCAATAGTTTTGCTATGCGGGAGACAAGTGTCAAAAACATCTCTCACATAGTTGTATGCCTTTGGTAAAAAAAATTTAATGTCAGGGCAAATTTCCTAAGTTCAGGTGAATATTGAACATTTCTCCCCATTTTTCTGTTCAATATTTCTATATTAACCTTGCTCATATTTTGAACTAAAACTAAATTTTCTTGAGATAGTAAATTTTGTCGCTCTAATTCCTCAGCAATTATTTTTAAAGAAGCTACTTTTTTGTGTGCTCTTTTCAGTGACTGACCAAGGGCACGGATTTTTTTCGTTTTTTCCTTATTCTTATCTTTTTGCAGCAGCAGTTCTCTTCTAAGTTTCTTTTTCCGGGGAGAGTCGTCCTGTGCAGCCAGAGCTGAGGTTGATGGCGATGGTTCTGGATGAACATCACGTTCACGGGGTCTTTTTCTTTCTTTTGCCTAAAATAACAGAGCTGTATATTAGACAATGTTTGAAACATTATTTCCGAAAGAAAGACAGAACAAATTAATTTATGATTTAATTAGATGTGAATGAGTGACTGAATCTTATAGGAAAAGTGACAGTAACATTTTGTTTTGATTTCGTATCGAGTAAACACACCTAAATATAGTTGTTTAATAATGTAACTGTAACACAAGAAATTATTACATTTTTGAGGTTAGCTGCCTTTTGATCTTCATAGCTATCAATTTTTAAATGGTTATTCAGCCATTCGTAATCGTATTTCTCCTTACTTTATTGCACTGTTTATTTTGGAAACGTCATCACTAATACTCAAATATAAAACCAAATTTGAGACCATAAATATAGAATATAGGCATAAGGCATAAGAATGATTTTAAATTAATATCACACCCAAATCATAACTCATTAATGATCCAATTATATACAATGGAGTGAAGATTTATAACAAACTTCCTCCTCACAGGTTTTAGTGAATATCCCAAAAGTTTTGTTTGTTATTATATGGCTTTGTCAATAAGAATCTTGTAAATTCTTAGACTATAAAGTATATCTATCTATCTATCCATCTATCCATCTATCTATCTATCCATCTATCCATCTATCCATCTATCCATCTATCATAATCCTAGGATGTTTATTATTTTAATATTGATTAAGCGTAAACAATGTAAGCTAGGAATTATAACTTACAATTTTTGGACGCAAGTATTCCGGAAGCTCGTCAAATATGGTGGGGACTGCTCCTTTCAGAAGATATACTTTCTGATTTGTTTGATGAAGGAAATTCTGTTCAAAATGCTTAGAACAAAGCCTATCGTTGCTTGTAGGCTTCCAACCTTCGATCCTCATATTTTTGATCCATAAATCATGTCTAGGAAGATCTTTGGGAAACCTGTCGAGGAAGAAAGAAAATTAATTTTATTATTCATACAACTACAAATAAAGGCCACCCTTGAAATGCACACCTTGTATAAGGGTATTGGTATATTATATATTACAATGCAAAGTCATAATATTTCTATTCAAAATGTAAGCTATAATAGATACGCCACTGGAAAACTGATTGTATTTGAACCAAAAAATCCCTTAAAAACATAATTTTTAGACTTTACGTACTCAAAAACATTATGATTCGCATGTTAGTGGTACATTCCAAATTATATTTCGGATACACATATATCTTTGAACTAGATATCGAGATATCCGCATGAATTTCGGATACACCAAAAAATATGAACATAAATTTACCTGTGAAAAGTGATTCCTGGCTCCTTCCTGCTGCTGTGGCTTTTACAACGGTAAGCTGCACACCCCACCATTACGCTCACCACAATATTCCACAATGATTGGTCTTAAAAACGTTAAATATCGCAAAAAACACCACCTTGACACTACCGTCAGTTTTCCACCAACATTTTGACAGCTATTCATTTTCGGTATCAGCTAAGCCATATAGCATCAAATGGGCGTGCGGTATCCCCTCTCTTTCCTTATCTAAGGGGGACACCCAGACATCAACGTTCCGTGGGTTCGGGATATTGACAAACGAGGTTAGGGACGAATTGACATTGAGAGAGAGAGGGATGATCTGTGAAGATGTTCTGTGGCTCGGTGGTGACTTTGTTAATTTAATTGTCTTGTGTTCTTAAATGTTTATATTTTATATTATAAAATAGATGGGAATGCAAATTAAAAGAAAAGAGCCAGTTATATTAAATAGATGGTTCGGATTTATTAAAAATAAAAAATATGTAACGTTTGGACGATCTTTTCTTAGTGTGTGCTGAGAATGTGTTGTCACTTAACTATGATAGATAATACGCTAACAAGCAGGTATTGAACTGATGGGGCCCCGTCTACTAACTGATATATAATGGATAGTGTAAGTACTGTAATAAGCCTGCCTTAACTATTTCTATAACTAAAATCACTATATTTTAGGGCTGGTTCCTGAAGAGATATAGGAACTATGTGTATAAAGGTTATCTCCCACCTGTATCTACGAAGTGTGCCTGCGCTGAACATCAGGTTCTTCTTAACCTCAGTATTTAAACATCCATATGCGGAGCGAGGATGGTGTTCCCATCAATCATAACCATCAAAGCGACAGCAGGGTACTATGTTGCATCCAACGATGTATGGAGATATGTGCTACGTAGTAGTGCTAATGGGACCATCGTGTCAGTTATGATCCTCTGGCCTCATGCAAAACAGCTCATGCAGAAGAGGCAGATGGTGCGGAAAGTGAAGCAGAAGTAGGATCAAGACGTAAAGTAGCAGAAGAAAATGTAGAATTGCAAAGTAAAAGAAAAAGGCCGTTGATGTTGTGTGGCCTTTAAGAGTGTTTTCCTCTTTCGACTTAGCATAAATCCCACAGGTGTGGTGCTTAACAAGCAGAAAAGTCGAATTCAACTGGGTTTTAGCCCTCTAAAATCCACTAACGTGTGACCACCCGGTCTTACAAGGGTCCCAGAAGGAAAAGTCAAAATATCTGCCTTTCCCCAGAAAACTGGCGCTAAACCAACTTCTGTCAGACAACCATCAATTGTCTTCAGTGACAGATAGACAGAAGACAGACGAATGGGGAAACCCAACCTTATTTTTCCCTACAGTGAAAATGTAAACAATAGATGTTGTAACGAAATACCCTAATTGAACTTTATTACTAATTTTTCTTCCTTTTTTAGGTGATGCAGTACTGTCCAGATGACAACAAGGTATGATTCAAGAATACTTCGTAGAATACATATAGGATAAACATTGTACAATCCAACATAAATAAAGGAGTTTGAAAATATCAAGTTGTTTTGATGCCTAAGTAACCTGAGCTAGTTCTAGTAATCTAGGTAAGATCTCATTTACACTTAACTTACAATATACCTTACATGCTAAAGTACATTAATAATAACCTCTCTATGTCAAACGACAACACAGTCTTCTTTGCAGAGACTAAAAATACTAAATCAAATTGTCAGTTTCTCAAAACCTGTAACAGTATTTGGATTCCCACCTCTAAGAAAACTGGCCTGTGTTGGCTGTGTGGGAAGGCCTCTCCGACTTTTCTGTTAGCTGGTATAGGGATCCCTTTCCGGTTGCAGCTCACAAAGCACAAATCAGGGTTACTTTCTGAGTTCCAGGCTGCTGATTTGAAAGTGCCTTTATCTTTGGCATCAAATACAAGAAAGATATCATTATCATCAGCCCAGTCAGCCAACCTTGTGCCATTTTCGTCACAGTCGGGGTATCTCCACCGTTGGTGGTGGCTGTTAAAGTCTCCAATATATATAGCCGGATGCTGTTGTACTGGAAGTGGTTGTTCAGGCCACTCCGCTGCCGGTGGCTTATATACGTTTACAATTGTGACTTCTCCCACTTTTACTATTACGCTGTGTATGTTGTTATTTGTGTCATTGGAAATGAGTTGGGCATTGTCAATATTGTTGCGAATATAAGAGGCTACGCCGTAAGTATGGTATAGATATATAATTTATTTCTGTATTTATGAATTGCAAGTAAAAATGTCCGTATCTCATATATTTGACTATAAAGGGTTTAATGTAATTTGACGTATCCCTGTCAGGGCATGATCGTAGAGCTAAAATCAGTACTTTCTGAGATTTTTCAATTTCAAGGGAAACACTGGAAAAACTAGCCAATAATCTAGGCTTCTCAATGTGGTATAAAAGTTAATTTGAATACTTACATTCAGGAGCACAGCCAGGATTATAATTAGGCGGACTGAATCTAGTGGTTGTGTCATCGATCACCTGTTAACCTATTATCCTTAAGGTGATAAATATTTTTCTAAAGGAACTCGAGGGGCTGAAACACCGCAAGTCCCTCTGGTTATACAGGGTGTTTCGTAAACATATGCTGCAGGCATTCCTTGAAACACTACTCGTGGCACCTTATATATACTTCATCGAACCATCTAGAAGATTCGAGACATTAAGGTGACATTCTAGGACGCCCATCCGTCAGTCCCGAAAAATCCAGATGATTCAATGACGTATACACATCAATGATCTAACCTAATATTTTGACTTTACATCATGCATGACAACTAATACATAATGCACGAATACCATAATATACATTATGTTATATTCTTCCCCCCTTAGCGTTCGGCGTCCTCGACGAACAACTTCGATTCTTGTATCACTACAGACATCAGTATATTCGACCTTCAGTTTTCCACTTCCCGTACATAACGTGTAGACCAAGTCATTGAGGCGGTTCGTATCAAGTAGGGTCCCTCCAAATGATGTTGAAGCTTCGGACGTCTACCCTTCTTTCTGTCTTTTGTTGAAAGACCATACCAGATCACCTTGTAACTGCGATATCCTTTGCTCAACTTCAGTTCCAGCAGCGTTCTCTTTTCCTAACTCTGCTATCATCCTCTTCAGTTGCACATTCTCGTCTTGTCGGCTATCAACCCTCGACACTCCCTTCTCATCACTCAGGTTGCTCTACAGTTCCTCCGTGAGTTTGCTAAGTTTGTCTTCCAGTTGCGCAATCCTGTTCTTCTGCTTACCATTCTCGCTCCTTAGTTGCGCGGCTTTATAAGAGCCCCATGACACGTCCTTGAGCGCAACGTCAAGCTCTGTTTCTATCTTCGCGTTTTCTCTCTCCAGCTGCGCCAATATTTGCTTCAAATCTACATCGTCATCTTGCATTGCTGATATTTCGTACACACCTTTGTTTGCATTTTCAAAGACTTTGTTCGACTTCTTCTTTATCCTATCGCTATCTACCTCGCTTTCCATCTGCGCAATCTTCTGCTTCATCTTATTATACTCATACTTCAATTGTTTTGTCCCAAAACTATCAGCCTGTACTGCAGCCAAAGCGTCTTCCACCTCCTTTTTCAGTCGAACGTTCTCATCTTCCAAATTCTCCAGTTGCTCTCTCATTTTATTGTCAACGTCTCTTGCTTTATACAAGTCTTCCATGACCTTTCTCACACCATCAAGCGCATCTGTGATATCTGCTTTTATCTTTCTGATTTCTGCGTCATGCTGCACCAACCTTTCTCTCAACCTTGACTCGTCTTCCTTGACCTCGGTCTTTTTGGCTTGCACAATCGCGTGGTCCAGGTTTTTCTTTAAGGATGCGTTCCCAGCCTCCAGCTGGGTAATCTTCTGTTTGAGCATTACATTTTCGTCCTTAACTTGGTCACATCTATCCTCCGCTTTCCTCGACTGATCCAAAGCCTTCAAACTCTTGATTTCATCTTTCAAAGCAGAAACTTCTCTGTCGTGTTTTTCGTTGAGCTTTCTCAAGGCTGCCTCGTGTTGGTCATTCTCCTTTAACAGATTCTTCTAGTCCCTTTCAAACTTAATACCTTCCCGTTTGTGAGAGTCAAGCAACTGCTTCAAACTATCCCGGTCTGCTGTAAGTTCCCTCACGGCTACTCTGTGTTGTCCTTGAAGCTTAGCGATAGTTTCCTCGTTCTTCTTCAGCAAATTCTTCGTGTCTCTGTCAAACTACTCCTTTATTGAGTTTATCGTGCCTTGCATAGATTTCATTTTGCTTGCATATTCATCAGCTTTTTCTACATCCACATGCATGTTATCGACCTTTATGCGGCAGCCTACTCTAAGGTACTCCTTCTGTCCACATCTTCAACATGTAAACTTCTCAGCTCCTTCTAGGTTTCTGCGAACTGAGTTCCTTTGGAAGCTTTCTTCTTGGAACGAATTACGTGGCCCTGACTTTTCCTTGATCATCTTGTTCTACAAAGCGCACCCTCCATATCATTCGCATGGCTCTTGGGGCAGTTTCAATTTCTAGAGCCTTTACCAAAGCATCTTGTAAAGTTCTGGTACTGGATAGTCTTACGATTCGCTGAACGTCCAGGTCCGCAGTGCCTTCAACAAACTGACGAGCAGCGACGTATTCCTGTGTCTCGATGCGACTGCAAACGAATGCTCGTTTAGCCAAGCTTTGGACTTTGTATGCAAATGTGGTTAAATTTTCCTTGGCTTGTTGTGTCCGGTTATGCAACTTCAGTGCAGATGCTATCACGTAAATCTGACGAGCAGAGATTTTCCAAAATAGGTGCTGCAGAATCTCTGAGCATTGATGTCAGCATACAAGCCTTTTCCTCATTCGACGAGTTATTCATACGTGCGATGTTTTCAAATTGCATATGATAAATATCCCATGACGCTTTTCCATTATATGTATAGGGCTTTGCTACTACGCTGCAACTGTTAAACTACGCTCACCTGCACCAAACTCTCGCAGCTCCTCTCTGACCATTTCTTTGTCCTGATATTTTACTTGCTGTAGCTGTTCCTCAACGTGTGTCTCTATTGCATTGATACGCTGATCTTGACTTTCTAATGCCTGACTTACGGCTTGCTTCTGCTCCTACAGTCTAGTCATCACCAGTTCCTGTCCACTTTTCAAGTCACTCTTCAAACCTGCGACTGCCTCATCTTGGTGGTGCTTTAGGTTTAGCTTTCCTTCAAGATTCACGACGGTCGCTTTCATAAAGGCTGCCTGACCCTCTTGATGGTGCTTCAGCTTTTCTTACAGGACTTGCACAGTTGTCCTCGTCTCGGCTGCACTTTGTTCTAATCTCTATTCTGAGCTGGTTCTCATTTCGGCTCTTTGTTCTATGCTGCTTCTCATAATATCTGACTTCATTTCTTGTATCATAGCCATCAATGAACTCATTTCGGACGCCATAGCTCTTGTAACTGGCATTAACTGACGTACTCACTTCTGAATTCTTTCTCCTGAATTGATTCGATCGATAATCTCACACTTCCTACACCAATTCTCACGACGGACGGCCTCTTTTTCTTCACCCAGGGAATCAAACTCGACGTAACTTTCACCGTTTTACTTCACAACTCAATACAAGATCTCTTAACCTTATCTCAGCTACAACTCAGCTCAACTCAACTGAACTACTGCCATGCTACTCGTGGCGGCTTATATACTTTATCGAACCATCTAGAAAATTCGAGACATTCAGATGACATTTTAGAAGGCCCATCCGTCAGTCCCGAAAATTCCAGATGATTCGATGACGTTTACACATCAATAATCTAACGTAACATTTCGACTTTACATCATGCATGACAACTAATACACAATTCACGAATACCATAATATGCAGTATGTTACAATATTATATATGTTGCTTTATTTGAAGAATTTTAATAAAATAAATTCTGATATGGAATCCCAACAATGGATTCATTTCGATATTCACCCAATAAAGCTATAAACAAATTATATCCAGATATGTATTCATATCGAGACATATTTTCAAAATCACTATTGTCGCATTAATATTAGTTAAATGACATTATTTTAGAAGTTATTTTTGACATCTTCATCAAACAATTTCATATTATTATCAGTCTTATCGTAATATCCAAATATTTGCATAAAAGTATCAATATGCAGGCTCAAAAAGTGCATAAAAGTATAGTGTCTCCATATATATGTATAATGCAGATAATAAACGCGCTTCTTTCCTGTTTCGTAGCTCTATCTCTCTCGCACTGCTATCCGTACGCGGCGATGTACGGGATCAGACACGGCCGATCCATGTTAGGTTATGATATCTATGGCATTACCGCGAATTGCGAAAATTTAGTTGAGGATCACATTGAGCTGTCAACCGTGTATGGGATTCAAACTATCTGTAAACAGTCATACTTGACAACTTTGTGTGGTTTGTGGTTTGTAATTTGCCTAAAACACACGCAAGCTCGAAATTTCAGTCTAAATAAAAAATGTCTTTTATTATTTGATACAGTAGGACATGTTAAAGGCATTGTAGAAAACAAAAAAAATCTGACGCTGTTACGTTGAAAACATTAATTCTGAGATAATATTAAAAAAACATTTAATTCCTGGACACCTGAGATTTGTTCTAAGGCAAAGTGCAGTATTAAAACAGTCTCATTGGTTTATTCGCCGTGGAATTCCGTGGATGACTAACTTTATAATCGAAATCCTTAATACCGGAACTGTGGGAGACATCGCTGAGGAATCAGGAGAAACTGAAAGCTATGGAAATAGATATTTGGAGGCGAAGTTGTGGAATAACTACCATGACTAGAATAAGGAATCTACATAAGGGAAAACATGGGGGTTACAATTGATATAATGGATACTATAGAGAAACGAAGGCTTAATTGTCACGGGTATATGAGAAGAATGCCTGCAGACAAATGGCTTTTAAAAATATGATGCTGGAATCCGCCACAACTGGGGAAGATGGAGTTGAGCAGGCTATGGAGGACAGGCACATGCAGGAACAGGATTGGCTAGATAGAAGCAGGTGGAAGCTTGTATGTGAAACACGCCGCGCGGTGCAACTCCAGTTACACCAGCTGAGGTTCAATTTATCTTAAGGAAGTTATGCGAGGCAAACGGCCAGAATACTAGGATTCCGCAATAACCTTAACCATTATAGCCTTTTTGTGTAAAATAAGAGTGAATGAACATAGGGTTATGCCCCTGGGACGTGAGATGTCGACAATGGAACGCTTCTGTGACCATCAATGACAGCATTGAGGGGAGACAAGGACACCCTGGGCTTCACTGGCAGCTCAGTAAAATCACGTGCGCAGAAAACCAGCCTTTTACCGATGTTTGGGTCATATCTGTAGCCTTTAGCAGAGAACGAAATATTTTATGGAAAATTAATTCGGTATAAGTAATGGGTTTTGACCGTGCTGTGCCACAACAAGGTTTTGTTGTTTGTGAACTAACATCCTAACTGATACATCTACAATGAGAATCACTAACATATCAGTGTTTAGGACCATCATATGAATGAATGAATGAAAGAGGGAGAGAGGCTATATCTGGTGGCTCGAACCATCAGTGCATAGGCCTACCAACGGGCCCTTTTGCACCTCTCTCTCTTCCATAAGCAAGTTAGCAGGTGTCATATATTGATAATAATCGTCATCATTTTAGACTACCAGGAATGTCAAATCGCACAGCAGAGGGCATTTTGAAAGCATGTGAAAGTATTCATATTAGGTCGATAAGTCCTGCCAATATCGCGCCACTGAAGATACGGCTCAAATATTTATCAAGTACGATGTGACAGTATTCATGGCGACCGCTTTTTCTCCACACCAGGGAATCAAATTTCACGTATTTTTCACGTACCTACTACACCACTGAGGACATAATCACTTAACCTTATTTCTACTCAACTTCTCTCAGCAACAGCTACTACTGTTTAACTACCTACTACTCGTGACGCCTTATATATACTTCATCGAATCCTACAGAGAATTCAGGAGATTCAGATGACATTCTAGAACCCCTATCTTTTGTGATGAGACAGGTACTAGACAAGTGGAATGGCGGTATAACTATTGGCGGAAGCAAAATATCCAACTTAAGATTTGCTGACGATACAACCCTTATTGCTGCTTCTCAGGAAGAACTAGTAGCTCTATTAAACATCTTAGAACAACACAGTGCAGCGTATGGTCTTGGTATTAACTACAACAAGACCAAGGTTATGATCGCAGATAGAGAGCACGATAGTCATCAAGCAATAAAGTCAGTAGGCCGTTGTGAAGTAGTTCAAAGTTTTGTGAACCTCGGTTTGTTGATCGACACTTTGGGTAGCTGTGAAAATGAGATTCGACGGCGCATTCAAAAGGCACGTGTGGCCATTACAAAGCTTACTAAAATATGGCGTGACCATAACATCACTAAAGCTACCAAAATATCGCCGGTTAAGTCTCTTGTGTTCTCCATATTTTTGTATGCCTCGCAATACTTGGACTGTTAAAAAGGCAGATCGAGCTCGCATAGATGCTTCTGAAATGTGGACATGGAGGAGAATGCTGAGAGTTTCTTATACCGCCCATCGAACTAACGTTTCTATACTGGATGAGCTCGGTAATCCAAAGAGACTATTCTCCATTGTATCGACGAGAATGCTTACATTCTTCGGACATATACACAGAAGCGATAATATGGAGAAACTTGTAGTTCAGGATCATACCCCAAATAGGCGGCGCCGTGGCCGTTCTGAACTGACAATAAATCGCGAACGATGGCGAGCTACATTTCTCAAAACTATTGATAGTATTCGTGTCGGTAATACTGTTGCTCCGACTTAATGCATTTTACGAGTTCACAACATGTCTGTTAAGGTATTGAGACTATGATGATGATCCTTCTGTCCGCCGTGTGTTGCAAGACCACACCAGATCACCTTGTAACTGCGATATCCCCTACTTAACGGGTGATTCTCATTTTCTGCTCTAGACGCGTTCCCTTTTCCTAACTCTGCTATAATCTTCTTCTGCTTTTTCTTTTCGTATTGACGACTGTTAACCGTCGACACTCCCTTCTCATCAATCAAATTGCTCTCAAGTTCCTCCTTCAGCCTGCTGAGTTCGTCTTCCAGATGCACAATCCTGTTCTTCTGCTTATCATCCTCTGCCCTGAGTTGCGCGTCCTTGAGCGCAACGTCAAGCTCTGTCCTTATCTTCTCGTTTTCTCTCTCCAGTTGCGTCCATCTTTGCTTTAACCTTACATCGTCATCTATCGCTGACTTTCTCGAGTCCCCCTTTTTTTGCTTCCACAATGACTTTTCTACTTCAGCTTATCGTTCTCGATCTCCTCTTGCGCAATCTTCTGCTTCATCTTATTATCCTCATCCTTCAACTGCTTCGACCAGGAGTCTGTGTTTCAGCCAATCCATCTTCCAGCTCTTTTTTCACTCGAGCGCTTTCGTCCTTCAAATTCGCCAGTCGCAGTTTTATCTCTTGCTTTACAAAAATCTTCCATGCTCTTTTTCGCGCAATAAAGAACGCCGCTCAAATCTGTTTGCAGCTTCCTGTTTTCTACTTCAAGTTCCTCCAGCCCTTCTCTCAACATTGACTCAGACTTCCTGATACCCGCTCTTCTGGCTTTAGCAATCGCATTGTTCAAGTTCCTTTTAAAGGATGCATACTCACCCTCCATCTGATTCATCATCTGTTTGAGCATTGCGTTTTCATCTTTAACTTGGTCTCATTCCTTCTCTGCTTCCATCAGCTCATTCAAAGTCTTTAATCTCTTGATTTCATCCTTCTAACCAGAAACTTCTTTGTCGTGTTTTTCGTTAAGCTTTCTCAAGGTTTCCTCATGTTGAGAAACTTCATTCTTGAGCTTCCTCAAGGCTGCCTCGTGTTGTTCGTTCTTCTTCAGCAGATTTTTCCTACTCCACGGTGGTAATACTGTGTCAAATTCCATAAAAATCAATTCAAAAGTTTCCTCGTTACACAATATAGAACGATCTATGATCTTATGTTTACACCAGAAAAAATTCTAAGTTCTTTGGTTTCTGTAATAGGCAAGGCAATGTTCGGATGGACCTAAAAAAGTTACTTATGTCACTAGGTCTTCCTTCACAGTCAGACAGTCTATCACGAAAGCAACAAATTTTTCAATTTTACAACCACCCACCCCCCAACCATCCCAACTTCAACCCGCCAAAAAAAAAGAGTAGAAAATGATCAGGAACCCCTAAAACGCCTAAAAACGAAGTTTGAGCAATATTTAATTTTTTTCGTTTTTTGCTAATTACTCCGCCGCCCATACACCCATTTTTAAAATTGTAGGAACATTACGTACTACGAATCCACAGCATATCGCTGGCCAAATTTCATCACAATCCATGCAGCGGTTACTGAGATTACGAGGGTAGAAAAACGCCAACATACAGACAGACCGACAAACCGACAGACCGACGGACCGACGGACCGACGGACCGACGGACCGACGGACCGACGGACCGACGGACCGACGGACCGACGGACCGACGGACAGACGGACCGACGGACCGACGGACCGACGGACCGACGGACCGACAGACCGACAGACCGACAGACCGACAGACCGACAGACCGACCGACGGAAATGAGTGACGTGGATTTTCGTTATGTAGACATCATCATGAAACGCCCAAAAAGCGTATTCTCTCGAAATCGAAAATTTTTGCGATCACAATACTCCCCTCACCTACCGGTGTGGAAAGTAAAAAAGACAGTGTTACATGTTCTGAGTCATCAAACACTGTCACATTTGAACACACTAAAAACCCTTACATGACATATCACAACACACTAAAATAAGACTTTAAAAATTCACTAAAGGAGTAAAAGGCCTTTTTATACAAATACGTTTTTAACTTTAAAAGCTTTTTCAGAAAGAACCTTAATCTCACCAGGAAGTGCATTAAAAAATGTTACGCTCCAGTATCCTGTGCCATCCCGACACTCCTCTACCCGCCAGTACGCAGGAGTTAAATATTTCCAAACTCTTGTGTTATAAGTATGAATGTTTTCATGAGTTTGGTACACATCAATGTTCTGTCTCTCATACCCCAAAAACTCCCAATATATACTAACATGGCACAGTCAACAAGCGTGGCCTGACATATCTTTACAGTCATCCCTCCGCAGGCCAAGTACCCTAAGCATTCCAGCCGAGTGTCCCCATGAAAGAATTGTGTAAGACAAATGTGTATGAAGAATAGAAGAATATGCGATTCGCAATGTATCATCTGAAACACGAAAATACAGGCCCCGCAATACGTAGAGACCTTTGTTAAGATTATTGATATTACTTCCCCACTGTAAGCTTGAATCAACACCCAAAAATGTAGCTTCTGAAGGATATTCTACATCAGAAAGATCTCTCAAGAAAAATGCGACACGGCTTATCTTTCCTGCATTTAGCAAGAGCCTATTCGCACTAGCCAATTTTGCTTGCTCCGGCATGGATCCATTCACTAACTCTACAAGGTTGTCAGCAGCAGAGGAAACTGTTGCTGCGTCATCAGCAAAGTGTATGTATTTAGCAGTTGTATCAATGCTATGGACTTACATAATGAGCTTGTATTATGAAACCAGTTTTTGCGCTATTTCTTGAATTATTTTTATTCTATTCGCAAATGTTCGATTATGTTATGTTTTACGGTATGTCGTACTCTTCCAAGATATAGTAAGGTAAACATTTCAGTATAATATAAAAAAATTCTGCTCATCACTGCAGGATAGAACAATTACTGGCCCTGTCACCAAGTGAATACGTGAGGAAAGACAAAGAAAGGAAATACAAGGAGGCTGGATTAAAAAATTGCATTCAGTCACTGACTTCGCTTTTGGAGAAAGCACTAGAGGCGGAAGAAAATGGTCTCACTATGGATCAAGTATCGAAAGACGCAGTTAGAAACAGCATAAAGACTATCAAAAGCAATTTCGACAATCACCTTTCAAGGTAAATATAATTAATAGTATTGCTATCATATTTATACTACTATTAAAAAATGAAGTCAAGTTGATTGACTCAGTACTTCCCACAAATTACGGTACGCCCCCCCCCCAAGTGCCTTATGCGCCGCTAGGTTTTTCCTTCACAGGTCAATGAACATCCTATTATCAATAATACAAACTTTTCAGTTTTACATCTAAAAACGAAGTTTGAGCTGTTTTCATATTTTTAGCTTTTTTATTATTGTTAAGCTGCCACTGACACGATTTCCAACAAGCATACGCGTTTTCCATCTTCACCACAGTAACAATAATGTGTCAAAATTTAATTGGAATCAATTTGATAGTTTCCACGTTACAAAATACAAAACGATCTGAAGCAATAAATATTCGTATGTATACAGAAAAGTCCCTTAGTTCCGGTAATAGGCAAGGCAATGTTCAGATGGACCTAAAAAAGTTATTTATGTCGCTAGGTCTTCCTTCACAGGTCAGTGGACAGTCTATTATGAAAGCAACAAATTTTTCTTTTTTACAACCCCCCACCCCCATAAATTGCCTCTAAATATTCTACTCATCAATGAACTAATCAATAGATGATGCATCTGTAAGTCCGCTAGTTCAAGAAACTAGCCTTTTAAGCAAAAACTCATATGGTCTTAGGTCCTACCTCTCTTTACATTTTCTGATACTAGAATCGTAACCCCAGTATGGTCTGCCAGTAGACGGAGGGGTTGTTGTGGTCGTTTCCGGCCATATTATAACCCTTTGAGAAAACTGACGCAAAAGTCAAATTATCCGTCAGGTCCAAAACACTTCGTAATTCTGCTCTGAAAACTAGCTTTGGTATAGTGAATGTTTGTACAACGTGAGCAGAATACAGAATACTATAGGTGAAACAGGAACTCAAATACTTACTCAAAATAGCAACAAGGCAAATTGTATTAATGAAGAAAATTAAGTTACCGCTCTCAACAAAGAGATGTATTATTTGAAAGAATAGAATTGAAAGACACAATACTTTTGGATAAATAAAAATACATAAATCAACTTATAAATGAAAGCAGGCACCTGCAAGAACATTATGAACTTATTGTTAAAGTGCATTTCAGAAATGTATAGAACAATTAAGTCGAAAATCTCTACCTGCTTTGTACGTTTTCGATGTCGGTCATAGACTTTACCGTCTTACCTCATGTATTGACCATCATTATTTATTTATGACGAAGTAAAGGTAAATTATACAGATTTGAAGATTTTCTCCAGGTTTTTCCAAGCCTCTGTACATTATACGTATGTCACGAAGCATGATGTATACAAAAATATACATTATACGGATGATGCGAAGCCATGTAACGTTGCCAATATTTCCCTGGCAGTGTAGGATTTCAAGTTTTGTAAAAATTCCTTAAATAAGTATCTAACCTTCAAGTATATGTACTTCTTGACTGTAAAAGTAAATGAGCAATCTTCTGCGATTCGGTCAATATACAAGGTGTTAAAAGAAAGCCTCAAAAAGATGTTCAACCTTTAAGGACACTTCCCCACTCTAAAAGTAAATGAACAAGTAAAATGCCTGGGCCTCGGTGCCTCGGTTAATTTACAAGATAGGTATTAAAGAAGTTGCCAATCCCCCCTTTCTATATCAGAAAGTCATGGCAAGAGAAAAAAAATGTAAGAATTTGTAGGATTACACTCGAGAAGTCTAATTGGTTTCTCTGACAATTACATCAACCATGACGTTGAAGGTCACTTGACCCTGCATTTTTGATCCCACAAATGAAAGAGGGGAAAATTTGAAACTTTAAATAACATATCGTTAAAACTGTTCAGTTAGCACGCTCCAGCTTGCCTTGTACGAATCATAAAAATGAAGTTAAGTTGTATGACTCAATACCTCCCACACATTACCGTGATACCAGTTTATTATTTTTCGACAGTATGAAGCTATAGTCTGACATCCCATTGCAACCAAATCATCGCCCGCCCGACCAAAAAAAAGTGTCATGCCGGTCAGGTCTTTCTTTCACAGGTCAATGGATAGCCTAATATAGATGCAATAATTTTTTGAGTTTTACAATCCTCCATACCCCAACCCCCCAATTTCACCCCCACCCAAAAAAAGTAGAAAATGATCAGGACCTCTAAAACGTTTGAGCTGTTTAATATTTTTAGTTTTTTTATTATTGCTGCTACACCACTGACACGATTTCTAAAAATCATAAACATTTTTACATCCTCGCCATGGTAGTAATACTGTGTAAAATTTCAACAAAATCAATCCAATGATTTCCACGTTACAGTATAGAGAACGATCAGAAGCAATAAGCGTATGTATACATCAGAAAATTTAAGTGTCTAAGGACCGGTTTCTCAATGCCCAGTTAAATATTTATCTTCAAGATAACAGCAACTGTTAGATAAATTGCTCAAATAATTGAAGGCTAAACTTACGAAGTCACGTACATCTTATCTGATAGTTGTATCCCTAGAAACGCTATCTGGGAGATACCTATCTGACACTTTAACTGGACATTGGGAAACCGGCCCTTAAAAACGTGTATTATGACGCTAGATCTTTCCTTTATTATGAATACAACACATTTTTCAGTCTTACAACCCCCCCTCCTAACCACCCCAACCTCCCCCCCACCAAATGAAAGTAGATAATGATCAGGAGCCCCTAAAATGTCTAAAAACGAAGTGTAAGGAATATTCAATTTTTTTTTGTTTTTTGCTAATTACTCCCATGCCCATGCCGCCCATGCACCGATTTTCAAAATTATAGCAGCATTACCTACCACGACTCCACAGCATATCACTTACCAAATTTCATCACAATGCATGCAGCGGTTACTGAGATTACGAGGGTAGAAGAATGCTTACAGTCACCGACGGAAATGAGTGACTTGGATTTTCGTTATGTAGATATCACGAAACGCCCAAAAAGCGTGTTATCTCAAAATTGAAAATTTTCTCGATCACAATACTCCCCTCATTTATCGGTATGGAAAGTAAAAAATGTAGTCAAGTTGATTGACTGCCACACATTCCGATGATACCAGTTTTATTATCTTCCTATAAGTCTAGATTCCCTTGCAATCAAAACATCGCTCGCCCGGCCGCAAAAAAAAGTGTGTTATTCTACTGTATACTTCTTAGACAGGTCAATGGACAATCTATCATAATTACAAGTTTTAGAGTTTTACAACCCCCACCCCCGAACCACCCCAATTTCACCCCCACCCAAAAAAAAGAATGAAAATGAACAGGAACTCCTAAAACGTCCAAAAACGTCTGAGGTGTTTCTATATTTTTTTTATTATTATTGCCGCGCGGCCACTGAAACGATTTCCAAAAACAATACGCATCTTCCATCTTTGTCATGGTAGTAAATCCTTGTCAAAATGTCATTAAAGTCAATTCAAAAGTTGCCACGTTACACAATACAGACAGCCTACTATGAACACAAAAAAATGTTTTACAACCCCCCTACTCCTCAACCACCCCAATTTTACCCCCACCCAAAGAAAGGTAGAGCATGATCAGGAACGCCTAAAAGTGGAGTTTGAGCTGTTTTAGTATTTTTAGTTTTTTCAATATTGCTGCGGTGCCGGTAAGCGTATTATCTCAAGATCGAACATTTTCGCAATCACAATACTCCCCTCACCTATCGGTATGGGAAGTAAAAGAAATAAAAACGCCTCAAACTTTGTTTTTAGGCATTTTAGGGGTTCCCGATCATTTTATATTTTTTTGGGTAGAGGAGAATTTGGGGTCGTTGGGGGTGGGGGGTTGGAAAACTGAAAAATTTGTTGTATTCATAATGGCCTGTCCATTGACCTATGAATGGAAAACCTAGCCGCATAATAACCTTTTTTAGCTCCATAGGTCCGTTCGAACATTGAGTTGCTCATTATAGAAAACCAAGGGACTTAGAATTTATGATGTATACATACGAGTACTGTTTTGGAACGTTCTATATTTTGTAACGCGAAAATTATTCAATTGATTTTAACGAAATTTTGACACAGTATTACTGCCGCGGCGAGGATGGAAAACGGGTATGTTTTGGAGAAACTCCTTTCAGTGGCGGCGCAGCAATAATAAAAAAAGACAAAAAATGTAAAAACAGCTCAAACCTTGTTTTTAGGCGTTTTAGGGGTTCCTGATCATTTTCTATGTTTTCTTGGGTGGTGGTGAAATTGGGGTGGTTAGGGGGTGGGGGGTTGTAAAACTGAAAGATTTGTTGTATTCATAATAGTTTGTCCATTGCCCTATGGAAGAAACACGTAGCGGCGTATGTGTCCATGTGAACATTGCCTTGCCTATTGTAGAAACCAAGGGAGTTAGAATTTTCTGATGTATACATGTACGAGTATTGCTTAATGGACTAGTATCACTAGGTTAAGAACAATGATTTAATTATTATGGCCGCTTAGTGCATACACAAATAAACGTTCTGCTGCATTTCGTTACTTTCTACATCATTTTGTTTTTTAGTAATTCCATTCTAAAGTTTAAAGAAAGGAATTCAAATTCAGCCAATCAGTGCCAACCGCGCGAATTATCAGCAGTGCATTGTTGCCAAGAACAGCTCCGACTCGCAAAACATTTACATTTCACATAAACATGTTATTTGCTATCCAAAGTGTTATAAATAATTTGAAACTCACTTCTTAGCTTTCACATTTCTCATCTTCGTATTGAAGAACTGCATATTATCCACATAAAAGTCGTTCACCATAGCCATATCAACTTTACGCAGGTTATCTGAATGGGCGTTTGTGAATCCACTATCGATTTTACCCATACTTGTTGGTTATGTTATGATAAAATAACTTGAAACCTACTAAAATGGAATAAAAGGATATCCTGTACAAATAAACGCAAACAAATAATAATAACTTTAAGATTGTTGAAAATTACAGCCAAAGCCCAATGGAATTTGGAAATGACAATGACCGAATGACGATTGATTGACAGGATTGACGGATCAGGAACCTTAACTTAGCTTTCGGAAGGGCTGTTCCAAATTATGGTTCTATCACCGTCCTAGAACTGTTTTCATCATGCCCCGCCCATTTTACAGTTCTCAAAACGATGATTGGTTGGTCCACCTGCGTACCAATCAATCATCGATTCTAGAATCACAAAATGGGTGGGGCATGATGAAAACAGTTCTAGGACGGTGATAGAACCGTAATTTGGAACAGCCCTGGAATTTCGGATCACGGGACATTAAAACCACAAAACATATCAGACGGGAACAGAAGACAAGATAGATGAGCCAGCCCGCGTACAGCTCCGCGCGCCATCAGAATGCGGCAACACAGCACACATATCTGTCTTTTGATTGGCTGTTCGCCTATAGGGCAGTGACGTTACTGCCCTAGGAGAATTCAAATATTTTCCTCATTTTCAAGGCTTTCCTGTGCCCAAAAAAATCGGAGAAAAAATGAGATGCTTTTTATGACGTACTCTATCATATGCAACCAGAAATAAAATTCATGATACTAGTCCATTTCGTGCCATGTATATTGCGTAAAGCAAAGATGATTAAATTGATTTTAATGAAGTTTCGACACAGAATTGGCTATCGCGGCGAGAGTGGAAAACGCGCCAAATAAAAAACTAAAAATATAAAAACGGCTCTGCTTGGCTTTTATAGTTAAATTCCACATTACATGATAGCTGCGTCACGCCGGGTAGCAGTGGCGCGCTCGATTTCTTTGAAGGTCTAGATAGGGATTCAGAGCCAATATACAATTTAAAGCTATCATAAAATTCTATTCGTTCTGTATTCATTTTTTACAAATAGGTGTACCAGATTTTATTTTGAAATGTAAAGATATATTTTTATAATAAAATATTACTTCTCTGAATCATAAGTTATATGCTCGGTTATATGTACATATATGTTGTGACAGTTGTGCTTTGATCATAGTCTTATCGCATTCTATATTTTTTGACAAGAGCCAGTCAGAGACATCCGCTTTTTTCCAATTAGAAGTCGGAAGAGCTTTTATACGCCGACTATGGTGGGACGCGTTATCTAATACAATAACAGAACCGGGTTCTAATTTTATCAATATGGATTCAAACCAAGATTCAAAAACTATAGCGTCCATGTCCTCATGGCAATCACCAGCTTTCCAAGATTCAAAGACGTTCAATAATAATAAAATATTACTTCTCTGAATCATAAGTTATATGCTCGGTTATATGTACATATGTTGTGACAGTTGTGCTTTGATCATAGTCTTATCGCATTCTATATTTTTTGACAAGAGCCAGTCAGAGACATCCGCTTTTTTCCAATTAGAAGTCGGAAGAGCTTTTATACGCCGACTATGGTGGGACGCGTTATCTAATACAATAACAGAACCGGGTTCTAATTTTATCAATATGGATTCAAACCAAGATTCAAAAACTATAGCGTCCATGTCCTCATGGCAATCACCAGCTTTCCAAGATTCAAAGACGTTCAATCCCTCATCCACAAACCCAAATTCGCTGCCAATATGCGTTATTATTAGCCGACGGTCTTTGCCTGAAGGGCATTTTAATCCCGTACTTAGGCCTTCAAGATGGACTTGTCTACGACTCGTTATATTCAAATGCTGCCAACACTTAGTAACCGCGTGACCTTCATTCAACCAAGTCTCGTCCAAGTAACAAATTTGTATTCCCCCGGATACTACGTATTTTTCTTAAATATTCTCTACGCGATAATACTATATCGTCCTCGATATCGTCCCTTTCAATCAATGCGCTGTTCTGCTTTCTTTTTACATATCTGATATTTATTTCGCGTAATGTTCTCAATGAAACCTGACGTGATATCTGAACGATTTCCTTCACCGGCCTATTCAGGAAATCGTGTACGTACACCATCATAAACATTCTTCACTATGTTGCGTTCACCGGTTGATAAAACGTGTCGTTTGGATGTATTGGTAACCGATGTGCCTTGCTGCATTGTTATTAATTTTATCGCCTAATTTCTCGCGCAAACTTCAAGAATAACTTACCACAGCCGTTACGCACCTGGCCGAGACGAGCGTTAAAACTATAGACGCGACGCGACGAAGCCAACGCTCACTTGACCTTGCGGCGTTGTCAAACCGTGCGTAATTGCTGCGAAATTGCTGTGATTTCATGGCCTCTCTCACAATCCGTCACAGCATCACATCTCGCAAAATAGATGAATGGCATGATGTCAGCAAAAGTGGTGTCGGTTTTTTGATGAACATCAAAGAAACATACGTGTGCGCTGGTGCTCTAATTGATGGTTATTTTGCTCCTCGGAAATTTTTATCACGATACCGAATAGATCAAGCGACTTGAGTTCGCACAGATATGCGACAGTACAAGTCTGCGATGAGCGCGAATATATTGAGTACACTCGCACATCCATAGCTTTCCACAGTATGCGTGTGCATGCCTGTATTGCCTGTACCGATCTTTAGGCTTTGACTAAAGGACCCTCACAAAGGGGCAACGCCGCGATCTCGCATGCCGACATTTCAAGCGCTGTTGTCAAGTGTACGAATGTTTCATCAGTTGTGCTACCGTTGTGTTGGTATGATTGGAAGTGGATTGTGGATTAGGCATATTAAAAATTAAGGATTGCAATTAATGTTTGATTCCACATATGAAATTGAGAAATATTGCTGAATATTTGCTCACAGATTATGCATACAATAATACCTTTTCGTTATCTGAGCACCTAAGGGATTCTACGATTTTGTTATACAAGCGCGTGACAACATTGCTTGCGCTGATTTGCCGCTAGGCGTTGGTATCATCCAATGTGAAATTTAACTATAGACGGTTTAGAGGCTCCTGATTGTTTCGCATCGTTCTGTTAAAGCGTGCAGAATGGAAACTGTGGCGTCCTGGTTTCTAAGGAGGGAGACGCAAGAAACTATTAACGAGAGTTTTTGTGTTGGATGTTTGTTTGGGGGCAGGTGGGCGATGATTTGGTTGCAAGAAGATTTCAGACTATAGCTTCATGCAATGGGAAAATAATAAAATGGTATCATTATTATGTGTCGGAAGTACTGAGTCAATCAACTTGACTCCATTTTTTTAGCTATCTTCTGCAGTAGTGGAGTAATCGACCGATCCGGTACTAAAAACTCACCCTGTATATGTGACGATCACAGACATGTGTTAGATTAGAGATGGGGGTGTTAGAGACGTTAGATTAATTGAATGAACTGTGTATCAAAGAGGAACTGTCAGGGAATTGCTTTAGGGTTTATGAAGATTGACTCATGATCTTACAAATAACAAAATGGTAGAATAATATCTGATATAGTAGTAACCGAATACATTAGTTATCTGAACTCCCAACAAGCATTCTAAGTTAAAATTACCTCACATCGACCACCGTACAGGTTACATGACTAATTTCAACAAGGATTATGTACTTCTAACTGTTCAACATTTTCCCTAAGTGGGGAATAAAACTAAAGTAATTTAGAGTTCAATATGAGGTCGAAGAGGAATTTATAACCGATAGGTCGAGAATAACATGTAGACATTCTACAGCTATTTAGGTCATATTGAGGTAAAACCGTCGACATTATCCCTATAGTATAACCTAAATCTGACGTAAATTTAACACTTTTAGCAACAACAAAGAAAACATGATACTTCTGATCTTTTCTTTCATACACATGGAACTACGGTTTATAATATGGCCATCTGCCTGTATAGATATGGTGCTGTCTTCATAAACAGTTGAATGGTGATAATGGTGATACCTATAATGGATTGATTTTCAACTTTGTTCTTTGGTTACTTGAAAATAAGATTCTATGCGGAATGAACTTTTTCGTTGAATGTGGACATAATAGTTACACAAAATTGAGGCGCCTTAAAAATGAGCTTTTTTAACAAATTTTTTAATGACGTATTCTGAAACCCATATAACCTCAAATTATAAACACGTATCTTCTGGCGCGGTTGTTAGCTATATAGAACAGCATATTTTTTTCATGTGTTTTTTTCATTATTACAAGGACTGATCTAGCATATTTGAGGAAATAGGAATCTATATATGATTAAATATAAATTGAAAATGTCTGCTTTTAGAATTTTGACCTATAGGGATTTATTGCCACCATTTTTAACCAATAGCATATGTTTTCCATAATGGTGTCGAAGCAGAGGTACATTTTCAACCTCGAGGGCAAAGTTTCCCTATTTTAGACTAAAAAATTACTTTAAGGTCAAAGTCTATTTTAAGGCGAAACTAGGGTCCTATTGGATAATTTAGTATGGGGTGCGTCACATTTTGTTTATTTTTGATTCATGTGTTCAACAAAATTAAATTGTTTAAAGCAGTCCCAGGTCCTTCCATCTTTTGGCAGTTCATTTCTACCATGAGCTCTAAGAATTGTTAACAGCTCTCCAATTGCAGTTATAGTTATTTTATATTTTAAAGCCAACATCCTCAGTTGATCAAGAGTTGTACC
Organism: Callosobruchus maculatus; assembly: GCA_951848785.1. Lineage (NCBI taxonomy): Eukaryota > Metazoa > Arthropoda > Insecta > Coleoptera > Chrysomelidae > Callosobruchus > Callosobruchus maculatus. The sequence goes on from CATOUR010000045.1 coordinate 3,858,269, forward strand.
CAATCACTTAAGATTTCATCAGTACTTATCTAAGTCATGTTCTTGACTGAATATGATCAGGATCATTTCATGAGGGTAATGGCTCATTGTTGGTTGAATAACTTGCGCAAGGACTAAAACTATTTTCCGTAACAGCAATGCCTATTTTTCCTATATTTTTTATTGCTCTATAATACTGAGATGTATCCCTATAAACCTTAGGTCGTTTCAGCTTATAACTTGAACTGCGCAAAATATCGGATAATGCTGTTGTGTAGGATACAGTAGGTATACATAGTGGGGAAAGTATGTAGGTATCATTAAGGGAAATTTTGGGCACTTCAACTTTGAGCGAGTATTTCCAAGTAATTTTAACTTCCATCAAGACATTTGTTGTTATAGGTCTATAGAAACAGAGTTTTTGCCCTCAAAGTTAGTGCCAAAGTCAAAATTAGGATAATACACCTACTAAAAATATCCCTATAACCTCATGGCACTTAAGAAGGCTATTTAGTGAACAGTTCAACCTCTTGTTTTCCTTTTTATGTCGCTAACTTCCAATAAGTTTTTCTAAGTTTTTCTATGTAATAAATAAGGTAATTTTTCCCTATTAAAATGCCCAAAAAAATCCCTAACTTTGAGGACATATTCTAGGTTAGTGCTAGGTAATTTATTACCTCTGCATTGATGTTTGCAGACAAAGATTTTTTGGTTAATATGATTAGGTGTATTTCTCGTAATTCTGAACCAATTGTTTCGACCTTTTCGTCACCTGACTATTAGAACACTAATTAGGTACATTTCGACTATTTTTCGTCAATGATTTGAACGCTCCAAGACATTCTGAGCTTATGAACATTAATTAAGTATACAGTTACTAACATTTGACTTATACAGGTTAATTTCTCTTGGGAGGTGGACTGTTTTAACAAATTGCTACTTGGGCTCCACCGAATTATCACACTATTATACTGGTATCTAACATTTTAATAATAAGTATTTATTTGCAGCAACAATATATAACAAAAAAAAATAAAATAGATCTATAGCATATATGTAAACAACTGCAAAAAGGACTGGTAGGCAGTCAGAGACTGATCAAAGTACCAGCCCCATAACATAATTCCCAAATTCACTTAAACCTAAGAAGAAAAGAAAAAACATCCAGGTGACTATCCCTTAATGACTTAATGAAAAACAAGAAAATGTTCAAATTTCACTTTAAATGTTGAACCAGGCAGCATTTGAGGTTGACATAAATTCCCATATAGACATACATACTTAATTGAAAAAAAAAGGTATTTTGTCTATCTTTTGTTTCTATCTTACATCAATGTCAATCTTCTAACCAACTCGTCACGGCTGAGAGCCGCGCTCCAAACCGCCACAACTGAGAGCACCATAATGGCTTGCCAAGACTGCGTCTTCAACACTTTAGCATACCGTACCAGGATTATGGACATGAATGCGCCCGATATCCGTTGTGGAGCCTTCCCCTTCCCCTTTCATCTACTTACTAAATAAGATGCACGATTCGCGAACCCAGTGATTGCTCATTGGGTACAGGAACAGCAGCCCGGTGTGTCGGAGCCCAGATTGCACCTTTTTTGTTTTTGTTTAATATAAAGCGTAGTCCACTAAGCTCGCGGTGCTCTCTAGCCGGTCTCGCTGCCTTACCGTTTAAATCGGAGGAAAATTATTTGTATAAAAAAGGCTTCTTTTCAAATTGTCTGCTTGTAGAAAATAATTTCAAGGATCGCGAACATTCGGATATACAGGAAGTAGGCATCATCTTCCTTATTTTAAATAGAACACCCTGTATATTATTATGTTTTTCAATTCAGCAGCTATTTCTGGGTCCAATTTGTTGGCCATAGTTTATGCCTATGAAGCCAATTTTCAGTTATTCAGTAATATTTTAAAACTTTGACGTTTGTAGTATTTTACAAAAAATATCTATTAATATCTCAAAAACTAAGCACGACAGAAAGCAAAAGAAAGAAACGTGCTTGTGTTTCATTATGATCCTTCTTTCAAAATCACATTAAATCAGTAGACTAGCAATTTTCAAATTTTAAAAGTTTAATACGTTAAACGTTTTTTTCAAATGGGATGCTATAACAAATTTTAGTGGATGCGAAACTAAATTCTCTTTCACTTTTATCTAGGCATACGGGGTTCAATCTTTGATGGTTTCAAGATATTTACGATTTCGTCATTATTCCGTAGGAATTGGAAAAATCGTAGGTAACGTGGCTCGCAGACAGCCAACAATGGGCTGGAAGCTTTTCGTCCAAAATGTTTCGGACTAATGCTAAAATGTGCAGGCGCTTCGTCTAACTGGAGCCTCATTATTCTTAAAATCACCAGGGGTAATTTTCACCAGGTTTTCCAGAGTGTGATTTAGAATTTTTTTAAAACATTAGCTTATTATGTTGTTGCCAATAATACCACCTCAAACGTTCAGATTTGATCTATGCTAGTTGTCAACAGACCTCTACGAATGCAATTTTCGGAGGTGTTCAGCGATCTTTAGAAAATATTAATATGACGTTTGTACCACACTATAGAAAATGTTAATCACTTAGAAAATAAGCACGACAGAAAAAGCACATTAAATCAACAGACCAGCAGTTTTTAAATTTAAAAAGCATAAAACGTGAAAATTTTTTTTTTCAAATGGGATGGTATGATGAGTTTCACATCAGTAAATGCGAAATTAAATCAACTTTCACTTTTATCCAGGCATATTATTGCGTTTCGGACTCTAATTCTGAACTACGCAAGCGCTCCATGTAACTGGAATCATACCCTTCTTAAAAGCTCCGGCGGTAAATTTTTCAGCAGATTATCCAGATTTTCATTTAGAAAAGTATTCAGTAAGGCGTTTATCAAAAAACGGGGCTCTATTATGTGGTTTCAAATAATATAACCCCAAACACCCTCTAATGCTGGTTGTCAATGAACCTCACTAAATTTGAATTATGGTCTGCGTAAAAATATAAATTATGCCGGTTTACGTAGCCGTTATTATGAAATGCAGCTACATCCGTAAACATCACAGTATTAAAAAAGAGTATTTCCTCTTCAGTTAAAGCACGAACCCAATAATTACAGAAATTTATTCTGTTTTCAAAGTCCTGCCCTTCAAGTACATGATGTAGCTGCGCGTGGTAAGGATGATATTGTTCTTCGTTAAGATCCTTTTCACAGTTATTTGACCAGTGCCCAAATCGCGACTAATTTCTGCCGTTCTGCTATGCGGATCTTCAACTACAGTTGCGAGAACGTCAAATTCATTATCTTCATTAACTACACGTTTCCTTCTCTCATGTTTTTTTCGTACTTGTCTCTTTCGGTCGTGTCAAATCTGTCCATCACTCTTTCGGAAGATCTTGGATCTGGATGTCTTCTATCAGCAAATATCTCTTTGTAAACCCTTGATGCGAGCAAACCATTTTTCAAACATTCTGCAAGGATGTAAATTACATCAACCATTTCTTAGGTGTTAAGTTGCATTGTTACTAAGAGCCCTTATAATCACACGTCTCAAGGAATCTGAAAAATACTTTGGTGTAAGTTAGCAGTTATTTCGTCACCTACGATTTTTCCAATTCGTACGCGCCATTACGGATGATTACAAAATAATAAATATCTTGAAAACCAGCAGAGATAGAAGCATATATGAAAGATAATTCAATTTCGCATCTACTTATCATACCATCCCATTTGAGAAAATAATGTTCACGTTTTTAGCTTTTCAAATTTAAAAATTGGTAGTCTATTGATTTAATCTGCTTTTGAAGAAATGATCTTACTAAAACACAAGTAACTTGCCCCTTTGCAAAACCGAAAACCTCAACCGCAACTTCCTGTCGTGCTTATTTTCCAAGACATTAACATTGCTTTGTAAAGTGGTGCAAACGTCAAATTAGCTGAAGATTGTTGAATACCTTCGAAAATAGGTCCCGTAGATATAAACTGCGGTTAATCATCTAGACTTACAAATCGATGCTGAATTCAAATTCAATAGAAGACCATTTGAAAACAAACCTTTTTGTATTCTAAACATTTTCTTCTAGCTTAAACTGTAAGGCCGCTTGAGAGCACCGCGCATTTAATGCACCACCCTGTATAGACATCAATAGATTTTGATATTATGAATTCTAGAAAATAAACAGGTATCTCACATATGTTTCTGGATTTCCAGTAACTATGTTAATTAATATAACCCAAACTCATTCAAACTTGACCATAGCGTCCGTCGTGGCGCCGATTGTAGGCATGGCTGTCACGATTTCAAATTTTGAAAATATACCTTTTAAGTTTTAGAGAGCCATTAGCGAAGGTCGCCTCATGCAGAAGCATCTACAGCCTCATATCTCACACTATGACGAAAAGTACATTACAGAATTCCTTGTCCCCCGAATTGAATCCAGTTAACAACGCAGAGGCAAGTAAATCCGACGAGTATACGAAAACCGAAGAAGATTCCCAAGACGGAAAAAATAGCCTGATGGGGTCCCTCAGCGAACTTTTTGAAGATCGTCCACAAAAAGACATTCATCTGATCAATGAAAGTGCGCCGATTACGATATGTGATGGTTGAAAAGTTTTATGTACTTCTTACTTTCGGTCTATAAAAAGTTTTGTTAATCTGTTTTTTTATTATAAGATTTTGCTGATAAAAAATCAATATAGGTCCGTTTTCGCTGTTTCGATTCCTTAAAATAAGCGATATCTTGATAAGTCTTGGTACTTGAATGAGCTTATCGTAACCAGCTTCGATGGCGGTTACACCCATAGGCTCCTTCTATAGGGGGACTTGAGGGCTCAAGGCCTCGGGGGCGGGCGGGGTAGGAGAATAGCCCTTATACTGTTTCTGGAAGTTGAGCCCTCCTGGCTATTTCTTCATATTTTTTATTTTCTTTCACTTAATATACATACTCCTTAGACATGTTGAATGACCCTCAAAATATTTGAAATTATAATCAGAAAGAGCCTGAGTCAGTACTTACAAAAATAATGAATACTTTCGAGACAGGCACATACAGGCAAAATTTATCAGTGTTATATCAAGTATATTCAGTACAGTGTCACGACAGTACCATTAGCAACTGACACCAACACCGAATTGTGAGTAAATATTAGATATTTACATTCGCAGTGTTTAAAACACCCAATTGGCGTAGAATTACAAGATCAAACTTATCTACGTATGTGAAGGACTGAAGGCATCGTCGAAGTCAATAGAACAGGTAGACCCCCGATATCCGACCGTGTCCACGAATGCAAAGCGAAAGAAAACGGCGTGCGACCCCGCCTTCCCGCGCCCTGCGGGTCTTTGGTCTGTGACATCATTTGTTTAAAGCTGCGTTATTGCAACAATACGGGGATACTTGGGAAAGAGGGATCTATTTACTTCGACGAGGCCTTCACATAATGAAGACGGTACATCACTCATGTAAGTTTGTTTGATCTTGTAATTATGTTCCGGTCTCGTCTCGGTAAACAGAACATGTAGATGTTTAAAGCAGGTTGCAACAAGTGAACAAAAAATTATATTTATCCATCAACAAACAGCTATATTTCTTATAGGAATATAACCTTACCTAGATATCAAGCTCTGATAAAAGAACATAACATCAGCCTTTGATGTAAAAAAAAGTACTAAACATTAGGATAACCCAAAAAATAAGATTATGGCACAAATACCGCCTAAGCAAAGGTATTCTAAGAGCAAAGAGGTAAGTTATAAAACCGTCTAAAGGTATCAAGCGTTTCGCTCCAGCCTGCTGCTAGTCTGACTGTATGAAATCAATGCCGTTCCTGGCTCTTGCCGATGTAGAAGCATGCCAGGTACTATAAGCGGAGAAATGGGAGATATCTACTCCACTATCCCCTTGTACAGACTTGATCCAGCGACTGATCGTTTCAGAGGCCGCTCTGCGATAAGCACCAACTTCGCACTAACGACAGGCCCGAAGGCCAGAGAAACGTGCTCAGACCCGATTTCACAAATATGGCTATGGTCTGGCCTCCAACATAAACTCCGTCCATCAACATCTTCAGGCAGAGAAGCTACAGATTCTGGCATTTACAGAAACTCAAATCGCCCCTTCAACAATGGATAACTGCTTTAGAAATCCCGGATATGATTTTAGACGTAGGTTAGGCGTATGCGTACACGTTAAATCTGGACTTCCTTGTCATCGAGAGCAAGAGCTCGAACTGGAATGATTTGACATCACAACTCATACTGGCTCAAACACTCAAATAAAATGGACGACGAGGGGCGTGAAGCTAAAGCCTTCGCTACTAGCTTCGGCTTGGAGCAGATAGTCAAAGAACCAACAAGGATCCCCAGCCGCCACGGAGATTTTGCTAGTCTTCTGGACCTACATGTCACAACTAGTCCAACAATTTACACAGTGAATGTAATCGCTCCACTAGGATCGTCTGACCATAACACCGTTTCAACGCTATACAGGATGCATCTCCACCATTCAAAGTCTCACCGGGTTTGGCATTACGGATCACCAAAGTGGGACGACCTAAGAGACTATACCAGTCCTTTCCCAGAAACGACGTCTGCTTCAAGTCACGAAACCCATCAGCTTGCGTCCAAGAAACAACAGGGTATTAACATCCGGAACGGATTGTGTTATGCTTATTGGTCTTTCCTTCACATGTCAATGGACAGCCTATGATCAATACAACAAATTTTTCAGTTTTACAACCCCCCACCTTCCAACCACCCAAATTTCACCTACATCCAAAAAAGTAGGAAAATGATCCGGGACCCCTAAACCGCCTAGAAACGAAGTTTGATCTGATTTTGTATTTTTAGTTTGTTGGTTATCGCAGCGCGACCACTGACATGATTTCTAGAAACCATACGTGCTTTCCATGCTCGCCAAGGTAACAATACTGTGTCGAAATTTCGTTAAAGTCAATTTGGTCATTTCCAAGTTACACGATACAGAACGATGTAAAGCGATACTCGTATGTATCTACATCACAAAATTCTAAGTCCCTCCGTTTCTGTAATAGGAAAGGAAACGTTAGGAAGGACCTAAAAAAGTGTATTATGCCGCTAGGTCTTTCTTTCACAGGCAATGGACAGTCTATTATGAATACAATACATTTTTCAGTCTTTCATCCCCCTCCCCACCCCCCAAAACACTAATTTCACCCGCCCCCCCAAAAAAATAAAACGATCAGGATCCTCTAAAGGCTTATATAAACGAAGTTTGGCTGTTTTTATATTTTTAGTTTTTTTATTCTGCGCCGCCACTGGCAGGATTTATGAAAACCATACGTATTTTCATCCTCGCCATGGTAACAATATTGTGTCAAAATTTCATTAAAATCAATTCAACAGCTTCCACGTTACACAATACAGAACGATCCAAAGCCATACTCGTATGTTTACATCAGAAAAAATTCTAAGTCGTTTGGTCCTGTAATAGGCAAGGCAATGTTCGGATGGACCTAAAAAAGCTATTTATGACGCTAGGTCTTTCTTTACAGGTCAGTCAAAAGTCTATTACGAATACAACAAGTTTTTCAGTTTTACAATCCTCCACCCCCTAACCACCCCAAATTTCACCGCCACCAAAGAAAAGTAGAAAATTATTAGAATCACCGAAAACACGAAGTTTGGGGAATATTTGACTTTTTTCGTTTTTTGCTAATTACTCAGCCGCTCATGCACCGATTTTTTAAATTATGGCAGCATCACCTACTACGACCACACAGCATATCGTCTGCCCGAATTTCATCAAAATCCATGCAGAGGTTGCTGAGATTACTACGAGGCTAGACGAATGCCAACAGACCGACAGACAGACAGACAGACAGACAGATAGACCCACAGACAGACAGAAGTTGAAAATTTTATGAAAATTTACATTATTTTAGCAAGGATGAAAACGATATCTGCTATCCACATTATTATCTAAATGCAGTTTTTGAACGGCAGACACCTAGGAGGGTTCCAACATACTGGCAGATAGTATAATGTCTCTCTATCGTGCTAATTAAGCAGTCAAATATTTGGGAGTTCACTTAGACTCTACCTTGACTTGGAAGTAGCATATCAAAGAAGTATCAAAAAAATTGTCTAAGAGTGTTGATCTGATCAGGAATCTTTCTTTCGTCGCTAGTCAACCAACATTAAAAGCGACATATTATGGGCATTTCCATTCTCACTTAAAATACTGCATCATAAATTGGGACCACTCTTGCCATGCCAAAACACTATTTTCGCTACAGAGACGTTGTGTCAGAATACTATCTCATCTTCCTGACGATACTTGTTGCAGAAATGCATTTATAGATCTCAATATACTTACACTACCCTGCATCTAGATGAGAAAATCTTGGGGTTGTGGCCGAAATTTTGAAAAAAGAGACTGGGTCACAGCATGGAGGCGACTGCTGCTAACAGCCAAACTTTTGACAATGTTTATTGCCATCTTCAGGGCTTTCTACATAGAAGAAAAAAAAGAATTTAGTTACAAAATATATAAATTTTTAAAAAGATATACTCACAACGTTGAGGTTTGCCAATTTAAAAAACAGCAATCGCATTGAGTGCAAACGACTGGAAAACAGCTTGCATCCAGCCGGTGCCAAAAAAGTGATCCAAAACTGATCCGACCAACTACAGACCTATAGCTCTGCTTTCTGTAATCAGTAAAGTGATGGAGAGATGCGCCAACCAAGAGCAGACACTGATTGGGTGATTGTAAAGTTGCACACATCAGAAGGTAAGTATTATTACTTGAACAAAAACTATTGGTTGAATTCTCTTATATTTTTATTATGTATATCTTCTTTCGATATATCAGGGCTTGTCCTGAACAGTCGAAAGTTCAGTAATTAGGACAGGGTGATCGGTGGAACACACAACAGTGATGTGCTGCCGCAGTCCTCAATTATGCAGTATGGGTCAATATTCTTCATATTACTGAACTTTTGTTTATGAAGAGGCTTCAGTTTTTCACTAGCCCCTTAACGTATTTGCTATCATCTGTCATCCTGCAACAAACAATGTTTTTATTAAAAATAGAAGGAAATTAACTAATGGGCGATGAAAATAAATGAAACAAAGTCCAAATAAGAACGAGAGGACACTTGCATTCTCATGTTTACAGTAATAACTGTGATAGCTTTTCACATAATAATACTGCATCTTGCTGCAAACAAAATAATTCAAGCAGATCAATTCATTTTCTTTATAATACGGTAAAGATTGGGCGACTAAGATGCAGTATCAAACAACTGTCTCCCTAGTGAATGTGATAATTGTAACTTGCGGATAAACGTTTTATCTTTGCTGTTTTCAAAATCCATTATACGTTTTGGAAACTGATGAATCTAGGTATATGAAATGATATAAAAACATGAAAGAGCATATTACATAAATAATAAAATATGGGGGTTACATTTAAAAAAAATGGCAGGGTTATTCACGTTATTCGACACGGAGCATTATGGCTAAAGTATTTGACAAAAAGAAAATAATAATCTCAGAAGGATAGAGACCCTTAATTCTATTGTGACTTTATGTATCATACATGGGACCTAAAGCGAACCGTTTAGATGTAAACCGCCATTTTCGGTATAAGCAGATATCAGTAAAAGATATGTGAATATCGCAGAGATTATAAAATTTAGAAAGCTGTGACTTTGCCGTATTACTAAGCATAAAATGCGTCAGCTTTGATGAGACTGTCAAATTTAAATTACGTTTATGCTTGGAGAAATCGGTCGATTGATTAAGGAAACTTCGATCAGCGATAACTCGATTTTTTCAAACGGGAATGTCTAATTTTTTTTATACGGTTAGACGTAGAATTTGATAACCTTTCTAATGATACCAGGTTATGTATATCAATCTCTGGTAGTTTTCATTTAATTTTAAATCTTCAAACAAATCGTCGTTTTTCAATTTTCCTACCCACAAGCAACGTAGCGGGCCATGAAATATAAACAAAAACCTATTCAGGTAGAAGAAAACAACTAACTTAGCTGAAAAATGCCCACGAACTAGACTAAAGGGACAAGATTATAAAAATTACTCACAACAAACAAAGTCTAATAAGAAACAACGGCAGTAACATATCTTTGGTCAAAGAGAAGCTGGGGTATGGCAGAAATGGATTTTTTCACGGCCTACTAGCTACTGTTGGAGACACGAGAGAAGATCGGTTTGGTGGGGAGAGGCAGTTTTACGTTCTCTCTGACCAGGAGCGTCGCATGACGGGTCTTGGAGATAGTCGGCTTTATTATAATATACTAATTTTATCAGCGGAAATTATTGGAAAAGTATATTTTAAACCGGTCTCAGTTAAGCTTACCTCTATTTTTCTAAATAAAATGATTTTTACAAAAAAAAAATAATGATGGAACTTATTATATTTTGTCTATATTTCTGCCTTTTTGCCTAGAGAAATTAAATAAATTTGATGTACATCTGTCGATAAATGGAAATTACTTGAATACTGTTGAATTATCTGCCATCCACCAGAACTAATAGCAACGTTGCTATATATATTTTTTGTATGCGGTAAGTAGCAGGGAAAGCGCTGTTTGTATCGATCCACGTTTCATCGATATATATTATAATATGACGTGCTTTTTGGTGGTACCTTTTGATAGCCCTTAAATATTTCAGACGCCAGTGTACAATTGAAAGTTCCTCTATAAGAATGTTTCTCTTATTTCCACATTTCTTCCAGCGGAAGCCATGCTTCTTCAGAAGCCTGTTCAGTGACTTAGCAGAATAAGGGAAATCAATTTTCTCTCTTATGGCCACTAAAAGCTTCGCGCATGTTGGAATAATTTTTTTTCTATATAAAATTCTTTGATTGTCCTTCTGACAACACGAAAATCGAAATCATCAATTTTTCCCTCAATTGCTAAGCGTGGCCTTTTTGCGCCTGGTGTGGCAAGTGAACTTCCAGGATCTTCAATGTTCCTCTTACGATTTTCATTCCTAATCCTTTTAATACCGGTTGTCGACACTCCGGTATAATAAGCCGCCCTCTCAGTTTTTGCATGAAGAGGAATCTTCAACGCATGATTCTCCTTTCCTATGCGTGGCCATTATCGTTACAGCAAACGCAAACTGAGTCCCGCGAGCCTGCGACACTGACCAATGCAAAATTTCGGATGCTTGACCAGCGATGTTGTCGGTGAAACGTCGCAGCGTATAGACTACAAATGAACTGGACCACAGTATGTTCACTATTACTAATAAGCGCTGATACTCACGCGCTCTCATTGCTGCATGATTTTTAGCAATTTCTTACGTGCCGCTTTCCTTAAATAGTGAGTCTAATCTGCATTCCTGAGCCCGCTCTTCTTTCGTGTCTTGAACAGTACTGCAATGTACTAGAGTTTGGCAATTTCCAAAACCATTAGAAATTTTGGAATAAAATAAAAACTACTAGATAATGTTGTAAGCAGTTTATTATTTTCATAACAAAATTTCACATTTAATGATACAAAAAAGTATGCAATTCTGTCAAAACTCAAGCCAAAAGTACCTCCGACTAAAGTTCTGAAAATTCTTCAGTACCTATTAGCAAGATCGCAGAAAATGAAGAATGAATTAAAATTTGTTCAAATTATAAGAAACAACTTAAATGGCAGAAAATTTAAATCTAATTTGTCAGTATTCCTTTTTTGCAATATTGCTAATAGATATCGAAACATGGAAGGGCTCCAGTAAGAGGTATCGACTTCGACGCAAATTAGTACTTTTTTACACCATTACATATGATTGATAGTTGCGTGCTGAAGCAACAGTCGCTGATTGTTTCTGTTTCATATCAGGGTTTTTAATTGTCTTAAAAATTTTTAACCTCTAGTAAATTGCGGTAGCCAGCAGACTGTGAAAAATATGTATCTATTACTGCCATACTCCAGCTTCTCTTTGACCTTAGAGATGTTATCGCAGTTGTTTCTGGGAGAGTTGATTTGTTGTAAGGAATTTTTATAATCTTGTCCCTTTAGTCTAGTAAGTGCGTATTTTTCAGCTAAGTTAGTTGTTTTCTTCTTCTACCCGAACAGGTTTTTGTTTATATTTCGTGGCCTGCTGCGTTGCTTATAGATAAGAAAATTGAAAGTCGCTGATTTGTTTGAAAATTTAAAATTAAGTGGAAACTACCATAGATTGGTATTCGCAACCTTATATCGTTAGAAAGGCTATCAAATTCTACGTTAACCGTATAAAAAAGAATTAGGCATTCCCATTTGAAAAAATCAAGTTATCGCTGATCGAAATTTCGTTAATTAATCGACCGATCTCTCCAAGTATAAACGTAATTTAAATTTGACACTCTTATCAAAGCTGACGCATTTTATGCTTAGTAATACGGCAAAGTCACAGCCTTCCATATTTTATAATCTTTGCGATATTCAATTTTTTCCTGATATCTACTTATACCGAAAATGGTGATTTACACCTAAACGGTTCACTTTAGGTCCTATGTATGATACATAAAGCCACACTAGAATTCAGCAAGGAACCTGAATATGCAATAACATACGGGATATTCCATTTAAAAAAACATAACTTTGATACATTTCGTTTTTAAAATGTAGCCTTTATGGGTCACTATCCATCCGAAATTATTATTTCCTTTTTTATCAAATACTTTAGCCATAATGCTCCGCGTCGAATAACGTGAATAACCCTGTAGTTTTGATCGCCCATTATCTCATAAATTACAGCATTTTAATTAACTGATTTGCCTACCTGCTAAAATAGACTCCTTGAACAAGACAGCATTAACAACAATGACCAAACAGCTGTTGAAAACACAAAAAAAATCTCATAAACCATAACAGGTCACTTACAACAGTGATATTTGTCCAATTCCAGAATCAGCTTTGTATAGTTGTAGTACAGTAACTGCTTATAGAAGATAGAAATAATTTTATAAAATATATTTCTTTTTTTATCGTCGGTGTATATTTCACACTAACCAAACCTATTTCTGTAGTGATCTGTCAGAATATGTTAAACACACAAATGTCAAAAGTTAAACCATAACAAACGTCAAAGTTAAACCCTACTTTGCCTTTGGCTTAAAGTTAATTATAAGTTTGACGCTAACAACGACCGGTGCAAAGCAATTCGCTGTTTAATTAAGGCTTGACTTTAATTACAAGTTCAATTATGACTGGTGCAAACCACTGTAAGTGGTTTTGCTAGAAGTTAATTATTTTTAATTTGTGAAATTAAAGTAGAAAGATGTATTTCTTGACATCTTTTCACTAAAATAAGCAAGAAATGTTGAAGTTATAGTACGAGTTAGAGGGGAATTGTGGTGTTTGAAATTATAGAATATTCTTCTACTATGACATATTATTTTTTGAATATAATGAAGTGATGAGAATTTATACAAGAGAACGTCTATGAAATGCCACTCAACATTCGTTGTGAGTGCAATGTGTTTTTCTTCTCGGGAGATGATATCAGTGACTCCTTGATCACTTTTCTCGAAGCATGGATTTTTTAAGTTCCACATAGAATGAGGTAAACTGAGCCATGGTGGCCCTGTGAACCACAAGGGGTGATTTATGAATTGTGTGGGATTTGTGCCACGACTACCTACATTATAATATAAATATACAGTATAAGACAACTTGGGGATTTGTGTATGCGAAAACTTCATCTATAGTAATTAACTAGGAATAAGTGGTTATGACAGAAGTAACTAGGTCACTCAAGAGTGTACTGCCTAGAAACTCCAGTCTAGGCAAGCTGAGGGTTTTTAGAGGACTAACTCGTGATTTAGCTATAACAAGTGAAGTTTTGATGACGTCATGGGGTAAATCCAATCTTATATAGACGCAAGCTGCATATCCTGATTCGGATGCATCAGAAAACGCATGCTGTTGACATCTAAGTATTTCTCTCGAAAAAATGTATGTTGGAAGTGAAATATTGGACAATAATGAAAGTTCCATTTGAAACTGAGTCCATAGATCGAAAACAGACTTGGGGACAGGATCATCCCATCCAACCTTCGATTTCCAAAGCCTTTGCATTATGCATTTGGTCAGAAATGAAATAGGTGCGATCAAACCTAGCAGATCAAATATGAATGCGATGGTGCTTAAAATATTGCGTTTTGTGCAAGGTTTATTAGAAATGCTGTATGAGAAAAACCTGGTATCGGATTTTGGATCCCACTGGAGTCCTAAAAGTTGTAAGTGCAATAGAGTTTTCTTTATCAAGTGACATTCCTCTTGTGCAAGGTTAGTTAATAGCCCATTTTTTGAGTTCAAAACATCCTGACCTTAAGAGAGATATTAAGTCTTTCTGTAGTGCTAAAGCTGACTCTATAGAGTTTGCGCCTGCGCATATATCATCTACTTTTTCTAAGAGTACTCTAGATTTAGATTTCTAAAAGCCTAAGGCTAATTTTGTTTTTCAAGAGTAGCAAGCTCCTTGATCGTTCTAATTGCGAGATATGGACTTGAAGTTACACCGAAGGTGACTGTGTTAAGCCTATATGCTTGTATAGGATCAGTATGAGAAAATCGCCAAGGAATGCGCTAATAGTCTCGAACCTCGGGTGATACTCGAATTTGTAAAAACGTTTGACTTGTATCAGAAAGTAATACAATAAAATGAAACCTAAATTTTAGAAGTATGGTGTTGATATTTGCCTGCAATTTTGGCCCTGACAACAGGGTTGAATTTAAGCTAACCCCTTTAGAGCCTTGAGCAGAAGCATTAAGAACTACTCTTACTTTAGTACTAGCCTTATCAGGTCGAACTACGCAATGGTGGGGTAGATAACTAACTAATTTGGAATCTGTTTGTGAATGAGGAACTAAACTTATATGATCATTTTTTATATAATTATTCATAACATCTGCATACTGTAAATAAAGAGCAGGACTTTTCAGTACGTTGGATTCTAGGGATAAAAAAACATTTATAAGCTTTAGCGTATGTACAGTTTCGAATGTCGCGCGCTTTATCTCGCAACGTCCGGCACCAGTGCGCAGACTCATAAAGGCGGAAGTGAAGCTGAACCGGGAACCAACCGGGTGAACAGTCATTCGAGGATTCGGTCACCGGTAGTCGAGGAGGACGGACCGTCTCGCGCGAGCAACAAGTGCACGTCGCGCCACATGCAACCGATATACAGTCCACTCATTTAATCGTGCAACCGCGATTCATTCCCAATTCCCACACAACTGGAAGTATTCATCACTCGCCAACAAGGTAATTCACTCGGGCATCATTGGCCCACCTCATATCTCACACGGTCCACACATTTGACCAAACATTGGTCCCATCGAGCCGCATTTGGTTTGAAGCAGCAGCCAGACAGTGAATTAGTGAGTGAAACGAACATTTTCGTGAAACCACAGTGAAGAAATACATCCAGGGTGTGCAGTGAAATAAAGAAAATCCTGTTTCCAGTTTCCACGAGTCCACAGAAAAACCGGAAATTCAGGTAGCCATTTGCATTTTGTCCGCAACGGCAACGTCATCTGTCAAGTGTTGCCAACAGTGTGAAATCCAAGTAACAAGTGACCAGTAGGCCCAAACTTCAGTAGTTCAAATGCCCCAGTAGCTCAAATACCACAACCCTACCTGTCATTTGTGTCAGCCGTCAGCAGCTGTCAAATACGAAAATCTGGTTAGAATCATTTGTTATTGTTTACAAATCACAAGCCTTGTTTACATTTTACGTTCAATCGAGTCAATTTGAAAACTTGAGCAATGGAATCAACCTCGCAAACTGAGAGAACTCTGCGCGATTTAAAACACAGTAGAAGTCAGGTCAAAGCTGGACTTCAGCGTTTCCAAACATTTTTGGATAACTTTTCATTTGAAAATAATTCTGTGAACCAGATCATTACTCGTTTAGAGAAGGTCGAAACCAGTTACGACGCTTTCAATAACATCCAGTCGCAAATAGAGTTATTAGATAATTTCGAAGACCATCTAAATGAGCGGGAAACTTTTGATGAATCGTACTTTGATACAATTTCTAGAGCGCGTGATGTGATAGATCAATTTAAAGCTACACAAGTTCGTGCCACCAGCACGCCTGTAACTATCAATCAGTCAATAGCTCATGCACAAGTTAAGCTACCACCATTGAACTTGCCAACATTTACAGGGTCGTACTCAGACTTCATACACTTTTATGATGCATTTAATAAAGCAATCCATTTGAATGACTCATTGTCCAATTCACAAAAGTTTGTTTATTTACAAAGCTGTTTGCGTGGTGATGCACTACAAGTGATAAAAAATATAGAAATAACAGATGTCAATTACACTATAGCTTATGACTTACTTAAAGCAAGATATGAAAACAAACGTGCCATTATAAATGATCATTTGAAAGCAATCATTTCCAATTTGCCTGTGCTGCAAAGGGAAAATGCAACTCAATTAAGACAGTTCACAGATACTTTTATCAAGAATTTTCGTTCATTGTCAAATCTAGGTGAACCAGTTGAATCATGGGATTCTATTTTGATATTCATAGTGTCAGGGAAGTTAGACAATAGTACACGACGTCAATGGGAAAGTACAATACCCCCAAAAGCATTGCCAAAGATAAAGGATCTGATAAGCTTTCTAGAAAACAGATGTGCATTTTTAGAAAACTTATATCCACACACAGTCAATCCACAACCAGTCCCTCAAAACAATCAGAGGAATGTCAGAAGGCATGACGTTCCCTCAGTGAACATATCTACGTCAGTTAAGTGTTACTATTGTGGTGCAAATCATTATTTGTATTATTGCGACCAATTTCTAAAGCTTTCAGTGTCAAACAGGTATCAAGAGATAAGAAAGTTGAAATTATGCATTAATTGTCTAAGACCCAATGTAGATAGACATAGATGTTCAGGGTCATGTAAAAATTGCAAGGTTAGGCATAACTCAATTTTATGTGACAAAGAATCAAGGTCTTCAACCACTGAAACTCCTGAAGACAGGTCATCATTAGTGGCTAGTACAGAGTCGGATCAGTCAACATCAGGGATGTTACCAATGAGTACACATTGCAGTAGTGTAGGTCAAACCACAGTTTTGCTTGGCACTGCCATCATTTACATTCAAGACCATGAAGGAAGGTATATTAAATGTCGAGCATTATTAGATGCAGGTTCACAGTTGAATTTTATTACCAGTAGTTTAGCAGCAAGACTAGGTCTAAGTATCAAAGAGGGTACAATGCCAATACTTGGAATAGGTGCTTCAAGGGCAACTATCAGTCATCAGGTTTCTGCGATGATCAAATCTGTCAATACCAATTTTACAGCCGAGCTTACATTTTCAGTTATCAATCAAATAACTGGTAATTTGCCTCAGATGCAACAGTCTAGTGCAGCATTACAACTGAAAATCCCACCCAATATCAAATTGGCAGATCCTGATTTTCATAAATCAGCTCCAGTCGATGTTTTAATAGGTGCGTCATTATTTTATGACATTTTAACTAACCGTTCCATCAGGCTTGGCAAGCAGATGCCAAACCTCACACACACCAAGTTTGGTTGGTTAATAGCAGGACCATTACAAACAAGTTTAACCCTTAACTGGTAACGTGCAGTCTGTGAGACTGCAAGCAATCTTAAATTCGACCCTACAACAAAACCTTACGGCATTTCTGGTAAATGACCTCATCTAATCTACCAGCCATTGGTATCCCTTTGATATCCTGTTTATCAATAAGTTTGCATAAACAACATTCCAGATGTGCTTAGTTGTTAGTTTGGTTCAGTCTGCGAGACGGCACGTTACGGTTTGCGTTATAATTTTTCTCAACTGGTAGTCATGGCAGGTCCGTTATTTTTTACCAAAATATTTTTATAGGTGTATTGCTTTACTTCTTTACTTGTTATCAATCACAAAATATATAGATTTGAGTGTGGTCAAATTTTTTTTTATTATCTTGGTCCTACAAATTTGTGCGTGTGTTCTAGTTAATAAATATCATAATTTTTTTTCTTTACATCACATGTTCTGCTACTTTATACAAAATTATTATTAAAGGATATATATCCAACAAATCTTCATGTATTTTTTCCAAAAAATAAAGAGGAGAATTTGATTTTTTAAGCTTCAAAGAGGTTACAGTCTCACAGACTGCACGTTACCAACTATGCCCCGAACTTGCACGTTACCAGTTAAGGGTTAAGCGCAGCAAGTAATTTATGTTGTTTTGTCATGGAAACCATTGTGGACGACAACATCCAGATTCAGAACCAACTAGAAAGATTCTGGCAAGTGGAAGACACTCCTGAGGACAGTCCCAAATTGTCTAAGGAGGAGCGATATTGTGAGAATCATTTCTTACAGACTCACAAGCGTGATGAGACTGGACGCTTTGAAGTTTCATTGCCATTAAAGGACTTCAAAGGCTTGTCAGACAATTACGATCTAGCTGAAAAGAGATTACTGCACATGGAGCAGCGCATGTCTAAGAATCCAGAGTTTGCTAGGCTCTATAGAGACTTCATGTCAGAATATGTTAAGTTAGGACATATGTCACAAGTTTCATCAGAACACAAAGACTCTGATTTAATTTACTATTTGCCCCATCATGCGGTTTTAAAAGAACACAGTGCCACGACAAAATTACGCGTAGTTTTTGATGGGAGCTCAAAATCAGGCAATAATTTATCATTAAATGATGTTCTTTATTTAGGTCCTGTAATCCAGGAAACACTATTCTCAATATTATTAAGATTTCGAAAGCATGCATATGTGCTCAAAGCGGATGTAACAAAAATGTATAGATGCGTCAACATAAACCCTCATGAAAGGAATTTACAGAGAATTTTGTGGCGTGATAATGTAAATGACAACATTTCACATTACACTTTAAATACAGTAACCTACGGAATCAAAAGTAGCTCGCATCTGGCGATAAGAGCAATGCATCAAGTTGCATATGAGTCAGTGGCTGAGCATCCAGTAGCTTCAAGCGTAATTCTTTCTGATTTTTACGTTGATGACCTCATCACCGGGTCTGATGATTTAGATTCCTTGATTCAATTAAAGAAGGATATTTCAGATATTTTGAAGTCAGGTCAATTCATATTGACTCAGTGGATGAGCAACCATCCTGCACTACTAGATGGTCAAGAGCAAAGTAACTTCCACATCACTGATATTGAGGACAAGTCTGTCAAGACATTAGGAATTTTGTGGAATCCAAAAAATGACAAATTTCAGTTCGTCTCAGAGTTTAAAATGACTGGTAGTGTAGTAACCAAGCGCATTATGCTATCAGCTGTAAGTCAGATTTTTGATCCCCTTGGACTAGTATCACCAATAGTTGTGAGGGCAAAGATTTTGTTACAATCATTATGGAAATTATCTCTGTCATGGGATGATCCCATTCCGAAGGAACTTAATTCCGAATTCACCAGATTCTTGATGAATTTCAAGAATATTCAAGCCTTCTCTATTCCTAGACACTCATTATTGCTAGGATATAAGCATGTCCAAATACATGCCTTTTCGGATGCCTCCATGTCAGCATATGGATCAGTCATCTATTTACGCAGCATTGATTTACAAGGCAATTGTCAGGTTTCCTTACTCTGCTCTAAGTCTAGAGTAGCTCCAGTGAAAACCATTTCATTACCCAGGCTAGAGTTATGCGGAGCATTACTGTCAGCCAAATTACTGAGCACAGCTATAAATTCATTGAAATTGCAGATAGATGAGATATTCTGTTGGACAGACTCTCAAATAGTCCTATCCTGGCTGTCACGAGAAGCTAGTTTTTGGAAAACATTTGTCGCAAATCGAGTCGCAAAGATTCAACATTTAACAGACATTACTCATTGGCGTCATGTCAGCTCTTCGTGCAATCCTGCTGACTTAGTATCCAGAGGATGTGATGCTGAAGAATTGATACATTCTGAACTCTGGTGGTCAGGACCAGACTGGCTCAAATTAGGTACAGAATCATGGCCCACTTTTCAGACTGATATAGTCGACGATATACCTGAACAAAAGGTTATCAAATCTGTTCATACAGTGTCATTAGATGAGAGTTTCAACCTAATCTCACGATTTTCGACTTTACGGACATTATTGAATGTTACGGCATTCATTTTGCGATTTACACATAATTTAAGGTTACCAGACAAATCAAGAATCAAAGGCTCGCTTAATTTCGAGGAAATTAACCGCGCTCATACAGTTTTAGTACAATTAATACAGCGTCAGCATTTTGCAACAGAGATTGCATCATTGCAAAAAACAGGTTCAGTGTCAAAGTCAAGTAATACTCTACGTTTGAGTCCATTTCTTGATGCTGATGGCATTATTAGAGTCGGTGGACGACTTCGTCATTCTAACTTAACTCATGATAGTAAGTTCCAAATTTTGTTGCCAAATAATTCGCATTTTGTCAATCTAATAATTCAAGAGGCACATGAACGGACATTTCATGGTGGTGTTCAGACAGTTCTGTCTTTAGTACGCACAAAATATTGGCCCATACATGGCAAAATCGCAGTCAAAAGAGTTATCAATAAATGTGTGAGATGCTTCAAAGTTAGGCCAAAGTCATTCAATCCTATCATGGGCGATTTACCATCACATCGTGTTGTTCCTTCAAGACCTTTTGCAAACGTATCTGTCGATTTTGCTGGACCCATAATGGCTAAAGAAGGCACGTTGCGTTCACGAAAATTGATCAAATCATACGTATGTGTCTTCGTTTGCTGTAGCACACGAGCGATTCATTTGGAATTGACCGTCAGTCTATCGACTGACCATTTTTTAAATTGCTTGAAAAGGTTTATATCCCGCAGAGGATTATGTAGCGTCATATATAGTGACAACGGAACAAACTTTGTAGGCGCGAATAACGTTCTCAAAGAAACATACGAGCGCATTCGTCAGTTTGCGAGTGATCCTTTGCTGCAAGAGTATTTTTCGGCAAACCAAATACATTGGAAATTCAACCCTCCCAATTCACCTCATTTCGGAGGACTACATGAGGCCGCAGTAAAAAGTATGAAATCTCATTTAATTAGAGTCATCGGCACGGCTGTTCTGACTTTTGAGGATTTGTACACTACCCTGACACAGATTGAGTCAATCCTCAACTCTCGACCCCTGTGCCCCATGTCTGAAGATCCAAATGACCTTTCCTTCCTCACTCCTGGGCATTTCCTCGTCGGCTCAAGATTAGACGTTTTACCTGAGGAAGATGTCACTGAGATCCAGAGCAACCGAATCAACAATTATCAGCAGATTCTCCAAATTTCACAATCATTTTGGAAAATTTGGTCCAGAGATTATCTACAACGCGTCCAACAACGGCAGAAGTGGTTTCAGAAACCAGAGAACCTCAAGCCAGGAATGTTAGTTCTGCTGCATGAAAATTCTCCACCACTCCAATGGAAAATTGGCAGAATCATAGACATTCACCCTGGATGTGACAATGTGGTACGAGTAGTGAGTATCAGAACGGCTCATGGCATACTAAAGCGCGCTGTGACGCGAATCAGCGTTCTACCCATAGACTAAATATAGTACTTTTTCTTCATTAGTGCATAGTGGTATGTCATCATGGCCGTATGGACCAAGTGTTAGTGTTATTGAAACTTAGAGGTTTCAAGGCGGCCGGTATGTACAGTTTCGAATGTCGCGCGCTTTATCTCGCAACGTCCGGCACCAGTGCGCAGACTCATAAAGGCGGAAGTGAAGCTGAACCGGGAACCAACCGGGTGAACAGTCATTCGAGGATTCGGTCACCGGTAGTCGAGGAGGACGGACCGTCTCGCGCGAGCAACAAGTGCACGTCGCGCCACATGCAACCGATATACAGTCCACTCATTTAATCGTGCAACCGCGATTCATTCCCAATTCCCACACAACTGGAAGTATTCATCACTCGCCAACAAGGTAATTCACTCGGGCATCATTGGCCCACCTCATATCTCACACGGTCCACACATTTGACCAAACAGCGTAGGTGTCTCCTAGATCTGGTCTAGAGAGACGAAAAGGTAAGGAAACTTGAAAACATCCAGAGTCATCTCTGGTTACGGTTTTTCGGTAAAAAGTTTCACATTTTTCTTCATCTGGTGAAAGAAATTGTTTGAAAGGTAATGATTCGATTTCCCAAAATTTTCGTACACTTTGATCTAGAGATGGCGTATGAAGGGAAGTTAAATGACAAGAAACTATGCCTGGTTTTATAGTTTGTGAGTAAGCAAGCGCGCATAAGAGAATATCAACTGGGATATTGAATTTATCATCCCCCAGTTCCAAATTTGGTATATGATGCCAATTTTTTGTATTTATTTGAATGGATGGCATTTCTGCACAAAGTTTTGGCAATACGAAAAGTTCAAAAGTAAATTTAGGATAATTTTTATGGAGTGGCTTTATCGTACAATTGGTTATACCATTAGTGGTTGAGCTGGACTGATTGATTCCTACAATTGCAACAATTATTTTTTCCCTAGATAACCCCAGTCGATTTAAGCAGTTTTCACAAATAAAATTAGCTTGTGAAGCACTATCCAAAACAACCCGTACCGTTTGGTAATACCCACGAGCATCGAGTATATTATGCACTTTGGTGGTTGGAGAAGAACAGTTGTTTGGGGCTTCGATTGTTCCATTGGCGTACATCCGCAGCTAAGAAATTGATTACTAGAAGGTTCATGAGAAGTTAGAGTTATTTTGAGCATTTTGAGACGAGAAGGGCAGATGACTTTAAATTACTGATGAAACAATAGGAATGTGTGAAGTTGAAGTTCTTTTATTTGATTCATTCGTGGAGTTTTAATGCTTGAGGAGGTGGTAGCAGTATTATATGGAATCGAACTTTGATGTACTAAATGTGATACATTCACATTCACAAATAGGAGTTTTGAGAAATTCCTTGGTTGTCTCGAGAAATACGTAACGTTGAGTGATGCCTCTCGCCACATATACGACAAGCGAAGTTGGATTGGCATGAATTTTCTGTATGCGAAAACAGTTAAGACATACGTTATTTTGCTTTACATGTGCGATAGGGTCATTTATGTTTTTTTGCTATAAACATAGGGCATTGCGATAAAATTGGTAGGTGAATTCATATTGCATAGTCTACATTTATACTGTACTGGAGAGTTGAAGTTTCTCTGTTAGCATTAGGATGGTTTGAATTATGTGTTGGAGCAATTTGAGAGTTCGGTGTTGAATATGAGTTAAAGCCATGAGATTTATTTTTAATGAATCGAGTATTTTGTGCGTTTTGCTTATTTTGATCTATATTAGACACATAGCTTTGTGTTGGGTATTTTTGATACTGATTGTAATTGTACTGTTTTCTGTTGGGGTGTGAATTAGTTGGCGGTTGAGAATTTTGTAAAAAAAGAAGTACTTGACGCCACTTGTACTGACTCTAGGGCACGACAATGATTGACTGGAAATACCTGTGTTCTGTTGGAAAACCTAGTAAATCTAAAGCTGCTATATTTTCCCTCAATGTATCCAATATACACCTTAAGTCCCTTGCACTTGAGCAAATTACCATCAAAGATTGGAATATTTAATTTCAAAAGATCTCTGTATTCGCTGTTATCATTTCTGTTCGGATTTGGGTTAGGTTGTTGAGCTGTAACTTGTTTTAGAGTAAGTTGATTATAAATATCTTTTGCTTGGAAATAGTAATTATCCGTTTCTTTTCTAATCGCATCCTGTGTGCTATCCTAGGTTTATGATCTGAAGACACGACGACACTTTAGCACAAATAACTTTATATTCCCAAAATCCAACAACACGTAAGTATTAACACCTCCACAACGTAATATCAATGTTCGTCAACAACAGCCGAAAACTGTCTGTCCCGCCGTCCAATCCGTACCCCTGGTCGAACCGCTCCTCTCCCCGCTCTCCACTTCTTATCAGCCGTACCGCCACCGCTATCACTCTGCCTCTCCACTCCGCCGCGCCTGGATCGGTCTCCACATCCTGTATCTCAAATTCCTCATCTGGATCTATTAAACCTATTAAAGCATTATGGAGTTGCTGAAATTCATCGCAGAATTCCTGCAAGTTATCGCGTCTTGTTATAAACATTGACTGAAAATTGGGAAAAGATTTAGCTTTCACTCCAGCTGTGTAGATTTCTGTTATACGAGTAATATAAACTTGCCTCCGATGCAAGGTCGTTTGTATATCCTTAGACATTTCAAATGAGTGCATGAAGTAACTGTGATAATTGCAAATTTCAACAAGTATTTTGGAGCGCCCTGAAGAATATGCTACTTAAAGAGAAAAATATTGCACCTTGTACTGCACACAATTAATAAAATATTTTGCGAATCAAATATAATGGACAATGTTTACTTTGTAATATAAACCGTCGTAGTAAATCCAGAAGTGTTTTTATTTTTATGGAAGAAAGCAAATGTTTTTTGCTGCTCGTAGCGTTCGACGGAACGTACGACAAAACATAGAGTATCTTCTCAAATAATGGCAACTGAATACAGAGTGATATGGATATAATAAATTAATGAATTGAATGAATTATGAGTTAGTGCAATTATCGTCGCTCGAATGATCAAAAAATGTATATAGGAATTGGTACGATCTCAGTTCGTTGTATAAACCTTTATTAAAAGTTTCGGGACAACTCAGTGACAACCGATGGAATATCATACCATCATCATATCATTATACCATACCGGCAGAACCTTTCTGTCGTCAGGTCACACTTGTTTCATATGTTTGGTAAACATGAAAGACCTGATGCTCTCTATTTCCATCAATCGACGTATGGCGCACTGATGATCGCTAACAAGCGTGAAACAGCTGTCTGCGTGCTGGTGGATTGACGGAGATATGGAGCAACCCTCGTATATCGACTTTAATATGCGTAGCATATAGAACCCGCGCTCTCTGGTGGCTAAAGTGGACGAGACGTGTCGTTCCACCAAAAAGTCTGCTGCTGTAAGCAGCAATTTTCTTTGGTTGGCGTTACATTCGGGTACCAGATGGCGCACCGGCAGAACCTTTCCTTCGTCAGCTCATACATGCTTTATATTTTCTTGCAAACAGTATTCAGCAAACCCTTGGGCAGTAAATGCAGTTCCTTGGTCACTTATCATTCTCACAGAATTTCCAAAATCCTTACTGTGCCTTACCATACAGTCAAGAGTTTCTTTCGCCGTTGTTGACTTAGTTGGATATAACCGTGTAAATTTAGTGGAATCGTCGACAATGCATAGTATGTATTGATGCTGTCTCTTTGTAGATGGTATAGGCTCCAAGTGGTCTATGTGAAGTGTATGTAGAGGACCTTCTGTCTTGGAAATTTGATGTAGGAATCCCTCCTGTTTTCTCTCTTTCCTGTTCCCTAATATATACGGCACACAATTTCTAATACAATTTTCTATCTTCTCCTTCAACTTAGGTATATAGTATTCGTTCTTCACTATATCTTCAGTTTTCTTCACGAAAAAGTGTCCAATTTCATGAGACCGCTTTATTATTTCAGACTGCATTGCCTTAGGGACAATTAGTAGTTCTCGACCATTATCATACTTGTATAAAACATCGTGGCCCGAAAAGGAATCGTCATACTGTTTGTTCTTCGTGGGATAAGATTTTCTTTATGGTCGTCAAAAACTCATCCTTGGTCTGAGCTAGCTTAACTGTTTGGATAATATCGCCTTCTACTGTGAGCATCATAACTGTTGGGTATCTGCTCAAGGCATCAACATGTGACATCCTATTTCCTTTTCTGTGCTCAATCACAGAGTCGTATTCTTCCAACAACAATGCCCATCTTGCAACTCTTGTGGTCAGATCTTTTTTCGCCATCGTTTTCTCAAAAACCGCATAATCGGTTACGATCTTAAACTACGTACCCATCAAATAAATTCGAAACCTTTTGCTTGTATAATAGCCAATACCTCAAGTTCATAGCTACTATATTTTTCCTCAGCTGGCGTCGTTTTCTTACTCATATAGTAAATTGGATGGTATTTCTGGTCATTATCTTTTTGTAAGAGACATGCACCACGTACCTGCTGGCTTGTGTCAGTATAGAGTTCCATATCCACATCCTTGCAGATAGATATGTAAGATAAGATATGTAAGACCGGTTCATCGGTCAAGAGTTCCTTCAACTTATTAAAGGCACACCGTTGTTCCAACTCAAACCTGAACGGCTGATCCTTTCTCAATAGGTTACTCAGTGGTCGTGCAATCGATGCATCACCAGGAATAAATTTCGTAATGTACCCGGTAAGTCTCAAAAAGGATGGTGCTCCTTTACTTGTCTTTGGCTCCGGAAACTTCTTAATTGCTGGTGTCTTTTCTACTTCCCTCTTACCTGATTCTGATAGTCTTCGCGGTGATTCATAAACTGATTCTTCATCTTTCAATATAATCTTCATTGCTGTATTGGTGGCTCTAGTCTTCTTGAGCCCTTGAACTGTCTTCCTAACTTCAACATCTTCAATATGTTCGAATTCTGGGCTAGCATTCTTTGAACTGTTAGCTATGGTTATATTAATCAAGAAATTGACTCTTTCTTTCTTATGCACTATGCCTTCCTTTCCAATATTCATAACAGCATAATCCAAAAGATCATTTTCAATAATCGCCTCAAATTTTGACGACTTCAAAGGTATCACATGAAATGTCAACGTGAAGTCTTCATCATTCACTTGTGTTTTGGTGTAAAAGGATCCCATCGTAGAGACTTTGTTATCGCCAATTCCTTTTATTACAAGTGATTCACCTATCAATGGAATAGACTTGAAGTAATCATTGTAAACATCTTCCCTCAGCGCATTTATTTCACTACCTGTATCAAATAGAGCCTCAGTTTCTATACCATTGATGTTAAGAGACAGCGCATTCTTAGCGATGACTTCTATACTATTCACTGTCGCAGCTTCACTGGATGAATTTCTGTTAGCATTTGGAGTTCTCTTATCACATGACGAGGTTACATGTCCATAGTTATCACACTTGAAGCATTGTGGGCGTCTCTCTTTACTTGGCCAACTTGCTGACTTATCTCCTTTAAAACCACAGTTATAGCACATACTTATCCTTCTGCGATCCGTCTCTGGCAACATCTCTAACATGGACCACAAATTCCGATCTTTACAACAGTGACCATTTCCGAATATACATAACCCACAATAAAGATTATACTATCACCTGCAAGAGTGGAAATTAAACTCGGCAAACTGGGAACTATACAACAGGCAATAGAATCTGCTCTACCCTATATACAAACATACGATGATGTAAACATCACCTTAAATAATCTCAGTAACGTGATCAAAGAAGCAGCTTTCACAGCTATTGGCAAAACGAAACTCTGCTCAAATAGGCACCCCCGTGCCATAATGAAACAATGAGATTGCCAAGGCTATAAGTGATAGCAAACATGCTTTTAATGTTTTGAAAAAGCACAATACACCTGAAAATCTACATAATTTCAAGAAATCTCGAGCAAAAGCCAGATGCTTCATTGAGAAAAGGAGAAAGAGACGTGGAAAAATTATTATTATTAATTCCTCAACTCCAGCCTCAGAAATTTGGAACAAAATAAAAATAAATCAGTGGATCACGAGTACCTAATCAAATTAACCTTTTATCGCTAAAGGATGAAATAATATCAGATGAAAGCAGGATTCTAGATGTACTAGGAAATATATATGAAGAATCCTCAAGCAATAACAACTAAGATCCGAGTTTCCTCAAATATACATTAGAGAAAGAATCCGAAACTGTCGAAATCCATAACAACAACGGTCCGCTGAACTCTAGCATCACAGCCGAGGAACTAGAAGATGCACTAGTAACAAGAAACAACTCAGCTCCAGGCCCAGACGGCGTCCGAATTCAATTTTTAAAAAACCTTCCAACCGAGGGTAAATTGCATTTATTAAATATATATAATCATATACTAATAACAACAAACAAGGAGGCAAACATATAATACGTTGATTGGGTATTTTCTCTATAAGTTTGCACATGCAGCATGTCAGTGATATAGACCTATAAGAGGCTGGTTTGTCGTGGGGCTTATTAGCTTTTAATATTGGAATTACTATAATTAGGCGTTCCCATTTGACATAGTCATCTCTGATTGAAGTTTCCTTAATTAGTCTACCGATTTCTCCAAATACGAATGTATTTCAAACTTGTCCGTCTAGCCTAAGCTGGCGCATATGATGCTTGGAAAATCCTAGGCCTCAAGTTTTATAATCGCTGCAATATTCAATTTTTCTCGGATATCTACTTATATCAAAAATTGCGACTTCCACCTAAACGCTTCGCGATAAGTCCCATGTGTGATACAAAAAGACACACTAGAATTAACCCGGAAATCTAAATATGCAATAACATATAGGGTGTTCCGTTTAAAAAAACATATAGCTTTGATATAGCACGCTTTTATTAGACACCCTATATAAAAGTCGTTTTTTTTTAAATTTAGTCCAACTTGACCTACAGATCACTCGCAAAGTTATTTTCTAAAAAGTGGTATGGTCTGGTTACAAGAGTCCGAGGCGTTGAGCTGGACTTACCCTGTATAGAAAAATCGGGGATGTTTAGAGCATAGGTCTATCAAAAATATTTCCAAATGGACTTACCTATACGCCTACGAAGTTTGGCTTACTCTCCGCCAAACACCCTGTATCCATACAAATTGCAAAGGCTGGGCTCTATGGCAGAATGAGGCTATTATGCCGAACATTATATGAGTGAAGTTACGATCTATTTTATTAGAATAAAAAGCAGTAATGGAACAGCTGATCCATATAGTGTCACGAGTCATAGAAATTTTACTACGGGGCCACTGACACTGCTATGTCTGCCACTATATTGGAATGTCTGGGGAAGTAAAATAAGCAAAATATGTCCACTGAAGCTTGATATATTTGTTAAATAAATAATAAATTGGATATTATACAATTTGTACTATGACATCCATTGTTTCAAGTTTTTGCGCAAAAGTAAAGTCGAAACATTACAAAAGCCAGGATAAATGAATGAGGTAGACACAATGCAAAAACAAGCAATGAGTCTGTAAAAATAATCTTGACAATGCTACTATTCTGGAGCCTCACAAGTAGTGGTTTATATAAAATTTCTAACCAGAATGAGATACCATTTTGTATATTCTGTAGTGAACACGCTTTTATTGCACATAATCGATCGATAGAATCAAGTTTCGCGATTTCCTTTTGGGTGGACGTAGGTATGTCTAAAAATACCATCCAGTTAATAATTTTTGGAGTTATATCTTTTGAAAAATTATATGCTTCAATTGTTTTACGAGTTCACAGCAGAGCAACAGAACACCGAAATTAACTGAAGAGATTAATACAAATAAATAAAATAACCTATTGATTCAACTAAATTACTCAATTGACGTATCTATGAGTTACTTTGGATCCTTTTTGGCCATTATTTATCTATATGCACAGAATAAAAATAATAAAAGTGGACATATTTATTTCCAGTCACAGCATACATTTATTTGAAGAAAATAAAATATCCCTACTAAATTACGTACATCTATTAATGCATACTAGCATGTTAAAAATATGAATTTTGGGTAACTACCCAAAGCTGGTTGACTAGTCATTCATTTAACCGCATCTTTTGTTATGGTCTCTGTTATAATGTGAATACTTATGTTTTGCCATATCATGTTTGACAGCATTAAGTGATTTCTACCATAATTATTCAGATTCACTATTAAAATATGTAGTTTACGTCAATCGTCTGGAGATCCTTAACCTAGAAGGTAAAATAGATCCTTAAAATTTTACATTTTTTCCTAAATAGTTATTGTCCTTACACAACAGTGGTAGAAACTTCAAAGTAGGAATAATAACAAACTTAAATTCCTACATTACTTATCACATACATTTAGTACAACTAGTTACGCAAGATCACGAATAAACAAGTAAATGGGTTAACAGAAAAATATTGACAATCGGTAGGAAGAACGTTTGAATGATGTTACATAAATATACTGCTGCAGATGTAAATACTTTATGCATTGAATGATAGATTAATTACCATTCCCTTAACGACTATAAATTATCCATATATACACATTATATTCTCATAGTAAATCGTAGGCAAGCAGAATATTAAACACCTAATTATAATATTATTAGCACGAATTAGAAAACTTATGGATATTTTATTTAAAGTGCTTGTAGCTGTTTTGTGTTCATGGGAAAGAATTAATTTTTCAGTTATTTATTGGAATGTACAAAACTGTATTCCCTCCTGCTTAATAACACTTGGCTCCTTATGATTTGAAAAGTATCAACGTGATCTTAAAAATGTTAACTCAAGATCATATTACTAGTTCATCTAACCTCAGGTTCACCGTCTATTTCGTTTGTATGCAACATAGAAATAACCTTTAATAGGTAACCGAAATGTTTCTTCGTTCGATGCCAGAATCAGAAAACTTATTTGGAATTCTAGGAAATGGCTTTTATTATTAATTATTTTAATTACTAACTATTTTATTATTATTGCGAAAATCCGTTCGCCATTTGCAAATACTCATTTGAGCAATATTAATAACAGGATAATAATGAATATTGTTTTATCTGACACACTGTAGAGTGAGCCTAAAGTATGGAACGCCTCAAATATCTCGGAAACGGTTGGCACGATTTTCATGAGTTTTGGGATAGGGAGTTCAGCAATATGGTCAATCTTGTGATGCTGACTACAATATTGTCAGAGCTACCGTTTTCTCGGAAATCGAATGTCCGTTGTCCGAGTAACACATGTGTGTGTGTGCCGCTCCGCAAACACAGTTGACAACTGTAAGTTATACCCTATTTGTCTCTTTTTCCTTGGGGCGTGGAAGACTAATTTCAGATAGCTGTTAGAAGTTGCTATTTGCGAATTATCATAAATCATTTAGTGATGCCTACAAGAAACCAGACTGAATTCGAAAGATCACTTATTGACGCACTAAGGTCGCATAGTGTCGCTAACGCAATAAGCGAGGCAATCATTGCCAGTATAACAAAAAAGTTATCGGAGAAATTCAATTACTATGACGCCAAAATGGCGTCTCTTGAGGCAGAAATTCAGTTACTGAAATCTAACACTCATCCACCTAACCAAGAAACAGATAATAAAAACAGTATGCTGGAGCAAAAAGTAGATACTCTACAACAGCAGGCGAAAAACAATAATCTCAGGCTCATAGGAGTAAAAGAAATTCCGAACGAAAATTTATTCCCTAGAGTAAGAGAAATTATTAAAAACAAACTAACGGTAGATATACAAGACTCCGATATAATGGCAGCATACAGGGTCGGACAAAACTCTGATAAACGTCCCAGACACATCTTGATTATGCTGAATAATAATACTCTGAAAACTAGTATATATAATAAAAAGAGGATGCTCAAAGGTTCAGGAATCGTTATGAAGGAGGACCTCACCATACCACGCCTGAAAATGGTGAAACAAGCATCTGAGCGGTATGGGTTCAAGAATGTTTGGACGTTTAATGGCAGTGTATTTGTCAAAACTGGAGCGGGGATAGAAAAACTCCATACAAACTGAATCAGACACTGTGGTGCGGAGAGATTTTTAAGTGTTGAGTGATTTTTTTTTGATTTACTTTTGATTAATTCTTTTGTTTCTTTTTTAATTTTTATATAGTATCCATATTATGATCAAAAGCTGTTTAGTGGGTCACCTGAATATACAATCACTTTTACCAAAAATTGTTGACTTAAGAGATTATGTGGAGAGTAAGGGGTTCGATATTCTAGCAATTTCAGAAACCTGGTTATCTGAAGGGATTAGTTCCAATTGTCTAATGATAGATGGATACCATCTTGTAAGGAAGGATAGGGATAGCGGTAGAGGTGGTGGCGTCTTATTGTACATAAGCTGTATGTTCAAATATGAAATAATTGGAACATCTAGCGACATAGAACAACTATTTGTTAAACTATCATGCCACAATCATAGTTTTGTAGTAGGTGTAACTTATAAGCCACCGACCGTTACCTATAAATATTTTATAGATTCATCAGAAACATCTTTCGCCATTGCGATGAACTATAGTGATAGGATTATATGCCTGGGTGATGTTAATATAAATTTTTTAGGTAGTAATTCATCTGCAGTTAAATATTTTGATGCTATGTTAAGTTCACTTGGGATGGTGCAGCTAGTGGCTGAGGCTACCCATATTACTCCAAATTCTGAATCTATAATTGATGTTGTTGTATGCAGTGACACTACTCTAACGGAATCTACTTATATTGAAAGCTCACACTTTTCTTATCATGAGTGCATATGTTGCGTAGTTAAATGTGACAAAGTAAAGGCTACACCTAGAACTGTAACCTACCGAGACTAGAAAAAATTCAATGATGAAAAATTTATTAATGATCTTGTTCACTCTGACCTAGATAAAATACTTTTTATTAATGCTATAGATGACAAAGTTGAACTGTTCAATAAAACCCTTCTAGATATATTTAACAAACATGCTCCCCTCAAAACAGTTAAGGTATCAAGGAATAAAGCACCTTGGGTGAATAGCGAAGTGAGGCAGATGATGGCTGATAGATACAAGATCAAGGCAAAGTTCAGGAAAAACCGTTCTACTCAAAACTGGCAGGAATATAAACGCATCAAGAATTCAATAAATCATAAGATTTCGCAGCTGAAACAGTTATATTTTGATAGGTTATCTAATGGTAAAAATAGCAAAGAATTGTGGAGGGAATTGAAATCACTAAATATCAAAAATAAAAAATACAGTAGCATTGTTTCCTTGTTTAGTGACCCGGATTCGATAAACAACTACTTTGTAGATAGTGTCCCACAGCTGAACTGTATAAATACTGTTGATGATTATTATAATACTAACAGAATATGTGATAATGAGTTTCGTTTTGATCTTGTATCTACAATAACAATATTTAATGTCCTTTGCACTATGAGAAATACCTCTCCAGGTGCTGATGGATTAAGCATCTCTATGATCAAGCTGTGTTGTCCCTACATAATACCCTTTTTGCAAAACATCATTAACAGTATAATTGTCACTAAAAATTTTCCCTCTATATGGAAAGTTTCTCATGTTACGCCCGTTCCCAAAACTAGTAGCCTAAAAAATTACTCTGATTTAAGGCCTATAAGTATTTTATATGCACTGTCTAAGTTAACTGAAAAAATTTTGTGGAAGCAACTATCTGATTATCTAGAGAGTAACAATATTTTGCCACTTGTACAATCGGGCTTTCGGGCTGGCCACAGCTGTACTTCTGCCTTACTTTGTGTTACAGATGACATAATCAAAGAGTTAGATAATGATAAATGTACTTTGTTGGTGATGTTGGATTATAGTAAGGCGTTCGATACCATCAATCACAAAACACTGCTAGCAATCCTTAAATCCTGCGGAATGTGTGTCGAGCCTTTAAATTTATTAGCGTCATATTTAACGAATCGGACTCAACTTGTCAATCTAGAAGGCAAGGTATCTCAGTCAAGAATACTGTCATCCGGTATACCTCAATGGTCGGTTTTGGGGCCTTTGCTTTTTTCTGTATACACTAGTCAACTCACAAAGTCGATTAAGTACTGCTCAACGCACATGTATGCGGATGATACCCAAATGTATCATTCGTTTGCAGCAGATGCAGCCAAAACAGCAGTCGAAAAAATCAATTATGATATAAAACAGATATCTACACAATCTGAGATGCATTCACTGGTATTAAATCCGAAAAAGACTACTATTTTGCTTTTTTCGGAGAAATCCCTTAAACCTGTTTTACAATCCCAGCTTCAAATTAAAGTCAAAGATGATAGCATAAGTACTGTTGATAAGGCAAAAAATTTAGGTTTGATCACAGATGACGGCTTGAGATTCCGTGACCATATTTCTGTCAGCATTCAGAGAGCATATGCAGCCCTTAGGTTACTCTATCCCCATAGAGAATATTTATCTATACCAACAAAGAAATCGTTATGTCAGTCGTTGGTTTTATCACCGTTCAACTTTTGTTCTACTCTATATGCACCATGCTTAGATAGGGAATGCTTGGACCGCATACAACGTGTTCAAAATTCTTGTATTCGTTTTATATATGGAATCAGGAATACGACCACGTTTCTCATAAGTTAAGAGAATTAAGATGGCTGTCAATGGCAAAATAGATTTAAGTATTTCTCACTGTGCATGTTCCATAAAATCCTGTTATCGAAGATCCCCCACTATCTGTATAACAAAATATCTTTCAATTCCAATGTACACTGT
This sequence comes from Callosobruchus maculatus, assembly GCA_951848785.1. Taxonomy (NCBI): domain Eukaryota; kingdom Metazoa; phylum Arthropoda; class Insecta; order Coleoptera; family Chrysomelidae; genus Callosobruchus; species Callosobruchus maculatus. Next base: position 3,892,582 of record CATOUR010000045.1, read on the forward strand.
CGCAATACCAGGAACAAAGATTTAATTGCAGCTCCACGCCACAAAACAGCGTTGTTCGAAAGATGTTTTACTTTTTGCATATATTCCCTTTATAATTCTGTCCCTCCTAGATTGAAGAGTTATAGTGTACCTAGATTTAAGAAATATGTATTTGATTATCTTCTGGCCCTACAACCTTAGAATGATTTGTGCAGTAATTAGCAATAGTTAGCAGTAGTTAGCAATAGTTATTCGGTGACCCACCGTCTCGTCTTTAGTCTGTCGGTTAGGTTAAGTGATAATGTCATGCTCTTTTTTTACATTTTAATGTTTAGCAAGGGTGAGTGGAAGAGCACCTCGTTGTGAACTCACGCTTGAGGTTTTTCCTGTACTTCTAATAAGCCATCTTAAACTGTTTTACTTGTTCTTTGCAGGAAAAATAAAAGCATTATTATTATTATTAAATATAATAAACTTTGCTATTTCAAGTGGATAACTCTGTATACTTTCACATTTTTTAAATCCCTGAAAAATACTTATAATTTTTTGTATAACATATCCTATACCTAAACCTCATAATTTTGAAGTTAGAACTAAATTTACATTGCATCCGCCCAAGATAAAGTAACTAAATATTCTATATTCACTGCTGGAAATTCAGACATGCTGCCAAATGTTTCAGTTTATATCTTATTTTAACTTGGGCGGATGCACTGTAAATTTTGTTGTAACACCAAAATTATGACGTTTAGGTATAGGAAATGTTACACACAAAAAAGTGTTTTTGAAGGATTTAGAAAATGTGAAAATATGTGATTCATTTGAAATAACAAAGTTTATCATATTTTCGGTAAAACGTAGGTCTGACAACTATCGCAAAATTGGCCGTATTGCAAAACCCCCCTATACCAAAATTCATGGAAATCGTGCAAAGCGTTTCCGAGATAATTGAGGCGTTCCATACTTTAGACTCATTCTGTATACATCAGCATATACAGAGATTGGAAGACGTGATCTGATTTTGTTGTTGCTTTACACTTTACAGATTATATGACTGCTTCAACCTACAGTACCAGTATCGTCTCAGAGCCGGTTTGATACGGAAGCCCTGCCCATTTCGTTGTAGTTGGACCGCCGTTTCTTCTATGTGCAGGCATTCTGTTACGGTTCTGTTACGGTTATATTGGAGGTTGGAACATAACTTATATTTCTACAAACTTTCACTGTGTTAGAATTTAACAAAATAGTCAACATAACATTGTCCTCTTTGATTTTACTGCGTACAGTCACTGTGGCATCACACTGACATTAAATGGGCCAAAAAACTGTAGACTCATTATTTACTATGGAAAGGAAAACTAATTTGTCGTTCATTTAAGAAAAAAATACGTCTAATATTTGATTCGCCCATTTTCAAGGTTGCACAATGTTAATGTACCATCAGCCATATTATCAGGCTCTATAAAATAGATTCAGGCTAGCAGGCTGAGAGCAAGGTGTGTCATTAGAAAATCTACTGCTCTGGAGGTGTTTTTGGGCCCGCCACTTCTGCATGGAGGCGGAGGCACTGCCGGCTTCCCTGCGAATGCGTAAAGGAGGCCATTTTCGGAGAATAACTTCGGAAGTAGGCTTCTTAGATGTAAACAAACTTGACCTAAAAATCGATGCTGAATTCAAAAACGTAATAATATACAGGGTGTTCCATTTAAAATAAGGAAGTTAATATCTACTTCCGGTATATCCGGAAGTCCGCCACCTTTGGAATTATTTTCTAAATGTAGAGCATTTGAAAAGGAACGTTTTTTATTTAAAACCGGTAGAGAGCACCGTGCGCTTATTGGACCACCCTGTATAAGCTTAGCTCTGTGCGTTACACCAAGTTATTCTGTAGTACTCCGTCGAGCTCAAAACGTGCTCCGCAATTCCAGATTTCTTGACGGTGCCATAAGCGACCAATACATCCAGCAGTGCATTATTATTATTTGCCAAATTTAGGATAGTGTAAAACCGGTGTTATGATCCATGTACAATGTACATCCCAGCAAGCAAAGTCATGCCTATTAGCATTGTATAAGTATCTATAGAACAAAAACTGAGAAAACCAACTTATTTTATAAACAGTTTTTAAACCCTAATACGATACCTATACAACCTAAAAGTGCCCATTTTTATACGTTTTTACACTATAAGGCCTGCAAAGTGAAGCTATATGATCCTTATACAATATGTATAACACACTTTAACAATACTTGTAGAACTGTTGTATAAATCCCCTCTTGAACTGTCTTATACAACAAATTAACCAATATAGTAGTTGTTTGAAAAGACACTAAAGAATTACTATAAGAATGTTGTATATATCTCTTATAAAGGATTACATGAAGTCAATGAAGATAATGGAAATGATTTGCTTGATATATTCATTCTATAATGTCGCAGAGTTAAACAATATGATTGCAAGTGTCATGTTTATAAAATCTCTAACGTTCTCCATGAAAGTACAATATGTGGGGACGCGAACATTTAAAACGGCGATGTCATATTATTATAGAGGAAACGTGTTGATCATATTATCATGAATATCGGCATACTTGGCGATGATCTTATATGCGCTTCAAGTTTTTCTGATGAAATACATATACTTTTGCGGCAATAAAACTGAGCATCTTCAATATAATACAAATCCATTATATTTTCAGTCAAGTTTAGTAAAAAAAATTATAATAATTTTATTTTTCGTACTTCCGCGATCATTTAATGAATAAATTACGGAATAGATACCGGTTACCAAGCCTAATTAAAAAAAAAGCCCGTAGTATTTTGTTAAGTAATGTTCATTATGTTCAATGGTGTCAGTTGGAAAATATCTGATAAAAATATGGCAGCTGCTTTAAAGAAGGTTTTCATTCAATTTGAGCCTAGTATACGACTCTTCGCCGGTTAGTCTTGTCTAAGTACTTGCTATAAGACTATTTGCCTCTTTTTTATTCATTTTGTGAGCGTTTAGTTGAGTAAATGTTGAGAAACTTCGCACTATGGGGATTTTTGGTTCCTTTTCATACATTATATGAGCTTTTTGTTGAATAAATGTTGCAGAAGTCCGCGCTAAATGTCGCTTTGATTCAATTATGCTTACCATTTTTGCAGTGTTGCCAGCTCTTAAGTAAGCAGATGTCTTAATGTACAATTAATTAACATATGGTGACCAAAACAAAACAGTAACTCAATAACTTAATGAATGGGGTAGTATTTCAAACTTAAGGTTCCAATTTACTAATGTTGAATCGAGCAATGATAATATACCTCTGTCATTATAAAGTCACAGCCAAATATAAGCAATTTTTCTATAACTACATACATTGTATCTTAAGACAATTAAAACAAATTCACATCTCATTATAATAATACCATTCAAATAATGGCTTTGTTATTTTTAAACATAAGATCTTTAAAATATGCAGTTTGGTAACACTGTTCTAATTTCCGAACCAAACATTCCAGAACTATTTAAAAAAAAGGCTCTTATAGAGCAGAATATCTGTATAGTGGTTGTACAACGCATAAACACAACTACGCTGAATACATTTTTATGAGATATACATAATGCATTTAAATTAAAATGCAACACATATGATTGTCTTATTTTATTTGGTATAAGCAACATAAGGATGTAAAGTAGGTGCAAAGCTATATACTTTTCATCATAAATTGTAGCAAGCTTACATTAGAGTATCTCCTTAGCTGCCCTATAGCACCATTTGATTTAAATATTTTGAAATTGAGAGACTCTATCACTTTGTGAGTACAGTTCCATATTTGAACAATTCTTTTAAGGCAGAATGGTTGATATTATATGAAGATGCCCATAATCTTAGTTATTTTCTAACCTAAATGTTCAGCTTTATTCACGAAGGTTCATTATTTTTTGCATCTTCTTTATCACTAGAGCTTTGGCGATCGGCTTCTATTGTTTCCATTTGACCAGAATCAAGTCTTCAGTTTTATGAAAATAAAAACTAAAGTCGTCTTCACTTCCACAAATTATGCCACTACCCGAGTTACAGGAATATTAGATCCTCTTATGCGCTCACACACATTTTTTAACTTTTTAAAGTGTACACCTTGTTTAATTTTCTTCCAAGAATTTTTCCTAGACCCCATGTGTTTCTACACTGATAAATGCACAATCAAAACGCCCTGTATAGGCTTGAGACGTAAACGTCAGAAAAAGTTCGCTCCAAAGTAATAGTATATTCACGAAGAAAGCGGACCATTTAAATATGGAGGAAGACTCAGGAGGAACAATCAAAGGTTCCTCGACCACCACCGATACTGCAGCCGAACCGAGCAACGACCCTTGGAAGGAGAGATGCCTGAAAAGCGAGGAGGAGCTGTCACGCCAGCTGTCACGCCGAGATGAGGAGCAGTCAGCAGCTAAGAAAACCATCGAAGAACTGACCCAGCTAGTCGCAGCCCAACAAAAACAGATTACTGATCTAATGGTAAAGATAGACCGCCTATTTGAAATCCAGGTACTGCTTACCGATAATTCTTCCAAACAAATATATGATAGTAAAAATACTCAAAATTCTGACAGAGCTGTCAATCTGAAAAGACCGCTAGAAAATTCTACGAATGACGAAAAAATGAGTACCACCGACGATGACGCCTCAAATGACGGTTTTATTAAGGCAAAAACAAGGAAAAGACGCTCCGGCAAAACAAACAAGACTGATATAACAGGAGATTTTCCACCACTACCAATGCCTAAATCATTAATTACTAAGAACACTACCTCTTCGACCAATATACAGCCTGTGTCTTTGCTATCGACTACTATGCCTTCAACGTCAGCCAGTGAAGCAAATACAGCATCACAACCAATAAACACTTCGTTGACTGACGTTGGTGGCCAGCCATCTTCGCAGGCACCCCGGGAAGCGACTGAACCACGGAAATTGCGTGCTACTGCGGTTGTTCTTCGGGATGCGCCGAGGTGGCGTGCTGTCGATCATAAATTCACTTCCTTGGGCATCAAAATTGAACGCGCGGTTGCTGTCGATGCAGGGATTAGGATAATTCCTAAGTCCGAGGATGATTACCGCAAAATTGTGCGCCTCTTCAGAGAGGAGGATGTGCCCCACCACACGTTCCCTCTCCCTTCGGAGAGAAATATTCATGCGGTAATCAGAGGAGTACCTGCAACCATATCGGAAGTAGAGGTCAAGGAAGAGTTGCAACAGAGGGGATATGCTCCTCTACACATTATTCGGCTTAAACGCAGCGGCACTCCTATGCCTTTGGTGGTAGTGATCTTGCCCAAGCTAGATAAATCAAGGGAAGTGTTTAATGAACATGAGCTGCTAGGGTTGGCTATACGAGTTGAAGTTCAGAAGAACTCTAGACTCATTGGGCAGTGTCACCGCTGCCAAAGATATGGACATGCGCAAACGTACTGCACCGCGCCACCTAAGTGTTTAAAATGTGCTTCTGACCACATGACCCACTTATGCCCTAAAACAGGTCTAGAAGAGCGAAAGTGCGCAAACTGTGGAGAGGGGCATCCTGCTAACAGCCCAACTTGCAGATTTGCCCCTAGGAAGAATTTGCAAGTGATAGCGCAAAGGCGTAACGCCACATACGCGGATGCAGCAAAAGACGCAACCTTGACTGTTCCCTCTTTGAACTCTTCTGTGACCCCGCAGAACGTGGACCTGGCAACCGCGCTAAGGTCCTTACAACAGATCATAAGTCCATTGATCAGTGCAACTCAGGCATTGCAAGCGATCTTTCCCACAAATGGCTAAGTACAATAGACGTCAGCCTGCATTTATCAAAATTCTTTTTTGGAATTGTTTGGGTCTAAGGGATATTTCTAAAAGACGGGAATTTCATCAAGCCCTTTTGGATGAAAATATAGACGTGGCTTTGCTTCAGGAAACATTGCTAAACCCAGGAGATCGTCTAACTTTCTCAAATTATGATGTTGTCCGCGCTGACAGATTGAATGGGCGAGGCGGCGGCTTGGCGGTGCTTGTCAAACGTGGTATTGACTATTACAGAAGTACAAATGCTGTGATGCAAACCATCGAGGCAGCTTCTGTGGTCGTTAATATGGCGGGAGCTGTCCCGTTGAAGATTACCTCGGTGTATGTCAGGTGTGGTGCCAGGCTGCAGGAGGCTGACCTGGAAGTCCTTCTGGATTGCTCAGGTCCGCTAATTGTAGCAGGGGACTTCAACAGCAAACACCAAGCGTGGCACTCCAGATTGAATTCCACTAGTGGGATTCGACTATATAACCATGTAATACGAAACGGGTACCTCATACATAGTACGGTTGAGCCTACTCATCATCCATTTAATCATCTTCAGGCACCAGATGTCATTGATTTCGCTATATCTAAAAATTGCAGATGCAGCATACATTCTCGGATTATGTATGATATCTCTAGCGATCATCTACCGGTCATCTTGGAGGTCGGTAATGAGCAAACCTTGGGGGAGGATACGTCTCCAAGGAAACGCATTGATTGGGAACTATACAAGTTGCTACTTAGAGAGTTTCCCAGTATTCCGATCATAAATGATGAGAATGGAGTAGATGCTGCTCAATCTGAGTGGACAAGTTTCGTTCAACAAGCTATTCAGCGTGCAGCGGTACTACCTGTACAGCGACCGGGCAGGCCTTTTCTTCCAGCGGACATTCGACAAAAAATATCTGATAAAAGGGCTGCGATTAAGCAAGCAAAAAGGTCTTGTCATCCAAATGATATCCGCAGAGCGACGAACCTTGTCCACGAAGTGAGAAATGCACTTCATGAATTCCGAAATGAGCAGTGGAATGACTATCTGGAGGGAATGCTTGACTCAAGTATTCCTCTCTGGAGAGTAGCGAAATTGCTCAAAAATGGCAGACGGGAGAAGCTTCCGCACATCCATGGTCCTGGAGGAATTGTCTTCAGGGCTGAGGAGAAAGCTGAGGTTTTTGCTGATGCCATGGAACGACAATTCTCACCCAATTATGATCTGGATAATGACCTTGATGAGGAGCAACAGATTGTAAGAACCGTCAGGAGATACTTCAGGGCCAATGACGTCAGAGGTGTCGCTAACGTAGGTGAATACTCTTCGGAAGATTCTTCTTCAGAAGACTCTTCCACAGAAGCTTCACATAGCACATTAGCGGAATCTTACGAGGTTCCGCATTGCACACCAGTAGAGCTTCAAGGTCACATTAAAGGCCTTAAGGTGCGCAAAGCGCCTGGAGAAGATCAAATTACCAACAAGGCGTTAAAGCTTCTTTCGTCAAAAGCACTGATGTATCTGGTGACTATAATCAATGCGATGCTCAGAACGCAGTACTTTCCTGTGGGGTGGAAGATGGCTCACGTCATCATGATCCCAAAGAAGGTGGGCTCGATATTCCCTCAGGATTATCGTCCCATCAGCCTGCTATCGGCTCCCTCTAAACTCGCAGAAAAGGTGATTCACCGCCACCTTTTGGATTTCTCGTCAGATCATCACGTGATTCCTGACGTGCAATTTGGCTTTCGATCCGAGCATAGTACTGAGTTACAGGCAGTTAGACTAGTGGAGAGTGTTACCAGGGGTTTCACCCTAAACAAAAGTACTGGCATCTTGCTAATGGATGTCTCGAAGGCATTTGACAAGGTGTGGCATGCTGGCCTCCTCTATAAACTAATTCAAAAGGGCTTTCCTTTCTGGCTACTAAAACTTTTGAAATCTTTCCTCGAGGGAAGAAAATTTCGGATCAAAATTGACAACATTGTGTCTACAATACGGCCGGTAAGGGCCGGTGTACCTCAGGGTTCGGTCCTTGGGCCAATACTTTACTCACTTTTTGTCTATGACGTCCCTTCCCCACGCAACTGTGAAGTCTATCTTTATGCTGACGACACTGCTCTTGTAGCTCAGTCGTGGTCTGGTGAACTAGTTCGCGACAGGCTGCAGGATGCGGTGGAAGAAGTATTGGAGTGGGCGAATCGGTGGCTGATTAAAATTAACCATTCTAAGACGCAGGCAATCTATTGTACGAAAAAACGTCACGGTGCCCCTATTGAGGTTTCGGTGGATGGCACTCGTATACCATGGGAAAATTCAGTCAAGTATCTCGGTGTCATTATTGACAAAGGGATGATCTGGCGGTATCACACTGAGGCATTAAAAACCAAATTCCAAATTACGTTCCGTCAACTGTACCCACTGTTGTGTAGACATTCAAAATTAAGTTTGATCAACAAGATTCGGCTTTATAAAATGGTAATACGACCCGCAATTACTTATGCATGTGCATCTTGGTGTTTTCTTGCCAAAACGCACTTGCGAGGCCTGCAGGTTCTGCAAAGCAGAACCTTACGCACAATTACGAACGCCCCATGGTACGTTTCAAACGAGACCCTCCATAGAGACCTTGATATCCCTTATTTAGGGGACTTCATTAAACAACAGGCGCAGCGACGCTATAGCCAAGCAGAATCGCATAGCAACCCTTTGTTGCGCGAATCAGTGGACTACACAGTCGAGCATATTCGCAAGCATACAAGGCCGCGGCTTGCTCTGTGAATAACAAAATTGCATCGCGAATTTAGTATAGTAAAAATTAAACCATTCCACGAAAACAAACCAAAATTAAACTCTCGACTATATTTTAAAAATTGCCGCAATAATAAAAAAAAAGCCTAAGAGCCTCCTGTTCTAAAAGATTTTCTTCCCCCACTTTGCTCTCCACCTTTCTTCCTTACTTTTCTCTTCTCTTCTTTCTTTGACGTTGTCTGGTTCCTGGATTTCCAGACCTGACAGACTTACGAACTGATACTATGACACAAGAGCTAAGGTCCCACGGACCGCTCTGATAATCAACAATGACTTGACTTGAAATGCACAATCGATATAGTTGTAAAATGAATCATGCTTTTTTAACAAGGCACATACCTAAGTCTTATAACAATTCTATAACGGTTGCCGTATGGAATATTCTAATAACGTCATATAACAGTTGTAAGCTGTTCTTCAAAACATTAAATACTTCGGGTGCATGGTCTACTTCTATTTCGTCGTTCCATAGTATGCTACACAACGTTCTACTAATATGTAAAAAAGTATTTTTAGCAGTTGTATAAGCAATTGCTAGATACTCTATACAACTCTTATGCGTATCTTTAATGACTGTTATAAAAAGTTTAGGAAAACGTTATAATAATGTTTATACGACCCTATTAGAACCTGGGAGCCTATTTGCTATCTCTCGTTCCGCGCGAATCGACACGGAAAGTCCCCTACTGCCCGGGAGTGACGTCACTTTCCGGACGGGCTACCGCCGAGTGGATTCGCTAAGCTTCCGTAGACTTTCCGCTGTCGATCCGCCGCTCTCCGCGTTCCGTTGCTCTCATAGCCGCGGAAACCCTCGCCGACTGCGGATAGACGTAGTGTCATTGTTGACAACGTGTCATATTCGTATCGTTTCCACCTTCAAGTGGGTGTTTGAAAGCAAAGTAGGCCTATTTTGATGTATTTTGGTCTGTCTATTCCTCAGTTATTCGTATTTTTTCAACCAAGCCGTTCACATGTGCGTGCGAGGTTCACTCAACTTGTGTACCGGGTGTTTCCTTATAATTCGCTATCCCTCGTATCTTTTTTATTTGAAGAGATAGAGAAAAAGTATTTATATGAAGGTTTTATAGCTTTTTCTTAGCAAAATGTAAGGATGCCACAAAACATTACCGTATTTAATTGTTTTTCAGCCACCATGGCTATAATGGATTGAGGTTAACTCCCACATTTCAGAAACGTTGAAGCTAAATATTTTCAGAACCTTTCAAAACAAGGCGAACGAACACCATATTTTGGACAACAAGAGAAACATATATTTCTTTCCGTCCCATTTAAAAAATATACTTTATACGAAAAACGGGATTTTTTATTATTTTTTTCTTTTTGTTCGTATCTAATTCGAAATGACAAGAGAAAACTATAAAACTTTCATATAATCTTTTTTCTATCTCTACAAAAAAAAAGATAAGTGTGGTGGCGAATTATGAGGAAACACGCGGTACATGTACGCTATGTTTGGATAAATTATTGTTTGAACGGAAATGGGGATGGAATTTGTACTTGCTGATGTTGAAGCCTTGGAGCTGATGGAGGAGGAGGAAGAAATTGAGCAGCATCACAGGGTAAATCGCATAAGATTGAGGATCCAAATAGAGGATACAAAACTAAGTTACTGCAAAATAAAAATAAATAATGAATCAATTTTTATCATTTTATTGTTAAATTAGGTTAAATAGAGAGAAAAGGGTGAATTCATTAAACTCATCAAAATAATCCATCCTATCAAACACTTGTCTAGGTACACCAAACAACAATAAATTCAATTTGTCCACTTCATTATCGTCGTTAAGCATGTTATTTTCAATTATATAGTCCATTTTACTAGCTTTTATTGAGATTCACAACAAACTACAGAACTGAATGACACGAAAGTAAAAAAGGTGAGACTAGTGTACCTTAAGCCTGAAAAATGTAAAACTTAACTTGTGCTTAAATGCGCCATAGACAGCAGTGCAAAGAGAAACTGCCACCTAAGGTCCTCCTAAGTCACAAGTTGACCTTAAGTATTACCAGTGCAAATAGCTGTAGATGATATAGCCCGACACATAACCTAACCAATACTAAGTCCTTATCCATTCTTTTTAAATACATATATCATTTGAATCCATCTTTGCACAAATTAAATGTGCACAATAAATTCACAACGTAACAATTTCGTTTCCCGCCTTCACTTCTTTCAAACACTACAAGGATACTCACTACAAGATGGACGGCTATTGTGGTAGTAACCACGGAAACGAAAACGGAAAGCCTTCCGAGACGCTTAGCGAGTGCACTCAGCCGAGTCGATCCAGGTGGATCGGTGGCAGGTAGCGAACGGCGGAGGTGGCCTGCCTGACATTTGTTGTATAGTAGTTTTTAGAACAAAACTATAGGGCAATTTATCTCGTTGCCAAAATGTCTCCAATTCCAGACACTATGGAACTAATTTGTTTTTATAGCGGCACTAACAGATACCTATACAATGCTTCTGTTCTAATAGGAAAACATTTTGCTAGTTGGGATGGGCTCGATTTTTGTGTAGATGCTTCTGTGTTACTTATTATAGTTGTCCTTGTGATTATCACAGATATTTTTTTGGTCTTTTTGATATAATCACATTTCTCTTCTATGGAGTAAGTTCAGATAAAGAATAGGTCTTTCTCTATACATAGTTTTATCATGGGCTGCAGAAAAAATTTATGTTTACCACATCGTAAAATCACAGTAGAGTCACGACCAGTACTCTCACTCTCGCCAGTATTTGTTATAGACAAGTGGATTTCCACGCGCATCCTTGGCGGGGCGTTCTGAGGACCCAGACGTATCAGTTGAACTTGAGCAGGCGACGCCACTGCACGAGAGTGGTTCAGCGATACAGTGCTGTACTTTGATTTATGTCGACGATGAGTAGTGTAAGGCGATGTGCAGCCGATGAGTTGGAAAAAAACTTCATTAAATACATCGGTGGATATTTAGTCCGAAAATGTCTAGCTAAGCGTTCGTGTCAAACGTGCATCATTTATGCGAATGCTTGCATCGATGACTTAGATGAAACTACACCTGTTTGGCGATTTATACATGCCACAAGATGGTTTCATTCAGCAGATTGCATCAATGTCATTTATAAGCTCATTAAAAGATATTTATAAGGATATTCCAATAAAGTCAATGATACAAACTATTACACTGTTACAATTACCTCAAAGCTTTTCATCTTTTCTCATCTTTCACCTAATAAATCCTTGGCATAGGCTAAAAAAATACGCAATTTATTTTCATGTGCGAGTGCACTTTCTATTGTATTGTATAGCAATTTATTTTTGTCAAATCTTTCACCAAATCCATAACGTAATACTCTAGGTTTGCTTGTCGTTTCTTAATTTTTTAATGTTTAACTGCAAAAATATCGTTTCTTTCTTGAATAAATAATATTTCGTTTATTATGTCCAATGATTCTTCGATAATGTTAAATTTGATGGAGTGAATACTTTTCTTGTTAGCTGTTAAAGTGGTCCTCACTGACTGTATGAATGAAAAACATTTAACTTGAATTACCTTTACAAGCATTTTGATTGAAACTTGCTATGTTAATGAAAAGCCTCACGAATAAAAATACCGTATATGAGTAGTTTAGTCTGATAATCCTTCTAAGTATGATGAGAAGCAGCCCGAGTTCACAGTTTCTGTCAGAATGATAAGAGCAATCAAGTAAGAGCATCATTTTTCAATGTACCCGATTAACAAAAATTTACCATACTACTCAATGCGGTTCTGTACGGTCGCGGCGACATACTGTGTGACCATCGTAAATTGAAAATTGTGGAATGAGGAAGGACCGGAAGGGGACCGGGAGGCTCCCTCAGGTAGCGATAGTCATTATCATAGCGAGTTTAAAAAGGGACAGAAAAGACTTAAGTATGAGAGAGACATTAAATATCGTCTGCTGCGGTTAGCTAATCCCGCTGGACCGTCTTTAAGGTGGGGAATAAAATCTGCTGTTGCCGATTATAATTCAGGGGTATTAAGAGAATATAAATTATTTGCCGTTTCCTTTATATATAAAATAAAACAATTCGTAAAAGAAGGAAATAGGCTGAAATTATTCTTTGCATTCTTCTGGCTGTTCAGTTTACGTTAGCAACACAGTATAAGCCTGATGATGCACTGTGGCCGCGGCGACGGCGGTGAATTTTTTCTAACCTAGACTGTGGGCGGGGTACGTATATTGGCTGAAAAATGAATGCATGTTTTGGCGAGAGTGAATTTAATGGTTATAACTCTGCTGTGGTAAAATTAATCTAACGGTAGATCGTTCGGCGGAAGCGCATACAAAATTTCAGGAGATGGTTTGTGAGGGAGGTGCAGTATTTCATAGAAATTCTATTCTCATTTGTTTTGTATAATTATGGTGTACCTCTACATTCAAAAAAAATCCGAACATGGATTTCATTTAAATTTGCTCCATTGTTGGTTTCACAGGTCTCAGATTAAATATTACTTTTATTTTTAATTATTTTACTTTTCACCATTTTGATCATTTTGAACAACGATTGATCTTGATTATTATAAACAAAGATTAACTGCCAAGCAACGCAGTGTTCTTTTGGTTTGTCGGTTAGTACCAGTGACTTAAACCGACATAAATCGCCTTACACTGTTGTGCATAAAAATGTATAAAATACCGTAATTAATATGACAAAGGGATAAGGTTACCTAAAAACAACCCCTTAAAAACACGTGTGCTTTTTTCTACTGACTGTGTTCGATTTTTTATACATACATATATGTTTGGCCTTTTCTGAAACCTAAGAACAACTAGCTTCTTATATGCTTCGCGAATTGCTTATAACATGGTTCAAGCAATTCATATGGTGGCCAATGCTTGGCATCCATACAGTTGGGCTCTTCCAGATACATTTATTTTTGCTCGTAGAATGTGGCTATTTTTTCGGTAAAGCTACGATTCTATTACCCTTTGAATATTGCGTTTGAATGACAAATGCTACAAGTTGACCTACTAAATACAGTAGACTCCGCTTACCACGAACCCTGTTATAAGGGACATCCGGCTATAACGAACTTATCTCGTGGTCTGTTTAAAATCCTATGCGTGGCCTATAGAAACTTTTCTGTTATAATGTTATAACAGACTCTCTATAACAGACATTCCGGGTATAGCAGACACATTTTTCCGACGCGAACTGGTTAAAACTGGATATAACGGACTCGAAAATGATTTGTTGTGGGGTGACATCGGAAACTCCTTCAGACATGAAAATCGTTAGCGAAGTTCTACATCAGAATCAAAATGAACAAAACAGTGGCAGTGGAAGTTATTCGGAACCCGATTCCAGATAGCACTGAGGCATCTTTAGCAATGAAACTTGCGCTTCGATATTTAGAGTCACTCGAAAGTGCTTCTCATAATATTTACAATGACGGGTTACAAGTTTATTACATTTTAGACCGTCAAAAATCAGTTGCAAAAAGGCAAACAACAATTACTGAGTATTTTATGTAGAGCTTTTAATTTAGGGCAAACATACATAGTACGAATTTTTGTGACAAATTTTTGAGTTTTACTCTCTTACTGCTATGTTAAATTTTTTTACAGTCTATATGACCATGTATTTCAGTTACTAAAGGTTTTTTAAAAACTCTTTTTTTGTGACTTATATAATGGACATCGGTTATAACAGATTAAAATAAGGTTCCCTAGAGGGTCCGCTATAAGCGGAGTCTACTGTATATGGTACTAACAGAGAAGCCAGTATTACAGTATTTATGCTATACACCGTGGCCGAAGGACGAATTCCAAAATATTTAAGAAATGGTTGCTGGTATCGACTTATGTTATATGTTGTAACTACATGTTTATTCGTAATTGTTAAATAGTTCAAACGCTGTTAATTAGGTCGGAAATAGTAGTGTGTGGCCGGCAGAGTCTGTACGTAACAAACATCTAATAGTTGAGGTAAATAATTGACAAAAACCTTAAAAAGACCTGTTGGCGTAACCCTACTGAATAATCAATCAAAAGGGATTTCACCTTCTTAACGTCGGCCACACGTGTTTCAATTATCTTTACAACAAAACTTCAGACGTTGCTTTCTCAGTAGCAAATAGGAATTCAAGAATAATTTCCTTTTGATATCGCCTTCACATTCCGAAACCCAGTGGGATTTATTTTTTCGGGATTTGTCCTGGGACACGGTGTATATTCGTTGTACCTATTAGTAAGATAATTTATTATTTATTCATTATAATTATTCAGTTTGTGAATTGTGCGCCCTAAGTAGACGAAGGGGCCCAAGGATGACTGACTTCTGCATTCTGGCGGCAGCGAATTCCTCGTTCCACCTAGGGATCTAATCACTATAACCGTAACATAATAATAATTATTATTAATATTCTTATTATTCGGTTGACCCAGTAACAACGTAGACTTATGTCAAATCTAGTAATTTTAAGGGCCGGTTTTTCAATGTCCAGTTAAAAGTGTCAAGATATGTAGCTGCCAGTTAGCGTTTCTATGAATACAACTGTCGGATATGATTTACGTGGATTCGCAAGTTTAGACTTCAATTGATTAAACAATTTATTTGACAGTTAACCGTTAACTTCCAGATAAATATTTAACTGGACATTGACAAACCGGCCCTGAAGCAAATTTTCAAGGATCGCGCTGTCTGTAAGTTGTCACTCTTGACAGTTTTCTGTGGTTTTGTGCTTTGTAGTGCTATTTTGCTAACATTTAAATAGATCAGGTCGATATTTCAGTTTATAGGAATACCACTTTTTACTGAATATAGTAAAATAGGTTAATGACGATGTGGAAAATCAAAAATATAGAAGCTGTTTCATGGAAAGCGAAAGGTAAAGCCTGAGAAAATGTAACAAATATATTCAATTCTCTGATACCTGAGGCTTTATGAAAATATCTAATATTTGCCAGGGAAGTGCTACTAAACACCAAATTCAATTCATCTATTATCCAATAATCATTCACTATGACCATATTATTTTAGGTAATATTTCCCCGAGTTTTACTTAAGCCACTGTTATTTTGGATTTAAATTATTTAATATTCCAAGTTCAGCTTACACTGTTAAGCGATTCGGTGTAGCGTAACTACAAAAGATAAATAAGGTTGAGTTTAACTTAATCGGAAGTTAAGCAAAGCTGTGCAAATGGCTAAAAATGTATTAGACTGGGTTCGAAGTAGCTGTAACTTCTTCGTGATATGTTTCAGCAGTGATATTCTATGATTCTTGATATTTGTAACCAACAGAAAGATATTATCCATTATAATTGGATTGATACATTTAATACAATATTGTTTGAGATATTCGGTAGTATCTGTTTTGGTATTTCATTATGACGAATGAAACTATAATTGTCAATCTCATAATACCAAATAATTTGACGAGATGAATACTCTTATATTTGATCCTTTAGTTCTTGATGACAAGCCCCATTGGTAGCAGATCGCAATTACAAGCAGCTCCTCCATCACCTTGATGACACTTCCTGGCACACCATGCTGGCCAGTTGACTTGAGGATCGGTTTCCAGAACTAACGACTGCTTGGAGAACTCTGATACAGCCGCATATGCTTCGCAGCTTTGGCAGCCATTCAGTTGATAATTGTAGTGAAGACAGTAAAAACTGCATACTGCAAAAGGAAAAAAATATTCTATATTTCTATTGGGTATTGAGGGCTAAGTTAGTGAGTATCATCCAATAGTATTTTATCAATATTGAAAACAAACGTCAAAGATGGATGACACTACAACTGTTAAACATAGCAAGAAAAGTTGTATATACAAGGTGTAGTTAAGGGTATGCACCTTGCTCAGAAAATATGTTTGTTCATACAGGGTGAGCCATAACTACGTGATGATGCAAACATGTATTTTTTTATGAGACACGCTATACAGGGTGTCCCAGAAATAACACGCCAGAGTGACATGGAAGGTAGATTGGCATTAGATCATTCAGATAACGTCGACATGACCTTAGTAAAAGTTTTCTAGTTTTCGAGATATTGGCACTTTTAAGGTTTTTCAAAAAATAAGGATTTGCGGACTTATTATCTTTTTTTCCCGGGCTACTATTAATAGTTGGTTGAGACAACAGAGTATTGATTTTATTGAAAACAATTTTTAAGAAGATGCAGGTTGTGTATAAGAGCGGGTGGTAAACATTTTGAAAATCTATTATAGTGACTAAATATCAATGGAAATAAAAAACTGCTTTATATTTCATTCATTATTTTGATGCCTACAACGAATTAAAAAGGACAATGTATCTAGGCGTTTTAGACGTAGAAGTATTCCGACTTCTATGTCAAAACTTGGGGCTATTCAATTTTAGTAAAAAGAACCTATAAATGTTATACCATTTTTGAAAGATCATTAAGCAGGTTGGTTTTTAAGAGTATTTGCTGATTCAGTTTGGTTCATTCGTTGTCATTGTGAAAACTAGAAAACTTATATTAAGGTCATGTCGATGTGATCTGATTGATCTAAAGCCAATCGACCTTCCATGGCACTCTGGCGTATTATTTCTGGGACACCCTGTATATTATCCTAAATTTAGATTCTACTAATAACCCCCCTTCTTACAATATAAGCTATTGTAACATTATACAGGGTATTTCAAAAGCTATGACCGTTTTACCTCCCACATCGATAGGTGAGGCGTTTTGTGATCTCTACATAATGAAAATCCACGTCACTCATTTCCGTCGGTCTGTCTGTCGGTCTGTCGCTCTGTCGCTCTGTCGGTCTGTCGGTCTGTCGGTCTGTCGGTCTGTCGGTCTGTCGGTCTGTGGGTCTGTGGGTCTGTCGGTCTGTCGGTCTGTCGGTCTGTCGGTCTGTCGGTCTGTCGGTCTGTCGGTCTGTCGGTCTGTCGGTCTGTCGGTCTGTCGGTCTGTCGGTCTGTCGGTCTGTCGGTCTGTCGGTCTGTCGGTCTGTCGGTCTGTCGGTCTGTCGGTCTGTCGGTCTGCCGGTCTGTCGGTCTGTCGGTCTGTCGGTCTGTCGGTCTGTCGGTCTGTCGGTCTGTCGGTCTGTCGGTCTGTCGGTCTGTCGGTCTGTCGGTCTGTCGGTCTGTCGGTCTGTCGGTCTGTCGGTCTGTCGGTCTGTCGGTCTGTCGGTCTGTCGGTCTGTCGGTCTGTCGGTCTGTCGGTCTGTCGGTCTGTCGGTCTGTCGGTCTGTCGGTCTGTCGGTCTGTCGGTCTGTCGGTCTGTCGGTCTGTCGGTCTGTCGGTCTGTCGGTCTGCCGGTCTGTCGGTCTGTCGGTCTGTCGGTCTGTCGGTCTGTCGGTCTGTCGGTCTGTCGGTCTGTCGGTCTGTCGGTCTGTCGGTCTGTCGGTCTGTCGGTCTGTCGGTCTGTCGGTCTGTCGGTCTGTCGGTCTGTCGGTCTGTCGGTCTGTCGGTCTGTCGGTCTGTCGGTCTGTCGGTCTGTCGGTCTGTCGGTCTGTCGGTCTGTCGGTCTGTCGGTCTGTCGGTCTGTCGGTCTGTCGGTCTGTCGGTCTGTCGGTCTGTCGGTCTGTCGGTCTGTCGGTCTGTCGGTCTGTCGGTCTGTCGGTCTGTCGGTCTGTCGGTCTGTCGGTCTGTCGGTCTGTCGGTCTGTCGGTCTGTCGGTCTGTCGGTCTGTCGGTCTGTCGGTCTGTCGGTCTGTCGGTCTGTCGGTCTGTCGGTCTGTCGGTCTGTCGGTCTGTCGGTCTGTCGGTCTGTCGGTCTGTCGGTCTGTCGGTCTGTCGGTCTGTCGGTCTGTCGGTCTGTCGGTCTGTCGGTCTGTCGGTCTGTCGGTCTGTCGGTCTGTCGGTCTGTCGGTCTGTCGGTCTGTCGGTCTGTCGGTCTGTCGGTCTGTCGGTCTGTCGGTCTGTCGGTCTGTCGGTCTGTCGGTCTGTCGGTCTGTCGGTCTGTCGGTCTGTCGGTCTGTCGGTCTGTCGGTCTGTCGGTCTGTCGGTCTGTCGGTCTGTCGGTCTGTCGGTCTGTCGGTCTGTCGGTCTGTCGGTCTGTCGGTCTGTCGGTCTGTCGGTCTGTCGGTCTGTCGGTCTGTCGGTCTGTCGGTCTGTCGGTCTGTCGGTCTGTCGGTCTGTCGGTCTGTCGGTCTGTCGGTCTGTCGGTCTGTCGGCCTGTCGGGCTGTCGGTCTGTCGGTCTGTCGGTCTGTCGGTCTGTCGGCCTGTCGGCCTGTCGGCCTGTCGGCCTGTCGGCCTGTCGGCCTGTCGGCCTGTCGGCCTGTCGGCCTGTCGGTCTGTCGGTCTGTCGGTCTGTCGGTCTGTCGGTCTGTCGGTCTGTCGGTCTGTCGGTCTGTCGGTCTGTCGGTCTGTCGGTCTGTCGGTCTGTCGGTCTGTCGGTCTGTCGGTCTGTCGGTCTGTCGGTCTGTCGGTCTGTCGGTCTGTCGGTCTGTCGGTCTGTCGGTCTGTCGGTCTGTCGGTCTGTCGGTCTGTCGGTCTGTCGGTCTGTCGGTCTGTCGGTCTGTCGGTCTGTCGGTCTGTCGGTCTGTCGGTCTGTCGGTCTGTCGGTCTGTCGGTCTGTCGGTCTGTCGGTCTGTCGGTCTGTCGGTCTGTCGGTCTGTCGGTCTGTCGGTCTGTCGGTCTGTCGGTCTGTCGGTCTGTCGGTCTGTCGGTCTGTCGGTCTGTCGGTCTGTCGGTCTGTCGGTCTGTCGGTCTGTCGGTCTGTCGGTCTGTCGGTCTGTCGGTCTGTCGGTCTGTCGGTCTGTCGGTCTGTCGGTCTGTCGGTCTGTCGGTCTGTCGGTCTGTCGGTATGTCGGTCTGTCGGTCTGTCGGTCTGTCGGTCTGTCGGTCTGTCGGTCTGTCGGTCTGTCGGTCTGTCGGTCTGTCGGTCTGTCGGTCTGTCGGTCTGTCGGTCTGTCGGTCTGTCGGTCTGTCGGTCTGTCGGTCTGTCGGTCTGTCGGTATGTCGGTCTGTCGGTCTGTCGCACTGCCGGTCTGTCGGTCTGTCGGTCTGTCGGTCTGTCGGTCTGTCGGTCTGTCGGTCTGTCGGTCTGTCGGTCTGTCGGTATGTCGGTCTGTCGGTCTGTCGGTCTGTCGGTCTGTCGGTCTGTCGGTCTGTCGGTCTGTCGGTCTGTCGGTCTGTCGGTCTGTCGGTCTGTCGGTCTGTCGGTCTGTCGGTCTGTCGGTCTGTCGGTCTGTCGGTCTGTCGGTCTGTCGGTATGTCGGTCTGTCGGTCTGTCGGTCTGTCGGTCTGTCGGTCTGTCGGTCTGTCGGTCTGTCGGTCTGTCGGTCTGTCGGTCTGTCGGTCTGTCGGTCTGTCGGTCTGTCGGTCTGTCGGTCTGTCGGTCTGTCGGTCTGTCGGTCTGTCGGTCTGTCGGTCTGTCGGTCTGTCGGTCTGTCGGTCTGTCGGTCTGTCGGTCTGTCGGTCTGTCGGTCTGTCGGTCTGTCGGTCTGTCGGTCTGTCGGTCTGTCGGTCTGTCGGTCTGTCGGTCTGTCGGTCTGTCGGTCTGTCGGTCTGTCGGTCTGTCGGTCTGTCGGTCTGTCGGTCTGTCGGTCTGTCGGTCTGTCGGTCTGTCGGTCTGTCGGTCTGTCGGTCTGTCGGTCTGTCGGTCTGTCGGTCTGTCGGTCTGTCGGTCTGTCGGTCTGTCGGTCTGTCGGTCTGTCGGTCTGTCGGTCTGTCGGTCTGTCGGTCTGTCGGTCTGTCGGTCTGTCGGTCTGTCGGTCTGTCGGTCTGTCGGTCTGTCGGTCTGTCGGTCTGTCGGTCTGTCGGTCTGTCGGTCTGTCGGTCTGTCGGTCTGTCGGTCTGTCGGTCTGTCGGTCTGTCGGTCTGTCGGTCTGTCGGTCTGTCGGTCTGTCGGTCTGTCGGTCTGTCGGTCTGTCGGTCTGTCGGTCTGTCGGTCTGTCGGTCTGTCGGTCTGTCGGTCTGTCGGTCTGTCGGTCTGTCGGTCTGTCGGTCTGTCGGTCTGTCGGTCTGTCGGTCTGTCGGTCTGTCGGTCTGTCGGTCTGTCGGTCTGTCGGTCTGTCGGTCTGTCGGTCTGTCGGTCTGTCGGTCTGTCGGTCTGTCGGTCTGTCGGTCTGTCGGTCTGTCGGTCTGTCGGTCTGTCGGTCTGTCGGTCTGTCGGTCTGTCGGTCTGTCGGTCTGTCGGTCTGTCGGTCTGTCGGTCTGTCGGTCTGTCGGTCTGTCGGTCTGTCGGTCTGTCGGTCTGTCGGTCTGTCGGTCTGTCGGTCTGTCGGTCTGTCGGTCTGTCGGTCTGTCGGTCTGTCGGTCTGTCGGTCTGTCGGTCTGTCGGTCTGTCGGTCTGTCGGTCTGTCGGTCTGTCGGTCTGTCGGTCTGTCGGTCTGTCGGTCTGTCGGTCTGTCGGTCTGTCGGTCTGTCGGTCTGTCGGTCTGTCGGTCTGTCGGTCTGTCGGTCTGTCGGTCTGTCGGTCTGTCGGTCTGTCGGTCTGTCGGTCTGTCGGTCTGTCGGTCTGTCGGTCTGTCGGTCTGTCGGTCTGTCGGTCTGTCGGTCTGTCGGTCTGTCGGTCTGTCGGTCTGTCGGTCTGTCGGTCTGTCGGTCTGTCGGTCTGTCGGTCTGTCGGTCTGTCGGTCTGTCGGTCTGTCGGTCTGTCGGTCTGTCGGTCTGTCGGTCTGTCGGTCTGTCGGTCTGTCGGTCTGTCGGTCTGTCGGTCTGTCGGTCTGTCGGTCTGTCGGTCTGTCGGTCTGTCGGTCTGTCGGTCTGTCGGTCTGTCGGTCTGTCGGTCTGTCGGTCTGTCGGTCTGTCGGTCTGTCGGTCTGTCGGTCTGTCGGTCTGTCGGTCTGTCGGTCTGTCGGTCTGTCGGTCTGTCGGTCTGTCGGTCTGTCGGTCTGTCGGTCTGTCGGTCTGTCGGTCTGTCGGTCTGTCGGTCTGTCGGAATCTCTGTATATAAAAATGAATCCCTTTTTCCCTTGGTCACGGCGTCACGTGAGAACGGCATTACCAATTTCATTCATCTTTTTTTATAAGTTTTATGTTACTTCGTAGAATGTTCTTACTGGAAGAAAACTAAAGAAAATTATACAGAATAATAAGAAAATTTTGAAAAATGTGAGAAAGCTTAACGACTACGAACGGTGTAACATACTGTATAGTGTAAGTGATTTGTTTGTTATTGTTGTCATGCATGATGTTGCTGTCAAAAATATAGGTTACATGTCAGATCTTTACACGTCAGGGAATCATCTGAAAATTTCGAGCCTATCGAGTGTTCGTCGTTGGAAAAAAAGACGAATACGTATATATACAGGGTGTTAATTAATGGTGGATCGTAATTTCAGGGGTATATCTATGACTCAAATTAAAATAGAAAAGCCCATACACGTTGTCCGGATATTCCACCTACAACGCTTGACAGGTGATAGACCTCACATTTTTATGAACTTTGAGATAGAAACATGAAGCCTTAAAACGCTTAATTTTCAAGATCCAGGGGTTCAAAGTTTTACATTTGTTTTCGTTTTTATCTCAATTATTTCGCAATAAAATGGCACAATGATCCGAAAATCACGTATCGGGGCTTTTTAAGGCAAGAACTACAAATTTAAATTGTCAAAACCTTTTCCCAGTTTGGTCGTTTCCTCAATATGTTTCACGTGAAAAAGGTATAATTTGTTTGAGTCCCAAGAGGTTACCGTTTTCGAGATAACCTTCATTGAAATTTCCAATACAGCTGTGTTGTAAATTGCTATCGACGGAATTATCGGTATTTCCGCACGAATGAATATTATGCTTAGGCTGATACCTTTACATACGATTTATGAATTATTGTTAAACTTCAACATCACCTATTTTAAAAATTAGTTTATATTTTTTGATCTACCTATATTAATTTATGAGAGAATACCGATAATTCATTCGATCACAATTTTCAAATATTTCAATAAAGGATACCTCGAAAACGGTTACCTGTGGGCACTTAAGCAAAGTATTCCTTTTGTAAGTAACACATATTGAGGAAGCAATTATTTTAATATTCACGTTGATGCACGGAACTGGAAAAAAGTTTTGTTGATTTAAATGGAGTTTGATGTGCCGTAGGTGGCGCCCTCTATTCATCTTAGCAAAACCGTGGTTGAATTTGGATTTCTCCTTAACCCCCCCCTCCCCCCCCCCCGATGCGTAATTTTAGATTAATGCGCCATTTTGTGTGGAATAATTGAGAAAAAAGCAACAGAAAGGTGAAACTTTGACACCCTGTATCTTGAAAACTAAGCATATGGAGGCTCCATGTTCTTATCCTAATGTCCATAATAATGTGAGATTGTGAGATCTATTATCTGTCAAGCGCTGTCGGACGGATATCTGGAACCTCTGAATAAATAACATGTATCTTGAAGATTCTGGATTTCAAGATACAGGGTGTCAAAATTTGGAACTGTACCTAATTGGTTTTTTATCAATGTCTTAAACCTGCACCTCTTTTTTTACTTGTCACTTACATTTGGTGCTCTGGAACATACTGACTACTTGAAACTACAATTGACATTGGAAAGTCAACCTGACCGTTTTGAATTATCACTTTGCTTTCTTAGATTCTGCATACAGGGTGAACCAAAACTCACGACCACAATTTTCTTTGTTATTTTGAGCGGAACGCATTGTATTTTATAGCATTGGCAGAAAGGTCTTACAAAATACTTCCACTTTTAACAAGCATTCTCTATATTGAGATGTAACAGTTATTAAGCTATTTCGATTTGAAGTAAAACCATATACATCGTGTATGTATGTTTATATGTATATGAGTGCGTATGTACTGTATATCTGCATTTTGTTATTTTTTTAGTCTAGTTCGTTAGTTGCATGTAAGAGTTCAGCTGCTTAACTGTCTTCACTTGTTATATCTAGTAATAGTAAGTAGTAGTATGATAAAATTTGAACAAGGGTTTAGTGGAAGGGCACGAAACTCGTGAACTACACCTTGAGGTTCAAAAACGGATTCTGTAGTGTCTTACTAGTTGCATTTTTTTATTTTTTGATTATATCGTTTCTTGAATAAAGTCATTCATTATTATTATCTAAAAAAACAAAAAAATGCAGCCCGGGCTCCGACACACCGAGCTGCTGTTCTATTACCCAATGACTACTCCTCACACCGTGAGGTGAGCAATCACTGAGTCAGCGAATCGTGCGCCCTAAGTAGACGAAGGGACCCAATGATGACTGCCCTCTGCATTCTTGCGGCTAAGATGTGCGCCTCCGCACGGCACACCAGTATTTTGCGCAGGGCGGAGAGAGCAGCGTATTCCTCATTCCACCTAGGGATCCAATGACCATAACCAACAGACTTACAGTGTAGTCTGGCCAGAGCCTGCGAAGCTGTCCAAGCAACTCCTGATATTTGGTCCGCTTTTCCTCCTCCTTAGAGACGATGTTCACCTCGGCAGGCGCCGAAAACTCAATAACGAGCATCGTCTTCTGTTGGTGGTCGAGAAGGACTATGTTGGGCTTCTTTCCCTGTACAAGCTCGAGCGTGGGGAACGAGTAGTTCCAGTAAATCCGGTATCTGTCGTTCTCCACAATGGACTCTATATCCCCTGGAGCGTATGGCAGCACCGGTGTCTCATCGATACCGTATGAGTGCCTTAAATGATAGTAGAGCACTCGTAGAGCCGCGTTGTGCCGATGGACGTAAGCCGTCCCAGCGTACGTCTTACACGCCGACAAGAGATGCATAAGCATCTCTGGCGCCTGTCGGCAAGCTCTACAGCGGGTGTCGGGTACATCTACACCCATAACACTTTTACGGTACACCAAGGTGTTCAAGACACCGTCTTGGCAAGCCATTATAAAGCCCTCAGTCTCCGACTTCAACCCTCTAGACCTTAGGAAAGAGAAAGACAACTGCTCAGACCAGCCATGCTCTTTTAGATGTTTGTAGAATATTCGATGTATTGGCTTATCTTTATGAAGTCTTAAAAGAAAGTCGACTTCGGCAGGTTTAATGTGGGATTTTAATTCTTCGGGAGCAAGTTCCGTAATGGACTGCTGACACCTCCGCTTGAAGTCGAGTGTGAGGCTGAGCTCCTCGGCTGCTCGATTCGCTGCGCTAAAAAGAAAAGCTCCTTTACCCGCATTCTCGTGCTCTCGCACAAAGCGGATCGGTGCTGTACGTTACTTAGCAGGCAGTGGCCAATACTACCCTGTTGTGCAGACGCTCCAAACTCAATAGTTCACGCCCACCCAGGTGTCGCGGGAGGTATATTCGCGGGACAGAGGATTTAGGATGCAGACTTCTCTCCATATTTATCCTTTTGCGGGTCTTCGTGTCGATTTCCTTCAGCTCGTTCACTTTCCAGTGTATAGCGCCAAAGGCGTATAACAACAATGGGACCGCAAGCATGTTTGTGGCAGCGACTTTGTTTTTGCCGGACAGTTTTGACGACCAGATCTGCCGGAGTCGGTGCAAATACTTGCGGCGGAGACACTCTTTGACGAATTCTGCCTGTTGGACATGACGCTGCGCCTCTCCAAGGTAGGCATAAGTATCTCCGGCATGCAGTTGTCGCAAGAGCTCCCATCAACGAGCTGTTCCTCATCTCCACCATCTCCGCTTCTTCTTTTCTTGAGATGAACCAATGCACATTTGTTTGTTCCGAATTCCATTCCGATAGCATGACTGTAGTCCTACACCACCCTCAGCGGTTGTTGTAGTTCGCGTTGCCCGGGGGCATAAAGTTTTAGGTCATCCATATAAAAGAGATGGGTGACCTTGTGCCACCGGTTATTGGGCGTGCCACAGCTGTGTCCCTTAGTATTTCTCAGCGCTATGGACAGAGGCAAAAGTGAGATGCAAAAGCGCAAGGGACTCAAGGAGTCTCCTTGGAAGACACCTCTTTTGAATGACACCAACTCTGTCCGAACCCGAGTTTCACCTGATGTTATAGCGAACCGGGTCTTCCAGAGCGGCAGCAGTTGTTTGATACATCCCACTATCTGATTATCCACCGACAGACATTCCGGTCGCACAATGAGCTCATGAGACGTGCTGTCGAATGCCTTGCGGTAGTCAATGCAGGCCATAGAAAGGTTTCGCTTGTACTCCACGGAGTCCTGAGTGACACATCGGTTAATCAACAGGTTCTCCTTGCAGCCAGCTACTCCTTTCTTTGACCCTCTCTGTTCGTACACGTCGGGAAATACAGGATTCACAACTTGAAGGATACGCATGTACAAGGTTCTGGCGAAGAGCTTGTAACACGCGTTCAGACATGTTATTGGCCTGTAGTTTTTGGGATCAGACAAATCTCGGGTCTTCGGGAGAAGCACGGTTGGACCCTCGATAAACCAAGGCGGAACTGGCTACTCCTGATTTAGCCACGAGTTAAAAACTCTAGCTAAATGCCAGTGGCAACTGGGTAATTTTTTGCACCAATAGGTGTTTATGCCATCCGGACCAGGAGCTGCGAAATTCTTTGCGCCTCGTAAGGCGTCAAGAATGTCTTTCGTGTTTATCGGATGACGCAGTACATTCAAGTTAGGAGTCCTCCTACAAACGGACTAACTGCGCCAGGGCCGGAGTGTCTGCTGAGAGAGGTTTCGGCTATTCGTAGATGTCCCTCCGAAAAGCCGCCACGCGATCAGCAGTCGACGGCTGCCCTATGGCTGGTGGCGACTGTTGGAAAAGGAGAGAAGGTCTTTTGTAGAACATTCTGTTTTGCTCCAGACCCCTCGCCCGCGCCACCAACGATCGCTTAGCAGCGATTAGCATCCGTATCCTGTCCAGACAGTGTTACTTGACAACAACCAGTACCGCTTGACTGAGTGTATTATGGTCGCGCCTCAATCCGTATGTTATCTGGCGCTCTCGGCACGTAAAAGGCTTCCCTACCGCTCTATATTCCATTACATACTGGATACGGAATGCTTCCTGGCGAGCCAACTGGATTTTCGCTTCCATTTGGCGCATCCGTCTCAGTAGTCTCTCAACAGGAGAGTCTCTCACTCTCCCCTGTCTAGCTGGCCTCACAGCCGCAGCGTAAATTTCGCAATTGATGCGCCAAATGTCAGAGGTCTCCGATAGACGTTCACCCACAGCCTCATCCTCTCACTTTAAATCTGCAAGCTTGAAGGACCTCTTGTTGCTATGCAAACCCCTTCGGTCTCTGAAATCCCCAGGTGAGATAACTTGGTCGATTTCCCTCTCAGCGGGCCTTACCGGCGAACTTTCAGCATGTTTGACAGGCCTTCCATCCGCCGAAGGGGCAGGCTGAGCTGGAGCACGAACATATGCCTGCCTCCGGAGGTACGATACATAACCTCGCAAATTCTGAGTGGTAATCGTGCTATGCTCTGGGTGCATTTCACACCATCTCTCATACATGCGGGACATGTATCCCTTATGGCTTGGGCTACTGCTCTCGTAGCAGCTGAGGAGGTCATCCCTGAGCTCCGTCGTCCACCTAAAACGGTCCATCTCATTGCGGGGGTCGTCAACAGGGCAAACCAAAGCACCGCCACCTTGCCCAACGCCGGCTTCCGAAACCGGCTCGGTGTGGGTGCTTTTCCTTCGAGGTGGTCGAACCTCAAGATAGGGCCGGTCAGGTGGTTAGCCTTAAGACCCGCAGCCGACATTTCCGGAGGCAGCCGTCCAAATTGCCTCCTGAGGATGGACTTGTCAAGGTTGCCGGCCGGCTTACATCCTTTGGCTTCGGTATACCCTGCGGTGTCGCCACGCACCGGATAGCCTACTGATGTCGGGTGGCTTCCTGCGGATGTATTATTACTATTATTTAAAAACAAAAAAGTGCAGCCCGGGCTCCGACACTTCGAGCTGCTGTTCCATTACCCAATGACTACTCCTCACACCGTGGGGCGAGCAATTACTGGGTCCGCGAATCGTGCGCCCTAAGTAGACGAAGGGACCCAAGGATGACTGCCTTCTGCATTCTGGCAGCTAAGATGTGCACCGCCGTACGGCACACCGGTATTTTGCGCAGTGCAGAGAGCAGCGTATTCCTCATTCCACCTATGGATCCAATGACCATAACCAGCAGACTTACAGTGTAGTCTGGCCAGAGCCTGCGAAGCTGTCCAAGCAACTCCTGATATTTGGTCCGCTTTTCCTCCTCCTTAGAGACGATGTTCACCTCGGCAGGCGCCGAAAACTCAATAACAAACATCGTCCTTTGTTGTTGGTCGATAAGGACCATGTCGGGCTTGTTTGCCTGTACAAGCTCGAGCGTGGGGAACGAGTAGTTCCAGTAAATCCGGCATATCTCGTTCTCCACAACGGACTCTATATCCCCTGAAGCGTATGGCAGCACCGGTGTCTCATCGATACCGAAGAATTAGAGTCACGTTTAGCTGATTTATTTAGAAATTTTGATGAG
Organism: Callosobruchus maculatus; assembly: GCA_951848785.1. Lineage (NCBI taxonomy): Eukaryota > Metazoa > Arthropoda > Insecta > Coleoptera > Chrysomelidae > Callosobruchus > Callosobruchus maculatus. The sequence continues at coordinate 3,920,484 of CATOUR010000045.1, forward strand.
ATACAGGGCCAGATAGAATATCTTAATCCGAATGAAAGTAATGAAACTGAGCGGGAAAATTTTGTAAATACGTATTATAAAGCAAATGCCAAAGCTAAAAAATAATTAATAGATTAAAAAGGGATGAAATAGCTTTAAAAACAGGTTTGGGAGCAACATCACCCTCGTCTGGCCACAGTAGCGGGGGTAATGGAGGGCTGCGATCTGTTAGAGAAATGGCTTAATTTTCAAGATATTTTTCCTTCATTAATACATAACGATGGATATTTAGATAATGTAGACAGGTTCTGTTATTTAAGATCATGTCTGAAGGGCGAAGCAGCTCAATTGATTCAATCACTAAAAACCAGGGAAGGAAATTACGAAGTTGCGTGGAACCTTCTGAGGGAGCATACGAAAATAAAAGATTAATTGTTGATAATCATATCAGGGCGTTGTTTGAACTATCACCGGTTAAAACGGATTCACATACTTATTTACGGAAATTGATAAATAATTTCAATAAAAATTTGAATGCCCATAGAAGTGTTGATAGATTCCCAAAAATTGTGTCACAGATTACTTATACATTTATTAGTTAATAAATTAGATAGTGTCACTCGTAACAAGTTTGAGGAGCACGCCGAAAATTTGGAAAATTTTAACAGTAACTTACGTCATTGCGCTTTTGAATAAAAGGAGTAACATACTGGAAAAACTGTATGACAAAGGTAATAAACCGAAAACTGATAGAAACTTTACGCGTGAAGAGCGGGTAATTTGTAACGTAAATACAAATAGCCATAATAGTTCTGCCTTTTGCGGAAAGGGTCATTTGAATTTTGATTGCAAAAATTACAATAAACTATCTGTGAAGGAAAAAATGTGATTTAGTAGATAAACATAAACTGTGTAGTAACTGTTTACGGCCAGGTCACTGTCAAAGGGATTGTCGAACATCGGGTTGTAAAAATGTAATTCCAAACATCTTCTGAATGCGATAATAATTCAATGTCGAATCACAAGTCACAACGCCCACAGCGGAACGGCATTACACCTAGGCAAAGAGTAGGTAACTAAACCTAGGCGCGTGCCAGAGCAGCGAGGTAAGGGGGAACGGTGATGTTCGGGCCTTAGAAAAAACAATACCGGCGCGTTCCGAGACGAGACCTGCGACAGAGAATCTCAATCGAAATTCGGCTGACGATTCTAACCTAACGAGAATTTCGCGCGCGCGGTTGTTACGATGACGATACACACTGGAGCGGAATCCAGTGGCGTGGAGGGAGCACAAATAGACGGCGCTAAGGCGGGCGCGGTCATTTCAGCGCATACTGCTAGACATTTTAATAAAGTAGTTTTAGCTACTGGTGCGCGATGCTCGCGGTAATTTAGTTAAATGTAGGGTACTGTTGGATCCGGCATCCATGTCAAATTTTGTAATCAGGGAATTCGCGCAGCAGTTGGATTTAGAAAAAAGGGACCTAACGGTAGAAGTCGAAGGCGTAAACAGAACGGCGAGCTCATTATTCGAGAAAATAGAAGCTACAATAGTTTCAACGGATCAGAGACATAAAACTCGAGAAAGTTTTTATATCCTCGACAAATTACCAACGATTTACCAATCATTTCATTCGACAAATCACTGGTAAAAATCCCTGACGGTATTAAGCTGGCAGATGAACATTTCAACGTGTCTTCACCGGTAGTATAGCGTTTATTGTAAATATAATTTAAAATAAATAAAATACAATAAACAACAAGTGGCCCAAAAAAGTTAAAAACTGGTGCTTGGGTACAAGGTAATTATTATAAAATAGAAACAACAAATAAGGGTTAATTCAGGAATATTTATATTCAAATATTATGTTTTCTATATTGTATATAGTAATAATAGGTATTACATTATGTCTACAAGTTGGTGAATTTTAATGCGATTTTTATTTACTATCCATTGTTTTAAACCATACTTGAATGAATTTAAAGGCACTAGACATTTTATGCTTTCTGGTATCTCATTCTATAGTCTTGGAGCAAGAAATATATGACATCGTAATAAAGTATTTCTTCTTGCTTTTAGTACAACATCACTTGCATATCTTATGTCATATTTATGTTCGTGTTTTGTCAAGATTGATTTATTTTTATATTGGTAAATACCTAATGACATGAAAAACATTTGGCGGATATTTAGAATTTTTGTTTTAGAAAATAACAAGTCACTAGGATATGTAGATTTCACTTTATATAAGATTTTTATTAAACGTTTTTGTATAATTTCTGTTGCTTTTATATTATTTTTACATGCTGCGCCCCACACCACAATACAATATCGTATATAACTATGAACAAGTGCTTCGTATACAATGATCATCTGTTCATAGGTAAGTATAGTGGAAAGGAGTTTAAATGGCTTTGGGGTAATAATTTCCCACCAGCAATTATCTTAGGTTCCATTGGTAGCCTCCGTACCCACATTCGCCAGATACGCAGCTGGACATCTATATATGTAATGCTCCAATCGGCAACGTTCAGTCTGTCTCGAATCGTCTTAGGGAGCGCGTCAGCGATTTATGTGGAAAGATATTATTCCAAAGAAACTCAACCTGCAGAAGGCCTAAAAAATTGTTGAAAAAATGAGTTTACACAATTATATGTTTTTATTGGAGCTTGTTTTCATATAATTCAGGAGGTAAGTTGAAAGACACATATATAATTTTGTACCTATTATTGAAATTTTTCAGCAAATACGTGTAAATGAGCATTATTATCATCAAAATAATTCCCATGTGAACGACATAACAAAAGACATCAATTCTAAAAAAATTGAAAAATTTGATAATTGGAAAAAAGTACAAAAGTTTTACCTAAGAAAACGATTGATCTAACCTCTAGATAGTAGAAAAAGTAGCGGAATTTTTTAAATAATATTCGACAGACTTAATCTGGCCACTTATGCATAAATATTGTGATTATCTTTGTACTGACCGATCAGGATATTAGTCACGATTTTTTTTGTTCTTTCCAGGCCACATGGCAGCGGATTCTGGAGATAAATGTGGTTTTCATCTAAACGAAAAAAAGGATATCAGCCCATGAAGGGTTTTGCTAAGAAAAAACGGAGTGTCGGAGTTCTGACCATTCGAAACACTACACGCCTTTCAAATGTCGGAATACATCTTCCTGAAGTCATAAAAACTTACAGGAGATGTGCTCAATGTAGTACAAAACGTCGGAAGAAGAGAAGCAATATATTATGTTCAGCGTGCAATGTTGCGCTTTGTAAGGGGTGTTTTGCTGATTTTCATAAAAGCAACTGATCTGCTATAAAAAGACTCATTCGAGTATACAGCATTATTTTCCGTTATGCCAAAGAGTAGTTTTTCTTTTCTGCACACCAATGAGATGGTTCCTCAGTTTCTGTTTACGACCATAATGTTGTAAAAGTTAACTATTTTTATTTATGTATATGCGAGAAAGATGTTTTTATTTTGATGTTATGCAAAAGAGTAGTTTTTCTTTTCTGCACACCAATGAGTTGGTTTCTTAGTTTCTGTTTACGACCATACTGTTGTAAGAGTTAACTATTTTTATCTCTTATATGCGAGAAAGATGTTTTCATTTTGATGTCGTTTGAATAAAATTTCTTCATGAAAGAGGAGTATTTTTTTCTCAAAAATTATGTGGGAAGATATTCTCCCAAAGATTTTTGCATAAAACGGTATACCACAGGAGTCCTTTGGTATAATATTTTCCCACCAGTTTTTTGAAAAAAAACAATCAAACGGTGCCATATTTCTACCCGTAATTGATAGCCACATGATTCTAGCCGTTGAAGCAATCTGCTAATTAGAAATAAAATTTATCATGATTAAAGGTCTTTTGCGCCTTAAAGGGTTAAAGGGTTAAATTTGCTTATAACGTATTTTTTTGACAACATATTCTGTATGCTCCTTCCATTTTATGTGGCAATTTACGATACATTCCTAAGTACTTGATACTGGTGTCCATTGATAATATATAGGAGCTACCTGTCTACAACTGATTTGTAAGTTGGTGTATTTCGGTAAGCCGTTTGCGTACGACCCGGTTGTATCTAAAACTGCGTTCGGTTGGATAATCGGTGGGTATATTAGCGCGATTGGGAAGTCTCAAGAAACAGTCCCTATGAAATCAATAGCGAACGAGCAATTATACGAGGATTTAGAAAGGTTTTGGAATATAGAAAACTTAGATGAGGAGCGCCAAATTACGGCTGAAGAACTATAATGTCAAAAACACTTTGAGGAAAATTATACTCGCGATAAAACATATGGTAGCTTTGCCATTCAAGGAAAATGTAAATCAACTAGGAGATACAAAAAATATTGCGGTCCAGTGATTTTTTAATTTAGAAGAAAGACTCGATAGAAGCGATGAAATGAAACAGATGTATAGTGATTTCATGCGCGAATATTAACGTTTGGGACATATGAGGGAAATCGAGTTAGATTCCGATGTGGAGGAAAAAATGGAGTCAAGTTGATTGGCTCAGTACTTCCCACACATAATGACGATTCCATTTTATTGTTTTCCCATTGCATGAAACTATAGTCTGCAATCCCCCTGCAACCAAATCATCGCCCACCCTCCCGCAAAAAACGTCCAACACAAAAACTCTCGTAAATAGTTTCTTGCGTCTCCCTCCTTAGAAACTAGGACGCCACAATTTTCATCCTGCATGCTTCAACTGAACGATGCAAAACGATCAGGAGCCTCTAGACCGTCTAAAAGCGAAGTGTGAGCTGTTTTTATATTTTTAGTTTTTTAATTATTGTTGCGCAACCACTGACACGATTTTTCAGACACTGGCGCGTTTTCCACTCTCGCCGCGATAGTCACTTCTGTGTCGACATTTCACTAGAATCAATTTAATAATTTTTTCCACATACATAGAACGAAATTAAGTAATACTCGTATGTGTATACATGACAAAACTCTAAGTCCCTTGGTTTCTGTAATAGGCAAGGAAATGTTCACATGGACTTAAAAAAATACGTCGGTACGTATTTATTCCGTAGGTCAATGGACAAACTATTATGAATACAAAAAATCTTACAGTTTGCAACCCCCACCCCCCAACCACCCCAAATTCACCCTTACCCAAAAAAAGTAGAAAATGATCAGGAACCCGTAAAACGCATAAAAACAAAGTTCTGAGGCGTTTTTATTTTTTTTTATTGCTGCGCCGCCACCGACACGATTTTTCCAGAACATACGCGCTTTCCATCCTCGCCGCGATAATAATACTATGACAAAGTTTTATTAAAATCCATTCCATAACTTACGTTACTCAATACAGAACGATCTGAAGTCCCTTGGTTCCTGGAATAGGCAAGGCAATGTTCGGATGGGCCTAAAAAACGGCATTACGCCGCCAGGTCTTTCTTTTACAGGTCAATGGATAGCCTATTATGAGTACAACACATTTTTGAGATTTGCAACCCCCCAACCACCCCAATTTCACCCCCACCCAAAGACAGTAGAAAATAATCAGGAACCCCTAAAACACCTAAAAAGGAAGTTTGAGGAGTATTTAATTTTTTTGTTTTTTGCTCTTTACTTCGCCGGCCCTGTACCGATTTTCCAAATTAACAGGACATTACCTACTACGACCTCCCAGCATATCGCTGCCCAAATTTCATCACAATCCATGCAGCGGTTACTGAGATTACGAGGCTAGAAGAACGCGCACAGACCGACAGACAGACAGACCTATTGGTGTGGGAAGTAAAAAATGAAGTCAAGTTGATTAACTCAGTACTTTTCACATATTACCGTGATACCCGTTTATTATTTTCCCATAGCACAAAGCTATAATTTGAGATCCCCTTGCAACCAAATCATCGAAGGTCTCGCCCCCTCCCCAAAATTGTATTATGTCACTAGATCTTTCCTTCGCAGATCAAAGGACAGCCTATGATCAATACTACCAACCTTTCAGTTTTACAACCCCCCACCACCCAACCACCCAAATTTCACCAAAAAAAAAAAAACGGTAAAAATGATCAGGAACCCCTAAAACATCTAGAAACGAAGTTTGACCTGCTTTCATCTTTTCAATTTTTTGATTATTGTTACGCTGCCACTCGCACGATTTCTAATAATCAAGCGCGTTTTCCATCGTCACCACGGTAAAAATACTGGGTCAAAAATCCATTAGAATCAATCTAATAGTTTTCACGTCACAAAAACACAAAACGATCTAAAGCAATAAATACTCGTATGAATATTGAAAATTCTGTCCCTTAGTTTTGATAATAGGCAAGACAATGTTCAGATGGACCTAAAAAGGTGATTTATGTCGCTAGGTCTTATTTCACAGATCAGTGGATAGCCTATTATGAATACAGCAAATTTTTTAGTTTTTCAATCTCCCATCCCTAGCCACTCCAATTACACTCCCACCCAAAAAGTGATCATGAATTTCTAAAACGCTTAAAAACGAGAGCTGTTTTTATCTTTTTAGTTTTTTTCTTCATTATTTCTGCGCCGCCGCTGGCACGATTTATAAGAATCATACGGATCTTCCACCCTTGCCTAGGTAGTAATGCTGTATCAAAATTTCACCAAAACCAATTCAACAGTTCCCTCGTTACAGAATTCAGAACGATCTAAAGCAATAGTCGTATGTTTACACGAGAAAAAATTCTAAGCCCCTTGGTTTCTGTAATAGGCAAGGCTATGTTCGGATGGACCTAAAAACGTTATTTATGTCGCTAGTTCTTCCTTCACAGGTCAGTGGACAGTCTATTACGAAAGTAACAAACTCTTAAATTTTGCAACCCCCCACCCCCCAACCACCATAAATTTCACCCCACCCAAAAAAGTAGAAAATGATCAGGTCCCTACACCTAAAACACCTAAAAACGAAGTTTGAGGGATATTTGAAATTTTTTGTTTTTGCTAATTACTCCGCCGTCCATGCACCGATTTTCAAAATTATAGCAAAATTACCTACTACGACCCCACAGCATATTGGTGCCTAAATTTCATCACAATCCATGCAGCGTTTACGGAGATTACATGGCTAGAAAGACGCGTACAGACAGACAGAGTAGACAGACCGACGGAAATGGGTGACGTGGATTTTCGTTATGTAGACGTCATAAAACGCCCAAAACACGTATTTTTCTCGAAATCGAAAATTTTCGCGATCACAATCACCTATCGGTGTGGGAAGTAAAAACACATAAACACAAACGGCGTCACATCAGATCGGAACTAAACCCAGCGGATATGTTGTCCCGAGGAACTGGCTTAACCGTACTCAAAGATGCAAGGTTGTGGTGGAATGGTCCAGAATTTTTGTTCTTGTCTGAAGACAAGTCGTCGGAAAGTAAATATATCGAGCCAGTTGACGTCCCGGAGAAGCGAAAATCAGTACAGCTTTGTTTTCTGTCAAACGGCGGCTTAGACAAATCTATTTTAGAGAGATATTCGGATTTATCAAAATTACAACGCGTAGTCGCTTACATGTTAAGATTCAAAAACAAGTGTAAAACCAAGTCAAACACTGGGCGCACAGAAGATTTATTAAAGGAAGGGTTAGATAAATCTTTAAAGGTTTTAATAAAAACGGTTCAGGCGTCTTCTTTTTCCGAAAAAATGCATTATTTACACAACAACAAACCTTGCTTAAGTCTTCTAAATTACTAGCTTTGAGTCCATTTTTGGATGACGAGGGACTTTTAAGAGTAGGTGGTCGACTAAGCAAAGTTATGTGTGATTACGGAAAAAAGCATACTTATATATTGCCATCTAAACGCGATTTTACAGCACCAGTAATAAATAAGGAACATCAGAAATGCTTGCATGCGGGAGTGCAAACAGTTTGGGCAAACATACGAACTAAATTTTGGCCAATACTTGGTAAGAACGCTGTTAGAGCTATCTTGCGGAAATGTGTAAGATGCTTTAGGGCCAAGCCGTCTAGCGAAACCCCAATCATGGGCGAAATTCTTACGGACCGATTGACCCCTGGTAGACCATTTTTGACTGTAGGCGTGGACTTTGCGGGTCCCATCTTGGTTAAGGATGGTACACTAAAAACGCGAAAACTCGTCAAGGCTTATATCTGTGTTTTACTACGAAGGCTACGCACTTAGAACTAGTGGGCGATTTAACAACTCATTCATTTTTAAACTGTTTGAAATGCTTTGTTACCAGGCGAGGTTCGTGCAAAACCGTGTATATAGCGACAACGGCTCAAATTTTGTAGACGCGAGAAATGAAGTGATTAAGACTTTGAATTGAATTCAACAAAATATCTCGAACGAACAAGCACGTAGTTTCTTACTTGGTAATCAAATAGCGTGGAAATGTATACCGCCTCGATTACCGCATCGAGGTGGCCTATGGGAGGCTGCGGTTAAATCTGCGAAAACTCTTTCAGTGAAAGTCATCGGAAATGCTTACTTGAATTTTGAGCAACTATACATTATATTGTGTCAAATTGAAAGCATACTAAATTCCCGACCTTTAACCCCAATTTCAAATGACCCCAAAGACTATTCTGTCCTCACATCTAGTCATTTCCTAATAAGTGACAGTGTGTTGGCAATACCCGAACAATATCCTGAAGATACTACTCCAATAAACCGTTTAAAAATGTACGGGCGTCTTCAGGCCATCACAAATCATTTTAGGTGGAGGTGGTCGAAAGAATACCTGACGACTCTTCAGCAGAGGACAAAATGGCGGCAGAATCAGTCTTCATAGTTAAAGGTAGGTGATTTGGTTGTCCTGAGGGAGGATGATCTACCCGTGCAGTAGTGGCGTCTCGGTAGAGCTTGTGAGCTCCACCCCGGCAGGACGATGTGGTGCGCGTGGTGAAAGTCAAAACCTCTGGTGGCATCACAAAAACTGGAGTAGTGAAGGTGTGCGCGCTGCCCATTGGTAGTTGATAATAATGGATGATGTTGGTGGAACGTTCTTGGCACCTATGTTATGATTTATGTGCCTCAGATTCATGTTTATTTTTATGTTATTCTGTTAGTTGTGTAACCTAACTTTGCTGATTAATGATTTGATTTAAAGTATTGTTCGAATATGTATTACTTTTCTGATTGTACTTCGATCTGTTTGATCTATTGTACTCCTATCTTGTTAAAAACTAGGGCTTTTAAGGCGGGCGCGATGTACGTTCCTTATTAGCCTTACATTTTTTGGTCGCAAGCCGTCAAGTAGACAGGACGTGGCATTCTGACATTATTGATCGTGATTCTCGCAAAGAGTACAACGCGTCCGCGCTGGAAGCAATATTGGTCATAAAATAAATACGTCAAAAAGGTAACAGCGTTTTGTTACAAACGCCAAGCGTTTGGCCACCAACAAGGAGTTCAAGAGCGCCCCATTTTACAATGACCACTGTAGTTATACTGTTTGGTCTTTCTTAGAAAATAACTAAGTCAAGGTGGAAGGACTCAAAGTACGGGAACTAAATAACTAACAGGAAGTCGTAAAACGAAAGCAATTAAGCAATTGCAGCTTCTGTTAGCCAAATCTTCGTTTTATAAGACAAGAGTCAATCACGTTTGCATGCTTAGCCAGAATTTATTTTCTCGCTTTTGATACGTTTACACGTAAACCTTCTGATAATTCTTCTCGTAATTACTAATATAGCCTTGTTAAAGATTTTGCAGTTTTATTTCCAGATAATTTGTGTAATTGATATGTGCTTTTCTTAATTGCCAACTCTAAGAGCCAATAGAAACTGAATCAAAACTAAACTACTAATTTCAGTGATAAAACAAATATAACAACATTTACTATATTATATCAAGCATAGCATTCATGGCCATTTCTAACAAAAACTAGAATTTGGCAAAAATATTGTTTTACTGATGCAAATCGAAACAACTCCATAACTGTTACGTTTAGGTATTTAATGTAACAAAGAAAGTTAAGATCGTGAGTTTTGGTTCATCCTGTATACAAAATCAAAGATAGCAGAAAGTTCATAATTTTAGACAAAACTAGACAACCACGAGATTATTCTAGCATTTAGAGATAAGCCTCCTGCTTTTGATATTTTAAGATACTGGGTGATGAAATCATTATAATTTTCGGATATAAGTGGCTATATTTCTAAAAATACCATGTATAATTTGATAAAACCCTATATTTCCGGAATAGAAATAACAAGCACATTTCAAATTCATTTGAAAGACAAACGTTTGGTATTCTGTGACTTTATTATTATTATATTATAGAATAATTATATTATATACAGGGTTATTCACGTTATTCGACACGGAGCATCATGGCTAAAGTATTTAATAAAAAAGAAAATAATAATTTGCGATGGATAGAGACCCATAAAGGCTACATTCTTAAAATATTTTCATGTTATACAGGGTGTCCCAAAAACACGAAATGTATCAAAGTTATGTTTTTTTAAATGGAATACCCCATATATTATTGCATATTCAGATTCCCTGGTGAATTCTAGTGTGACTTTATGTATCATACATGGTACCTAAAGCGAACCGTTAAGGTGTAAATCACCATTTTCGGTATAAGTAGATATCAGGAAAAAATTGAATATCGCAGAGATTATAAAATTTGGAAGGCTGTGACTTTGCGGTATTACTAAGCATAAAATGCGTCAGCTTTGACGAGACTGTCAAATTTAAATTACATTTATGCTTGGAGAAATCGGTCGATGAATTAAAGAAACTTCGATCAGCGATAACTTGATTTTTTCAAATAGGAATGCCTAATTTTTTTATACGATTAAAAGTAGAATTTGATAATCTTTCTAATGATATAAGGTTGTGCTTATCAATCGCTGGTAGTTTTCATTTAATTTTAAATTTTCAAACAAATCGGCGTTTTTCAATTTGCCTACCTATAACCGACGTAGCAGGCCATGAAATATAAACAAAAACCTGTTTAGGTAGAAGAAAACAACTAACTTAGCTGAAAAATACACACGAACTAGACTAAAGGGACAAGATTATAAAAATTACTCACAACAAACAAAGTCTAACCAGAAACAACGGCGGCAACATATCTTTGGTCAAAGAGAAGCTGGAGTATGGCAGAAATGGATTTTTTCACGGCCTACTAGCTACTGCAATGTACTAGAGATTGGCAATTTCCAAAACCATTAAAAATTTTGAAATAAAGTAAAAACGACTAGAGAATGTTGTAAGCAGTTTATTATTTTCATAATAAAATTTCACATTTAATGATATCAAAAAGTATGCAATTCTGTTAAAACTCAAGTCAAAAGTAGCTCTGACTGGAGTTCTGAAAATTCTTTAGTACCTATTAGCGAGGTCGCAGAAAATGAAGAATGAATTAAAATTTGTTCGAATTATAAAACATAACTTAAATGGCAGAAAATTTAAATCTGATTTGTCAGTATTCCTTTTTTGCAATATTGCTAATACATATTGAAAAATAGAAGGACTCCAGTCAGACGTATCGACTTCGACGCAATTTAGTACTTTTTTACACCATTACATATGTTTGATAGTTGCGTGCTGGAGCAGCAGTCGCTGGTTGTTTCTGTTTCATATGAGGGTTTTTGATTGCCTTGGAAATTTTTAACCTCTAGTAAATTTCGGTAGCGAGTAGACAGTAAAAATATCTATTACTGCCACACTCCAGCTTCTCTTTGACCTTCGAGATGTTATCACAGTTGTTTCTGGGAGAGTTGATTTGTTGTAAGGAATTTTTATAATCTTGTCCCTTTAGTCTAGTTAGTGTGTATTTTTCAGCTAAGTTAGTTGTTTTCTTCTAGCTGAACAGATTTTTGTTTATATTTCATGGCCTGCTACGTTGCTTATAGGTAGGAAAATTGAAAATCGCCGATTTGTTTGAAAATTTAAAATTAAATGAAAACTACGAGAGATTAATATTCACAACCTTATATCATTAGAAAGCTTATCAAATTCTACGTTTAACCGTATAAAAAAAATTAGGCATTCCCATTTGAAAAAATCAAGTTATCGCTGATCGAAGTTTCCTTAATTCATCGACCAATTTCTCCAAGTATAAACGTAATTTGAATTTGACAGTCTCATCAAAGCTGGCGAATTTTATGCTTAGTAATACGGCAAAGTCACAGCCTTCCATATTTTGTAATTTCTGCGATATTATATTTTTTCCTGATATCTACTTATACCGAAAATGGTGATTTACACCTTAACGGTTCGCTTTAGGTACCATGTATGATACATAAAGTCACACTAGAATTCACCAAGGAATCTGAATATGCAATAATATATGGGGTGTTGCATTTAAAAAAACATAACTTTGATACATTTCGTGTTTTTGGGACACCCTGTATAACATGAAAATATTTTTAAAATATAGCCTTTATGGGTCTCTATCCATCCCAAATTATTATTTTCTTTTTTATCAAATACTTTAGCCATAATGCTCCGTGTCGAATAACGTGAATAACCCTGTAGAATAATTTTGAAATGTAGCAGTTAGCTTTACCTATAACTTTTATTCGGATGTTTCTTTGTATTTCTCATAATAATAAAGGAATCAAACTTCGGCGTATAAGTTGATCACTATGTATAAAAGTCAACACCTACGTTATTATTTAGGACAATAGAGAGTACTTGATAAACATTGTTTCATCCCTCAAAAAAAATAGAGAATAATCGGGAATGCTTAAAACGCAATTTAGTTGTTTTACAAATTACGCAGCTGCTAATGTTATGGTTCAAAAAAGACAATGGAGCAGCATAGACATAGACTGCTGTGGTCCTATATCATATCATACCCCAAACCCTACCAAAATTCATGGAAAAATGCACCATACGTGCCTCATATTGGGTATGGAAGGAAAAGCTCCACGGAAACGTCTTCAAAAGCAATGCTCGGAAAGGGCTGTGATGTGCAGAATATCATCAAGTGTAACAGACATACACTTACAAGGTGAAGTTTGGGACAGTTCTAAGAATTTAAATTTTTTTTCAATTATTACGATGCCTCTACACAGTTTTGAAATAGTATATTTACTACCACCTCACACCCAAGATTTGAGATTAAGAAGGTAGAAGAATGGCGGCTGGCAGACAGACGGACCAATGGAACTGAGTAATATAGAATACCAAACCATATTTTGCACGTTTAGCATCTCCACACTTGATCCAGGATAACCGTTCCCGCTTAAATACCCCCCCCTTTTTGTTAGTCAAAAACCATGAAAAACTATTACCACTTATATGTAAAGCAAAATCAATGTCTTCTTTATCTAATCCATGTATATATATTCACCGCACACTTACACATTTCACACATATGAACAGAGATGAAAATCACTCACTTTGTATGAAGTCCGGCCGATGCTGCTCACTCTCTTGGCTGCTTGTTGGACATTTACAGAGCGGTTTTCCAAGGCCGTTTGCGCAAAGCATCTCGCAGGCCTCATCTCGCGTCCGAGTTTCGTTTCCACCGAAAGCAACTTTGTCGGTTGAAGCAGTGTCTTCTGCTCCTGCGACGGGTAGATCGAAGGGAGTGAGATCGACGCAGTCCTCTCCGCAGGAGCGTCCGCCCAACGCCGCGGAGCACAGCTCCACGCAGATTTTGCGCGCCTCACTGCGAGACACGGTTGGTCGCAACAGCTCTGAAGATACGCCCCCACGGATGAGGAGCGGCAGGAGGGCACACAAGGCGAAGTTAAGCTGGAGTCTGAAAATACGATAGGGTATATTGAGTGTTAGACAGTAGCGGGGCAGAAGATGCAGATGGAGGCGCTACACTGGATGGAAGGATCTCTAATGAAATACGGTCGAGTCCGCTCGAGCCAATTTGTTTGCTGTGAAATTGCTGAAACGATTTGTTCTATGATCTGTTACCACGAGTTCTTTTACTATTACTTCATTCCCTTGTACTCCTCCCAACTCCTGAGTCATCCCTTTCAAAATTTTTAATGACATGGAGTACGGAGTAGTTCTTTGCTTTAAAGCTATGTCAAAGTAGGTACTTTATTTTGACATTTGATTTTTTGAAATCGGTCGATTCGTTTTCGAGAAAATTAGAATCTTTATGTATCTTAATTTGTTCAAATAGAATAAAAAACATACGAAAATATCACTTTTCATTGCAATAAGTTATCAAATGTTGCCTGTTATGGCCATATAGGCAATTTTCAAATTTCTGACGGGCATGATATCCCACAACATGTTTTTACAACTGCCCGTCAGGAATTTGAAAATCGCGTATTATCATTGTTTGGCCAATAACGGGCAACATTTGAACACTTATTGCAATAATAAATGATAATTTCATGTGTTTTTGTATCCTATTTGAAGAAGCTGAATCTGCGACCCCACACAGCGACTTGCCTACACGGTATAGCTTGCGCAAACAAGACGGTGTACCGCCGAGTGTCCACACCATTCAAGTGAGCGGGCGCAAATCTCCATTATTTAATAATTCGGAAACTGGCTATTTCATATAGGTGCTGCTACCCTTAAAACTCAACCCTATGGTCCAAACACACAGGATTCACCGACAGGCCAATTGACGCAAGCCATAACTTTCAACAGACTGAAATTTACACAAGCTGCGCTTTTCGGTTTGCGCGAGCTACCGTCTTATCGTCCACATGCACGAGCTTCCCGATACAAACTGATTTGCATAAGTACGAGGTAAAGCCTGCAGGTGTGGCCATAAAGATTATAATTTCCTCGGAAATTAATCAACCGATTAAAAAAAACGTCAAAATAAAGCAGTTTAACATAGTTTTACAAGGCATTACTCGATACCCCTTATTGTTAAAATTTTTTAAGGGGATGATCCTGGAAGGGAGGGGGTACAAGGGGATGAAGTAGTATTTGGTTAAAAAGTTGCCTCCCTTGACAAATCTGTTGACATGTCTCGGCGTTTTCTCTTCTGGTTGGCGGTTTTTGAGAAATCCGGGGTAGGAAGTTTTCACACGAACACCATGGGTGAGGGCACAATAGCAATAGCCGAAAAGTTTAGACTTTACGATGATACGTTTGATGATCACTAAATATACACGATAGGCAAAGTTGGATCTGGAGTACGAAATCTCCCATGCAGCTAACAGAGAAAGTGCATACGGACAAAGCCAGCAGTTAAAAAGAGACACCTAACCCCTCATACATCATACATGCCCACTGCATTCACAGTCAGGCGTAGTAAGAAAGCAGTTTCGGTATTTTGGCATAAAAATAGTCAGCAATCGCCAATCTTAGGCATCCGTAAATGAAAATTGCTAGAAATGGCGACTAAGCGGTTGTCAATGTCAAATTGTCAGAAACAGAAACGCCCATTACTATGCATTTGTTTTTTTAATTCAATAAGAGATATTTTATTATTACCTAACTATCTCTCTATATCTGATTGGAATTAAATAACTTCCAAGTGAGATCAATTTATGTTAAAATTCAAGTCGGAAGCAAGAAACGCAGCGTTGTCTGTTTGATGCACACCGCCAAGTATTCGATCGGGGACCTTGGCATTATCCTTATTGTCGTCTTATTGTCGTAGTCTAACGCAATCAGGTCGGGAATACGTCTAGTAAAGTACCTGAAGCGCCTGAAATGCAAAACCTCCAAATACGTATACTATATCGTTAATTGTAGAACCTGTTGAATTGCATTCTTACTATGGTATGTTACAAAGTTTACCATTTAAAATTTGCAGCTTTTTATTTTATATAAAATAAATATAAATAGAATAATAAATTTTTGCATTATGGGAAGGATATTTTATTAATATATTTCTGGAGTAATATACAGGGTGTCCCTGAATTTCCTTGACACGTGATATTCTCGTAACAAAAAAATGTTCAAACAAAAACTGAGTGGGATGTTTGAAAGTACTACAGGATCTATCATACCATGCTTTCAAAACATTTTTTTTTTTACTTCAACCCTTAAAGCTCACCCACAACATTGTCTTTTCAAATAGCATCTAATGGTTTTTCTTACACAAATTAAATCGTTATTTTATTTAAAATCTTGTAGTGCCTTTGATTTTAAACTGAAACCTATTTTTTTGTCATAGTCACAAGCATAAAATAAATAAAATGACGATTTGTTTGAGGCGTAATATCTTATTACTTAATAAGAAAAACAGAAAATAAGGACACTAAGTGCGCCTTTCATAGATATCAAATGACCTGTCATACCAGCCTTTCGAAATATTTCTTTTATACTTCAACCCCTACTGTTTTTCCAAATGGCACCGTACAATTTGTCTTACATTCATGAGGTCACTATTTTATTCAATATCTCGTAGTGCCTCTGACTTCATCCACAAACCAATTTTTTTCGTAGTCATTAAAATAAGATAGGTAAATGAAATGAGCATTTGTTTGAGACGCAATATTTTCGTGATAAAAAATCATAAAAAAGACATTTGTTTTTTAAAGCATGTATTTCAGGTCATTTAGAAGTTTTGGATACCCAAATAGTTTTATTTTTATCCGTTTTTTTGCGTCAAGCAAATTCTTATTTTATTTATGTTATGCTTATGATTTTACGTAAAAGATAAATTTGGGTATAAAATCAACGATACTCCAAGATTTTTAATAATATAAATTCTTCATTTGTGTAGAAAACAATATTTGATGCTATTTGAAAAACAAAAGTTGAGGGTGAGTTTTAAGGGTTGAAGTACAAAAAAAATATTTTAAGAGCATGGTATAATAGACCCTATAGTACTTTTACAAATTCCACTCAGTTTTCGCTTGAACATTTTGTTTTTACGAGAATATCGTGTGTCAAGAAAATTCAGGGATATATCAAACTTTAATAGTAAAAATATTTCGCTTTTGTCAGCTTCCATTTCACTTACACTTATAATAGGAGATGCACTTAAACAGTTATTGCCACTGCGCAATGTATTATTTGTTGACTTATATTATGCTGTGTATTATATGAACTTATTTCTCAGCAATTCTATGAGTCGGCTTATATTACTGCTATTTCCAGAGATATCTCTTGGCCAATTAGAGTCATAGGCTCCAACTTTGAGTCATCCCAGGGGAGCCGAGGGGCAAATATATACATATATAAATTATAAATCAGTGGCGCATCTCCGGGGGACGGGGAGGTAGTGGTGTGTGGTGGTAATTGTCTCACCCATGCCGCTTTAGACGGAAAACTCAGAGAAAGGTAGAGTCATAGTTTCTTTAGTTTTCAATTAAGGTGGATCATTAACACCTTCCCTCTCTCACAATAGGTACATTTTTTCTAGACCAACTTTGTGAGAAAAAAATCTTTTTTTGCCCTTTAGGATCCGCCTCATTAGACCACCCTTGAGTAATTTCCTGAATACGCCAGTCATATTACTGATGTAGGTAAAAATAGGAGATAAAACAGCAATGTTTTATTATCAAAAGGTGCTAACAAAGTAACGTGTAATTTATAATTTATAAGCAAGTATCCGCATTCTTGTAAGAATAAGGGGTTGGTTTAGTAACGCATTATGTATGTACATTTTAAGTAACTTAAAAATTCGTTTGGTAAACAATGAATCAAAAACAGTAGTTGCTTAGGGTTTTATTACAAATGTGCTAAAGAAAATATGTATTAGTGTGTCCATAAAATATGTCAGATGGAGCTCTAGTCTCCGAACCTCCCCCCCTAGTCGGAGCCTATGTAAGGGATGTATTTTCATTAAATTCTACATCTGCTGCACATTTATTCTTTAGTGCATAACGATTTCTTTTTGCTGACTTTATAAACATCAGGATTCCACTGAAGTTATGCTTGTGCGTCGATTTTGAGAACAAAGCTGAAGTCAGACATCTGAAATAGGTTTATAGTAATTAGGAAAATAAAAGACAAGTCAAGAATCTAAATAGGGAAACGATACAAAAACAGTCACAATTTCTATTACTTTTGGTCATTGCAAGTCTTGGATTAACTTCGTGATAACAAATAATCGTTATTACTTCCCACACCGATAGGTGGGGGGAGTATTGCGATCGCGAAAATTTTCGATTTTGAGATGATATGCTTTCTGGGCGTTTTATGATATTCATATAACGAAAATCCACGTCACTCATTTCCGTCGGTCCGTCTGCCTGTCTGTCGCGTTCTTTCTAGCCTCGTAATCTCAGTAACCGCTGCATTGATTGTGATGAAATTTGGGCAGCGATATGCTGTGGGATCGTATTAGGTAATCTAAAAAATAGGTGCATCTGCAGCGGAGTAATTGGCAAAAAACAAAAAAAAATGAATATCCCTCAAATTTCGTTTTTAGGCATTTTAGGGGTTACTCATTTCCTGCTTTTTTTGGGTGGGGGTGAAATTTGGGTAGAGCTGGGAGGTAGGAGGTCATGAAACTCAAAAATGTTTTCTATCCATAATAGGCTATCCATTGAACTGTGATAGCAAGAGCTAGCCTCATGATAGTCCTTTTTAGGTTCATTCGAACATTGCCTTGCCTATTACTTAAATTAAAGAGTAGCAATTTAATTCATTCATCCGAAACCAATCACAGACGACGTCGTTTCGCTTTTATTAATGCTCGCCAGTCTGATCTAGGTCTCAGACGAATAAATGAAATTGCCTGTTAGTGCCTAGCTGGCACAACTCGTACTAGTAGCAACATATAGATATTGGGAAGCAGTACTTTAAGAAAGTATTGGTTCGCCATCTGTCTACCAAAGCCGGTACCTGAGCGTTCAATCTCCTTCTAGTTTTTTTTGGGTGGGGGTGTAATTGAAGTAGCTACGGGGAGGGGGGTCATGAAACTGAAACAATGTTTTGTATTCATAATAGGCTATCTATTGACCTGTGAAAGAAAGACCAAGCGGCATAGCACACTTTTTTTGGTCGCGGGAGCGATGATTTGGTTTCAGGGGGTCTCAGACTGTAGCTTCATGCTAGGAGAAAATAACAAACTGGTATCACCATCACGTGTGCGAAGTACTGAGTCAATCAGCTTGACTTCATTTTTTTTCAGATCAACAAATTTTGGTGCAAGCGTTCTGGGTTTATCTAATAACCATCTTTGTAAGTTCTTCTTAAATACACTGCTAGATTTAATACTTTTAATTTCGTCAGGTACATAAGTGTATGCCCTGGGCGTCTGGAATTGATAATATCCATGGCCAAATATGTTATATGCCCTGGGAACCTTAATATTATTAATTCAAAGTCTTGTATCCTACTGATGTGAGACATGACTGGAGTTTGACAAACGCGATTGTTGATGCAGTAGAACTGTTAGTATGTATACTTGCCGAATATCTAAAAGCCTTAATTGTGAAAACAGTTAGTCGCTTAAGTAAGAATATTTTACATTTCTTATTATTCTCATAAAGCATTTCTGTACCATCTCTACGGGTTCTAAGAATGCATTAGTAACGACGACCCATGCAATTGTCCCGTAACCTAAGTGAGAGTATATGATAGCGTCATACACTTAGCGATGCTGACTTTCGGTAAGAAATGCTCATTACTGATAGAGAACTTCGCAATTTTTTATCATGTTGCTCATATGTTTGTCTCACTGTCACTGTGTCTCACTTCATGTGACAGTCCAAATGGATGCCTAGGTATTTAACAGCGCAGCGTTGGCAGATGGCAGCTGGATACTTTGGCTTTGAAATTGAATGGCTATAATATTGGAAAAAGTAGGGAGATCTGAGGCGTAACTTGTGAATGGAAGACAAACAGTTGTTGCTGAAATTTGCGGTGAATATTTTACTGTTTAAGTAATCTAGCAGAATCGGAAAAGTGTTTTTGATGCATATTTCTGTTCCATTCCAGTCTTCCCCTTCATAGAGCAATACTGTGTCATCATTCATTCATTTATTCCTTAATTTATTTGTACTAGTCAAAATACAAATATTGCCACTTCGAAGATTACACCTTGTCTAAGGTATAGGCTCATAAGGTTGACATTACAATAATAATTTAGTTATAACCTATTGCACTAACCATACGCTTCTTCTTTTCGGACTTGATGGTGGACATTGGGTCGTCATTCATCCTTACCTTGAATGTTTTCTTATATAAAAAAGCTCCAGGATATTTCAATAAGTTAATTCCTTCAATTGTGCCGACTATGTGCCTTACAAAAACTCCAAATTTTGACGTGACGTTTCATGACATAAGAAACATCGACAAAACTAATAATCATGATACTACGACTTTAGAAGGTATGCTCACGCGCATGATGTCTTCCGTCTCGCTTCCACCTGTGACGTCAGCGTGTGACAAACGGGGTTTGTTTACTCGTTTAGTTACAGGTAATACAGGTTATAGCCGAACATTTTCAGTCTATTTTCTTGAGTTTACTCGTTTACCGTAGTAAAGTTTGATAAAACATTAATTATTTGCGATTCTTGTTTGAACAATGGTTTACTGTGTGGTTGTGGGATGTAATAATAAAAAAGTAAAAACTATTCGTCACACTGCCGCTACTTGGGATGGCTTGGAAAGTTTCATTGTATTTAAGTTGAAAAATAAGGAGAAACTGGGTTATATCCCAGATTGCACAGATACTTCTCTCAGTTGGGTCAACCATTTAACAGAAGGTGGACTACAAAAACATACAGATGAGTTCTTGGCGAAATGTAGTGAGCTCGGCCATAATATATTTTCCAACTATAATGGAGACGCTTTGAAAATTCAAAAAAAAACTATCTTGCGAATTTAAACAAATTATCAGAGAATGTATATGTGACTGATGAAGCAAAGATGAGCTTGTTTTCTAGATGCAAAATGTATTTCAGAATACGAATTCTTGATAGGGGAATTAGAGACCTCGAATATTAGAAAACTGAAATTCACTAACATTGTAAAATAGTATAAAGTAATAAGTATACAGGGACCTGCGACGGTGTATCCAGCTTTCCTATAGCGCCTTTCCTATTTGGAATAAAAAAAAGCTACATAAAATAAGGTTGCAGAACGTATTTTGATATTTCATTTTCAGTCCATATAGAGAAAGGCTAGTTCTATATGCTCTTATTCACCCCTTTTTCAGTTCTTATTGTCTGTCCAAAATATATTTCCCCATAGACTCATATATACAGAATCAATACCTAACTACAACACAAGAGAGTAACAAATAATGTGCCCTATACCCAGGCCATCAGAAACCATCACTACAAGTGGATCAAACTTTTTAATTCAAACATATTCTTAAACAGATACATCGTGTTTAAACATTTTGAAAAAAATTGAGGAAAAACCTGTTATTACTAGGAATCTTTAGTATACGAGAATTCACCTGTACTAGCTAAATACAATGCCCAGAAAGATATTGTATTGTTGTATTGTGATATGTTTTTATTTTATGTTTAACATATACGCGGTTGTGACATATATTTGAATAAATAAAAAATAAGAAAATTTGGTAATGTATTTTTCCACCAATCATTAGCAGAAAAAAGTCAATATTCATTCGCCATAAACCTAATGCCATTATGCTTGTTCATGATTTTTAAAAACCTCTAATGACAAAATCATGTTATTTATTTCTTTTCTACCTCTTATTAAGAGAATTATACAGTAAATACATATGCAAATTGGCTTGAAGAGCTGGTGACGCAACATCACAATCTATATATAAAAATTAAGAACGGTAATCAATGGCTCCTGAATGGAGTATATAAAAATTCCACCCCCTACCCGAGAAATTTTCCCACAAAAAGATGGTTTCACTAGGCACTCCAATCAACCTCTTATTTATATGAGATTTCAGAAAAATACGTCCAGACCGCTCTGGCTCTGTTCTTTTTCCACAATGTAATTTTTTTTTTGAGTACATAGATTCAAATTTTTGTATCTGAAATTCAGAACGCTCGGAACTATTGCA
Source organism: Callosobruchus maculatus (assembly GCA_951848785.1). Lineage (NCBI taxonomy): Eukaryota > Metazoa > Arthropoda > Insecta > Coleoptera > Chrysomelidae > Callosobruchus > Callosobruchus maculatus. Next base: position 3,942,282 of record CATOUR010000045.1, read on the forward strand.
AACGGGTCAGGCGTCGATTAATATCAATTCTCTGTATAACTATTTCACCAATTTTTTATTCAGATACAGAGAAATATGTATCGTTTATATTATACTGTGCATGAGCTATTTTCATTTTGTATGAATATTAAAGATCTAAGACAGATATAACAGGAAACGAAATAAAACTTTCAAAAATCAATGCTTTGGCGCCATGTGCTTGTACACTTTTGTCACACGGTGACGTCATGCGCAGACCGGTTCGAAATATGTCCGCCAAGTGATCATATCTGTCAGTGTCGTAGTATCATGCTAATAATGTTAACAGGGGTATAAGGGACAGTGATTACGTCATACATATTCTCTCCTGTCCCATGCCAACCTCACCTGCTCGAGTTAGTGTTTTCACTCAGTGCACCCTGCTTAAACTGACGAGGCAATAGCGACCGAAGGATCACCGGTATATGTGATCCCCCAATCCATGGTGTTAGGCGACCCGTGCCTGAGGATGCGTGGCGGCAGGGATGTGCCGTCGCTAACGGAGCCTTCGGGATACCAGGCGACCTCCCGAAGTAACTAGCCTTACTGCGGCATGCGGGGCTCTGCTGCAGTGGACTTTCTTTTCTCTAGCTTCTCGTGGGATTTTCATGGAGAACATTGACCTTTTGGAACCGATGGAGGTGGCTATCACCCCATCACCTAGCATTCCGAAGGAGGAAGAGGAGGCGCTTCTCGTATCTCCGGCCAGAGAGGAAGGGAGTAACACGAACCCCCTTGGCCCCTCCATACAGCGGAAAATCAAACTCCCTGGGTCAGGTAGGAGACGCCTAGCCAGGTTGGCCAAGAGCGGTATACCGTACGAGACGCCGTAGCAACACATGACGTAGTAACAATCCAAATCTCAATGCCGGAGGAGAACGGCAGGAGAGACGTAGTCATCTGTTTAGCCTACTTCCCGGGTGCATTGAGGCAAGAAGTCCCTCCAGCTGCAGTACGGGAACTGATTGCCTACTGCAGAAGGAACAACAAGCAACTCGTACTGGGATGCGATGCAAACGCTCACCACAGAGATTGGGGAAGCTCCAATATCAACGCACGAGGTGAGAAACTTAATAATTATATAATAGGTGAAGGGCTAATAGTTAATAACATAGGCTCCGAACCAACTTTTGTGACGGTAAACCGCCAAGGAGTTCTAGACCTAACGAGAAGCACGCAGTTTATTAGCATAAACATCGTTAACTAGAGAGTTGCCTCTGAAGCCTCATGCTCAGACCACAGACATATCCGGTTCGACTTAAGATCGAATATGCCACCCCCCTTTCAATACCGAGACCCCAAGAATACCGACTGGGAGGGATACACCAAATCCCTGCAGTCGCGGATGGGGGATGTTCTGAAGGTCTTTAAAGAGAGCGCAGAGATTGAAGTTGCGAGCGATCAATTGCAATCCGCCCTACTGACTGCCTATCATGAAAACTGCCCACTCAAAACAAGTAGAGATGAAAGTGGTACACCCTGGTGGAGCAGAACCCTCGAATTAAAAAGAAGAGAAGTCCGGCGACTCTTCGACCGGGCAAAAGAATCTAGCGACTGGGACACCTATCGCACGGCTCTAACGGAGTACAGTAAGGCTATCAGAAAAGCCAAAGGAGAATCTTGGCGGAAGTTCTGGCAGAGTATCTCGGATTTACCAGCAGGCACTAGAATTCACAAGATTCTCGCCAGAGATCCGGGGCGGGAAGTCGGATCTCTAAAAAGACCAGATGGTACCTATAGGGACTCTTCCAAGGAAACGTTAGAGTTTCTTTTAGAGAAACACTTCCCAGGCAGTCAGATTCTGGAGAACAGGCATGCATTCACACTTCCTCGACAGGGCGTTGCAATCACCCATCTAGTGAGGACTGGAAAAATGCACCCAAAATTGTCTCTCCAAAGGCAGTGGATTGGGCGATACAGTCCTTCTCACCATACAAATCACCCAGAGAGGACGGCATTTTCTCTGCTCTTCTGCAAAGAGGGCAGGACATAATAAGGCCGGTCCTGGTGAAGATATTTAGAGCAAGCCTGGCTTGGAGCTATATTTCGCTAGGGTGGACGTTGGGAAGTCCTATCTTCACTCAGAAGGCGGGTAGAGTGGATATGTCTCTGCCCAGTTCTTTTTCGTCCTACCTGCCTAACATCCTTCCTCTTGAAAACCTTAGAGAGAATCGTGGAGAATCACATTAGTGAGGGACCTTTACGGTTAACACCGCTGAGTCTTCACCAATACGCATACACGCCAGGCAAATCAACTGACCTTGCCTTATTCAACCTAGTGGGCAAAATCTACCAGTCTTTGGGAAACAAAGAAATTGCGTTGGGTGCCTTCCTAGACATTGAAGGAGCGATCAACAACGCACTCCCTCAATCGCCCCAGGTAGCCCTTGCAAAAAGAGGCGTGGAGAATATCACTTGCGACTGGATCAGCTGTATGTTGGCAAATAGGAATGTCGTGACATCATTGCATGGTGAGCCGATTAGGTTCAGGCCTGCCAGGGGATGTCCCCAGGGGGGAGTGCTCTCACCCCTCCTGTGGACGATTCTGGTGGATGACCTGCTGAACGAGCTCTCCATCAGTGGTGTATGTGCAGTGCTATGCTGACGATCTGGTTATTGTAGTCAGAAGGAAGTATGAAAGGACCATCTCTGAACTTCTTCAACAAGCGTTGAACACAATCGACAACTGGTGCAGGAGGGATAAACCCCCATAAAACAGTTGTCACCAAAAGACGGAAACTAGACAAGCTCTGCTTACCTAGAATAGCGGGTGAGTCAATCCAGTTTGCAGAGGAGGTGAAGTATCTTGGTCTTATATTGGACAAAAGACTCACCTTTAACTCTCACCTAGATAACAGAATCGAAAAGGCCCGACTCGCCCTCTGGACACTCAGAATGATTTGCGGGAAATCTTGGGGCGTTAGTCCTAAACTGATCTACTGGATATATAAGACGGTGGTCAAACCCATGGTAGTACATGGCGCTGTTGTCTGGTGGCAGAAATGCCTACAACGGACAGCCAGAGTCAGGCTGGCGGCAGTGCAACGCACCGCCTGTTTGGCCATCACTGGAGCCATGTCTACCACTCCAACGTTAGCCATGGAGACTCTTCTAAACTTAACACCTCTGCACATTGAGGTGGAAAGAGTTGCAAAAGTGGTCGCCTTCAGACTGCTATCAACCGGCAGACCTGACAAAACGGAACTAGAACCAGACACAACGGGTATAATGGGTGAAATTACCCATCATCATATAGTCGGAATGGTCTCGGATTATATGGTTCCCCAAGCGCATATAGAGCGATCCTATAACGTCCTTTTCCCAGGCAGGGACAAATGGAGGAGGGACAATTTCATATCACCCTCTGATCTTGCGCTATTTACTGATGGCTCCAAGTCTGAACTGGAGACTGGAGCGGGAGTAGTGGGTACCAATCCAAGAGTTGAAATTTCAGCCAACCTTGGGAGGTATACCACAGTATTCCAAGCAGAAATGATTGCCATAGAGCTGGGAGTCAGGAAACTAGTCAAAAGGCCCCTGACAAACAGATCTATAAAAATCTTTTCAGTCAGTCAGGCTCCATTGGACGCACTGTGCTCCAGTCGGGTTGATTCAAGACTAGTATGGAACTGCATGCACCTCCTCAACAAACTCGGAACGGGAAACAGGGTAACCTTGGTTTGGGTTCCAGGTCACAGCGGAGTGGAAGGCAATGTATTGGCCGACGCGCTAGCAAAAGGAGGAACTGAATCTGTGTTCATAGGACGATTTGCGGGCATAGCAAAAAGCACCGCTAAAAAGACCATCTCGGATTGGGCAGTGAGGAAAGGACTCCTGAACTGGCGAGATACACCAGGGCTACTGCACTCGAAGGCGTTTATAAGGTACCCCTCGAGTCAGGTCCCCCCAAGGATCATGGAATGTAACAGGTACGACCTCCGCATTCTGGTCGGTCTGCTGACGGGACACGGTCGTCTAAGGTACCATATGCGGAAGTTGGGTCTTGAACAAACTTCAGACTTTCGCTTCTGCTACGTGGAGGACAAAACAGCGGAGCATATTCTTTGCTCCTGTCCAGTACTGGATAATGCTAGGTTCCAGAAATTCGGATTTGCCCAACTGGAACCTCATGACTTCAAGGAAGTTTCACTCTTCACGTTGATTGCCTTCGTGAAGAGGTGCGGACTGTACGGTGAACTCTAAAAAGCTGTGAGCCGCAATAGACACAATTGAGTCGCAGTGGAAGGAGGCAGCTTCTGCCCCACTCACTTTCAACCTAACCTAACCTAACCTAGCAGGAATAGGTAAACTAAAATCGAATTATGATATAAAATAAAAAGTATCGGCCGTAGTAAACCACCTTGCGGTACTCCATAGCCTACCTTCCTAACGTTACTGGTAACTGCTTTTAGAGATACAGACTTCGTTCTGTCCATAGCACTATAAACTTTTGACACCAAATGGGCTATTGCATCTTATGTCGATCTACCATCCATGAAGCCATACTAACTTTCCGAGATTAGTTTGTACTTTTTTATGTAGTTTACAATTCTAGTATTTAGAATCTTTTTTAAGATTTTGCTAAAAATAGAGAGCAGCGATATGGGTCTACAGTTGGTCATATCTGTTTTGTTACCTGTCTTAAATATCGGTTTTACTATTGCTGTTTTTGATATTTTAGGAAAACAACCTTTCTCCAAGACCATACTGACCATATTATCAATTCAGGAGTGTTTTCGGTTTCTGCTTCTGTCACTCCAAAGACAATGATATTATCTCTTTTTAGGCTTTTGTTCGATTCGTGTTTCCTTGAGAATATCATTTTCTGCTTCTACTACACTAATTTTACCATTCAAAATTTCAGTCTGGTTCTCGTATTTTTCTAAATGCCTCCAACTGCCCGACATCATTTTCAATATCTGCAATCTGCATTGAGACTTTTTCCAACAAACTGTAAATCTCATTAGTCGAAATTTGTCGTTCATCACCCATACTAGAGATATATTCTACTTGCTCGCTTTTTTAGATATACGCGGTTTTAAACTGTTTGCTGGCTAAGTGTGTGCAGTTACATTCCAGTGACTTACAGATCAGTCTCATAGGTGCATCTACCAATACTGGGAATTGTTGTGCTAATTTGAACCACTGATTTTAATCTATTTCACAGACACAAACACATACGTGCTGCTTCAATAAAGGCGAGGTGAACTCCGCTCAACTCATCCCTCTGGGGATACCCAATCAGCCATTGCCATCGGGAAGCGACAGATAGGTCATGGACAAAACTACCACCGAAGCCTTCGCCATACTATTTGGGCTGCACCTGCCTCCTGTAGCGGAAACTTCGCTACCGGGGACTCCAAGGGATGGAGTCCTTCCTTTTGAAAGGGTCAGGGACCGATTCCACTAACAGCATGTCCACTCTTGGTTTTTCTGGTTCATTTCCCTTTTTGGTTGTAATTTTATCTTCTTCTGTCCGCCGACGCAGAGCCCCGCGTGCGCCGGTAAGGCTAAATACCCGCAAGATTGCCTGTTTAAAGCGGACAATGCTCACGACACAGTGACCCCTCGGCATGCTGTACCTTAGGCTTGGGGTTAGTTCAATGTGCGTATGTTACGACATATGCACATTGCTAGATATGGAGGTGGCGATCTTGGGGCCCCAGCACGATGCCTCGCCTTAAGAGGAGCCCCACAGAGTTGAGGCTTGGCTATGGGGTATACGAAAGTCTCTTTTTTTGTGCCGTGCCAAGCGACCCGTGTCGTCGGATGAAGAGTGCTCGATGCGCCTGAGTCGTGCGCGCCACTTCACAACACACCACTTTGGCCTGTATTTCAGCTACATGGGTGGTCAGGAGCTAACCTACTCCCGATTAATCGGCTGTGCTATCCCGTCAGAAGGCTTCACAGTCAAAAGAAGGCAGACAGGGGTGGCTTACCACTTCTGACGTATGTTGGATTTTGATGTGGAGACTATATCTTTTCTATATCCCTGACTCCACGTTCTAGCTGGATGCGAGGAGGAGCATGAACTCCCTACATGCGGACTCCAGGGAGGGTGCGGAGTCGATAAGATGAAGTTAAATGTCAACACATGCATGATAAGGCACAAACCGAGTCGTTGGGGAATCGACATGAAACAGCCCCTCCAACCACTATAATAGCCTGTGCAGGACAGACAAACACTGCTACAGGCAGACCTACCGCAAGATGCGGTAATCGCTTCAGCCAAGGAAAGGCGGAGATTAATCCTAGGTTCTTGGTGTTGGGTGCTGGGACGAGCTGATGGGGATAACTTTGATAAAGATGACCCCTTTTTGATTAACAAAACGTTATTTGGACTGGTAGGAAATTTAAAGAGTATTAAAAAACCAAACAAGGCCTTGTTGTCGAAATAATATCCGAAGCACAAAGTCGGAAACTGCAAAATCTGAAAAATATAGGTGAATTCAATGTAACCGCCTCTTCACACAAAATATTGAATTTCTCGAAAGGAGTCGTTACCTGCTACGATTTTGTTGAATGTTCCTGTTGAGGAAATTTTAGAAGAACTACGATCTGAAGGGGTTTCTGAAGTATCGAAAATTATGCAGAAAAAGAACGGTATGTTGGTTGGAACAGCTCAACATATTCTTACTTTTAATAAACCTACATCACCTGCAAACGTTAAAGCCGCTCTTGATTCCCTCGCAGTACGCCCATACATTCCAAACCCTATGAGATGGTTCAGATGTCATAAATTTGGGCATAAGTCCTCAACGTGTAATAATAGACCAACATGCGTATGTGGTGAAACGTTGCACCAAGCTGTTCAGTGCACTGAGCCTTTTAATTGTATTAAATACGGAAATAACCATTTATCTAATTCAAAGGACTGTCCAAAAGTGATAAAAGAAACAGTATCCAAAATATAAAAACAATGAACAGGATCACCTACGTCGAAGCTAAGAGAAAATATAACGCAACACAACGCAAAAAACAGACAGTTGACATTCTGGCACTAGAATTTCAGAAGAACTCTGACTCCACTAATTATATCGCTGAGTTTTGTACCAGAAAAGCTGAAGAGGGGGCCACCAGAATAGACTTTTCTAAAAACAAGGTTTCTGTTTACAACCTGTCATTTTCCTTTGAAGAAATGGAAAGAGTTTTTAGTGAAGTCCGCGGGTCAGCCCCACGTCCAGGTTCAATTAACTATAAGATGGTTCGTAACCTACCTAAGTCAGAGAAATTAAATTTACTATCTACTCATACTATATACTATACTATACTACTATACTATCTATATCTTACTGATATAGAAGAGACACTGCAAGCGGCAACTAATCGTCTAACAACTACTGCAGAAAATCTTGGCTTTTTGTTCTCCTACCAAAAACCGGGTGCATTGACTTTTGCAGGCTGAGAACGCCACACGGCAATCCCCGACTGACTTTGAACAGGCAACTAATACAGTATAAGGAGAAGCTCGAACCTCTAGGACTAACCTTCGACCAAAAACTAAACTGGGTCCCTCAAATTGAAAAGCTTCTAACTAAATGTAAACGGTCCTTAAACATCATCAAATGTATATCCAATATTCACTGGGGAAGATACCGAGAAGTTCTTCTCAAGTTATACTAGACCCTAGTCCTTTCAAAAATAGAACATGGACACTATTAAAAAATTAAGCTTACCATCGCTCACACGTAGGGAACACTAGAATGAGTATAGGTCACACTTACCTTACTCACTCACACATATTACTAGGAAACCCTCTACCGATGTGTGAAAGGTGCCATCTTATATTTACGTTTGAACGTATATTGCTCGATTGTCCTCTATATTCAGTTGCTTGTTCATAACATACCGAATGATTTTAAAAGTTGTTTACTCCCTATTAGCAACATTAAAGCCACCTTAGAATTAATTAAAACTATTAAAATCTTTCGTAAAATTTAAACGCTGAATGAATAGTTTTTCGGTTTCCTTTTAAAGTATAAGCACCAGTGTTCATATAAATAAGCAGCGGCTAATAGCCAAGGAAAGCACTTGATGCCGCTATACAAAGAAAAAATATCTGACCCAGTATTACCACATTTTGCCCCTCAGTAGCTTTGAGTTTTGGCAACATTTAATTATTGGTTAGCTACCCCAGGATAGTAGCATTTTTTCAAAAGTTGGCCTCGCCTACAAAGTTCATTATTATTATTGTCTGCATTGATGTTAAATCAAAAATGAGAACGAGTAATGCGGCGATGTTTATGTTATCTGTTGTTTCATTGTAATGGCGTTACACTGATAAGTCCAACAGCGAGGTTCTGAAGCATTAGAGTATTATCGGTTCATATTTTGACTTTTATCTTTGTGGATATCTCTAGATTGCCGACTGATAATAAAAACTATTTCATAGAACCTGTTAGCTTATCTTTCGTGAAATAGTTTCCATCTTTAAGAAAACTAGAGCAGGCAGGCAAAATGTTAATAAAGTTTTCTTTTCAAAGGCTAGGCCAGTAAAGTATAATGAATCGGAAATAAAGCTTCGAGGCAAGTTTCAGAAGTTATACTAATCGAGTTATATTAAAAGCCTTAGAAACCGCAAGTGGACATTTTAGTGACTGCCTGTCGTTGTTTGTTTTGTTGACCATAAAGACCTTATTGAATTAACATTTGCGGCTATATTGCAAAAGTAGGTCAAAGAATTAAACACATGCAAAACATGATCGCCCAACTGATTACAATGTCAACTCGTTGCATGAAAATTAATAATGCTAAATAGTTTTGCATATCCATAACATACATGATAACTACTATTCGTGGTTTAAATACATGATAAACCTTAGACATAACCTTCGTCGTATACAGGGTGTCCAGTTAGTGTGTAATTCTTCGATATCTCGCAAGGTATACCTGATAGAAGAAAATGTCAAATACAAAAGTTATTTGGTTACTTGAGATGCATATTATAAACATATTTTAAAATGTACAGGGTGTTGCGGGAAAGTGGGATAGTGATCAACTTGATTTTTTTATATGGAACTATAACTTTTTCTTAAATTTTTCTTGTGTTCACCATTGATCTCTATTAAACTCTAAAATAGTTTTGGGATTGATTGCGACGTTGCCAAGTTATAATTTATTTTTTATTAATTTCCGGATTTGCAAGGTCGCAAGTAATACGTCCAAATTGATATACTCCTTTAAGTTTTCTCAATAATATTAAACAGCCAGTTACTTGAATATTATGCGGATATTACTTTGGATACTACCCGCAATTTGTTTCTACAGGGTGTTTTTGGCAGAATTTTAAATTACGGCAACTTGAAGGTCATTTTACTTTGTTTTTTTAAATGTAACACCCTGTATTTTTTATTTTAAATCGAAATATCTACTAATACCCTATCTCGCCTTGCAATATTTTTTTCGCGTTTGCGACGTTGCCAAGTTATAAATTATTTTTACAAATTTTCAAACAAATATCCCGGATTTTAATTTATTTTAAATAGAATCCTCTACTTATTTTCATTTCAATGAATTGCGCATGTCGAATTTAGTAAGATCTCACAATTTCAAAATTTTGTTTCTATTAATTAGTGAGATGCGGCAACACCGCTTTTTCAGTAAACGGTACCGGAACGCTTAAATATTTCCAAAACTGCCACAGCTGGAGAGGTGAAATTCAATACTTGGGGGTTTTTGAACATACAGAATTCAAAAACGCTAATATCAGTGTTGTCAGATTAACCAATTTTATGTCATAATTTTGAATGTAATGCCCTATTTATGAAGTCTAGCGTAAAAGTGATAAATCTGACAACACTATATTATATATATTTTCTATTAATTTCCGGATTTACAAGGTCGCAAGTAATAGGTCCAAATTGATATGTTTCTTTAACTTTTCTCAATCATGTTATACAGCGAGTTACTTGAATATTAAGTGGATATTATTTTGGATGTTACCAGCAATTTGTATCTACAGGGTGTTTTCGGTACAATTTTAAATTACGGCAACTTGAAGGTCATCTTACTTTGTTTTTTTAAATGTAACACCCTGTATACTTTATTTTAAGTCGAAATATCTACTAGTACCCTATCTTGCTTTGTAATATTTTTTTTTCGCGTTTGCGGCGTTGCCAAGTTATAAACTATTTTTCAAAATTTTTGAACAAATATCGCCGATTTCAATTTAATTTAAATAGAATCCTCTACTTATTTTTATTGCAATGAGTTGCACATGTCGAAATTAGGAAGATCTCACAATTTCAAAATTTTGTTTCTGTTAATTATTGAGATACGTCAACACCGCTTTTTGAGTAACCAGTACCGGAACGCTTAAATATTTCCAAAACTGCCACAGCTGGAACGGTGAATTTCAGTACTTGGCGGTTTTTGAACATACAGAATTCAAAAATCGTAGCATCAGTGTTGTCAGATTTACCACTTTTACGTTAGACTTCATAAATAGGGCATTCGATTCAAAATTATGACGTAAAATTGGTAAATCTGACAACACTGATGTTAGCGCCTTTGAATTCCTTATGTTCGAAAACCCCCAAGTATTGAATTTCACTTCTCAAGCTGTGGCAGTTTTGGAAATATTTAAGCGTTCCGGTACCGTTTATTGAAAAAGCGGTGTTGCCGTATCTCAGTAATTAATAGAAACAAAATTTTGAAATTGTGAGATCTTCTTAAACTCGACATGCGCAATTCGTTGCAGTAAAAATAAGTAGAGGATTCGATTTACAATAAATTAAAAGCGGGGATATTTTTTTAAAAATTTGGAAAAATAATTTATAACTTGGCTACGTCGCAAACGCGAAAAAAATATCACACGGCGAGATAGGGTATTAGTAGATATTTCGATTTAAAATAAAATATACAGGATGTTACATTTAAAAAACAATGTAAAATGACCTTCAAGTTGCCGTAATTTAAAATTCTGCCAAAAACACCCTGTAGATAAAAATTGCTGGTATAATCCCAGGTAATATCCACTTCATATTCAGGTAACTCGCTGTGTAATATTATTAAGAAAAGTTAAAGGAATATATCAATTTGGACGTATTACTTGCGACGTTGCAAATCCGGAAATGAATAGAAAATAAATTATAACTTGGCAACGTCGCAACGGATCCCAAAAATATTCTAGGGTTAAATAGAAACCAATAATGGAAACTAGAAGAATTAAAAATAACGATATAGTTCCATATAAAAAAATTATCTTGATCACTGTCCTACTTTCCCGCAACACCCTGTATATTTCAAAATATATTTAGAATATGCGTCTTAGATAACCAAATAACATTTGTATTTGATATCTTCCTCTATCAGGTTTACCTTGCGAGATATCGAAGATTTACGCACTAACTGGACACCCTGTATATGATCAACACGTTCTTCTATAATAATATGACTTCGCCATTTAAAATGTTTGCGTCCCCACATATTGTACTTTCATGCAGAACGTTAGAGATTCTAAAAACAGGATCCTTGCAATCATACTGTTTAACTCTGCGACATTATAGAACTAATATATCAAGGAAATTATTTCCATCATCTTCGTTGATTTCATGTAATCCTTTATACAACATTCTTATAGTAATTCTTTACTGTCTTCTGAAACAACTGCCATATTTAAAAAAAAAATTACCATACTAGATGAATTGGCAGATTCAAATAAGGTAAATAATCGTTTTATGTCGGTGTATAGTTCCGACAGTGTTCCTAAAAACGTATGTAGGATTTATGACAGTAACAGGCTAAAATCAGCAAAATACCTTTACATTCCACAATGTCCAACGAACAGAAATTTTGGAAGCTATCAAAAATATAAAATCTGGTGCCAAAGGAATTGATAGTCTTTCTTTAACTATGATCAAAATGAGTCTACCTATAACTTTTTGTCACATCACCGATATAATAAACTTATGTTTGGAAAAAGGATACCACCCTAAACAATGGAAATTAGCTTTAATTGTACCTGTTCCTAAGATATCGAATCCTACAGAACTGAAACATCTTAGACCTACCTATAAGCTTATTACCTGTACTTTCCAAAATTTTAGAACGAATTATACATCTTCAAGATGTAAACTACATAGAGGAATTGTAGCATCCCATCAATCGAGCTTTAGGAAAACCACAGTACTACATCGGCGGTGTTGAATCTTTGCGATAATGTTATGAGGGCACTAGATAAACGTTTGGCTACAGCAATAGTATCCATTGACTACTCCAAAGCATTCGATCGAATCAACCATAAACTTATGCGCTAAACTAAGCTATGTAGGTTTTGATGTTACAGCTGTTAGGTTTTTTCGAAATTATTTTGCAGGTCGATCACAATGTTTTTCATAGAAACAAATAATTAGCAATCTGATATAACATTGATTCTATCAGGTGTTCCACAGGGCTCAATTTTGGGACCGATGTTATTTTTAATATATACCTTTGATTTATATAAAGTTGTAGACAATTCTGAAATACAGACATTCGCTGATGATACGCAAATTATTCATCATTCAAATCAACAAAACGCTGCCCCAGCTTTACAAATTGATCTATAAAAAGTACAGCAATTTTTTTTTACCATAAAATAGCAATTAGTTCTGATAAAACACAAGTCTTGTTATTCTGTTCAGGCAACAAAAGAAGAAATGCAGAAGATTCAGTTAACTTAACACTTGATGGGGTGGTGTTAAATTGCAGTCCAACCGCAAAGATAAAGTAGAAATTGACAATAAATTATGATTCACCAACCACATAGCCAATTTAATGAAAAAAGTATATCTTCGTCATAAAGCTCTTTATTCCAACCGATATTTATTAAATTTTAAAGTGAAAAAAAGACTTTGCGAATCATTGGTGCTGTCTGTGTTCGGTTACTGTGTTTGGATCAGCTGATGAAGAACAGAATTCAAATCATCCAAAATAACTGTGTACGAGTTATATTTGGACTGAAAACATATGATCATGTAGTCAGAAATATAAAGACTTGAAGTGGCTTAGACTGGGGAACATTGTAGAATATAAGTATTTAATTTTAGTTCACAAAATTTTATCTTCATCAAAACCAGAATATTTGAGAAAAAACTGATTTTTAGTTATGAGGTTCATAACAGAACTATTAGAAATCGAAAAACCATTAGACTTATTCCACATACCACAACTGTATTCCGCATGTTTTTCGTATGATGCAGCCACCTTTTGCATTCAACTAAATAATTAATTCAAAACTCAAACACTGTCATGTTTTCGTACATCGGTAGACAGTATGCTACTTGCTGGAGACTGATCAGTGAAGCTGGAATTTTAATCTATAACCTGTTATTACAACTTAAAGTCCTTACAGTATATTTTTAACAAAGTAATAAACACATTCTCCTTTTCTCCGTTAGGCAAGCATCCTAACAACTTTTTTCTCACTGTATTATTGTTACTAATGTTTTATGTAACTTTTTTACATTTACTTTTGTATATTTTACATCGAACGTCTTTGTCCTAATCGATACAAGCAGTAAGAGCAGCCAAGGCTAAACTTCGCTGATTGAGCCCCCCTTGATTTTTTTTTTGAAATAAAGACGATATTATTTATACGAAAAACAAAAAAGTTCAGCCCGGGCTCCGACACACCGAGCTGCTGTTCCATTACCCAGTGACTACTCCTCACACCGTGAAGTAAGCAATCCCTGGGTCCGCGAATCGTGCGCCCTAAGTAGACGAAGGGACCCAAGGATGACTGCCTTCTGCATTCTGGCGGCTAAGATGTGCGCCGCCGCACGGCACACTGGTATTTTGCGCAGTGCAGAGAGCAGCGCATTCCTCATTCCACCTAGGGACCCAATGACCATAACCAGCAGACTTACAGTGTAGTCTGGCCAGAGCCTGCAAAGTTGTCCGAGCAATTCCTGATATTTGGTACGCTTTTCCTCCTCCTTAGAGACGATGTTTACCTCAGCAGGCGCCGAAGACTCTATAAAGAACATCGTCTTCTGTTGGTGGTCGAGAAGGACTATGTCGGGCTTGTTTGCCTGCGAGCGTGGGGAACGAGTAGTTTCAGTAAATCCGGCATCTCTCGTTCTCGACAACGGACTCTATATCCCCTGGAGCGTATGGCAGTACCGGTGTCTCATCGATACCGTATGAGTGCCTTAAATGATAGTAGAGCACCCGTAGAGCCGCGTTGTGCCGATGGACGTAAGCCGTCCCAGCGTACGTCTTACACGCCGACAAGGGATGCATAAGCGTCTCTGGCGCCTGTCGGCAAGCTCTACAACGGGTGTCGGGTACATATACACCCATAACCGTTTTACGGTACACCAAGGTGCTGGAGACACCGTCCTCGCAAGCCATTATGAAGCCCTTAGTCTCCGACTTCAACCCACTAGACATTAGGAAAGAGAAGGTCGACTTCTCAGACAAGCCATGCTCTTCTAGATGTTTGTAGAAGATTCCATGCATTGGTTTATCTTTATGAAGTCTTAAGAGAAAGTCGTCTTCGGCAGTTTTAATGTGGGATTTTAATTCTGCGGGAGCAAGTTAGTAGGTGTTTATGCGATCCGAGCCAGGAGCTGCGAAATTCTTTGCGCCTTGTAAGGCGTCAAGAGTTTCTTCCGTGTTTATCGGATGACGCAATACATTCAAGTTAGGAGTCCTCCTACAAATGGACTCGAACTGGGCCAAGGCCGGAGTGTCTGCTGAGAGAGGTTTGGCTTATTCGTAAATGTCCCTCCAGAAGGCCTCCACGCGATCAACATTTGGCGGCTACTCTATGGCTGGTGACGGCTGTTGGAAAAGGCGAGAAGGTCTTTCATAGAACATTCTGTTCTGCTCCAGACCCCTCGCCCGCGCCACCAACGATCGTTTAGCAGCGATTAGCATCCGTATCCTATCAAGACAGTGTCGTTTGACAACAACCAATACTGCATGACTGAGTGTATGATGGTCGAGCCTCAACTCGTAGGCTATCTGGCGCACTCGGCGCGTAAAAGGCTTCCCAGCCGCTCTATATTCCATCACACACTGGATACGGGATGCTTCCTGGCGAGCCAACTGTATTTTCGCTTCCATTTGGCGCACCCGTCTCTGTGCTCTCTCAACAGGAGAGTCTGTCACTCTCCCCTGTCTAGCTGGCTTCAGAGCCGCAGCGTAAATTTCGCAATTGATGCTCCAAATGTCAGAGGCCTCCGATAGACGTTCACCCACAGACAGCCTCATCCTCTCTCTTCAAATCTGCCAGCTTAAAGGACCTTTCGTTCGTTCGTTCAGCCTGGTTAACAGGCCATCCGTCCGCCGAAGGAGCAGGCTGAGCTGGAGCACGAACATATCCCTGCCTCCGGAGGTACGATACATAATCTCGCAAATTCTGAGAGGTAAGCGTGCTACGCTTTGGGTGCATTTCACACCACCTCTCATACATGCGAGACATGTATCCCCTACGGCGCGGGCTACTGTTCTAGTAGCAGCTCAGCAGGTCATCCCTGAGCTCCGTCGTCCACCTCAAACGGTCCATGTCATTGCGGGGGTCGTCAACAGGGCAGTTCGAAGCACCGCCACCTTGCTCAACGCCGGCTTCCGAAACCGGCTCGGTGTGGGTGCTTTTCTTCCGGGTTGGTCGAACCCGAAGATAGGGCCCGTCAGGTGGTTGGCTTTAGGGCCCCCAGACGACATTTCCGGAGACAGCCGTCCAAATTGCCTCGTGAGGATGCACCTGCGAAAGTTGCCGGCTGGATTACATCCTTGGGCTTCGGTATACCCTGCGGAGTCGCCACGCACCGGATAGCCTACTGATGTTGGGTGGCTTCCTGCGGGTGTGTTATCAGCCGCCACTAACATGGAGTCAGACGCTGTCCGGAGTACCGCTCCTCACATGGAGATCTGTCGTGTCCTGGTTATTGAGGAATAGCCGATCCTTTGGATGCAGACGCTATTCGACCGTGCTAGTTTTGGTCCGCCCCGGGTATTTGATTTCCCCGGTACCACCCATATCTGGGAGGCGTTCCCCTATCCGCCACCTTGAGGAGGCACCATGAGGGGATCTAGCAACCCCTCGCGGTTAGTATCATAAAAACAAAAAGGTGCAGCTCGGGCTCCGACACACCGAGCTGCTGTTCCATTACCCAATGACTACTCCTCACACCGTGAGGTGAGCAATCACTGGGTCCGCGAATCGTGCGCCCTAAGTAGACGAAGGGACCCAAGGATGACTACCTTCTGCATTCTGGCGGCTAAGATGTGCGCCGCCGCACGGCACACCGGTATCTTGCGCAGTGCAGAGAGCAGCGTGTTCCTCATTCCACCTAGGGATCCAATGACCATAACCGCAGACTTACAGTGTAGTCTGGGCAGAGCCTGCGAAGTTGTCCGAGCAACTCCTGATATTTGGTCCGCTTTTCCTCCTCCTTAGAGACGATGTTCACCTCGGCAGGCGCCGAAAACTCTACAACGAACATCGTCTTCTGTTTGTGGTCGAGAAGGACTATGTCGGGCTTGTTTGCCTGTACAAGCTCGAGCGTGGGGAACGAGTAGTTCCAGTAAATCCGGCATCTCCCGTTCTCCACAACGGACTCTATATCCCCTGGAGCGTAAGGCAGCACCGGTGTCTCATCGATACCGCATGAGTGCTTTAATGTTAGCAGAGCACTCGTAGAGCCGCGTTGTGCCGATGGACGTAAGCCGTCCCAGCGTACGTCTTACACGCCGACAAGAGATGCATAAGCGTCTCTGGCGCCTGTCGGCAAGCTCTACAATGGGTGTCGGGTACATCTACACCCATACCCCTTTTACGGTACACCAAGGTGTTGAAGACGCCGTCTTGGCAAGCCATCATAAAGCCCTCAGTCTCCGACTTCAACCCACTAGACCTTAGGAAAGAGAAGGTCAACTGCTCAGACAAACCATGCTCTTCTAGATGTTTGTAGAAGATTCCATGCATTGGCTTATCTTTATGAAGTCTTAAGAGGAGGTCGACTTCGGCAGTTTTAATGTGGGATTTTAATTTTGCTGCAGGAAGTTCCGTAATGGACTGCTGACACCTCCGCTTGAAGTAGAGTGTGAGGCTGAGCTGGTCGGCTGCTCGTTTCGCTGCGCTAAAAAGAAAGGCTCCTTTTCCCGCATTCTCGTACTCTCGCACAAAGCGGATCAAGGGATCGGTGCTGTTCGTTACATAGCAGGCAGTGGCCAATACTACCCTGTTGTGCAGACGCTCCAAACTCAATAGTCCACGCCCTCCCAGGTGTCGCGGGAGGTATATTAGCGGGACAGAGGACTTAGGATGCAGGCTTCTCTCCGTAATCATCCTTTTGTGGGTCTTCGTGTCAATTTCCTTCAGCTCGTTCACTTTCCAGTGTATAGCACCAAAGGTGTATACTAACAATGGGGAGATTACTATTATTATTATTCTGATTTGCTAAGTTCATCTAGCATGATAGCGGTAGCAACAAGTGGTGACGGGCTGTGCCAAGTCAACACCTGTACTATTACTGGTCTGAATTTAGGAAGGATCTCACAATACTACAGGTCTTCAGGATGACGGATTTTTGGAATATTTTGTGTAGCTTTTCGTCCAGGCCTAGCTGGTGCAGGTGTGGTGTGAATGTGTTAGGTGTAAGGCCTGATACAGACATAATTAGGGGGACAATAACAGCTTTCTTTTGTTTCCAGAGTCGTTTAACTTCTGTGGCAAGGTCTGTGTATTTAGATATCTTCCCAGCGTAGGTGGTTTGAATATTCGTATCACTAGGGATAGCAATATCTATTAAATAGGTAACTTTGTCTGCTTTCGACTGAAAAACTATATCTGGTCTATTATTATTCACAAACACAAAAAGTGCAGCCCGCGCTCCGACACACCGAGCTGCTGTTGCATTACCCAATGACTACTCCTCACACCGTGAGGTGAGCAATCACTGGGTCCGCGAATCGTGCGCCCTAAGTATACGAAGGGACCCAAGGATGACTGCCTTCTGCATTCTGGCGGCTAAGATGTGCGCCGCCGCACGGCACACCGGTATTTTGCGCAGTGCAGAGAGTAGCGTATTCCTCATTCCACCTAGGGATCCAATGACCATAACCAGCAGACTTACAGTGTAGTCTGGGCAGAGCCTGCAAAGTTGTCCGAGCAACTCCTGATATTTGGTCCGCTTTTCCTCCTCCTTAGAGACGATGTTCACCTCGGCAGGCGCTGAAAACTCTACAACGAACATCGTCTTCTGTTTGTGGTCGAGAAGGACTATGTCGGGCTTGTTTGCCTGTACAAGCTCGAGCGTGGGGAACGAGTAGTTCCAGTAAATCCGGCATCTCCCGTTCTCCACAACGGACTCTATATCCCCTGGAGCGTAAGGCAGCACCGGTGTCTCATCGATACCGCATGAGTGCTTTAATGTTAGCAGAGCACTCGTAGAGCCGCGTTGTGCCGATGGACGTAAGCCGTCCCAGCGTACGTCTTACACGCCGACAAGAGATGCATAAGCGTCTCTGGCGCCTGTCGGCAAGCTCTACAATGGGTGTCGGGTACATCTACACCCATACCCCTTTTACGGTACACCAAGGTGTTGAAGACACCGTCTTGGCAAGCCATCATAAAGCCCTCAGTCTCCGACTTCAACCCACTAGACCTTAGGAAAGAGAAGGTCAACTGCTCAGACAAACCATGCTCTTCTAGATGTTTGTAGAAGATTCCATGCATTGGCTTATCTTTATGAAGTCTTAAGAGGAGGTCGACTTCGGCAGTTTTAATGCGGGATTTTAATTTTGCTGCAGGAAGTTCCGTAATGGACTGCTGACACCTCCGCTTGAAGTAGAGTGTGAGGCTGAGCTGGTCGGCTGCTCGTTTCGCTGCGCTAAAAAGAAAGGCTCCTTTTCCCGCATTCTCGTGCTCTCGCACAAAGCGGAGCAGGGGATCGGTGCTGTTCGTTACATAGCAGGCAGTGGCCAGTACTACTCTGTTGTGCAGACGCTCCAAACTCAATAGTCCACGCCCTCCCAGGTGTCGCGGGAGGTATATTCGCGGGACAGAGGACTTAGGATGCAGGCTTCTCTCCATATTCATCCTTTTGCGGGTCTTCGTGTCGATTTCCTTCAGCTCGTTCACTTTCCAGTGTATAGCACCAAAGGTGTATAATGACAATGGGACCGCAAGCATGTTTGTGGCAGCGACTTTGTTCTTGCCGGACAGTTCTGACGACCAGATCTGCCGGAGTCGGTGCAAATACTTGCGGCGGAGACACTCTTTGACCAATTGGACATGACGCTGCGCCACGCCAAGGCAGGTATAAGTATCTGCGGCATGCAGTTGTCGCAAGATGCTCCCATCAACGAGCTGTTCCTCATCTCCACTATCTCCGCTTCGTCCTTTCTTAAGATGAACCAATGCACATTTGTCTGTCCCGAACTCCATTCCGATAGCATGACTGTACTCCTGCACCACCCTCAGCGATTGTTGTAGTTCGCGTTGGCCGGAGGCATAAAGTTTTAGGTCATCGATATAAAACAGATGGGTGACCTTGTGCCTCCGGTTATTGGGCGTGCCACAGCTGTATCCTTTAGTATTTCTCAGCGCTATGGACAGAGGCAAAAGTGAGATGCAAAAGAGCAAGGGACTCAAGGGGTCTCCTTGGAAGACACCTCTTTTCAATGATACCAACTCGGTCTGAACCCGAGTTTCACCTGATGTTATAGTGAACCGGGTCTTCCAGGGTGGCATCAGTTGTTTGATGCATCCCACTATCTAATTATCGACCGAAAGACATTCCAGCAGCCGCACAATGAGCTCATGAGACGTGCTGTCGAATGCCTTGCGATAGTCAATCCAGGCCATAGAAAGGTTTCGCTTGTACTGCACGGAGTCCTGCGTGACACATCGGTCGATCAACAAGTTCTCCTTGCAGCCAGCTACTCCTTTCTTTGACCCTCTCCGTCCATACACGTCGAGAAATACAGGATTCACAGCTTGAAGGAGACGCATGTACAAGATTCTGGTGAAGAGCTTGTAACATGCGTTCAGACATGTTATTGGCCTGTAGTTTTGGGGATCAGACAAATCTCCGGTCTTCGGGAGAAGCACGGTTCGACCCTCGACAAACCAAGCCGGAATTGGCTGCTCCTGATTTAGCCACGAGGTAAAAGCTCTAGCTAAATGCCGGTGGCAACTGGGGAATTTTTTCCACCAGTAGGTGTTTATGCCATCCGGGCCAGGAGCTGCGAAATTCTTTGCGCCTCGTAAGGCGTCAAGAATTTCTTCCGTGTTTATCGGATGGCGCAGTACATTCAAGTTAGGAGTCCTCCTACAAACGGACTCGAACTGCGCTAAGGCCGGAGTGTCTGCTGAGGTCGTAGAACATTCTGTTCTGCTCCAGACCTCTCGCCCGCGCCACCAACGATCGCTTAGCAGCGATTAGCATCCGTATCCTGTCAAGACAGTATTGCTTGACAACAACCAGTACCACTTGACTGAGTGTATGATGGTCGCGCCTCAACCCGTAGGCTATCTGGCGCACTCGGCGCGTAAAAGGCTTCCCAGCCGCTCTATATTCCATCACACACTGGATATTGGATGCTTCCTGGTGAGCCAACTGGATTTTCGCTTCCATTTGGCGCACCCGTCTCTGTGCTCTCTCAACAGGAGAGTCTCTCACTCTCCCCTGTCTAGCTAGCCTCAGAGCCGCAGCGTAAATTTCGCAATTGATGCTCCAAATGTCAGAGGCCTCCGATAGACGTTCACCCACAACCTCATCCTCTCTCTTCAAATCTGCCAGCTTCAAGGACCTTCCGTTGTTATGCAAAGCCCTTCGGTCTCTGAAATCTCCAGGTGAGACGACTTGGTCGATTTCCCTCTCAGCGGGCCTTACCGGAGAACTTTCAGCCTCGTTAACAGGCCGTCCGTCCGCCGAAGGGGCAGACTGAGCTGGAGCACGAACATATCCCTGCCTCCGGAGGTACTATACATAATCTCGCAAATTCTGAGAGGTATGCGTGCTGTGCTCTGGGTGCATTTCACTCCACCTCTCATACATGCGGGACATGTATCCCCTACGGCGCGGGCTACTGCTCTCGTAGCAGCTCAGCAGGTCATCCCTGAGCTCCGTCGTCCACCTAAAACGGTCCATGTCATTGCGGAGGTCGTCAACAGGGCGATCCGATGCACCGCCACCTTGCCCAACGCCGGCTTCCGAAACCGGCTCGGTGTGGGTGCTTTTCTTCCGGGGTGGTCGAACCCGAAGATAGGGCCCGTCAGGTGGTTAGCCTTAGGGCCCCCAGTCGACATTTCCGGAGGCAGCCGTCTAAATTGCCTCCTGAGGATGTACCTACGAAGGTTGCCGGCTGGCTTACATCCTTGGGCTTGGTATACCCCTCGGTGTCGCCACGCACCGAATAGCCTCTTGATGTTGGGCGGCTTCCTGGGGGTTTATGAAAACAGCCGCTTCTAACATGAAGAACAGACGCTGTCGGAGTACCGCTCCTCACATGGAGATCCGTCGTGTCCTATTAATTGTGGAATAGCCGATCCTCTGGATGCAGACGCTATTCCACTGAGCTAGTTTTGGTCCACCCCGGGTATTTGATTTCCCCGGTACCACCCATATCTGGGAGGCGGTCCCCTATCCGCCACCTCGGGGAGGCGCCACTGAGGGGATCTAGCAACCCCTTATTATTATTATTATTATAGTTTATGAGATAATGTAGTGGGTCATCTTAAGTGCCCCACCCTGTACAGGATATCATCATACTCTAGGGTAAGAAAAAGCCTTTCATGAATACAACAAATTTTCTTGTTTGCCAAATTATCAGCTCCTCCCACACCCTGATTTCATCCTCTCCAAGCCAATTGGAAAGTGATCAGGTATCCCCAACCCGCTTAGAATTAAACTCTGAAAGAGTTCTGATATTGTTTAGTTTTTACATGCATGGCGACAGATACAGGCGAACAGACCGACAGACCCTGAAAGAAATCAGGAACATAATTCAAACGTCACTACTCTTAAACGTCAAAAAAATCACTATCAAAAACAACTGAAAATAACTGTGAATCCTTCCCCTCCACATAAATCATACGTCAGCCATATTGATATTTCGTCGAATGTTGGTTGCGTTACGGCTGTGCTACATCTTTGGAACAATTTTCTCTGGAGCTTTAATCAAGCATTATACAAATATACTGGGTGTTCGGCTTGAAATAGAAAAGTTGATGTAATTTCCGTTTAATCCGAAAGTGACACTTCAAAACTGTTGTCTGCCTCCGTGTACATTATATAAGCGCCGCACATTGAAAGAACCCTCCTACAGTTTGCCAGAAAGAAATCGCAGACAATACTTCTGGGCCACCCGGTATACTACAGCGCCAGCATTAGCACTGAACCTTGCAAATGGCAAATTGCATAAAGCCTAAATAAGGAAAAGACTACCCCGAAAGTCACATAGCTCTTAGATATAGTTTGGTTCAGCCTAATTCTTTTAAAAGCACGTATGGCTGTAACGAATTTATGACATAATATGGGATACACAATTGTATTGTCTGTAGCTTATGTTATTGTCAGTGACGTCATGATCTTTTTGCAATAATTTCCTTATGTATAGGCTGCTATTTCACATATATCTAACAAAACTTAGAGCTAATCTTTTATCATTGTTATCCATAGCTAATCATAATAATCGCCTTTCGCGTGAAAACTTGCCGTCGGCGTCGCCTGACATTTTATACAATCCAATATACGCTGAACTGTCTACACAGATCTCATAGCTCTCCGACTTTTCGCACCCATACAGCATGTGATTCAACTGCAGAGCTGGCAACGGCACTGGGTTCGAATACGTTGGCTTAAGATAATCGGCCGACAACGCTTAACAGGTGGTAGACCAAGAACATTGAGATAGGCACATGAAGCCCTAAAATGCTTAATTTTGAAGATACAGGGTATCAAAGTTTTACTTTTATTTTCGTTTTTTCCGAATTCTTTCGAAATACAATAGCACACCGATCAAAAATTACGTATCGGTTTTTTTTTTAAGGCGAGTTTTGCTATCATGAATAGAGGACGCCACCCACAGCACATTGAACTCATTTAAAATATCAAAACTCTTTTCCGTTCTGGTGCATCATTGTGATTATGAAAAAAATCGTTGCCTCGATACGTTTTACGTGAAAAGGTATAATTTGTTTGAATCTCTAGAGGTAACCGTTTTTTAGATAACCTTCATTGAAATTTCCAATGCGACTGAACTGTAAATTGCGATTGAAAGAATCACTGGTATTTCCGCACGATTGAATATTATGCTTAGACTTATACTTTTGCATCTGCCTAATATTAATTCGTGCCAGAAAACCGATAATTATTTCGATTACATTTTACAAGCAATTGAGATGCCATGGAAATTTTAATAAAGGTCATCTCGAAAACGGTTACTTCTACTATACCATTTTTACGCAACACATATTGAGGACACGATTTTTTTAATATTCACGTTGATGCACCAGAATGGTTTGTTAATTTAAAAGAGTTCAACGTGCCGTAGGTGGCGCCCTCTATTTAAATGTTAGCAGAACCGTGGTTGAATTTGGATTCCTCGCCTTAAAAACGTAATTTTAGATCGTTGTGGCATTTTATTGCGGAATAATTGAGAAAAAACAAAATAAAAGTAAAACCTTGACTTGAAAATTGAGCACATTAAGGCTTCATGTTCCTATCTCAATGTCCATAATAATATGAGGTCACCCTGAATAAACAATGAATTAACATTATCTTGAAGATTCTGGATTTCAAGATAAAAGGTGTCTAAGATTGGAGATAAAATTTGTTTTTTATCAATCTCTTAAACTTTAACGAGCGGTTTTTTAATTTGTCACTATTTTTCACTGTATTAAGAATCTAATTCACCACTGGCCAGACCCACGAAAATATTAGCAAAAAGGTGTACGCCACTGACCTTGAAAAAAATTGAATGCTCTTTATCAGATGAAACAGATAAAAACACATTTTTTTCTTTTAATTTTTCTTCATATCTTACGTTGTATTGAAATAAATAAATAAAAATCACTTCATTTCATCGGCTCATTTTTCGACGGGCTATGAAGTGGTTTTTATTTTTTTCCTCCAAAACAACATGGGATACGAAGAGACACCAAAAGACAAAAAAGTTGGGTTTTCATTTGTTACGTCTGAAAAACAATAATTATTTCTTCAAGAGCAGTGGCACACATTCAATATTTTCCGAACTTTGACCATGTATCTTGAATACCAGACTTTAGGACACATGTTGAGGTAATTTTTTCTACTTGAATTTGGGTCAGAAATGCGCCTTAGAAATTACGGCCTATCATTATTTAACAGCCGAGGATAACGTTCAGAGAAGAAACGTAAAATTGATTAGAAAAACAGGGGAATACAAAAGCGAAGACGTTTTTTTTTTTTTTTTTTTTTTTTTTTGTTTGGCACTAGGATCTAGTCCCATTAGCCAGCATCATATTATGTAATGGTTTTGAAATCGTAGTTTAACTGATTATGAATAATATAATAATAAAAAAAAATTTTTTTAATTAATAAGGCGAGAGTGAACGCCTACCGTGGGTACACCATCTGCGAAGATGTTTTGATACCACGCATTCTTATGATTCCAAACAACATGCCATTCGACTTTAAACGGTTGCAATTTTTATTGCGGCTTGCATTTGCAATGACGATAACTAAATCGCAAGGGCAGTCGTCGAACGTTTGTGGGATCAACCTTGATATTCCATGACATCCATCCCTCCATGACAAAATCATCATTATTTATTTACGCGCCTGAAAAAAAAAACAGAACATGCTGGATATCAAAAAGTATTTCAGTGAGCACTATGCTTTTCAGATAATCATTGTTTATTGCAGATTTAAGATCTATTTCACTAGGTATTCATAGCTAAGACGGGACAGGGTCTGTAGGGTCAGCTAGTATTAGTAATAAACCTTGCAGATTTCTCACTTATCAGCACGTGATCTACGAGTATTTGGTTTGTTTCTATTTTTCCACGTATCAACCACATCTCTTTATGTATATCCTTTCTTTTGAAATGTGTGCTCATAATTTTCAAGTTATTCTCTATCGCAAATGAGATTATTCTAAGGCCATTATCATTACCTTCTGTGTTTGCTTTCACTTCCTGTTATCTGTTTGTATAATAGTCTTTCCTTTTAAGTGATTTTCTTGCAAGGCCACTAGATACATTTTATATTTAGTAAGTTCCCATACCAATCTCCTTATTTCCTCGGCTTCTTGCAGGCCCCTGACATTCCACGTACCAATATTTATGAATAATTCCTCCTTCTCTTGTTTTCCCATGGTTAAATCTCCCCCCGCGTCCATAGCTTCAGTCGGCAAAGTTGCTTCTTTCATACTTTCTCCAGTGGTTAGTTTTTGTGTGTACTGCTTTTCTATACCTCCTTTGATGTCGTTCCGTTTCCACACTTGCCCATCTATAACTAATTTCATAAATCTGGGTTTTACCATACGCCCCTTTATTCCCTCATCTCTTGCTATTTTCCTTAAGTTCGCCTGTATTTCCCTTTCTCTTCTTCATAGATCATCGTTTATATAAATTACTCCTTATGTTCTCAATTTACTTTTATTTCTGATAACCTTGATTTTGTCCTCCGTAGCATTTAATTCTATAAGACAAGTTTTCTCACCGATTAGTCTTGCATGTTTTATGTCCACCTCAATACCAATGCTCTGATGAAGGAAATCTTCCACCTTCTTAGTTAAAATATTGGGATCTAGATTTTTATTTTTTTTATGTCCTAGCACATCTAGTCGCCTCCTTACATCACTGAGTTATTTTCGTAGGGATTCATTTTTAGCTCTTAATACTTCATTCTGTTGTCTTAGGGCATACATTTCAGCCATAATTTTACCTTCCTTCTCTTCTATCGATTGGTTCTTAGGGTTAGCTCCTCCAGAATATTCATAATTCATATTTATTCATATTCCTAATTCTGTCTAATTTTTCGTTATCCATTTTCGTACTCTCATCTGTTGAGTATTCGTCGCTATCCATACTTCCCTTCTTATTTCGTGCTCCAAGTCCCCAAGTCTGCCTCTGTATGCTACCCTGTGTGCGTTAGCTCGACGAAGCGACCCGCGCTGGCACGGCTGGTACTGAATTCCTAGCACTTGAATTAACGAATCACGTTTCACGCTCAAACGTTCCTGCTCGCTAGTTTCACCGCGATAGGTGCCTTGTTCGAGTCGACCCCTAGGAAACTCGGCACCTCTCGGTAGCCTTGCTTGCTAGTTTTGCTTTTAGCCTTTTAATTCACCTCAAAAACTACACCCTTTCAGAAATCATTCGCTTACTCCAGACCACTATATCTAAAGCACTCCACAAGTCACTCAATATAGATTTTCATTCAATCTAAATTCCTCCTTTTGGATGAATATGTAGGAGAGGTCAAGAGAAGCTAATGGAAAAAACTTCTGTTAGAATACTGAAATTGCCTCTCGAGTGTGCGAAGCTCCAAGAGTCATGGCCCGCAATCCAAGTAATGCTATGGCCAAAAGGAGATGGCTCGCACACGGAAGATGTAGAAGACACAGTGGCGTTCCTACTCACTGCGCACTTTCTCGGATCGTCAGAGATTCAAAATGTTGACACACGGAAAAATCATATAGAACGGCAAACCTCCCGAGCACGAGCTTGTCGCGAGGATTGTGTCTGCGCCATCACGTTCTTTAAATCATTTAAGGCACCTGTGGCTGACGGAATTTAGCCAGCCGTGCTACAGCAAAGCGACGATATAATCGCCCCAAAGCTTGTGCGTCTCTTCAGACTAAGCCTGGCCACATATATCATTCCTGCGCTTTGGGAAATGTCTAAGGTGGTGTTTATTTCCAAAACCAGGAAGACCATCTAATGCCGCTACAAAGGCTCACCGACCGACAAGCCTTATGGCATTCCTTCTCAAGACTACGGAAAAGGTGATATATAGACACATATGGTTTACGGATGTAGCAACAAATCCCTACACCCTAACCAAGATGCCTATAAAAGTGGAAAGTCCTGCGAAATAAGCCTACACAGTCTTATGTGGAAGATCTATCAGGCCATTACATGCAAAGAAATAGGACTGGCAGTGTTTCTGGACATGGAGGGAGCATTTAATAACACGAGCACTGGCTCGATAATGTCAAAGCTGGAGTCCAGATATACTGAAATTACAATCACTAGGTGGATTGGAAACATAAAACGGAAATGCGGAAACATCCTTGTCTGGTGATATACGGGAGGTGAACTAACTCTATGTCTCTAAATCATGTGAACCGATAAACTAACTTGGGAAAGCCACATAGAGAACACCATGACATCAGATTGTCGTTACGACGATGATGCGAATAATCGGTTGTACCTGGAGTTTAACCCCACCGATGTTGAACTGGCCAGGGTAATCAGACCACCTTGCTTTGAAATATACCACGATACTTGACAACTTGCGATGCGACATATTTGAGATGCCACCCGACAAAATGCAAAAAGTCGTGGAGACCGAGATCCCTTATAAGGGCAACCTAATTGACAGATCAAGAAGGGCCCTAGGAGAACCTCCACATATGTTGAATGGTATCACCTGGAGACTTATGGCTTCAAAAATTCATAAGGTGCAGGCGAAGGCAGGAAGGAATGTGAGTATCCGCCTAGGCAAGCTAGCTACCGTTTTACAGGCAGAAATAGCCGCAACTTTGGAATGCGGCAGAATATGCATCGATAAAGGATACAGTGAAAACATTATCTAAATAAACACAGACAGCCGGGCGGCTCTGGTGGCTTTGGTAAATAACCACTTAACTTCAAAGATAATGTAGGACTGTCATAATACCCTAAAGCTGTAACCGTTAAATGTATGCATAATTGCGTATCTTTATTTTTGTTCTTTTATCTAGGAATTTATATCTCTCGTTACTAACCCAGTGTATGACTACGACCGCTACCTAATTTCAGAATTGGATTTCATATCTAATCCTCGTACCGTGTCTTAGGTGCTCCATGTAATAATCTCACGTATATGTAATCTTATATCCAGGAGTGTCCGATAGATGCCGACGACATAAAAATTAATACTAAACCATAGATAGAATTAACAAGCACCCGGCGGCGACAGAACAACAATTGGTTTCGACAACCTTTACGTAAACGGTCTTGAAGAAAATAAAAGTCTGAATTTCTATTCCACTATACTCGGTCCACCGAAGAAAAAGAGCGCAAAAAATTCATGGTGTTCACGTGCTCTCGATATTTGCGAGACCTGTTTACACGGTAACCACCGACGCGACGGTAACAGTCTTCCCAGGAACGGCAATTGGACGGTATTATACAATAGTGACGTGAGCCACCGATCTGTTGTTTTGAGAAAATTAGCTGTGTATTTGATTCTTCAGGAAAGGTGGCCAGTTCTCCAAATTTGTCGGTGCAAGGCGTGCGCTTAGGCATTGGCATTTCCAAGTGGTGTAGGCTTGCCTCTGACCAAGTCACGAGAACTCACTCTTTGCTCACCTGTGTAACCGTTTCTCCGCTGGATGGATATTAATGAATTTATTCGTTAGATTATTAGTTTGCCAATATGGAATAGGAACTTGCCCACAGATGTTGCCAAAATGTGAACAGTGGTTTAGGATATTTATGCTCAATGTAGAATGAAACGTCCAAGTTTTGGTATCAAATGAACGATTATAACCAAAATTGTGTTAAATTCCTTATGGCACAACGCCATCCACATCGTGTTCGTTTCAAGAGGCGGTCTGCTGTGGCACCGTACATTATTAATGTACGGTGGCTGTGGTGTGAGCTTGACTACGGCCAGGCGACAAGAATTCACTCATTTTGCGCGTGATCACTCCTTTTCTTCGCTGGACAGAGAATAGTAACATCAAATAGGTATACTATGCTTCCTCAAGATCTAACTAGCTGAAAAACACATCCTAACTAATAGCTTCATTTGAACCATTGAACGGTCACTATAAAAAGCTTTAACCTGGATTTAAAGACGAGTAGTAGTCACTGCAGATTGATTAATTTTGACGAAAAACAGCGGATGCCCTACAGCACCAAAACAATCTGACTCTCGGCAGAAACGAATTGCGCACGTTTAGTTTTTGCAACCGAAAGTGGTCAAGGTCATTTTCTCATGCAACTATACAAGGGGCGCTGAGTAAACCGCTCCAAGAGCCTCATGGACATAATGGATATTTTCAAAAAAAGGCGAACCCCTAGTAAACCTATGGTGTGACCTTTCCGATACAATGAGCTGTATACATACTCATCACCAGCGCTGCGAATGCGAAACGTCTGAACTACGAAATATTCAGTGATCAACTTACGGTGTCAGATGACGTCCATCTATTTTTGTGTCTTTTGGGGTACTTATGATAGAAGCAAGCTATAGGCAGATGTCACTGGGCGTCCGTATATCTGGACGCCCAGGGCCTAGATTACAATATTTAAACAAAAAATTATCGCTTCAAGGCAACATTTTTTCCAAACACAGCTATATCTAATAGCATTTTCGACTTACTGCACTGATTTTTAACTACGATTGCACTACAGTGCACATTGAAAACTCGTCTGGTGTTCAGAAGTGCAATAAATCTGAACTGGTAAGTCGAACATACACCAAATTTCAGTGCAATTGAAGTAACTGTTCTGTCAGTCAACTGGTGACAGTTTGATGACATTTTGCATCCCGAGCCGAGAGCTCAATTTCATTCTATGGTGGTTTTGGAATTTGAATAGTTTGAATCCGCCTTGTTTATTGTTTATGTAATCATTTATTGATTTATCGACATAAAACCTAACACCATTTTGTGTAATGTGGCTTTTGCACCACCCTACAGGCTTGCCCACTAAGAACGAGTACCGTTCTATATCGGTAAATACTTATGTATATCTCGTTATATCTCTTCTTCCGTCAGTTTATGAACAACATCTCAACAAACATACGTATTTTTGGGACACACGCAGCCTTTGCAATTTAACTAGATATGCTTAAATTCCCTCATCATCCGAAGATGATGTTCGCAGTTCTTTCCACTGACAATGTATCTGTTCTTTCAACTACACTTCCCGTACCTTCCGTAACTTATCCTAGCATCCATATGTATACTACCCCACTACCCAGTATTTGATTGAAAAAATTATTTTCTTTGACAAATAAAATAGGTTATAATTAATATTTTAGACGTCAAAAATGCACTGAAATCTCCACGAACTCAGAGAGTCCGTGGTGATAATTTGCACCCAAGTGCAATTGAGCGGATAAGTCGAAAACAAAAAACCACACTAGTTTTGCACTCAAATATAAGACAAACATAATTTTGACACTCAGTTCCTATGAGTGCAGTGATAGGGCAATAAGTCGGAAACGCTATAAACCTAGCTATCAAACTTACATCACCATCATGTTCCGAAGCTTATACGCCGGCTGAAGACACAACACAGATAGTTTGTCAAACTTCTGAAACTGTATCTCGACTCAAGGGTGCTTATTTATATTTTCCCGAAAATATGTTTTTGTCGGGTTTTGCCTGGCATATGTTATAATCCATTAGCTTATCGAGTGATATTGTTTGATAAGAACTGCATATGGGTAGCATATCGCCACACTTCATAGCTAAAGTAATTTTTCCACTATCGTCACTGAACATAAACATTTCTACACCAGCTATAATAACAGAACGTGAGCAGTTACACTCTCAACTCTGAACCAGTTGCCAGCTATAATGAAGTAGACCGAACGACGAAATAAAACGGATTTCATGGTATGGGGATAGAACACGGATAGAATGACGCTTACTATTCAATAAGTATAGGTTAAAAAACTAAAAAACACGCTTTTAGAGTAAATTTTTCAAATAAGCTTAATAATGAACGAAAAATATAAGTATAATTGCGAAAAAATCGTTGGGCGCTCGATTTTCGGAAAATGGGGCATATACGCCCACGCTTTTTTAACAATAATACTAGCATTTTTTGTTTATTATTGTTTAAGCTAATTTTAAAAATAATTTTTAGTTTTTTAGTTCGATGTTCTTTAAAAGCATGTTTTTTAGTTTTTTTAAACTACACTTATGTTTGATTTTTTAGTTAACTTTACCATTAAAGCGTATTTTTTATAGTTTCTGTAAACTGTATTGTAGGATGTAGAGATAATAAAATAATAGAATAGAATAATTGAAGATACTATAAAATTCCAACGTAACACTCTGTACCATAAAATTTGTTTTACGAGGGTGATACGGAAAGAACTCAGATACTCTCGAATACCCAAAATATTGAAGAGACCACTTACTTGGTGAAAAGACGACAGGAAAGGTCTGCTGGACAAGAGGTAACGACAACAGTCGGAGATGGGCCGGTATTTTGAAAACGCTCATGAGCAACTTCCACATTCAGCCGCCACATTACATGCACAGTATTACTGTTATGTTAGTCTGCTCTGTTACTGATATTACCTCCCAATCAATGCTGAGAGACCCAGGATGCTCTCGAACTACATCAGAGGCTTCGAACATAGCTTGAGGATGATCTCAGTATTTTCTAAGATATAAGGCGCAGTCCTTCAGTACCGCCACTTTGGTACTCGTTATATGTGACCATCAGAGGAGAGCGCAGTCACAAAGGTGCCACATGGACGGCAAAAGTGTCTCTTGGCTGCACAACTGACCACACCCGCCACATCGATTTACGGTGCCTTACCTACGGATGTGACTCGCAACTCATATCTGCTTAGTGATAGATCTATCTAGGTACGCACCTCTACGAATAAGTGAAGACTTTGACCTGTAAACATGCCCTACAAGTGACACAGGCAGAACTAGTGCAATCTACCTCCCATATCATGGAGAACGGCGGCTTCCAAGATATAAATCCATGAATCCAATGGACGGACAGTTTTCTAGCCTTATAATTGTCTAATATATCTTTTTCCCAGGCCAGTCAAGTACGCCAGCTAGTGATTAATGCGGATATGATGAGGTGTTTATATTATTAAGCACCCCTACCGTGCTCCTCAGGAACCATGTGATTGTACCCAACTGTTTCAACTTTATCCCAGGTTATATTAGGGAGTTGAGTCAGTACCTCAGGTCATACTAGAGAGACGATGAGGTGTTGAGTAACCTCTATCGTACTCCCCAGCAATCAAATAGTCATACCTAACTGTTACTAAATCCCAGGTCATATTAGGGAGTTAAACAGTACCCTAGGTCATATAAGGGGGTCCTCTAGATCAATTAAGGTAAGGGGCTTGAGTTAGGTAGGTACGCCACTGCTACTGATTACTTTGGAGAGGGTGAGGTATTGCGAGTAATATATAAGTATCCTCCACTCTGCTCCCCGTAATTTCATGAGCATACCTAACTATTTCAGCTTGATCCCCGGTCATATTAGGGAGTTAATACAGTACCCCTGGTCATATTAGGGTGTTTTCCGCAGAGATTCCCGTTAGCTACCTTGTATCTCTATATTTCAATCAGTTATAGCTTCAAAGCAATGGTTAAAATATGCATGCAATGATATACGGATAAATGCAGAAATATAATACAAAAGGACCGTTCATAGGTGCTCGGTCCTATCTTTATTGAGTGCCATAGAAAATAAACACATGATACCTAACTTTAGTAAACATAGGCGGGTACTTACATGGTGAGTGTCGTGCAGAATTATGGTTGAGATAAAGTATGCTTACAGTATTTATTGATCAATGTCTATACCATAATCATTACCAGTACTGCGTAAACGATACTTAAAACTGCCGACGTTTCTGAATAAATTTCACGAAATTATCAGCTCCTAAACAGTCGGATGTCACACCCTTCAAGCTCTCGTCGCGCTTTGGTGTACTATTAACGAAAGGTGACGTCAAAGTTCCGCACCGTTAGTTGCACTTGGCTATGCACGACGCGTTCGTCACATGACATGTTACAGTGTAAGACAGCAGTGCGCAGAGTTGCAGTCACTATCACACAACCGAAAAAATTCAACGACTATATTTCCAGGAGCACAGCAAATCATATTTATCTGAGGTAGGCAGCTATGCGGACCCGTGTGGGGGCGGGTTAGAATATCTCCCATTGTATATCCTGCGTGTCGTAAAAGGCGACTAAAAGGAACCGACCTACTGTCGGTATAAACAGTAACCTCTTCTCAACCAACAGCTTTGGGTGGACGAGTTGAGAAGAGTCAGGACACCTTCTTGTCCTTGGGGTGAGAAATTGCCCCTAAAGGCGCATGAACCAGTAGATGCTATCTGGTCAACGGCATGAGGATGCAGAAAGCAAATGGGAAACGACTGCATTAAAGATCTTAAAGATATCCCAAGAGAAACTCGTAAAATGAGTAAATGCATTTTACGAGTTCACAACATGTCTGTTAAGACATTGTGACTATGCTGATGATGATGATGATGATGATGATGAGGCAGCTATGCCAACTTGACGGATTTTACGTTAGATGTCGAATTTTTGCGAATTGTGAAGCTAATAAAAGCGTGTTGAAGGCGTGTTAAAAAATGAAGTCAAGCTGATTGAGTCAGTACTTCACACACATTACGATGATACTAGTTTATTATTTTCCCATAGCATTAAGCTTTAGTCTGAGATCCCCTTGCAACCAAATTATCGCCAGCCCCCCCCCCCTCTCCTAAAATTTTTTTATGCCGCTAGGTCTTTCCTTTACAGGTCAATGGACAGCCTATTATCAATAATACAAACTATTTAGTTTTACAACCCTAAGGGTCAGAAACCCCTAAAACATCTAAAAACGAAGTTTGAGCTGTTTTCCTATTTTTAGTTTTTTGATTATTGCTACGCTGCCTCTGACACGACCTCTAACAACCATACGTCTTCTATCCTCACCATAGTAATAATACTGTGTCAGAATTTCATTAGTCCCTTAGTGACGGTAATAGGCAATGTTCGGATGGCCCTAAAAAGGTGATTTATGTCGCTAGGTCTTCCTTCACAGGTAAATGGACAGCCTATTATGAATACAGTAAATTCTTCAGTTTTTCAACCCCACCAACCTCCTCAATTTCACCCCCACCCAAAAAAGTTTGAGCTGTTTTTATATTTTTAGTTTTTTTATTATTTCTGCGCCGCCACTGGCACGATTTATAAAAGCCATACGCATTTTCCATCCTCGCTACGGTAGTAATACTGTGTCAAAATTTTATTAAAATCAATTGAACAGTTTCCTCGTTACACAATACAGAACGATCTAAAGCAATACTCGCATACGGTGTATACATCTATACCATATCCACCGAAGAAAAAGAGCGCAAAAAATTCATGGTGTTCACGTGCTCTCGATATTTGCGAGACCTGTTTACACGGTAACCACCGACGCGACGCGACGGCAGTCTTTCCAGGAACGACAAATGGACGGTGTTAAGCAATACTGACGGGAGTCACCGATCTGTTGTGAGAAAATTAGCTTTGTATTAAGCTGCCTTCTGGACTGGACTAGTTAAAAAACACTCTTATTATAATTTTTTATATCCAAATAAAATTAGGAAAAAATTACCAAACCAGACATAAGATTTATTAGCAGGAATGGCCCACCTATGTACCCAAATAAGCTGAAGTACGCCGAGTTTAACAAAGTTGTTTCTGAATCTGAATCACGACCACTTCTCCTAAGATGTTTTCAAAATCTTGACTTTGGAGATTCTTTCAAATGAGAGATGATTATGCAAAATGTGAATGAGCTTGGAGGCCAGCTTAATATTGTGACCATCGTAGGATTTTTACCATACGAGTTTCTTAACAGGAGCATGTTTATTCGTATTTACATATTTACGTGAGCAGGAACCAACTTGCTTTTGCGTACTCATCCTAGCTTCATATTCTCAAATATTCAAAATTCAAATATTCAAAATACCCCTACCTGGTCTGCCGACGAATATACCTTCAAGGAATACGTTCAACCTGATCTTGTACAGTTTTGATATCATATTTCATCTAACAATCCATACTAGCGACTTATAGTTTTTCAGTAATGGTGTATATCTAACATATTGTGGATTATAATACTGCTATATTCATCCATCGGAGAAACAGGGCACAAAAAGATGTGATGTTCATATTTATGTGTTTTCGATGTTTGGCAAACCTGTTTAGACCACAATATGACCGCGGCCATATTATGAGGAGGCGTCAACAAACAGCCGTGTATTTGATTCTTCAGAAAAGGTGGCCTGTTCTGCCTGCCTGCGCTTAGGCATTGGCATTTCCAAGTGGTGTAAGCTTGCCTCTGACCAAGCCACGAAAACTCACTCTTTGCTCACCTGTTTTCCCGTTTCTCCGCTGGATGGATATTAATGAATTTCTTCATTAGATTATTGGTTTGACAAAATGGAATAAGAATTTGCCCACAGATGTCAAAATATGAACAGTGGTTCAGGACATTTATGCTCAATGTGTAGAATGGAACGTCCTTGATTTGGTATCAAATAAACGATTATAACAAACATTATCTGAAAGTCCTTATAGTACAACACCCTCCACTTAAGCCGTTGACTGTGCCAGCGATCGCAGCTTCCATGTTTGAGGAAAAGCCGCGCCGCTGAATAAAATAAGACCATCACATATTAGATTTTCAAGGAAAGATGGCATGTTCTCACTCATGGGACTCCATTTAGGTTTATTCTGCAAGTGTGATGCACGCATTGGAGTGGGTTTGAGCGTGTCATTTCAGGTTCGCTCCTGTTTCATCGCGTTTCGTTGTGTTTCAAATTATATTGCATTCTACTTTGCTGTCTATAGCTGAATTTCTTGTCTGTTTTTATTACAAGCAAGTGAGTACTGACATTTTATTGTAGCTGTTTTAATGATATTGCTTCTGACAAAATCAGATTTAGTAGAATATTTCAAAAATAAATTAAAAAAAGATGAACTTCAAGTACTGAAATCATTTCAGATATGGATCAGGGTCATTGTAATCCTGGCCCATCACAAATTAGTTCCTCTCCGAGAAAACGCCAGAAAAAGAACCATTTGACAGTATCAGGGAAGACTACGATAATAATTAATATATACAAAACCTACCAACAAACGCATCCAAGTTCAAGTCAAAACGCATGTGTATCATTTGTTTAGAGTGCATCTGGTAGTATATATTTTATGTGGTAACTTTTAGATGAAGTTTTAGGCCCGCTTTTTCAAAGTGTGATTAAGCACAAATTAAAGTTAATCTTGAAATTAGCGCAGAATGTGCGTTTTTGAATTGGCAGTTAATTCATAATTTCCTCGCAACTGGGGATTGATTACAAATTAAGATAATTAGAGGTTTTAGTTATGATTACCAGGAATAATTATTAATTAAAATAGATTTGATAGTTAATTGTCAGAAGTTACGATATTCTGATAACCTATAATCGCTGTGATCTTTCGATTTCAATATGGATTATGACATAAATGCCCACTCAAGTGATGAAGAACAAACTTAAGCTTGGTGTTTCGTTTCAAATTGTTATATTTGATATTTATAACTTTATCAACGGAGTCTGCTCTAATGAGTTTTCTACCATGGTTCCGCTCCTCGCACAACCTGTTAGATGCACCCTTAGCAGCGCTGCCTCCCATTACAACGCAGTCCTTGTCCATACGTCGAAAACTCACCGCTCCTTTGTGCCTAGAGTGTTTAAAATTTGGAACAGTCTACCAAGATACATTTTTCCCGTCTGTGAACGTTAGTCTGTTCTAGACTCGAATCAACAAACTATCCCTAATTCTGTATAACAGTCGAGGTATATACTGGTATTTAGGCTTAGCCTTCGCGATTGCTTAGGTGTACAAAAAATTCATCCAAACATATCAAAACAATCATGACATCATTGAGGAATTTGCAAAACGTGATAGAAGAATCGAATTATATTAAAAATAAGCAAGATTTAAAGAAATCGCAGCAATAAGTGATAAATAATTTATATTTTCATTTTTGCATTAGCTACAGTATGAAACAGTTCTACCTGGATCATTCAAATTACTGGGTCATGATCAGGATCAACATCAGGATTAATCTCAGTTGATAAATAAATAAAATTTATCACAATTTCAGTCAAGTCAATTTATTTATCATGTATTTTATGTTCGAGAGTATTTGTGCTAGACCAATTTATTGTGAAAAAATGAATTTCAAATAAGCTTGATTTGGATAATAATTAATTAACATACTGTATCACGTTTCTCGATATTTATATAACATCACTGCTCACGGTGTTCGTTTAAAGAGGCGGTCTGGTGTGGTGTAAGTTTGCCTACGGCCAATGACAATAAGTCCTTTGGTCTCTGTAATAGGCAAGGTAATGTTCGGATGGACCTAAAAAAGTTGTTTATGTCGCTAGGTCTTCCTTCATACGTCAGTGGACAGTCTATTATGAAAGCAACACATTTTTCAATTCTACAACCCCCCACCCCCCAATTTCACCCCCACCCAAAAAAAGTAGAAAATGATCAGGAACCCCTAAAATGCCTGAAATCGAAGTTTGACTACACCTTCAGAGAGAAAGTCAGATTGCTGCGTAAAGATGTGAGGAATAGAATTTACACGAACAGCAGAAGTTAAGTGAAAACACAACTGCAATGTCTTTAAAACATTGAAAAATTCCTAAGAACCAATTTACCGAAATATATGAAATACATATAATATTTCACATTTAGAAAACAATTTACAACCTGTTGGTTACATTTTATCACCATGTGGTATGGTTAGTCGTAAATGATTGGATGATTTACGACTAATCACGTGGTGTTACAGTGTAACCAATGACGGAATGTTCGGACCTGGTACGAAGCAGAACAGTTAAGGACACGCGCTGTTCAAATCGCTCTAATTAGTATTCAGTAAATAGTTGAAATATTATTTGAATCCACACCACGATATCCACAACACATAATGGCATCGAACCGTGAGTATAGCCATTCAACAACGGTTTGCACATACGTGTAATTGAACGGAATTTACTATCGCAATGCATTCTAAATTCCTCCGCATTTCTACGTTTGACAACAAAAGTCGTCCGGCTACTCAGAGAAATATTTATTTTTTGTAAGACAAACCACCTACAATTTTCTCGGACAAAGGACAGGGTCGCATCCAGTAATGTAACAGCGTACTAAAATCAGATTAAAATAACGTTGAAGAAACATAGCCTCCACGAGTAGCCAATCAGAAACCCTTACTACGACTACAAATACTTATACAAACATACTCAGATGCTCTCAGTAAACCAAAAAACCGAAGTTCTGACCAAACAAGTACCTTCAAATACCCTACTAATGAACAGGTTTCTTGATTAGAATTTCTGCTCTAGGATATCTAAGGGCAAAAGCTGTGTGTACTTGACCTTGTTGACCTATTTATGAACAAATATGGTAAAATCACGGTACAAGGTGAAGTAGTATAGGCAAGACGATAAGTCACACTTTGTTCAAGAATCACTGGAAATCATGCACGAGAACCAAAAATATAGAGTATTATCCTCTTTTTTGACAGTCAAATACGTTTTAAGTGCAAACTTCCTGGTAATATTGAACCTCAGCGTCCAAAAACTACCCTGCCATCCTCCACACATCTGTTACTTCTATTACTCCAGCATCGTGAACACAACCAGAATCACCAACTATAGACATAATGGCTCTTCTCAGCAGCATATCTAAGGTTATGGTCATTGACACACAGCTCCTGAAATACCTGGACAACAATAAAATCATAAATCATCGCTGGTATGGCTTTCGTAAGCACAGGTCTACGGGTAACGTCATCGTCACTCACTTGTGGAACAGAGCAATTGAAAATCATGCCGAATCCCGTGTTGTTGCACTTGCAATATCGAAAGCCTTCGACAGAGTGTGACATGAGAGACTTCTGATCAAGCGTGCTGATTATGGACCTGGTCTGCGCTAGTGGTTGAATAACTTTTTGTACGACCGATCTCTATTTGCACATCAACGATCTGCTGGAAATAGCATCCAATCTATAGCTTCGTAGTCGACAGTACATTAATATCGTGCATGGAACTAAGCAAGCCACTATCATCCCAAGAGACGGTACGTCGGCGACAGCAGCATGCCTCAAAGATCAACTTAGATATCAAAACAATTGTCGAGTGGGGATTAGTAAATAAAGCACAGCGCAATGTACAGAAAATTCAGGCAGCAACACTTGACAAAGAAGTCTCACGTTGACTTATCAACTGTGGAAATAGGGTCGCCCAATAGTCAAGTCACCTTCCGTCAAGCTTTCGGGCATCAACATCAACAATAACATATGTCCTAGCACGACCACGTTGTCAGTATGGCTAGAACGGCATCCCAGAAGCTTAGAGTTTCGTACCGTTGTAGGAAGCAATACACACCAGAGCAACTGATGCTGCTCTACAAGGCACAGATCCGACCATCGCTGGAGTATTGCTCCCGTGCATCAGAATGCGCTCCGAAGCACTCTCTAAAGCTTCTGGACACTAACCAGAAAAGAGCAATTAGACTAATCGATACGCCTAACCTCACAAAGGACCTGCACAGCCTGGAACATCGAAGACAGGTGGCTGACCTGTCTCTGCTTTACAGAGTCCATAAACGGAAGATGTTCCAGTGAGCTCTCCCAGATAATAACATCAAACTGCGTCCGAACACTAGAGAGGCTCTGAGAGCTCATCCTTACGAGGTTGAGGTCCCTACTCCCAGGATAATGCCTCTTCAGCATTCCTTCTTTTGGAAAACTCCGACGCTGTGGAATAAGCTGCCGAGGAATTTGTTTCCCGACGGCTACAACCTGCAGCGTCTCAAATCTAACGTGCCCCAAGACTTATCCTCTTGCAACACTCTTACAGCGCCACAGGCTTTCAGCCTTTTCGGGATGCTGACCATAAAAAAAAATCTGGATTTGCATGGTCGCAAATCCATAAATTAATCCAAATTGATACATTCCTTTTTTACTTCCCATACCTATAGGTGAGGGCAGTATTGTGATAGCGAGAATTTTGGATTTTGAGATAATACGCTTTTTGGGCGTCTTATAATGTCTACATAATGAAAATCCACGTCACTCATTTCCGTCGGGCTCTCTGTCTGCCTGTCGGTCTGTCGGTCTGTCGGTCTGTCGGTCTGTCGGTCTGTCGGTCTGTCGGTCTGTCGGTCTGTCGGTCTGTCGGTCTGTCGGTCTGTCGGTCTGTCGGTCTGTCGGTCTGTCGGTCTGTCGGTCTGTCGGTCTGTCGGTCTGTCGGTCTGTCGGTCTGTCGGTCTGTCGGTCTGTCGGTCTGTCGGTCTGTCGGTCTGTCGGTCTGTCGGTCTGTCGGTCTGTCGGTCTGTCGGTCTGTCGGTCTGTCGGTCTGTCGGTCTGTCGGTCTGTCGGTCTGTCGGTCTGTCGGTCTGTCGGTCTGTCGGTCTGTCGGTCTGTCGGTCTGTCGGTCTGTCGGTCTGTCGGTCTGTCGGTCTGTCGGTCTGTCGGTCTGTCGGTCTGTCGGTCTGTCGGTCTGTCGGTCTGTCGGTCTGTCGGTCTGTCGGTCTGTCGGTCTGTCGGTCTGTCGGTCTGTCGGTCTGTCGGTCTGTCGGTCTGTCGGTCTGTCGGTCTGTCGGTCTGTCGGTCTGTCGGTCTGTCGGTCTGTCGGTCTGTCGGTCTGTCGGTCTGTCGGTCTGTCGGTCTGTCGGTCTGTCGGTCTGTCGGTCTGTCGGTCTGTCGGTCTGTCGGTCTGTCGGTCTGTCGGTCTGTCGGTCTGTCGGTCTGTCGGTCTGTCGGTCTGTCGGTCTGTCGGTCTGTCGGTCTGTCGGTCTGTCGGTCTGTCGGTCTGTCGGTCTGTCGGTCTGTCGGTCTGTCGGTCTGTCGGTCTGTCGGTCTGTCGGTCTGTCGGTCTGTCGGTCTGTCGGTCTGTCGGTCTGTCGGTCTGTCGGTCTGTCGGTCTGTCGGTCTGTCGGTCTGTCGGTCTGTCGGTCTGTCGGTCTGTCGGTCTGTCGGTCTGTCGGTCTGTCGGTCTGTCGGTCTGTCGGTCTGTCGGTCTGTCGGTCTGTCGGTCTGTCGGTCTGTCGGTCTGTCGGTCTGT
The DNA here is from genome assembly GCA_951848785.1 of Callosobruchus maculatus. NCBI lineage: Eukaryota > Metazoa > Arthropoda > Insecta > Coleoptera > Chrysomelidae > Callosobruchus > Callosobruchus maculatus. Next base: position 3,983,336 of record CATOUR010000045.1, read on the forward strand.
CGGTCTGTCGGTCTGTCGGTCTGTCGGTCTGTCGGTCTGTCGGTCTGTCGGTCTGTCGGTCTGTCGGTCTGTCGGTCTGTCGGTCTGTCGGTCTGTCGGTCTGTCGGTCTGTCGGTCTGTCGGTCTGTCGGTCTGTCGGTCTGTCGGTCTGTCGGTCTGTCGGTCTGTCGGTCTGTCGGTCTGTCGGTCTGTCGGTCTGTCGGTCTGTCGGTCTGTCGGTCTGTCGGTCTGTCGGTCTGTCGGTCTGTCGGTCTGTCGGTCTGTCGGTCTGTCGGTCTGTCGGTCTGTCGGTCTGTCGGTCTGTCGGTCTGTCGGTCTGTCGGTCTGTCGGTCTGTCGGTCTGTCGGTCTGTCGGTCTGTCGGTCTGTCGGTCTGTCGGTCTGTCGGTCTGTCGGTCTGTCGGTCTGTCGGTCTGTCGGTCTGTCGGTCTGTCGGTCTGTCGGTCTGTCGGTCTGTCGGTCTGTCGGTCTGTCGGTCTGTCGGTCTGTCGGTCTGTCGGTCTGTCGGTCTGTCGGTCTGTCGGTCTGTCGGTCTGTCGGTCTGTCGGTCTGTCGGTCTGTCGGTCTGTCGGTCTGTCGGTCTGTCGGTCTGTCGGTCTGTCGGTCTGTCGGTCTGTCGGTCTGTCGGTCTGTCGGTCTGTCGGTCTGTCGGTCTGTCGGTCTGTCGGTCTGTCGGTCTGTCGGTCTGTCGGTCTGTCGGTCTGTCGGTCTGTCGGTCTGTCGGTCTGTCGGTCTGTCGGTCTGTCGGTCTGTCGGTCTGTCGGTCTGTCGGTCTGTCGGTCTGTCGGTCTGTCGGTCTGTCGGTCTGTCGGTCTGTCGGTCTGTCGGTCTGTCGGTCTGTCGGTCTGTCGGTCTGTCGGTCTGTCGGTCTGTCGGTCTGTCGGTCTGTCGGTCTGTCGGTCTGTCGGTCTGTCGGTCTGTCGGTCTGTCGGTCTGTCGGTCTGTCGGTCTGTCGGTCTGTCGGTCTGTCGGTCTGTCGGTCTGTCGGTCTGTCGGTCTGTCGGTCTGTCGGTCTGTCGGTCTGTCGGTCTGTCGGTCTGTCGGTCTGTCGGTCTGTCGGTCTGTCGGTCTGTCGGTCTGTCGGTCTGTCGGTCTGTCGGTCTGTCGGTCTGTCGGTCTGTCGGTCTGTCGGTCTGTCGGTCTGTCGGTCTGTCGGTCTGTCGGTCTGTCGGTCTGTCGGTCTGTCGGTCTGTCGGTCTGTCGGTCTGTCGGTCTGTCGGTCTGTCGGTCTGTCTGCCGGTCTGTCGACGGACCGAAGAGAAGTTCCAATTCTAGAAGTTTATTGGTCAAGCATTGAGCATTTTGATGAATTACTTTAACAAATCTCAAGTTTTTTTTCGTTTTCCAGCTCACGATCGAAAAAACTTGTCAGGGGCCTCTTCTCCTATTGTACTAACATTTTTTAAAACTAGTTTTGATGAAAAAGTCGAGATATTTGAAAGATAGGTACGTACTATGAAACGCGCTATATTCTTGCTATTCATTTTCTTAACAGTTTCGATGTCTATCGAAGAATTGATATTCCCTGCTTTGAACCTTATAATTTTGTTCTTTATAAAATTATGAATTTCTCCATCCCCTCTTAGATTGTATTCTACAACTAATAACAAATTACTGAGTTTATCGCAAGGTGGGAGTTTTCTCAGGGCTCGCCTTAACATATGGTAGTTAGATATATTGCTTGATTTGAATAAAACAATTATAATATCAGATTGCCCAAAATCGTTGCTAAAATTGTACACAACCTTACTAATTTCAAATATATCCATATTAGGTTTTACCATACCTGTCACTATAAACTCGGACTTATTCGTAAGTGTGTTCATCCATGTTGATATATCTCTTGCTAGCTCGTCACCTATGACCAGAACTTTTCTAACTCCTCTTGACGAATTCTCACGTTCGACTTCACCACGACCTAGTTCTTCATGAGGAAGTAGTTCTTCCATGATAGTGCTTGAAGTGCCAGACCGACAGACCGACACATTGAGCTGGTGTCGGATTTAACTTCAGAAGCATTCATAGCCGCCTTTCGTCGTTTCATTTCACGTCGGGGTAGATGCACCAACTTATATAGCGATTGTGGAACTAATTTTATTGGTGCAAAGAATCAAATTCTACAATTTTCAAAACTTGCCGCAGAGAATCTCCAAATCGTTTAGCATTTTAATCCTCCGGGTTCTCCTCATTTCAATGGTTTAAGTGAAGCCGGAGTTAAGTCGATCAAAACTCACTTATTCCGAGTTATCGGTGATCAAATTTTAACATACGAAGGGCTTCTCACAGTTCTCACCCAAATCGAGGCTTTGTTAAACTCGAGACCTCTTTGCGCACAAAGTTCGGACCCTAATGATTTGCTACCACTTACACCAGGACATTTCTTAACGCTTGAGCCTCTGAACTTATGTCCTGATCCCGACCTTTCTACATTAAAACTGAATACATTATCTCGTTGGCAATTAGTTCAAAGACTCAATGCAGATTTCTGGAAACGATGGAAAAATGAATATTTAAACACATTACAACAGCGATCCCAGTGGACAAGCCCGTCTAACAAAATCCAATTTATTAAATACATTAGTTTTGCTAAAGGATGAAACCAAACCGCCTTTGCATTGGTCTCTGGGTCGCGTAGTTGAGCTACATCCCGGTCCTGATGGACATGTAAGAGTAGTTACAGTGAAAACTCAAAGTGGATTTTTTAAGAGAGCAATAGTAAAGCTTTGCCCTCTACCTATCAATTAGCCAGTTTCTTAAATCATTAGAATATTTGTTTGTAATGTCCTTACGCATAGATTTAGTTTCATTTCATAGTTTCTTTTGCATTCGCATTTATGCCATTTGGATGGTAAAGTGTGAGTTATTTTTCTTTTTTTGGTAAATTTATCATTAGCTTGTTATATATCTATAAAACGTTGTTTTATAGTGGGCGGAAATTGTACGTGCAATTTTCATTATTAATCCTTCGCTTGCTATTTGTGTTGCCTAATATACCATGCAAATTCAAAGGTACACATTTTTCCGCCAAGGCAACCGTTACGTTTTTTATCCGACCGACGAAAAGTTACAAAAAGACGAGTTCGAGTCGATTCCTTAGAAACGTGGAAGACGACACACTTCTTCGACTACTTCTTCGATCTTTATACGGTGATAAATGAAAATTCGTTAGACCATTTTCCGTCCGAAAAACGGTTTTGAAGATAAGTGCTAAACGAGACCAGGGGGCCCCCAGCAGAGGCAGGCACGGGCATCAGCGAGACCGATTCTAAGGTAGGTGTCCTTGACTTTGCATGAGTTCTCTATTTACCAAACAAAACAAAAAATACAGTCCACTGAATTCTACATACAACTGTCTTTTGTGTGTATGTGTATGTGCTCTGTTGTCACGTGATATATAATAATAATAATAATAATAATAATAATAATAATAATAACCCCCATCAGGTGCTAGAACGTTGTCGTTCGTTTGGGGGCTTAGCAAGTGACTTTTCGATAACCGAGCTACGTAGGTTGATGGCTCAGCGGGCTTTAATGTCACCCCAGAGCTATAATGCCCGCGGGGTTCGTGGTCAAAAGGTCACTTCAACCAAGGCTAGCACACTCAGGAAGCTGTGGGCTAGGTAGACTTTACACACCCTACCGAGCACAAAGCCCCTTTCTCCAAGCTATCCTAACCTCAGTCAGATAGGGATTTGGCAAATCCGGGGAGAAATGCCACAGAAGGCTGAGCGCCGGTCCTTCTGTCACATACCGTTATTGCGCCCCACACTTCAACGACCTCAGCAGGGCGTGGCTGGGGAACGTTGTGAGGGGTACGCAACCGGGGGGCTTGCCTTAACCGGCCGGCCTGCGAGGAGAAAGCCTCAACAAAACCCGACAGTAAAGTCGTAAATCCTCCGGAGCACCTTGGGCCAACTTCTTCCTTCTCCCCCGGAATGGGCGTCACCCGGGAGAGCGACTTTTAGAGCGTCCCTACTCGTGGGAACGCGATGGATAAAGTTACTTTTGCAAAGAACCAACGACGGCCTAGGGTACGTCGATTAAACTCACCTGAACCTCAAATCCAAACCCCAGAGCAACCAATAGCACTCAATCCAGCTGCGGATGTTTTGTCAGTACAGCCGGCAACCACCAAAGCTGGCAAACCAAGACAGCGCTTACAGTGGACAACTGAAATGAACAAATCTGTAATGCACTGTTACTATACCGCCACAAAACTGGAAACCATTTCCACAGGCTACAGACATGAATTTCACAGGCTGTTTACAGCACAATACCCGCACCTCTCAACAGGTGTAACTGAACAAAGGCTGATCGACCAAAAACGAGTCATCACAAAAAATAACCGCCTTACACCCCTAGAACTGCAGGCAATAAAGAATCTTGTAGCAAATGAAACAAATACAGTTCAACCGAATGATTCACTAGCCTCTGAATCAATCACGGAAACACAACACATACAGACCCGAAATAACCAGTCCCCAATCACAGATACGACCAATAAAAGCGGCAAAAAGACACAAAATACTCTGTCCCGAAATAACCAAACTCCAGACACAACCAACAAGACCAACATACACTTTGAAATTAATCCAGAACATGAGCATACACCAGATACACCAAACACACAATTCACTGACTCACCCTCCACAACCACACAAAACCGATACATTAATCGACCGCCTTCTATCACACAATCTGCCGAAGAAGTGATGAACATACATTTCAACAAATGGTGTGACACCAACCCAACACTACGAGATCCCCTACCCAGACTAATTTTTAAGAACAACACCCAACAAATATTAAACACAATAAATTCCAACATAGTATCACAATTCTTAACAAACGTCAGTAACCTAGAGGACATCTACACCGTTATATATGCTGCAGCAGCAACCACAGTCATAGTTAACGGCCAAAAACTTCCGAAACGGTCTAAAGACCACACAAGCAAAATGTCGAAACCTAAATGGCAAATACGCATCGAAAATAAAATTTCCACAATCAGAAAGGATTTGGCACACCTCGCACAATACACCAACAACAACCGTTCAAAACGCATACAGACAACAATAGATATACTTGAGTCCAAGTCACCCCAAAAATCGATACCAGAAATGGCTGATACACTGAAACAGAAACTTGCAGTTTACGCAGCTCGACTACGAAGATACAATGAATCCAACGAAAGAAAGGACGCTAATAACCTTTTCCAAAAAAGTGAAAAGCAGTTCTACCAGAAAATAACTGCAAACAACCAGGAAGCAACCATATATCCACCAAGTAGACAAGAGTTAACTGAGTTTTGGAGTAGCTTATGGTCAGAGCCCAAAACACACAATCAAGACGCTCCATGGATCAGACAAGAAGAGGAGAAACACCAACATATAATGGAACAGGGTGACGTTATTCTTACACCAGAGGAAATAGCGGAAACAATAAAACATACTCACAATTGGAAGTGCCCAGGCGTGGATAATATACAGAATTTTTGGTACAAGCAATTCAGTTCAACATACGAAGTGCTCACAGACCAAATCAATAAAGCCATACTACAACCTAATAGGCTTCCTAAATTCCTCACACAAGGAATAACGTATATTAAACCCAAAAACACAGATACCAAGAACCCTGCCAATTACCGTCCAATAACTTGTCTCCCTACCTTGTACAAGATCATCACAGCAACAATATGTAGAAGGAATGAACAACACCTTACGCAAAACAACATCCTCACTGAAGAACAAAAAGGATGTAGAAAGCAAAGTCAAGGTTGCAGGGAACAGCTTATAATTGACAGTGTGATCATGGAGCAGACTAGAAAAGAACACAGGAATCTTCACACCTGTTTTATGGACTATAAAAAAGCTTTTGACTCTGTACCCCACAGCTGGCTAAAGAAAACCTTACAAATATATAAAATCAACCCAGGCCTTCGTCAGTTTCTTACAAGAACCATGGAAACATGGCGCACTAACATACACCTCAAAACTCAGAACGGCCATATCCAGACGGATGAGCTACACATAAGACGCGGTATCTTTCAGGGAGATTCTCTCAGTTCACTGTGGTTCTGCCTTTGTTTAAATCCGCTCTCCAACCCACTCAACAACTCAAACTGTGGTTTCAACATTAGACACGCGAAAGTTAATCAACATAAAATCAATCATCTCCTCTACATGGATGATATAAAGCTATATGCAGCCACTGAAATACAACTGAGAGAATTGCTCAGAATAACGGAAGTTTGCACGTCAGACGTAAGGATGGAATTCGGAATGAGTAAGTGTAAGGTGCTCCACATCAACAAAGGTCAGTGGAAGAGCCATCAAGAACGGGAAAGAGTAACTGGCCAAACACTTGACAACATGGACAAGGACGAAACATACAAGTACCTGGGTTTCAATCAAAGTGTTAAGATAGACCACTCACAAGTCAAAGAACAACTAATGCAAGAGTTTAGAGACCGCCTCATTAAACTACTAAAAACAAAACTAAATTCCAGAAATCTTACAAAAGCCATTAACACATTCGCGATACCGGTCCTCACATACTCCTTCGGCATCATCAAGTGGTCGCACACTGACATAGAAAACATCCAAATTCTCATACGGACAGAACTCACGAAACACAGGATGTCGCATCCGAACGCATGCAAAGAAAGGCTTACCATAGATAGAAAACAAGGCGGCAGAGACATTATAGATATACAGTCACTCCGCACAAAACAAATAAAAACACTCAGACATTTCTTTCAGAGCAAACAAACGAATTTACATAGGTCAATAGTCAAAGCAGACAAGAACTATACACCACTCACCCTCTCAAATCCAGACCACGCAGCAGACACACACAATCCCATAGAATCACAACAAGAAAAAATAAACACCTGGTCGCAGAAAGCACTTCACGGCAAACATAGATACCGAATTACACAAGATCATATAAATGAAAAACAGTCATACACTTGGCCGCAGGATGGCCAGCTCTTCCCAGAAACGGAGGGTTTTATGCTTGCTATTCAGGACCAAGTAATTGCGACGAGAAACTACAAAAAATACATAATTAAAGATCCATCTGTAACCAACGATAATTGCAGAAAATGCCAACAACAGAAGGAAACAATAGATCATATAACAAGTGCATGCAAAACCCTCGCTGAAACCGAGTACACGGCCAGATATAACTCTACAGCCAAAATCATACACCAAGCCCTAGCCACAACTAACAAACTAATCGAAAACACAGATCCATATTATAATTATACACCGACATCAGTACTCGACAACAATCAATACAAACTATACTGGGACGTCGAAATACACACAGACAAAACTATCACAGCCAATAGACCAGATTACATTTAATCATGTGGTACACGATAGGTTAATTAGGAATAGGTATATAATAAGGACCCCACCTCACAGCACTTCTCTGTTCCAACGCAGCTTCTCATACAATGCAGCAGTTCTGTATAACAAATTAGATAATAGTTGCAAGCTTATGAATTTGTCCAGCTTTAAAAGATGTGTGAAACGGAAGTTGTTGTCTAATTTATTTTAATTTCTTATGTTTAAGTTTAAGCACTGTATATTCAAGCTTGGTTATGATGTTTAGTCTCCTTTTCTTTCTTTTCCTGTAGTATATACTTGACGTAGTATAACATCGCTTGGGTTCACTCTTGCTTTGTTGACACATCTGGTTAAGTGTAAGAGTAGCTATGCTAAACTTCGCCAGATGTGTCCCACTTTTTGTGATACATTACATGTATTCACTTTTTTTGAATAAAGACGTTATTATTGTGTTTAAAACAAAAAAGTGCAGCCCGGGCTCCGACACACCGAGCTGCTGTTCCATTACCCAATGACTACTCCTCACACCGTGAGGTGAGCAATCATTGGGTCCGCGAATCGTGCGCCCTAAGTAGACGAAGGGACCCAAGGATGACTGCCTTCTGCATTCTGGCGGCTAAGATGTGCGCCGCCGCACGGCACACCGGTATTTTGCGCAGTGCAGAGAGCAGCGTATTCCTCATTCCACCTAGGGATCCAATGACCATAACCAGCAGACTTACAGTGTAGTCTGGCCAGAGCCTGCGAAGTTGTCCGAGCAACTCCTGATATTTGGTCCGCTTTTCCTCCTCCTTAGAGACGATGTTCACTTCGGCAGGCGCCGAAAACTCAATAACGAACATCGTCTTCTGTTGGTGGTCGAGAAGGACTATGTCGGGCTTGTTTGCCTGTACAAGCTCGAGCGTGGGGAACGAGTAGTTCCAGTAAATCCGGCATCTCTCGTTCTCCACAACGGACTCTATATCCCCTGGAGCGTATGGCAGCACCGGTGTCTCATCGATACCGTATGAGTGCCTTAAATGATAGTAGAGCACTCGTAGAGCCGCGTTGTGCCGATGGAAGTAAGCCGTCCCAGCGTACGTCTTACACGCCGACAAGAGATGCATAAGCGTCTCTGGCGCCTGTCGGCAAGCTCTACAATGGGTGTCGGGTACATCTACACCCATAACCCTTCTACGGTATACCAAGGTGTTGAAGACACCGTCTTGGCAAGCCATTATAAAGCCCTCAGTCTCCGACTTCAACCCACTAGACCTTAGGAAAGAGAAGGTCAACTGCTCAGACAAGCTATGCTCTTCTAGATGTTTGTAGAAGATTCCATGCATTGGCTTATCTTTATGAAGTCTTAAGAGGAAGTCGACTTCGGCAGTTTTAATGTGGGCTTTTAATTCTGCGGGAGCAAGTTCCGTAATGGACTGCTGACACTTCCGCTTGAAGTCGAGTGTGAGGCTGAGCTCCTCGGCTGCTCGTTTCGCTGCGCTAAAAAGAAAGGCTCCTTTTCCCGCATTCTCGTGCTCTCGCACGAAGCGGATCAGGGGATCGGTGCTGTTCGTTACATAGCAGGCAGTGGCCAGTACTACTCTGTTGTGCAGACGCTCCAGACTCAATAGTCCACGCCCTCCCAGGTGTCGCGGGAGGTATATTCGCGGGACAGAGGCTTAGGATGCAGGCTTCTCTCCATATTCATCCTTTTGCGGGCCTTCGTGTCGATTTCCTTCAGCTCGTTCACTTTCCAGTGTATAGCACCAAAGGTGTATAATAACAATGGGACCGCAAGCATGTTTGTGGCAGCGACTTTGTTCTTGCCGGACAGTTCTGACGACCAGATCTGCCGGAGTCGGTGCAAATACTTGCGGCGGAGACACTCTTTAACCAATGTTGCCTCTTGGACATGACGCTGCGCCACTCCAAGGTAGGTATAAGTATCTCCGGCATGCAGTTGTCGCATGATGCTCCCATCAACGAGCTGTTCCTCATCTCCACTATCTCCGCTTCGTCCTTTCTTGAGATGAACCAATGCACATTTGTCTGTCCCGAACTCCATTCCGATAGCATGACTGTACTCCTGCACCACCCTCAGCGATTGTTGTAGTTCGCGTTGGCCGGAGGCATAAAGTTTTAGGTCATCCATATAAAACAGATGGGTGACCTTGTGCCTCCGGTTATTGGGCGTGCCACAGCTGTATCCTTTAGTATTTCTCAGCGCTATGGACAGAGGCAAAAGTGAGATGCAAAAGAGCAAGGGACTCAAGGAGTCTCCTTGGAAGACACCTCTTTTCAATGACACCAACTCTGTCTGAACCCGAGTTTCACCTGATGTTATAGTGAACCGGGTCTTCCAGAGTGGCATCAGTTGTTTGATGCATCCCACTATCTGATTATCCACCGAAAGGCATTCCAACAGCCGCACAATGAGCTCATGAGACGTGCTGTCGAATGCCTTGCGATAGTCAATCCAGCCCATAGAAAGGTTTCGCTTGTACTGCACGGAGTCCTGCGTGACACATCGGTCAATCAACAAGTTCTTCCTGCAGCCAGCTACTCCTTTCTTTGACCCTCTCTGTTCATACACGTCGAGAAATACGGGATTCACAGCTTGAAGGAGACGCATGTACAAGATTCTGGTGAAGAGCTTGTAACATGCGTTCAGACATGTTATTGGCCTGTAGTTTTTGGGATCAGACAAATCTCCGGTCTTCGGGAGAAGCACGGTTCGACCCTCGACAAACCAAGCCGGAATTGGCTGCTCCTGATTTAGCCACGAGTTAAAAACTCTAGCTAAATGCCGGTGGCAACTGGGGAATTTTTTCCACCAGTAGGTGTTTATGCCATCCGGGCCAGGAGCTGCGAAATTCTTTGCGCCTCGTAAGGCGTCAAGAATTTCTTCCGTGTTTATCGGGTGACGCAGTACATTCAAGTTAGGAGTCCTCCTACAAACGGACTCGAACTGCGCCAAGGCCGGAGTGTCTGCTGAGAGATGTTTGGGCTGTTCGTAAATGTCCCTCCAAAAGGCCTCCACGCGATCAGCAGTTGGCGGCTGCTCTATGGCTGGAGGCGGCTGTTGGAAAAGGCGAATAGGTCTTTCGTAGAACATTCTGTTCTGTTCCAGACCTCTCGCCCGCGCCACCAACGATCGCTTAGCAGCGATTAGCATCCGTATCCTGTCAAGACAGTGTTGCTTGACAACAACCAGTACCGCTTGACTGAGTGTATGATGGTCGCGCCTCAACCCGTAGGCTATCTGACGCACTCGGCGCGTAAATGGCTTCCCAGCCGCTCTATATTCCATCACACACTGGATACGGGATGCTTCCTGGCGAGCCAACTGGATTTTCGCTTCCATTTGGCGCACCCGTCTCTGTGCTCTCTCAACAGGGGAGTCTCTCACTCTCCCCTGTCTAGCTAGCCTCAGAGCCGCAGCGTAAATTTCGCAATTGATGCTCCAAATGTCAGAGGCCTCCGATAGACGTTCACCAACAACCTCATCCTCTCTCTTTAAATCTGCCAGCTTCAAGGACCTTCCGTTGTTATGCAAGGCCCTTCGGTCTCTGAAATCCCCAGGTGAGACGACTTGGTCGATTTCCCCCTCAGCGGGCCTTACCGGCGAACTTTCAGCCTGGTTAACGGGCCTTCCGTCCGCCGAAGGGGCAGGCTGAGCTGGAGCACGAACATATCCCTGCCTCCGGAGGTACGATACATAATCTCGCAAGTTCTGAGAGGTAAGCGTGCTATGCTCTGGGTGCATTTCACACCACCTCTCATACATGCGGGACATGTATCCCCTACGGCGCGGGCTACTGCTCTCGTAGCAGCTCAGCAGGTCATCCTTGAGCTCCGTCGTCCACCTAAAACGGTCCATGTCATTGCGGGGGTCGTCATCAGGGCAAATCGAAGCACCGCCACCTTGCCCAACGCCGGCTTCCGAAACCGGCTCGGTGTGGGTGCTTTTCCTTCGAGGTGGTCGAACCCGAAGATAGGGCCCGTCAGGTGGTTAGCCTTAGGGCCCGCAGCCGACATTTCCGGAGGCAGCCGTCCAAATTGCCTCCAGAGGATGGACCTGTGAAGGTTGCCGACCGACCTGCATCCTTTGGGTTCGGTATACCCCTCGGTGTCGCCACGCACCGAATAGCCTGTTGATGTTGGCGGCTTCCTGGGGGTTTATGAAAACAGCCGCTTCTAACATGAAGAACAGACGCTGTCGGAGTACCGCTCCTCACATGGAGATCCGTCGTGTCCTATTAATTGTGGAATAGCCGATCCTCTGGATGCAGACGCTATTCCACTGAGCTAGTTTTGGTCCGCCCCGGGTATTTGATTTCCCCGGTACCACCCATATCTGGGAGGCGTTCCCCTATCCGCCACCTTGGGGAGGCGCCACTGAGGGGATCTAGCAACCCCTCGCGTTATTATTATTATTTAAAACAAAAAAGTGCAGCCCGGGCTCCGACACACCGGGCTGCTGTTCCATTACCCAATGACTACTCCTCACACCGTGAGGTGAGCAATCACTGGGTCCGCGAATCGTGCGCCCTAAGCAGACGAAGGGACCCAAGGATGACTGCCTTCTGCATTCTGGCGGCTAAGATGTGCGCCGCCGCACGGCACACCGGTATTTTGCGCAGTGCAGAGAGCAGCGTATTCCTCATTCCACCTAGGGATCCAATGACCATAACCAGCAGACTTACAGTGTAGTCTGGCCAGAGCCTGCGAAGTTGTCCGAGCAACTCCTGATATTTGGTCCGCTTTTCCTCCTCCTTAGAGACGATGTTCACCTCGGCAGGCGCCGAAAACTCAATAACGAACATCGTCTTCTGTTGGTGGTCGAGAAGGACTATGTCGGGCTTGTTTGCCTGTACAAGCTCGAGCGTGGGGAACGAGTAGTTCCAGTAAATCCGGCATCTCTCGTTCTCCACAACGGACTCTATATCCCCTGGAGCGTATGGCAGCACCGGGGTCTCATCGATACCGTATGAGTGCCTCAAATGGTAGTAGAGCACTCGTAGAGCCGCGTTGTGCCGATGGACGTAAGCCGTCCCAGCGTACGTCTTACACGCCGACAAGAGATGCATAAGCGTCTCTGGCGCCTGTCGGCAAGCTCTACAAAGGGTGTCGGGTACATCTACACCCATAACCCTTTTACGGTACACCAAGGTGTTGAAGACACCGTCTTGGCAAGCCATTATAAAGCCCTCAGTCTCCGACTTCAACCCACTAGACCTTAGGAAAGAGAAGGTCAACTGCTCAGACAAGCCATGCTCTTCCAGATGTTTGTAGAAGATTCCATGCATTGGCTTATCTTTATGAAGTCTTAAAAGGAAGTCGACTTCGGCAGTTTTAAGGAGGGATTTTAATTCTGCGGGAGCAAGTTCCGTAATGGACTGCTGACATCTCCGCTTGAAGTCGAGTGTGAGGCTGAGCTCCTCGGCTGCTCGTTTCGCTGCGCTAAAAAGAAAGGCTCCTTTTCCCGCATTCTCGTGCTCTCGCACAAAGCGGATCACAACCCCTCGCGTTATTATTATTATTATTATTATTATTATATAGTTTTTCAGTCGAAGGCAGACAAAGTTACCTATTTAATGGATATTGCTATCCCTAATGATACGAATATTCAAACCACATACGCTGGGAAGATATCTAAATACACAGACCTAGCCATAGAAGTAAAACGACTCTGGAAACAAAACAAAGTTGTTATTGTCCCCCTAATTATGTCGGTCTCAGGCCTTACACCTAACACATTCACACCACACCTGCACCAGCTAGGCCTGGACGAAAAGTTACACAAAATATTCCAAAAATCTGTCATCCTGAAGACCTGTAGTATTGTGAGATCCTTCCTAAATTCAGACCAGTAATAGTCAGGTGTTGACTTGGCACAACCCGTCACCACCTGTTGCTACCGCTATCATGCGAGATGAACTTAGCAAATCAGAATAATAATAATACGAACGGAACTGACAAAGCACCGAATGGCACATCCGAAAGCGTGCAAGGAAAGGCTTACCATAGACAGAAAACAAGGGGATAGAGGAATTATAGACATACAGTCACTTCACACAAGACAAATAAAAATGCTCAGAGACTTTTTCCAAAGCAAACAGACAAACTTACATAGGTCAATAGTAAAAGCAGCTAAAAACTATACTCCACTCACCCTATCCTTCCCAGATCACTCAGCAGACACACACAATCACATGGAATCACAACAACAAAAAATAAACACCTGGTCACAAAAAGCACTCCATGGCAAGCACAGATACCGCGTTACACAAGAGCACATTAATGAAAAACAATCATACACCTGGCTGCAGGATGGCCAACTCTTTCCAGAAACTGAGGGTTTTATGCTTGCTATCCAGGACCAAGTAATTGCGACAAGGAATTACATGAAATACATTATTAAAGATACATCCATAACCGACGACAATTGCAGAAAGTGCCACCAACAGAAAGAAACGATAGACCATATAACAAGCGCATGCAAAACTCTCACTGGAAACGAGTACACAGCTAGACATAACTCTGCAGCCAAAGTCATACACCAAGCACTAGCCACAACCAACAAGCTAATAGAAAACACAAATCCATATTACAATTACACACCGCCATCAGTACTCGAAAACAATAAATACAAACTATACTGGGACGCTGAAATACATACAGATAAGACTATCCCGGCAAATCGGCCAGATGTAGTTTTCCAGTCGAAGGCAGACAAAGTTACCTATTTGATAGATATTGCCATTCCCAACGATATGAATATTCAAAACGCCTACGCTGATATCTAAATACACAGACCTTGCCATAGAAGTGAAACGACTCTGGAAACAAAACAAAGTTGTTATTGTCCCCCTAATTATGTCAGTCTCAGGCCTTACACCAAACACATTTACCCCACACCTACAACAGTTAGGCCTGGACGAACGGTTACACAAAATATTCCAAAAGTCTGTAATCCTGAAGACCTGTAGTATTGTTCGATCCTTCCTAAATTTAGACCCGTAATAGTTCAGGTGTTGACTTGGCACAGCCCCTCAACATTTGTTGCTACCGCAGTCATGCGAGGGAAACATGATAAATCAGAATAATAATAATAATAAGACCACACAAAAGTCAAGGCAAAACTAACTCAAGAGTTCAGAGATCGCCTTATTAAGCTACTAAAAACCAAACTGAATTCTAGAAGCCTTACAAAAGCCATTAACACATTTGCGATACCAGTTCTCACATACTCCTTCGGCATCATCAAGTGGTCACACACTGATATAGAAAACATCCACATCCTCATACGGACAGAACTCACGAAACACCGAATGTCACATCCAAACGCATGCAAAGAAAGGCTCACCATAGACAGGAAACAAGGAGGCAGAGGGATTATAGATATACAGTCGCTACGCACAAGGCAGATAAAGACACTCAGACATTTCTTCCAAAACAAACAAACAAATTCACATAGAGCAATAGTAAAAGCAGACAAAAACTATACACCACTCAACCTATCATGTCCAGACCACGCCGCAGACACACACAATCCCGCACAATCGCAACAAGAAAAAATAAACACCTGGTCGCAGAAACCACTCCATGGCAAGCATAGATACCGTATTACGCAAGACCATATAAACGAAAAACAGTCATACACCTGGCTGCAGGATGGCCAGCTCTTCCCAGAAACTGAAGGATTTATGCTTGCTATCCAGGACCAAGTTATTGCGACAAGAAACTACAAGAAATACATAATTAAAGATCCATCCATAACAGAAGATAACTGCAGAAAATATCACCAACAAAGAGAAACAATAGATCACATAACAAGCGGATGCAAAGTTCTTGCCGGTACCGAATATACAGCCAGACATAACTCTGCGGCCAAGGTCATACACCAAGCACTAGCCACAGCAAACAAACTAATAGAAAACACAGATCCATACTACAATTACACTCCGACATCAGTACTCAAAAACGATCGGTACAAACTATACTGGGACGTTGAAATACATACAGACAAGACTATCCCAGCCAATAGACCAGATATAGTTTTCCAGTCAAAGGCCGACAAAAGTACCTTTTTGATAGATATTGCGATTCCAAACGATGTGAATATCCAAAAAACCTACGCTGGGAAGATATCCAAATACACGGACCTCGCCATAGAAATAAAACGACTTTGGAAACAAAACAAAGTTACAATTGTGCCCCTCATTATGTCTGTCTCAGGCCTTACACCAAACAATTTTACACCACACCTAAAACAGTTAGGTCTGGACGAAAGGTTGCACAAAAAATTTCAAAAGTCTGTAATCCTGAAGACCTGCAATATTGTAAGATCCTTCCTAAACTCCGATCAATAATAGTTCAGGTGCTGACTTGGCACAGCCCGTCAACATCTGTTGCTACCGCAGTAATGCGAGATAAACTTGGAAAATCAAGATAATAATAATAATAATAATTTGTTGGTGCTTTACACAATAGTGTTTGCACAAGTCAAAATTACAATACCTATATAAAATTTTACATTGCGTATATAACAAAAATTGTTTAAAAAAAACACACAAACACACACTTAACACAGGAAAAAAAGGAACAGGATTACATGTTCATCGACAATACTTAGAACATTTCATACAACATTTTAAAAGGTAACTTGTGTAAAAGGCAAGAAATAGAAACAAACAAAAAAAATATCAGTGCTTAGCAAATATCTGCAAGATCATTATTTAGGTACTCATTAAAGTTGTAAAATGCCTTATCAATCAAGTAGCGCTTCATTCTCCGTTTGAAGGGTTGTAATGTTAGTTGCCTAACATTACGAGGAAGAGCATTATAAAATAGTATGCCATAAAAATTGGCTCCATTTCTAGTCTTATGATGCCGAAGTTGAGGTAGGACTAAATTATCATTATGGCGTGTTTGGTAATTATGAATGCTGTTGTGAGAAGTATACAGATGCTGATTGGTTTTAATGTATACCAGGCAATTAAGAATATATATGCTGGGAAGGGTCATTATTTTTAATGCAATGAAGCTGTGTCTACAAGGATCAGTGTAACCGATATTGGCAATATATCTAACACAGTGTCTTTGTACCGCAAAAACTTTCTCCATATATGCCGAGTGACCCCAGTTGAAGAGTGCGTATGACATTCGTGAGCGGAAGTAAGAAAAGTAGCATTTTAGGACTACGGTGTCTGAAACAATATTTTTTAGATTTCTTATTAGATAAATGCACTTTGATAGCTTGAATGTTACATGGTTAACATGCGATTCCCATGTCAAATGAGGATCGATGTGTACTCCTAGGAACTCTACTGACCCTAAAGTATCGATGGAATTGCTGCGCAAGCTTAAGACCATTGTCTGTGACTTTGACTGATTTAGTGTCAATTTATTTGCTTCAAACCAGTTCTCTAAATTGCTTTTCAGACGTATACATTCATCTACAAGCGCTGTTGTGGAAACATGTCTGTGCACCAAAGTTGTATCATCTGCGTATAGAATGACATTATCCGTATCCACACAGTTTGGCAAGTCATTAACGTAGATGCGAAAAAGAATGGGGCCAAGAACCGAGCCTTGCGGCACACCATCAGTAACCGCCAAAGAACTAGAGGAATAGTTTTCAAACCACACAAACTGTTGACGATTACTCAAGTATGAGTTTATTAGTTTAATACTATCGGCATGGAATCGATAGAATGAAAGCTTTTCAAGTAAGATGGCATGCTGGACACAATCAAATCCTTTTGCGAGATCAAATAGGTTAGCCATACCATATATTCTTTTTCAAATATTTCATTTGCGAAATCTATAAACTTACTTATTGCAGTGGAAGTTGAATAATTGTTCCTGAAACCGAACTGACAAGCAGTGAAAAGCCCATTTGTTTCAAAGTATTCACTCATTTGATCTTTGGGCAATATTTCAAAAATTTTCGCAAAAATTGGCACTGAGGATATTGGTCTGTAATTTGATAGTTCATTAGTATTTCCTTTTTTAAAAATTGGGATAACCTTAGCAATTTTGAAGCTATCAGGAAATATATTATTTTTGATGCAAAGATTAAATAATTTTGTTAAAGGAACAATAATTAAGTTTGTTACAGTTTTTAACATTTTTACATTAAAACCGTAAACATCAGTGCTTTTGGAGTTTTTTAGTTTGTTTATTGCATTTCTGACTTGGTTATATGTTACCTCTTCGAATCGGTACTCAATATTTTTATTTATATTCTTCATATAGCAGGATGGAGGTAAATTTGAAGATGAAATTTTTTATACAAGATTTTTTGCCACGCTTGTGAAGTAAATGTTAAAATCTGTCGAAGTTAATATTGTTCTAGGGCTTTTTTTTATTTGAAGGCTGTTACACTTGACTATGTTCCACATGGCTTGCTGCTTGTTATTAGCATTATTGATGTGGGTATCGTTTGCTTCATGCTTAGCTTTAATCATTTCCCTCCTATATTAGTAGATATACAAGGAGAGTGTCAGACCACTTGTCCCATAAGTTCCGAGACTCTCATATTTGGAGTCTTTGCGGGGGCCGTAGGTGCTGTAGGGGGCTCCGCATGTATCCGTGACATGTGTATGGGGCCCTGTGTATAATGGGGCCGTAAGGGGGCCCCAGATACAATCAGAAATTCGATAGATATACAAAGAAAATACGGGGCCACTTTTCCTAAAAGTTCCGAGACTCCCTCATTTGGAGCCTTTGGGGGGCCGTGGCATTGTAGGGGGCTCTGCATGTGTCCACGGCATATGTATGGGGCCCTGTGTGTGTGTAATGGGACCATATGGGGCCCAGATACAATGAGAAATTTGATTCTTAATACCTTTCATCGGCGGCGCGCATTAGAAAAAATGGCGGACCTGTCTCAGCAAGTGGGATGGGTGCTTCGCATGTGTCTGAGGCCCCCTCTCAGGGCTTTGCGTCCGGATGAGGCACACATTGTGGCTTTGAATTGTGTACGATTTCTTGTTCGAACAAGTTTTCGATAGTAGTAAAAATAAATAATGATTAATCTATCGGATGCACGCGCACTGAGGTATCTCAAAGGTCAAGTGCGTCGTAATTTGTAGCGCAATGTCACACATGTTAACAAGGACGACGTCGTCGTTTCAATGTTGCCATATTTACAGAGACGGCAGCCAAGTTAATACCTTTCATTAGAAATTAGGACGACGTCGTCATTTCAATGCTGCCATATTTACAGAGACGACAGCCAAGTTAATACCTTTCATTAGAAATTAGAAAAAATGGCGGACCTTCTCAGCAAGTGGGATGGGTGCTTCGCATGTGTCTGGGGCCCCCTCTCAGAGCGTTGCGTCCGGATGGGGCACACATTGTGGCTTTGAATTGTGTACGATTTCTTGTTCGAACAAGTTTTCGATAGTAGTAAAAATAAATAATGATTAATCTATCGGATGCACGCGCACTGAGGTATCTCAAAGGTCAAGTACGTCGTAATTTGTAGCGCAATGTCACACATGTTAACAAGGACGACGTCGTCGTTTCAATGTTGCCATATTTACAGAGACGACAGCCAAGTTAATACCTTTCATTAGAAATTAGAAAAAATGGCGGACCTGTCTCAGCAAGTGGGATGGGTGCTTCGCATGTGTGTGGGGCCCCCTTTCAGCGCTTTGCGTCCAGGGGGACACACATTGTGGATTTGAATTTTTCTTATTCGAACAAGTTTTCGATAGTAGTAAAAATAAATGATTAATCTATCGGATGCAAGCGCACTGAGGTGATCTCAAAGGTCAAGTACGTTGTAGGAAAACAAGCCGATACAATTACCGCACGCGATTGCAGCGAGGTTTCCATACTTTTACATCACACCTTTGACGTCATCGTAATTTGTAGCGCAACGTCACACATGTTAATGTGCAATGTCCACAATGCATTACTGTTGTACTCTTGAGCGGCGTTATTGGATAGTAACTCGAATTACGTAACCAATAGTTACGTTATTATCATTTCGGATGTCTGTTTCTAGCGGGATAATTTGCTTGGAGAAATACAGGGTATTAACATGGCAAATGTACTTACTGCTCCTTCATATAAGTTAAAGCGTCCATCATATCCCACTACTGGAATGGTATAGTTGCTTACTCAGTTTCCATATATCCAGTAGGCTAACATAAACAGCTGATTTGCGCTCTCGAAAGAGCAATGTGCATACGGCGATTGAACACCAGCAGCAGCGAGGTAACGCTCGCCGGCGGTCTGTCTGCTGCCTTTTGTTTTTTGTAACATAATTCATAGATATGGTACACGTGTAAATATTTTTAAACAAAATTAATGTAAATGATCTACTAACATACACAGTGGCGTCTGCAACGTGGCGCGCGTGAGCTGACCTAACCGAGAAAGAGAAAGCGGCAGCGTAAGGGATATTAATTGTTCTACAAATTATAAAATGGTGTTGGTATAAAAATTTTGATTCAGAAGCAAAGGTTAGTTCCATCATGTGTGGTGTATCTGTCGATTACACAGAGTTTAACTCATTTGATAAGCGTCTAATAATAATAATAACACAGATACAAACACTCAGACATTTCTTCCACACCAAACAAACTAACTTACATAAAGCAATAGTAAAAGCAGACAAAAACTATACACCACTTAACCTCTCTGGTCCAGATCACGTAGCAGACACATACAATCATATCCAATCACAACAAGAAAAAATAAACACCTGGTCGCAGAAAGCACTGCACGGCAAACATAGATACCGTGTCACCCAAGACCACATTAACCAAAAACAGTCATACGCCTGGTTGCAGGATGGCCAGCTGTTCCCAGAAACGGAGGGTTTCATGCTTGCTATCCAGGACCAAGTGATTGCAACACGAAACTACAAAAAATATATAATTAAAGATCCATCCATAACAGACGATAATTGCATAAAATGTCAACAACAAAAAGAAACAATAGATCACATAACAAGCGGGTGCAAAACTCTTGCCGGTACCGAATACACAGCCAGACATAACTCTGCGGCCAAGGTCATACACCAAGCATTAGCCACAACAAACAAGCTAATAGAAAACACAGATCCGTATTACAATTACACTCCGACATCAGTACTCGAAAACGATCAATACAAACTATACTGGGACGTTGAAATACATACAGACAAGACTATCCCAGCCAATAGACCAGATATAGTTTTCCAGTCAAAGGCCGACAAAATTACCTATTTGATAGATATTGCCATTCCCAATGATGTGAATATCCAAAACACCTACGCTGGGAAGATATCTAAATACACGGACCTTGCCATGGAAATAAAACGACTTTGGAAACAAAACAAAGTCACAATTGTCCCCCTGATTATGTCTGTCTCAGGCCTTACACCAAGCACGTTTACACAACACCTTCAACAGTTGGGCCTGGACGAAAAGTTACACAAAGTATTCCAAAAGTCTGTAATCCTAAAGACCTGTAATATTGTACGATCCTTCCTAAATTCCGATCGATAATAGTCCGGGTGTTGACTTGGCACAGCCCGTCAACACTTGTTGCTACCGCAACTATGCGAGAGGAACTTAGAAAGTCAGATAATAATAATATTGTGCGATCCTTCCTAAATTCCGATCAATAATAGTCCGAGTGTTGACTTGGCACAGCCCGTCAACACTTGTTGCTACCGCAATTATGCGAGAGGAACTTAGAAAGTCAGATAATAATAATAATAGCTTTATTGTCCAACAGGCTTCCATTTATAGGACAATTTTAATGAACTACAAACAAGAAATACAATAACAAAAACGTACAAATAACAATATTACTGACAATAAACTCCTCAGTAATCAAGAAAATTAGACGCAACCGTTGTGATGTTTCTAATTGTAGTTGAAAAAATATCACATGAGCTTCCAATACGATTCCAATGTGAATACATAACAACTAAAGGAGATTTGAGCAAGATGTTCGTTCTGGCTCTAGGCGGCTTAAAAATCATATGGTTACGTGATGCGAATGATGGCACATAAAATTCAATTTGTTCCAGGAGAGAAGGACAGTCAATCAAATTATTAATCAGTTTGAAAGCAAAAATCATCGAAGAACAAGCCCTTCTCTGCCTCAATGTTAGGATGTTTAAACGATCACATAATTCCTGATTACTGATACCTCTCTCCGGATAAGTGCCATCAATCTTGAAGCAAACGAATTTTAGGAATCTGCGTTGAACCTTTTCGATTGTGACATTATAGCAGTTATAGAATGGATTCCATATGATACTACCATATTCCAGCTTAGATCGAACATACGCGAAATACAAAATTTTTATAGATTTAATATCATGGAAGTTTCTACAAGTTCTAACTATAAAACCGTAGGTTTTCAATGCCTCAGAAACTTTCATAGAAATATGGGCGCTAAAAGTTAGTTTACAATCAAAAATAATACCTAAATCACTAATAGATGAGCACCTTTCTAAAACAGAATCCTCAACAGAATACGGGTATTCACAGCAAATCTTCTTCCTTGTATAACTAACAACTTTACATTTATTTACATTAAGCTGAAGCTTGTTTGAAACACACCATGACTGAATAACATTCAGCTGAGCTTGCAGATTAATGCAGTCAGTAACGTTATTAATTCTAGAGTATATCTTTAGGTCATCTGCAAAGCAAAGGCGTTCACATTCCATCATGTTGCACAGGTCATTGATAAATATCAAAAAAAGTAATGGTCCCAAATTAGATCCCTGGGGTACACCTGATGGCGCAATATAAGTCTCAGAACGATGTCCGTTATATGTAACAAACTGCTTACGATCATGCAAATACGACCGAAGTAATTCTTTTGCGTCATCAGAGAATCCCATAGAGCTCAGCTTGATAAGTAAGATGGTATGGTCAATCCTATCGAAAGCCTTCGAAAAATCTGTGTATATCACATCAACTTGTTGGTTTTGATCCATAGCTTCACAAATATATTGTGTTATTATGAATAGATTAGTGACCGTTGATCGATTAGCAATAAACCCGTGCTGAAATAATGAGAGCTGTCCACTAATACTGCTATATATCCGATTATATAAGACAATTTCAAAGACTTTCGAAAAGATACATAATATTGAAATTGGCCTGTAATTTTCAATGTTCATCTTATCTCCATTTTTAAAGACAGGACAGACTTTTGCAACCTTCCATATCTCTGGGAACTTTTTCGATACAATGCAAAGGTTGAAAATTTTCGTCAGTACGCCAACAAATGCTTCCTCACAGTCACGCACTAGAAAAGATGGTATACCATCCGGACCCGATGTCATCTTATCTTTTAGCATTTTAATTGCACTTGCTACCTCACTCTCTTCAATAGGAGAAAAATGAACATTTAAATTGCTATGTTCATGGCCATCATCACTAGTCTCTCCAGGAAATATGTAAACACTGCTGAAAAAATCAGCAAAAGCATTCACTATGTCTTGGGGTTGATCCAGGGTAGTATTATGGAATTTCATTGCTCCAGGAATTCTGGTGGTATTGCTCTTAGAGTTTACATATGACCAAAAAGCTCTAGGATTTCTTGACAATGAACTCTGAACATTTTCAATATATTGATCATAACCTAGTTTAATCTGACATTTTATTAGTTTCCGTAAACGACGAAATTCACTCAGATCAGAGTTACGACCAAATCTATTGTATTTACTTCTATATTTGGCTTTTAGTTTGATATTCTTAATAATTTGGGCATTGAACCAAGGAGGATATCTACGTCTATAGTTTCTGTACAAAGGTATATGTTTGTCAAAGATATTGAAAACGTTGCTGTAAAAATTATCTACTATATAATTAACATCAGTTGAAATAAACAAAGTGTTCCAGTCAAACTCAAGTAGCTCTAAATATAAATCGAGGAAATTAGCTTTTCTGTAGTTGTAAGTTTTACTATTTTGACTAAATCTGAATGTAGGCTCTTTGATAAACAACTCATGCAAACACACTAATAAGGCTGGGTGGTGATTGTCCTCTGGTACAAGTGGATGTGGGTCACGTGTGACTTCACAGGAAAAACTTGAAAATATTAGATCCAATAGTCTACCTAAATGATTAAGTATCCCATTCGATTGTTTATAATTGAAGACGTCTAAGAAATTTGCAAGACTACGCGTTTTAGCGTCAAGAAGATTATTATTTACAAACTGGGGAATATTGAAATCGCCAAAGAAAATTGGATTGCCATCATGTAAGTAGTCAAGTTGTTCAAGTGCATCGAGAAAACATTCAAAATCATCAACAGCAATTTTGTCTGGTATGTAAACAGTCACTACAAAAAAACTCTTATATGCTACATGACATCTTAATATTAATAGATCAATTAGAGGGAAATTCGCATCAAATGCCGAAACATCTACAACTTCAGACTTGATACATTCTTTGTGTGCCACAAGCACACCTCCACCACACTCTTTGTCTACTAGTGCAAATTTACGGTCTTTTCTGTGAACAACATATGAGTCAGGGAATAATTCCGAACTCGAGACACTCTCACTCAACCATGTTTCTGTTAAAGCTACTAAGTCAAACTCGCAATCACTAACACCTGAAGAGAACACATCAACCTTGCTGTTTAATCCCCGAACGTTTTGGTAATAACACTGCAGGTTAGGTAAATTTGAACTAGCAAAGCTGTTGGACGCAGTTAGTTTAACATCACAGGTACAATTTTAGGTATTCCATCAACGTGCTTGATTTTAAACTTTTCAGTACCACTGGCATTTTTTGAATCCAATTCAGCCTTCACTTCCTTGTAATACTGCCGTTGCCTCAGAGTACGATCGAAAGACACTGAAATATTCCTATATTTGCCATTTTTCAGGGCCCTGACGTTTTTCATCGCCAAAAATACGTCGTTATCGTGCTGAAGGGTTATTCTTACTGGGCGAACTTTAGTATCCTCGTAGCGACCTAGTCTAACTGGCTTGAAATTACTCGTATCATTTACAAGAGCCTGATCCATAGCAGAAATAATATTCCGAACCTCACTTCCATCTTTGTCAGCCCGCATCTCTGGCGATAGTCTCTGGTCTTGCTCCGGCAAACCATACAAAATAAGATTCCTTTTGCGCTTGTTGCGCTCATTAATCTCCTGGATGACTTGTTCAAAGTCAAACGCACTTTGAGAAGAACTCCGATTTAGACTTTCACTTTTCAAATCCTGGATTTCCGACTGAAGTTTGAGTATGAGAGATTTCAGATCCTTCAATTCATGACCCATCTTCCTACAGTTCATGCAGGACCAATCAAATCCATTATCCTCATTGACAAACAGATTAAGCTGGTCTGCTGATATACTGACACAAAGATGTCTAAATACTTTCGAACAGACGGAGCATTTAACCATCAGGCTGGATTTATAAGATTTGTTGCAACAAGAGCAAATCAAGTTGGGTGGCATGGCTGTACGTTACACCACTGGATCTCAAGAATGTGTAATTTATCGTTTTTACTCTTACTTGTTTTGGTTGCAGTACCAAATTACTGCTAATTACACGTAAACGGCGTGAGATATGAGCAGGACAATTCTTACCCAATAGGTATACAGCCTAGTCCAACTATGGAATGCACACTCACAAATTAATTCACATTGATACTCGAAATATTAGTCAAAATTCAGGAGCGGTCAAATAAGACTTCTAACTCGGAAACCATAAGCGTACGTCTAAGAACGTTTGGAAAAAACTGGTCTGGTTTTGCTGACCCTACCGAATTGGCATTGGCTGGATTTTTCTATCTGAGTTCACATGACATTTGTAAGATATTTTGTTGTGGAGTTGAAGTACACAGATGGAAGGCAGACGATATGCCTATAATAGAACACATAAAATTTTCGGGAGAATGTGTTTATGCTAAACGCATGCAGACACTTTTAGATAGAATAATGAGATCGAAGGATAACAGATATGAGAAAAGAGATGTTGGACTTATGAAAAAATGTTTTGTTTTACTTATCTCGTGTTTTTGTTATGTCAAGCAAAATTGGATACTTTTATTAGCCTTATTTGTATTTCTCATACACTTTGTATGATGATGTATATAAATAAATCAAAAAATGTATATCTAAAAGCTCTTTATTTACTCTGCACATAATATAATACATAGATAGCTAAGTGTTTGTATGATACATAAAACATCTTCTACTTGGTTCCATGTGAGTCATCCAAAGTCAGTGCTGCTAAACGCTGCAGTAATAGCTTCTTCTCTTCATAAAGCCTGATTGCATGTTTTAGATGTTTGATTTTTTCGATGTGTGCCAGAATAGCCATAGTATTTGTGAGTGTGGAAGAACATTTTGTATTTACCCCTGCTTTATCTAACATTGTCTTAATTTTACTATGGTATTACTGAGGTAGCAGTGACGATATGCTATCAGATAATTGCTTACAGTTTTTTAAAGCACACATATATATCCCAGGTGAATGGTACAGACATTCAGGTATGCCAACCTTATATTTAATGTTCAGTCTCAGTGAATCATCAAAATTTTCCACGTTAATGATTTTCAACTTATAGTTGGTTATATAGCACTGTAACAAAGAAGTCAGTAATCGATGCTTTTGATGCCCACGAATGTAGATAAGGTCGACGTCGTTTATATGTAATTCTAACAGGTCACGTAAGTTGTCATATTCAATATTTCCACTGTTGTAAGTTAGACCATGATAGAAAGTATCTAACCACTTTACCTGTTTCTTTTCCTCCCCAATCAGAGCACCAAAAGAAGTTGGTGGCTTAAGCATATATTGAGCTATTTGTTTTCCATTAGATATTGCAACTTCTTTTGCAATGAAACGATCACCTAATTTGTATCCCTGAATGTCTACGAATAATACCTTCATTTTTACCTATTGCAGCTATGACTATGAATAGCACTACCTAAGCGTAGAGTAACAGAAAGTGGACTGACTGATGTATTAATCAACAAGCTCATAATAAACGTCGCACAATTTCGCTTAGCGGAAGGTATTCCATGACGCAATCATGAATGATAATGCAATATGCTGGAGTATTACTAGGGAACCCTTTGTTGGCCTACATTTCTAGCTTTACATCCACAGTTGATGATTTTAAATGTTCACTTCTTCGAGAACAATCTATAACAAAAACTGCACGATCATGAAACGTTGAATAATTAATGAGGGAATGATGATTGTTGGTATTTAAGAACGCATTAGCGAATTGTGAATAAGCAAAATGCGCCTCAACATATTTTTTGGTTTCAAAGGTAAGTTTCATGTCCTCATGCGGATAATAATCTGAATTTATCATTAACTTCAAATTTGAAATATTTGCATTATCTAAAACTTGTTTATTGAAAGTAGGGTTATCTTTTCGATTAGTCTGAAATGCAACTATGACATATCTAGGTGCTTCTACAGCACTGCTTGTTTTGACAGACCAAATTGACTTTGTAGCATTTTCGGGTAATGCAGGCAGTTCACGTAATTCCCATCGACGGTATGCCATGAGAATAGGTGTATCTTTTTTGAGTTTTGACAGCATATCTAACTTCAGCGGATCACTGAGGAAAATATGCTTCACTTTCAGTTCTAGACAATTAATCGTAATTTTAGCTGTGGTTGACGCACCTGAAACTTCATTTGAAGTTATTTTGATACAATTATTGTCATGCTTTGCTTGTACTAAACTTAAGGTTTGTCTACCGAACATTGGTTTTTGGTAATCTATGAAAAAACCAAATATATGCCAAAGAGGAATTCTCATTTAAAATGTAAAATCTTCATTTAAAATTGCTCCTGATGGGTAATTCCATCCGGCAATTGAAATATGCTGAGATGTATGTGGTTCGTAACATAAATATCCCCTTATCATACTAACAATACCCGGATCACGTACTCTATCAATTTCTTTGCCATTCAATTCATAAGATATGGAATCGAATAGAAATAAGCCAGCATTATTAACTAACTCAACTGTCCCACTACCTGTTTTTGTTATCGTTCCCTCTATATAGATGGCGGCATCATGCATTGACAACATGCATCTTGTTGATTTATGGTAATTTCCACCTGATCGCTGTATTCAAATGACTTAACGAATGGATAGTATATTCTAATGTCTTCTCTGACAATAGAATCATCAAACTTGGGACTTTGGAAGATGTTGTGTATTAATGACATTATATCCTAATGATTTCAAAAATAAAATGTTGTCGGATGTAAGTTGATGTAACCTTCGCCGATGCTGCTTATACCGTGACTGACGATAGACTGAAGCTGCTTGATTAGATATATTTGTCTTATAGAAATAGTTATCGAAAACAAGAACCATCTTACAGCTTTTTTAGTTCTAATCGTATGATTATCTCTTCTCCTTGAAAATTTACCAAATTGCCGTCTTGATCCAAAACTGTGAGTGTTATATTATCAATGAAATTTCTGACAGTTAGGTACTGGTAAATATGTTAAATTTCTTGGCTGAATGTCGATTGCGTAACCCGCATCCACACCTATTGAAAACTCGAAGATGGTGTGTGATGGTTTTTGGTTATAGTAAGCACCTGACGTAAGATTACAATCAATATGTACTGTAACAACTTTGACTATTCGAACCGGAAAATCTGACGAGTGTACAACTTTTGGTTCCAATACCTTTCTCGAGAAACCAAGAATTCTTCCTATACTGTCTTCAGGACGGAAATCAACACTGAATTGATCACTAAATATTTCACACTTTAGTGTACTATTATTTGGTTTGAGAGAGAAAAGTGGTTTTGTGGATTCTTTATGTACAAGGTTCCCGTATGACGATTTAGATTTACTTACTGCCTGATTAATATATTTTTCTAAATCCGTAATTTCGCACAGACCAGTGGGTATTGTAATAACGTCTGCTTCACCTTGTTGCTGATAATAAAGTTTATTAGCATCCCCTTCTTGGCTGTTTGGAATGCTATTATAGGAATGAAAACCAATCAGAGCAATACGATACAATGCGTCAGGATCTAATTCGATAGGATTATAAAAGTCTATGCTAAGCGTTGATGAGCGCCCTTTCGGAGTGAAAAGCTGAGACATAATGATACAGGAACTCAATTTCACGGTATTTTATATAAAAACTGTAAGCATAAATGTCCACAATTTGTTTGATTGAAGTTTTGATACCGCTTGCTGTTATATAATATTTTTACATGTTTACCCAAATATTGAACAAGTTCTTGTGGAGGCTTTAGCTGTCCAAAACTATCGAAATATGTAACATTTTGCCCCTGTTTTGCGTAAGCTACCCAATGCGTACCGACTCCGGAATTTGTATCAAGATTGACTATAGCTCTTTCATTTTTATGAGGTGCTTTCGGTAATCCGTCTCGCATGAATACACCACGAAAATGTTTAATCTGTAGTGCTTTAGCAAACTTTAACAGATCTCGATCGGTTAATGCTTTATTGGGCAGCTTTATTGGTAGTTTTTTGAAGATTGTTTTTTCAAATATAATCCATGTCCACGTTGTTGTGTCCCTTTATCCAAAAATAAGCCCATGCCGCCACGTGAATTTTTTCTCAAGTATAAGCCAGAAACTTTTTTACCTAGAGAAATAGCTTCTATTGTTTTATTATGTCGTTCAGCTTCCTCTAACTGCTTTTTAGCATTTTTCGCATCAATTGCCGTTCGTGCTACCGCAGCAGCACCCCCTGTCAAACTTCCGAGTGCACTAAGTGCTCCTAAAATTGGTAAAAATGGTAAAACACCTCCTGTCTTTGGTACTGGTATGAGTCTAGGAACCTTAACTTTTTTTCTCCCACCTACATGCTTAATTGCTATACGTGCCGCGCGTAACGCTGCCAAAGCGGAGTGTTTCAAGTGACTTTTGGTATTATCAATACCTGCACCTTGTTTAGCTGATACTTTGATTTTTTGTAAAATATCTCGATGAAAAGATATTAACCGTTGTTTACGTTTATTACTGACACCCATCCCTAATTTATGTTTTGCTTTCATCGTGTTGGCTACTAAATAAGCTGCTGCCTTTTCTACGTTTTTGTTCTTGACTGTTGAACATCAGACTAGAGACTGATGTTTCATAATGTCACTGCTAATATATATAAGATGAAGAGCTAATATTATCTCCTATTTGGTAGCGAGATGCGCTTCGTACAATAACCAACTATGCTTTCCATAGAAAATTTGGATGATTTAGATACTAATATAACGATGTCACCAAGACAAAAACATGGTAAACTATTACCTAATTCCATCAGAGCTGCGATTGGCGGTTCAAGCGGGTCAGGAAAGACCAATATTATGTTAAGTTTAATTTTTAGTCCTAACGGTCTGAAATTTAAAAACATATATGTCTACAGCAGGTCTTTATATCAACCAAAATATCAGTTATTACAAGAAGTGCTTGATAAGGTGAGGGAAATAAAATATTTTCCCTTTAATGACAATGAGGATGCCATCGTAGATCCATCGGAAGCTCTTAATGATTCAGTCTTCATATTTGATGATATAGCATGTGAGAAACAAAACAAAATAAGAGACTATTTTTCTAGAGGGAGACATCGTCAGATCGATAGTTTCTACTTATGTCAAACATACTCCAAAATCCCTAAGCAACTTGTGAGAGACAACTGTAACATTATTGTTCTATTCAAGCAAGACGATGTTAATTTACGTCACGTGTTTGAAGAACACGTAACGATTGATATGGATTACGATAAATTTAAAGAAATGTGTTCCGAGTGTTGGAAAGACAAGTCTGGATGCATAGTTATAGTGAAGGATTTTAACCTTAAAGATGGTCGGTATCGTAAGGGTTTTGATCAGTATATAAGGATATAAACCATTCACATTCATATCATTACTATTGTTCCATTTAAGTGTTAAACATCTCATCCTTCATGGATACCATTAATCGTAAACGAAAAATTCAACAGCTCGCTAAGGATATTCGCAAAAAATATTTAGCCCTGAAGTTAGGTTTTTTTTTTTTTTTTTTTTTTTTTTTTTTATAGAGGGGATTAGGAATCTTCCTAGATACTCTGGATCACAGAGCATGCCCGATTCACCATAAAGGCGCCTACGGACTAAACCCTTCCCCCTCTCCCACTATATCACCTCATGGGGCCGCTTTCGCATTACAACATGAGGTGAGTGGTCTGTCGTTCAGTCTACTCTGTCACTGTCACTCCTCTTTGTATTTGTTGGGTACCAGGGCCTCAACTTCCTTCATCTCACGGCATTTGCTCTCCAAAATATCTCGCGCCATCGCAGCTACTGCGTTCCACTTCTCCGGAGACTCCAACATACTAGCTATTATGTTGTCTGGATTTAGGCTAGTCCCAATGCGTGAGCTGCAGGTCGCTCTTATTTCCTCCCATCTCGGGCAGTCGAAAAAAGTATGTTCTGCGTCGTCGTTCCTTCCGCAATAAAAACACGCTGGATCGTCGCAGATGGCAAAACGGCACAGGTATTGCCGGAAACAACCATGGCCAGACAGCATTTGGGTGAGATAGAAATCGATCTCCCCATGACCTCTTGTAACCCAGCTTTTGATGTCTGTGACAAGCCTTCTGGTCCATGCACCCTTACTGGAGTCACTGAACCGCTGTTTCCACTGACTGAGCAGTCTCTCATACGCTGCATCTTTACTTCTAGAATCTGGAGTGCCATATCCCTCAGCCCGCATACTTGTTACTAGATCTATTGGCGGAATGCCAGCAATCACCTCCACCGCGTCAGCCGAGATGGTGTTGTATGCGCTACAGACTCTGATCGCCATCATCCTATTGACTGCAACTAGTCTGTTTCGGTGACTTTTAACCGCGAGGGCTGACTCCCAAACAGGTGCGCCATAAAGTATGGTAGAGAGAGCCGTTGAGCACAGAACCACTCTCCTACTCGCTCTGCAACCCCCTACATTTGGCATAATCCTAGATAGGGCTGATACCAGTGTCCTTGCCTTTTCTGCAGTCCTTTTGATATGCTCGCCAAATGTCAGCTTTTGGTCTAGCCAGACTCCCAGATATTTAATGACTGGTTTTGGTAGAATGACCTGTCCTTCGACGTTAAAAGAGATCGAGTTGATTTTTCTCTTTTTTGTTAGCAAAACTGCTTCTGTTTTCTCAGCAGCTAGCGCCAGCCCGTTTCGTTTCATCCAGCAGCTGAGCTCTTCAATTGCCCAGTTTGCCTTATTCATGAGGTCGGATTCATTTCTGGCCACCACCACCAAGGCGAGGTCGTCAGCGTATGCGATAGTGGTAATCCCCTGTGGCATTTCTAACTCCAAGATGCCATTGTAAAATACGTTCCATAGTGTGGGTCCCAGGATTGACCCCTGTGGTACCCCGCTATTCATCTCAATGGTCTTGGTCTCGTCTATCCTGACCATTCGCGTCTGCAGGTAGCTGATGAGCAGTCGGAGAATATACTCATCAGACACTAAACGATTAAGCTTTTCGACAATAATTTTCCTCGGTACCACATTGAAGGCGTTTTTAACGTCCAGCGTTATCAACGCACAGATCTGTCGCTGCCTATTTATAACCACATCCGCTCCCCTGGCGATCCGAAGTATGGCCTGGATTGCGTCAATGGTTCCCATGCCTGCCCGAAACCCGTATTGTCTATCCGACAGAATATGCTTTTCCTCCAGGTCGCGTTGCAATCTTCCCAGTATTAAAATTTCCAGCAACTTTCCAGCTGCGTCAAGCAGTGAAATGTTGCGGTACGAGGATGGTAAGTCCTCCGGCTTGTCTTTTTTCCTCAAAAGGACCACGTCTGCTATTTTCCAGATATTGGGAAAATGCCCTTCCTCCAAAGTATTATTTGCTACCCTAAGGAATATCTCTGGAGCTTCCTTTGAGACAAGTTTTATTACTTCCGAAGGAATACCATCCGGACCAGGTGCTTTGCGGTCTTTAAGCTTCAGCGTGGCTGCAGTCAACTCTTCCATCGTAAAGTGTTTGATCTCGGTCCTTGTATCGATTGTAAAGTTAACTGGGTCACATGCTGGAAACAAGGACCTTAGGATCACCATCTTCCTTTCAGCTGATAGGTCCAACCTAGGAGCGCCGATGCCCAACCTCTTTACCACAATCTGGTAGCCTTTGCCCCAAATGTCGTTGTCCACATCGTTGATCAGCTGCTTCCAGCATTTCCGCTTCGAACACCTTATCATCTGACGCAATGCCTTTCTTCTTGCCCGGTACTCGTCCTTCCTCAGGTCCCTCTCGGCAGCGGCAATGTTCTTTCTAGTGGACGCTCTTTTAGCCTTCATGCATGCGACTCTGGCATCAGCAATATCCTTCGTCCACCAATACATTGGCCTTCGGTTGCGGGAGTTGCATCTTTTTGGCATACAAGCGTCGCACAAGCTGGTCAGAAAGACAGTCAGTTCCCCAGCCGTGCGCACCTCAGGTTTTACGTCGTGTGTCTTCAGCAAGCTGGATACCTTTGTTGGGTCTAGTTTACGTGGATTCCACAGCAGTCTGGTGGGCCTTGGGTAGTCGTTTCCCTGCTGGACTTTCTGATATCGGAACCCAATGTATCTATGGCAACTTAAGCTTTCCTGCTCCAGTACGGCCCAGTTTGAGATGCGCAATGCTGTTTTATGTGTCGCTAGCGTTAAGTCTAGAATGGACTCTGAGTCTCCTCTACAAAAAGTCGGTTTTTTGCCCCTGTTTAGCACCACGAGATCAAGCTCAGCTAACCAAGTCGATAAGAAATCGCCTCTATGGTCTGTGCATGCCATACCCCATTCGAAGGCCTTGGCATTGAAATCTCCGCACACAATCGTTTCCTTGTGCACGTTACGTATGGCCTCCTTAAGGTTGTATAATCCCAGCTGGTACTCCGGGAGCTCAATGTTTGGTGAGAAATAACAGCTGAAGATGACTATGTCTCCTAAGTCGATCCACACATAACCATCGCCCTTTCCTACGTTAGTAATAGGAGTTTGGGAGGACAGGAGTCTAACTGCGGCATTGCCCTTCCCATCTACATACCACTGCGGGGTGCTGACTATTTTCCTATTGGGCTCAGCAATCACTATCAAGTCAGCATGTACTTCAGCTGCGGTCTGCATTAATATGTCGTGCGCTTCTCTGCCCCTATCTACGTTGACCTGTAGGATGTTAAGGTACGAGCTGCTCATTTATTTGTTTGCCTGCAGTCCTCCTCTGCAGCCTTTCCTTCCTGCCTTGTGTCCCTCTTGATTGCATAAAGGGCAGAAAGGGGAACTTCTGCATTGGTAAGCCTTATGACCTGGCTGTCCGCAACAAAGACAGAGCTTAGTCCTATCGGGTCCATTACATTTGTCAGCACTATGACCTTGCGCCCAACACCTACGGCACTTCTCATCTTTCCTCACCGATATATGGCAGTGAACGAGACCTATACGTATTCTCCCCTTCCTCATAAGCTTATCTGCAAGCTGAGCG
The DNA here is from genome assembly GCA_951848785.1 of Callosobruchus maculatus. Taxonomy (NCBI): domain Eukaryota; kingdom Metazoa; phylum Arthropoda; class Insecta; order Coleoptera; family Chrysomelidae; genus Callosobruchus; species Callosobruchus maculatus. The sequence continues at coordinate 4,017,118 of CATOUR010000045.1, forward strand.
TTTACTATCACCGTCGCATTTTGACAGTCACCAGCCGCTGGTCTCAAAGAGGATACCTTGCAGGTATCCACTTCTTCCGGTACGCACTCTTTGAGTGCTTCCATAATGTCCTGCTCAGTAGCTTCGTTGTCTAGCCCTCTTATGTGCAGCACAGTCCGGCGCGACTTTCTGACCACCTGGAAGTCTTGCGTTTGTTTGCAAATAGCGCTTTGCAGATCCTCCACTTTGCCTCTGTTGACCTCTAGAAGTACATCCCCACTTTGTGTCTTGCGCATCCTCGATATTTCAACGTCGACGTTTTTCAGGTCAATGCTACTTTTCAGACTCTTTACTAGGTCGGCATATGTCTTCCCGTTGGATTTCACGATCACGCCTTCCCGTGTTTTAGCTGTCTTGCGTACTCCCTTAACGGCTGCTTGCTGTCCAGCAGCTGCCTTATGTTTTCCTGCATTCTTTTCACGCTTGTAAAGGTATATCTCCACCTGTGATTTACTGAAGATAAATTCCAGCGTTTTCATCAGAGTCTTTTCACAGTGCGTGGGTATATAGGGTAGTGCAACTTTTGTTCTGCCATACTGCTCCATGCTCTCCTTCATCCGGTGTATGGCCTGGTAGACAGTGTCTAAGTGTGCAAGCTCCAAAGGCTCTTTTTCTGCCAACACATACCACACAAAACGCTCATCCTTCACTAAGCCTTCACTCGATGGAACGGATATAGAGCTAATCAGACAAGCCACCTCGCCTAAGCCTTTCTCCTGCGCCTGCAGTACTTCTACACCCCCAAATCGTTCGCGATATCGCCTAGCTACCCCTTTCTCCAACCGCAGGTCCTCGCTGGTAATGATGGCCAGGTCTACATCTTTGGGAGCACTCAAGACGTCGCCTTCTACAATGTGGACTTTGGAAAAAGCTTCTTTGGGCCATTCCTCTTCCAAAATTTTCTGAAGGTCTTCCAAGTACTCACCCTCCATTATGGCAGTCCTAATCTCCTCCACCAGACTATCGCCCTCACACATCGTTTGACACGATGCATCTTTCTTGTTTACTTCTGTCTGTGTCCCACCGTCCATACCGGTCCATGACGTCTGATGTGTAGCTGCTTTAGGTCTGTTATTATAGACTCTCTGTAGCTTTAGCGATATCCTCATTATATCTGCTCCTGCGTCTTTGATCTCCTTTTTCGTATTGGATATCTGACTGATGAATCCTTCCAGAATGCGTGCTTTTGCTACCAAGGCCTTTATACCCCTATCTAGCTCGTCCATGTCTGCATCCGGGGTATCGAAGAGTGTTTCTGCCCTCTTTCTTTTAGAAGGATTCTGATCTCTGGCCTCGAACTTCTCTGTCTTCTCCCAAACGACGTCCGACATAGACGCCGACCTCTCCCTACCAGGTGGAGTCCTCTTGAGGCTCTCTCTCCTCCTGAACGGATCCATTTCCGTGATCTCTTTCGCTTCTTTGGTGTCTTTGGTTTTTTGCGTATTATCCATGGTCTTTACCTTGCCAGCGCTTCGTGTTCCAAGGGGCGGGTCGATATAACTGGGAGCGGGTGTACCCTCAGACCGCAGTCCTACCCCAGTTCCCTGAGGCCCAGTCATCGCTTTACCGGTCCCGGAATACGCGGACGGACCGGCACTCGCCCGGAGCAGTGCAGAAATCCGAATTCTGCACCCATGGAACACTTCCTGATCAGGGCCCGAAGGGGCTGGTCCCTGTTTCCACGCTCCAGCTTAGCTTCGGCAGAGCAAGCTCACATCAGCTCCAAAGAGCACTCCCCGCCAGCCAGAAAACGAAGAAACGATCATCATTGTCCATTGTCGTAGCCAGGTCGTCGTCGTACACCGTCCTGCCCCCCCCCCCCTAGACGCAGTAGTCACCATGTGACTGTCTGGGTCATTGTAGAATGGTGCCACCCCATACCACAATGCACCAGTGAAGACATAGCCGCATCCCTTCTATGTCTTGCCTACTTGGTCCACGAGTGCCGGAGCACAACTATGCGCGCGCATGCGCACATAGCCCCCCATCAGCCATAGGGACGCACCGGGTTGGAGTTAGGCTCTCCTAGGTTTGTCTGTCTTGCCCAGGGTGTGATAGGCCTCCTAATAACACAAGGGGTTCAGAGGCCATCCCCGGGGAAGCTGAGACTCCCCTCCCGGAGCCCTGAAGTTAGGTAGAACTGAGGAAGATGTTGCATTAGAGCGAATTTATAAACCAATTGTAGAACCTCTGAAACAGATCGTTTCTCGGCCCCCAACAAGTCAACCCATGCCACCGGAAACAAAAATCAAAATACAACTGAAATATTCACCCAAACGTGAAGAACAATCATCAGTCGTACCATTTCAGCCGATGGAAGGGATAGCATCAACAAAACATGACCTTAGTGATGATACTTTTGATGCAGACATCACTCCAACTTCGGCATCTTTTCTTTCCGAAAATATTTCTAGTGCAGCAATTGATGATTACGTTGACCAGTACCCAGAAATTTCACAAAAATATGTAACTGAATATTGGCAAGCAGATGATAAAATTGATAAAGTTTACGGACCTGTTTATGATATTTCCAATTCATCATGGCGATTAGGTAAACAACGCATTGATTTCGATCGTCGTACTGGTAATATTTTGATTAAAGGCAATCAGTACAAAGGAACACCGGGGGTCTATCAGCTAATATTTTACTCGGACCCGTAGTTTAATGATGAAGACCTAACTGCATACAAGCAAATTCTCGATGAAACAAATGTTCATAAAGATACCGTAGGTCGTTTAAAGCATTCCGGTACATACAAATACAAAGAAATAATTAAGCCCTTATTCAGACCAAGAAGTCGATCCTTATCAAATCCGCAACAATTAGGACGTGGACTTTCACCTCCTACTAACATGGTATATAACACAAATTCTATTGATTACGTATATTGGGACGATGCAAACGAGCTGATTCAAAGATTAAGATTACTGATGGCTTCCAAAAACGCTGGAAATACTTCAGTAGATAATGAAATTATAAGCATTTTGAATGAACTGCGTGAATGTGGCATCATTATTGATTAGGTTATGATAAAATAACTGGGTATATTACTAGCAATGGCAGTATCGGTATGAGCGTTGATAAATTTGGTCGTGTTGCTGTAACACAGCGACAAATTCAAGAGCCAGTCTCTTTCCATTCCACACGACGGGGTTTCTTGTTAACTAATGATGGTGATATTGATATTGAAAATCTAACATTAACTAATGTGAAAGAGCCAAAAAACTTAGGAGATGCTGCTACCAAAAAGTATGTAGATAACCAAACAGATAACTTGAATGAAAAATTCACACAATTCGAAACTAGGCTTGCAAGTTTGGAATCTAATACAAAGAAACAAATAGGTCAGTACACATTAAGGTTAGATGATTTTTTTTCAAAACCGACAACCAGCTCAAGAAATTGACAACGAAAGACGGTAATATTGACAAAGGTATTGACGATCTGAAGACAAAAATAAGTGTGATCGAATCTCAGACGAAAATGTTTACAGATCATCTTCTTGATGTTGCAAAACATGTAGATGCAAAATTCAATGATATAGACCTAAAATCAAAGTTAACAGATGACCTGATGTCAAAAATTAGTGTAATCGAATCTCAGACGAAAATATTTAAGGATCATCTTATTGATGTTGCAACTCATGTAGATGCAAAATTCAATGACATAGAAAAGGCTCATCAAGATTTAAAGTTAAAATATGACACAATACATGCAAAACTCAATGAAACTGGTAACATTTAAAATATGTCTAACTTACTACATATTATATTGATAACTAGATTTTCCATCTACTCATTAATGCCTAGATCATCATGAGAGCAGTTCATTCCAAAGAAAAGCTTCAGCTAATAAAAGAGTTACATAAGCTGGCAAGAAAAAATTTTAACCGAAGACGCACCATTATAAAAGGTCTTGATGAAACATGGCAATCTGACTTAATTGAAATGCAAAACTATTCCAAAATTAATAAAAATTACCGCTATATATTGTTGGTAATCGATACATTTTCTAAATTCATATGGACGGGACCATTAAAGAGTAAAAAAGGGGATGATGTAACTAAGGCGTTCAAAGATATAATTGAGGATGGCAGGGTACCCAAAAACTTACAAACAGATCAAGGTAAAGAGTACTATAATAGTGAATTCAAAGGACTAATGAAAAAACTGAACATCAATCACTATAGTACTTATAGTATTAAAAAAGCAGCAATTGCAGAAAGAGCTATACGAACGATCAAGGAGAAATATTTCAGTTTGAATGGTTCGTATAATTGGATTAATGTATTACAAGATGTAGTTGATGAATACAATCACCAAAAATATCGAACAACAAAGATGCGTCCATGCGATATCAACAAAAATAACCAGAGTTCCGTACTAGTCAAGTCCTATAATCGTATAAAAATGATTGGTATGCGTAAATTTGAAATTGGAAATATGGTAAGGATAAGTAAGGCAAAACAATTATTTTCGAAGGGATACACTCCAAATTGGAGCACGGAAATATTCAAAATTGTTAAAGTTCAATTAACAAATCCAACAACTTATATATTAGAGGATATGACGGGAGCACCAATACTCGGAAGTTTTTATGAGCATGAACTTCAAAAAACGGAAGTGCCAGACGTTTACTTGGTAGAAAAAATATTACGTCGCAAAGGCGGAAAGGCCTACGGAAAATGGTATGGGCTAGATAAATCACATAATAGTTGGATAGATGGCAGTAATCGCTTATGAGTCAAAGTAGTATAAGCTGTTAGAATATACACGTTAACTCATATCGTCAAAGATGTCGTCTGAAGAAGAATCACCTCACTTCTCTGATGATGATGCGGTTGATACCTATTACTGGCAACAAATAGATAACTCTCTCGAACGTTATAAGGTGCATATTCTCTGCGAAAAACTTCCTTACCTGTTAGGAACAGATTATGATGTCGCTGACTCCAGTCCGTTGTACATTCATTGTGGGTTGAGTGTAGCCAGGGTTTTCACACCAGCAGTAAAATTAATCAACAAATCTAACAAGGACTTCAAAATTTCGTTCAGTGCATACGAATGGAATCAGTTTATTCAAGAATTAGGACGTATGAAGATAGAATATTTAGACAATCCTGAATCAACAACCATATCTACTTCTGGATGTTGTGAAAATTCTGTATCAATAACAAGTGCTAAAGACATAAAAGTTTGTAAGTCTTCATTTCTAGATTGTAAAGTATTGAAAGTGTTCAAGAATACATTAAACACTGTGACAAGTTTTTATTTGAATTCCTCTATAGTAAGTGATATAATTCAAACTGACGAACATGTAATCAATTTTAAAATCAACATGTTATGTAAACTTAATTTTTCGCATTTTCATAATAACTTTTTAGATCTAAGTGCAAAAGTTGTGTTACAAACCCAAAAAAAATCACATTGAAAATGCTGAGGAATGTATAATTACTTCTTTCTGCGATGTATTAGACGATAGTATAGAAAGCTATTGTATTAGAGAATATTTCTTTTATTACAAAGATCGTATGTTGGAAGACTTGCGTAAGAGAATAATGTTAGATATTAGATAATTCATTAAAAAAGTTAAGCCCATCTAATCATTTTATTTCGGAATACATCAAAAAGCCAGTTGTTACTCTCAATACATTTATTGATAAATATATCATCTGACATTACATTTCAAAGATATAATATACACAATTTTTATTTCAGTTCAGTCTACTAAAACTACGATATGGATAATGTATATCATATAAATCGTTTACACATTTTTTTTGTCTTTGATTATAAATAAAGTTTCCATAAATGTATTTTGATTTCACAAGTTTTTCGATTTCAACATTTTATTGTTCCTAAAAGTATATAATTTTAGATATCCATAATGCTATGATGTCCCCAAGGTAGAGTATCATATGAATTGGGTACTAAATATCTTTTATCATCAAAAGGACTTAACGTGACTTTTTCCTGATTTATGCTGAAAACCTTATGAGCGTAAGATCGACTGGAACATTGGGATTCTGACTTTTCAGTTTTATTTTGCAAGCAGTGTAAGTAATCTTCAAAACAGATTTTATTTTTTATAATGTTTGACTTTATACCCTTTGACTTTTTAACACATCGTTTTCTTTCGCCTTCTACTAAAAAAGTGTACTGCTTTGATCGCAAACCTACAAAATAAGTCACTATTGCTCCGTTGTTTTCGTCCTTCATTAGTCCAGGAACTTTTTTGTTTAGTAATGGTATACCGTAAATATTATCAGGAGGATAACCGCTTGTATCAAACATATGACTATCTTTTTTAATTAAATCTATATAAACGTCCTTACAGTGGATCTCATACAGGAGGGAATCAGTGTCCATATAAAGGGCCTTACATGACCCTAAAGGGAATTTTTTCATCATATACTTATAATGGTAGTCATACAAACAAATCTTAGAAATATCAAGAATGGCCATACCTATGTACAGTGGTTTATTGAATACTATCTCTGTTTTGTTCATTTCTATAGCTACCAAATTTTCATCGAAAATCATTCTGCTGTGGAAGTTTGGGCTTACTATTAAATTCCGAGCTCCGTATCGACCCCCCCCCCCCCCCCACTTATTTACTAATTTTACGATGCGATGCTTACGAATGTTCTCCATTGTCTTACCGTAAATGGAATTAATCATTAATTTGGTCTGAGTTTCCTCAAATTTAGATTTTGCTCTTTGATGTAATTCAGTATTGAAATCAATGTATGGTTTAAGCCAAGCTGACTGTTTAAATTTTAGAACTCGATGAATTTTTGTGACAATTAGACCATTTTCCAAAGCCTGTTTCAAGAGTCTCTAATAATAATAATAATAATAATAATATGTCTTTATTGCATCAAAGATACAAAAGGCGAAGTTTAGCTATTATGGCTATTCCACTCAACCATTTCCTAAAACTAAACTTAACAACTAACCCTAAACCTAAACCCTACAAGCTATAAAGATTCTTGTATCTAATGAAATAAATACTGCCCATCCGAATCACCCGCAGACCTCAAACAAAACCACAATCAACAACACTAGCATACACTCAGAGACAGATCTAGAACATAAGCACGCAGAACATACACCAGATACCGCTGTCCAACCTAATGATTCGTTGGCTACTGAATCAATCATAGAAAGACACGCCACTCATACCCGAAATAGCCAACCTCCAAACACAGACACAACCAATAACACCATCATACACTTAGAATTAGATCCAGAACATGATCATACACCAGGTACACCAGAAACAACATACACTAACTTACCTTCCACAGCCACACAACGCCAAAAGGTTACCATACCACCTGCCATCACACAATCTGCCGAACAAGTGATGAACACACAGTACAACAAATGGTGTGGCACCAATCCTACATTGCGAGATCCCCTGCCCAGACTAGTTTTTAAAAACAACACTCGACAAATATTACACACAATAAATGTCAACATAATACCACAATTTTTAACCAAGGACAGTGACCTAGAAGACATCCATACTGTAATATATGCTGCTGCAGCAACCACACTCATACTTAATGGCCAGAAACTCCCAAAACGATCTATAGCCCGCACAGCTGAAAGATCTAAACCTAAATGGCAAATAAGAATTGAAAATAAAATTAGCACAATCAGAAAGGATCTGGCACACCTGGCGCAATACACCAACAATAACAACAGCTCGAAGCGCGTACAGACAACAATTAATATACTCAAATCCAAGTCACCACAACAGACAATACCTGAAATAGCTGATACCCTTAAACAGAAGCTTGCAGTCTATACAGCTAGACTCCGCAGATACAATGAGTCCAATGCCAGAAAGGATGCTAACAATCTGTTTCAGAAAAGTGAAAAACAATTCTACCAAAAGATAACAACCGAAAACCAGATAACAGCAATAGAACTTCCTAGTAAACAAGAGTTAACTGAGTTTTGGGGAAGCCTATGGGCAGAACCCAAAACACATAATGAAAACGCTCCATGGATCAGACAAGAAGAGGAAAAACATCAACATATAGCAGAGCAGGGAGACGTTATCCTTACAGCAGAGGAAATAGCTGAAACCATTAACCATACCCATAATTGGAAGTGCCCAGGCGTAGATAATGTGCATAATTTCTGGTACAAGCAATTCAGTGCAACATACGAAATGCTTACGGACCAAATCAATAAAGCCATACTCCAACCGAATAGGCTTCCCAAATTCCTCACGCAAGGAATAACGTACATAAAACCCAAAAACGCAGACACCAAGAACCCTGCCAACTATCGCCCAATCACCTGCCTTCCCACCTTGTACAAGATCATCACCGCAACAATATGTAGGAGAATTGAGCAACACCTCACGCAAAACAACATCCTGACTGAAGAACAAAAAGGATGTCGAAAGCAAAGCCAAGGTTGCAAGGAACAACTTATAATTGATAGTGTGATCATGGAGCAAACCAGAAAAGAACATAGGAACCTTCATACCTGTTTTATCGACTATAAAAAAGCTTTCGACTCTGTACCCCATAGCTGGCTAGCGAAAACTCTTCAAATATATAAAATCAACCCGGGGCTACGTCAGTTTCTTACAAGAACCATGGAGACATGGCGAACCAACATACATCTCAAAACCCAGGATGGCCATATCAAGACAGATGAGCTACACATAAGACGCGGCATCTTCCAGGGTGACTCTCTCAGCGCACTGTGGTTCTGTCTCTGTCTGAATCCACTCTCCAACGCACTTAACAACACAAACTGCGGTTTCAACATAAGGCACGAGAGACTAAATCAACACAAAATCAATCATCTCCTCTACATGGATGATATAAAACTATATGCCGCCAATAAAGTACAACTGAGGGAGTTAATCAGAACAACAGAAGTTTGCTCGTCAGACGTCAAAATGGAATTCGGAATGAGTAAATGCAAGGTCCTCCACATCAACAAAGGCCAATGGAAGGACCACCCCGAACAGGAAACAGTTACTGGCCAAACACTAAATAACATGAACAAGGACGAAACTTACAAGTACCTGGGCTTCAATCAGAACGTTAAAATAGACCACACAAAAGTCAAGGCACAACTAACCCAAGAGTTCAGAGATCGCCTTATTAAACTACTAAAAACTAAATTGAATTCTAGAAATCTTACAAAAGCCATTAACACATTTGCGATACCAGTTCTCACCTACTCCTTCGGCATCATCAAGTGGTCACACACTGATATAGAGAACATCCACATCCTCATACGGACAGAACTCACGAAACACCGAATGTCACATCCAAACGCATGCAAAGAAAGGCTCACCATAGACAGAAAACAAGGAGGCAGAGGGATTATAGATATACAGTCGCTTCGCACAAGACAGATAAAGACACTCAGACATTTCTTCCAAAACAAACAAACAAATTTACATCGAGCAATAGTAAAAGCAGACAAAAACTATACACCACTCAATCTATCATGTCCAGACCACGCCGCAGACGCACACAATCCCACGCAATCGCAACAAGAAAAAATAAACACCTGGTCGCAGAAACCACTCCATGGCAAGCATAGATACCGTATTACGCAAGACCACGTAAACGAAAAACAGTCATACACCTGGCTGCAGGATGGCCAGCTCTTTCCAGAAACTGAAGGATTTATGCTTGCTATCCAGGACCAAGTTATTGCGACAAGAAACTACAAGAAATACATAATTAAAGACCCATCCATAACAGAAGATAACTGCAGAAAATGTCACCAACAGAAAGAAACAATAAATCACATAACAAGCGGGTGCAAAACTCTTGCCGGTACCGAATACACAGCCAGACATAACTCTGCGGCCAAGGTCATACACCAAGCACTAGCAACAGCAAACAAACTGATAGAAAACACAGATCCATACTACAATTACACTCCGACATCAGTACTCGAAAACGATCGGTACAAACTATACTGGGACGTCGAAATACACACAGATAAAACTATCCCAGCCAATAGACCAGATATAGTTTTTCAGTCGAAGGCAGACAAAGTTACCTATTTAATAGATATTGCTATCCCTAATGATACGAATGTTCAAACCACCTACGCTGGGAAGATATCTAAATACACAGACCTTGCCATAGAAGTAAAACGTCTCTGGAAACAAGACAAAGTCGTTATTGTCCCCCTAATTATGTCGGTATCAGGCCTTACACCTAACACATTCACACCACACCTGCACCAGCTAGGCCTGGACGAAAAGTTACACAAAATATTCCAAAAGTCTGTAATCCTTAAGACCTGTAATATAGTACGATCTTTTTTAAATTCCGATCAGTAATAGTTCAGGTGTTGACTTGGCACAGCCCGTCAACATTTGTTGCTACCGCAGTCATGCGAGAGAAACTTGAAAAATCAGAATAATAATATGTCTTTATTGCATCAAAGATACAAAAGGCGAAGTTTAGCCATTATGGCTATTCCACTCAACCATTTCCTAAAACTAAACTTAACAACTAACCCTAACCTAGTTTCTACCTACTCTACCTATAATGTTTAAGTATTCTAAACAACAAATTTCTAGGAAAAAGAAAAAGCAGATATAAGTTGAATACAAATCTATGCTGACTGAGTTTGTAAAATGTGTTCTTTAAGCTTTTTTTTAAATCACGACAAGGGGACATAAAATGTCTATATGCATTATATAGTTTAGCTGACTGGTAAGAAAAGGATCGCTGGAACATGGTTGAACGATGTCGTGGAATTGATAGCATCTGTTTGTGCCTAGTACTTTTGTTGTGTATATCATTCCTGAAAGTGAGCTTCTCACTTAAATAAACCGGGCAGGATGTTTGTAAAACTGTAAATAGTAAATTTAGAAAACTATATATAAAAAGATTATGCACTTTGAGCCAGCCTAGCTGATTTATCGATGCAGTGACATGATCACAACGTCTTAAGCCACAAGTGTATCTACAACACGAATTCTGGATCTTTTGAATTCTTTTCACGGATATACTGTCTAAGCATGGAAAATAGACGACGAAGGCGTACATTAACCTAGACATGACCAAAGACTCACACAATAATTTTTTTATTTTTGAAGAAAGCAGATGCCTGTGACTAAAAAGTAATCTAAGCCTAAAGTAACAAGATTTGACCACATTAGAGACATGAGAACGAAATCTGAGGTCCTCATCTATATACAAACCTAAGCTTTTAACACACTCACTAAAAGCTATATATATATATATATATATATATATATATATATATATATATATATCTACACGGTACAACTGTGCGTCTCCAATGCAAAATCTTAGGTTCAGTCGGCGTCCGAGGTCACTGGGCGTCCGGATATACGGACGCCCAGTGACCACCCCCTTTCAACCTTGTTTTCGATACTTATAACATGTGTAGATTCCAAAACCGTTAAAATCGGCCGGACGCCCGCTGGCACCTAATACTGATTTGCGTACAAAATCGAAGTTCAAGCTTCTACCACCTGCTGCGCTGGGGGTCCTGATTTATATACTTACCGTATACAGAATCCAGTGCACGGGTTTACCCGGCGCCGTATACAGAATCCAGTGCACGGGTTTACCCGGCGCCAATTTTTTATATTAATCTATTTTTAGAATAACTATACTACGTACACTGCAGCGGTTTACTCGGCGACTGCCGTCGTTTGTTGTCATTGAATATTGTCTCTCCTAATACATTGGACGATTGTTTTGGATTTAATTCAGTAGCTACCGCTGGAGCTAAACTCTAGGTTTACTCTAAAGTCGGAATAATAACGAACAAATGTGCATAGATAACAGTTTTATGTTTTACTTCTATGAAGTTTTAAAGAGAAATGTAGTTCGATTCATTGATTTATGCAACTACAGTGCCTGTAACTAATTTTGCTATTCTTGTGCTCGGATATGAGATTTTTGAAAACTGGTTACTACGATTATCAGTAGCTTTCAAATATTTCATCTAGTCGAAATAATTCTCTAAAGGCGAGACGCAATCTTCCAAAAATTTTATTCCAAAATCTAATGTTTTGAAGTCTGAATTTTTCAAAAATTTCATAATTTTTCACGAAACGTCCCATTGTTTACACAAAATGTTTCTTAACTTCGGTTATTTCCGAGAGTATCACAGACTAGTAAAATTTCAAAATGTTTATTGCATCTTGAAGTTTCACAAATTTCCAAAATTGGTCGAAAAGTTCATTCATTCAAAAAACCTCATTTTTCGAATAAATCCTGCTTCTTTGGTTGTTTTCGTTATAAATATCTCGGAATTTTCCAAAAAGTTTTGAATTTTATCGCAACGGTCATTGCTTTGAAAAAGTAAAAATTTTTAAAATACAAAAAATAATCAATATGTGAGTAATTTTCGACAATATCGTAATTTGGTGTAATTTAAAATGTTTGTTTTTCAAAATTTCGAAAAGTTGCAAAATTGGTCGAAAATTTCACTTGTTTTGGAACCATCTCGTTTACCAAAATCATAATTTTCTTAAGGTTTCTGTTTTGAATATCCAACTCTTTCCAAAAAACTCAAATTTCACGTGATTACCTTGAAGTCGGATATCTCAAAATTTTTATATTTTTTTGAAAATTTTATAGTTCTTTAAGAAGTCAAATTTTTTCGAAAATTTCATAATAATTATTTCACAAAGTTTCTAAACTTTACGTTTCTTTCAGAAGTTCTCAGTTTTTGTCAAAAAGAAGCTATTTTAAAAGTTTGAATTTTTCTTAGAGATTTTCATATGATCTGGGAGCGAAATAGACAAACTCCAGTCTTCATGTTTTACGTGAAAATCAATAATATGCAGCTTGATTCACGTAAAAAATACAACTTTGGTTTGCCGAATATATGGAGTCACTGTGTATAATTAAAAATGAGACTGCTGATGACTGCTCCTACAAACCCTTGTTAAACTTTTTTCGATACCTTTCTAGTTTACCCAACTATCGACCACCTCTAAAAAATTTGATAACGCCACATATTAAGATTATACTGTAAATATAAAATAATATAATGGTATGAAATTATCCAGGGCAGCGCACCTAAAGAATCTGTTTTAATTGCGCCCCACTTTCCTGTACATGCTGTAATTTTGTTTTGTTCACCCTCGACATCCATATAAATAATCATTCGACTCTCATAAACCTTTTTGTGAACATAAAATGATTTGTGAGATAAATGGGGGGTGTTCAGAAGGGAAGACCATATAAAATGTTAAAGGTCATTGTTTATTTCATGAAAAATCCAGTGTACAGGTTTACTATGCTCCCCTATTGTAAAGTAAATCTATTTTTAGTATCATCATATTCTTTGTGTTTTGCAGCGGTTTACCCAGCGTCTGTCGCCGAATCTTGCCCTTGAAATGTGCGTACCGAAATTCATTGAGATAACAGCGTCTTTCCCAGCTATCAAATATTCTCTGCTCACGACGTACTTGCAGATTTGTGTTTCTTGCATGGGTCAGGTACTTAATAGCATGCTAAGAACTTAGGAGTTGAGCGTTTAGGCTATACCGAAAAGCCTATGAACACATTTCCTCCATAATATGCTAATGCAATTCTTCAGTATATTCCATTTCCGTGTAAGCGTAGTGTACCCACAATATAATACACTCAAAGGCAATTTTTGGGCTATAGTGACTTTATTCTAAGTTGCAGTACGCGACGAAAAGTTCTATACATATTCTGTGCTCAAATCTCCGTAACCATATACAGGGTGTCTCAAAAAGACCCGACTATCTGAGGTAGGGAAAAACCAAATGGAGAGATAAAGGAAGAAATTTTACTTTTTTTACTTTTTCAAAATAACATTCTTTAAATGACGCCCATTTTGTTGACGGTATTCTTCAAAGCGTTTATGCACATTACCAAAACGGTCCAACTACTTAGAGTGCACGAGACGCAAATAAAGCGTGGTGGAGGGAGTAAGCCCGCACCATTCGCTCGGTAAGAACACTGGTTAGATATTGCACTTTTAGTTGCCAGGATGCGTGTTTAGTTGCCACAATATTGAAGAAAGCATCAGATCGATAGCAACTCAGCAACTCCTTGGAACAGTTTTTGATAAAATGTGCACACACGGTTTGAAAAACGCCTTCAACAAAATGGGCGTCATTTAAAGAATGTTATTTTGAAAAAGTAAAATTTCTTCCTTCAACTCTCCATTGGCACTAATCAATGGTATTTACAATAAGCCGGTTTTGGTTTTTCCCTACCTCAAATAGTCGGGTCGTTTTGAGACACCCTGTAGTATTGTACCACTATAACTGCATAGCTGTATCATAGTTCTTGGGCAGTGACTCTTCTCTCATTAGCCATTACGCTTCTAGTCAACACGCTCAAAGTTCCACTCATTCTAACGGCTATCTCAGAACCCTTACCTCGTGGCAATAAGCCATTTAAGGGTGGACGCCTAGTAACATCAACGCTGAATTTACAAAAAGTCTGTATATAAATTCTATTAATAGACAGGCATAAAAAATAAAAAATATGGACGCCCAGTGGAGCTAACGGTGAACTATGACGCCAAGCGACCTGTTTCTGAAACTTACTTATATACAGTTATATACGCCAGACGCTGGGTAAAACGCTTTTGGTCCGGACGCTGGGTGATCCGCTGTAAATAAATATATATATATATATATATATATATATATATATATATATCTATGCTGACTGAGTTTGTAAAATGTGTTCTTTAAGCTTTTTTTTAAAATCACGACAAGAGGACATAAAATGTCTATATGCATTATATAGTTTAGCTGACTGGTAAGAAAAGGATCGCTGGAACATGGTTGAACGATGTCGTGGAATTGATGGCATCTGTTTGTGCCTAGTACTTTTGTTGTGTATATCATTCCTCAAAGTGAGCTTCCCACTTAAATAAACCGGGCAGGATGTTTGTAAAACTGTAAATAGTAAATTTAGAAAACTATATACAGGGTTATTCACGTTATTCGACACGGAGCATTATGGCTAAAGTATTTGATAAAAAAGAAAATAATAATTTGGGATGGATAGAGACCCATAAAGGCTACATTTTAAAAATATTTTCATGTTATACAGGGTGTCCCAAAAACACGAAATGTATCAAAGTTATGTTTTTTTAAATAGAACACCCCCTATATTATTGCATATTCAGATTCCTTGGTGAATTCTAGTGTGACTTTATGTATCACACATGGTACCTAAAGCGAACCGTTAAGGTGTAAATCACCATTTTCGGTATAAGTAGAAAAAATTGAATATCGCAGAGATTACAAAATATGGAAGGCTGTGACTTTGCCGTACTACTAAGCATAAAATGCATCAGCTTTGACGAGACTGTCTAATTTAAATTACGTTTATGCTTGGAGAAATCGGTCGATGAATTAAGGAAACTTCGATCAGCGATAACTTGATTTTTTCAAATGGGAATGCCTAATTTTTTTTATACGGTTAAACGTAGAATTTGATAAGCTTTCTAATGATATAAGGTTGTGAATATCAGTCTCTCGTAGTTTTCATTTAATTTTAAATTTTCAAACAAATCGGCGATTTTCAATTTTCCTACCTATAAGCAACGTAGCAGGCCATGAAATATAAACAAAAATCTGTTCAGCTAGAAGAAAACAACTAACATAGCTGAAAAATACACACTAACTAGACTAAAGGGACAAGATTATAAAAATTCCTTACAACAAATCAACTCTCCCAGAAACAACTGCGATAACATCTCTAAGGTCAAAGAGAAGCTGGAGTATGGCAGTAATAGATATTTTTACTGTCTACTGGCTACCGAAATTTACTAGAGGTTAAAAATTTCCAAGGCAATCAAAAACCCTCATATGAAACAGAAACAACCAGCGACTATTGCTCCAGCACGCAACTATCAATCATATGTAATGGTGTAAAAAAGTACTAATTTGCGTCGAAGTCGATACTTCTGACTGGAGCCCTTCTATTTTTCAATATCTATTAGCAATATTGCAAAAAAGGAATACTGACAAATCAGATTTAAATTTTCTGCCATTTAAATTATGTTTTATAATTTGAACAAATTTTAATTCATTCTCCATTTTCTGCGACCTTGCTAATAGGTACTGAAGAATATTCAGAACTCCTGTCAGAGGTACTTTTGACTTGAGTTTTGACAGAATTGCATACTTTTTTATATCATTAAATGTGAAATTTTATTACGAAAATAATAAATTGCTTACAACATTCTCTAGTAGTTTTTACTTCATTTCAAAATTTTTAATGGTTTTGGAAATTGCCAATCTCTAGTACATTGCGGTAGCTAGTAGGCCGTGAAAAAATCCAATTTCTGCCATACTCCAGCTTCTCTTTGACCAAAGATATGTTACCGCCGTTGTTTCTGGTTAGACTTTGTATCTGTATCTGTAGAGTGGGGAGAGTGAGTGGTCCCACTGCACTTAGGCCACAACTGGCCCATTGTGCATCCTCCCAGGGAGTCGTTTCCTCAGGTCATCGTCCATCCTGCCAATTGTAGGAAGGTGAACAAGTCGCTAGGGGACATCTCCCTTATGTGGGCAGGTGTAGGCCAAGACTCGCCGAACGCACACTCTCTAATAGAAGATAACTCTGGGCATTCACATATGACGTGTTCCACAGTTTCGTCTTCACTTTCACACATTCTACATATCGGTGTGTCACTTAACCCCATAGTGTGGAGGTGTTTCCTGAGTTGACAATGGCCAGTCAGGAATCCTACTAAGAGACGTAGGTTTGGTCTGGTCATCGCCAAATACTTCTTGGATATTGCCATGTCAAAACCTGCAAGGGTTTCCTTGGCAAATCGACATCCTTGTAGTTCTTCCCATCGTTTTACCATTTGGGCATGGGAGTGTTTTTTGGCTATTTCCGAAATTGTGGTTGTCGACATTCCAGAAAGGTCACATGGTCCTAAAATTCTTTGGTCAGCGGCCTTCCTGGCTAGACCATCCGCTATACGGTTGCCTTTGTTGTTATTGTGCCCTTTAACCCACCTCAGGACAATATTGTTTTTGTCCGAAGCATGGGCTAAAGATTGGTGGCATTCCATTGCTAGCCCTGAGGTGATACAAGGTCTTTTCAGGGTTAGAAGTGCTTGTCTGCTGTCAGTGCAGATTGCTACAGTTTTGCCAGATACATCTCTCCTGGCTAGTTCATTTGCGGCTATCGATATGCCAGCCAGTTCCGTTTGAACGATACTGGCGTGTTTGCCCATAGCCCACTTTGTTCTTAGGTTTAAAGACCTGGAGTATACACCACATCCAGTGCCGTCCCTTGTTTTGGAGCCATCTGTGTATATGCAAATTGCATTTGTCACATTTGGCTCAACATTCTGTTTAATCTCTATTTTGTAGGGTTTCTTAAAAACGAATGTTGGTTTAATTGAGTCGCTGGTTGCTTGTAGCATGGGTAGTGCCTTTAGCGCTTCCCACCATACCAGCTGCCTCAGTCGTCCCATACCTACATCTGGATTAATACCAACCGTGCAAAGTCGTAACATTGACAGTAACGCAACCTCTTTGATGTAAATATCTAGAGGGGTAATGCCAATTATTACTTCCATAGCAGCAGTCGGTGTTGTGCTCATGGCTCCTGTTATATTAATGCAGGCCATACGTTGTATTTTATATAATTTATTAATCGCCGTCGCCTGCAGAACTTTAGGTACCCAGGCAATGGCTCCATACGTTAGCATAGGCCTAATGATTGTGGTATAGATCCAGTGGGTAACTCTTGGCGACAGGCCCCAAGTGCGTCCCACTGTTCGCCGACATTGTTCATAAGCGACATATGCTCTTTTGGCTCTACTATCTAAGTGAGAGTTCCACGTCAGCTTTCTGTCGAGGGTAATACCAAGATATTTCACCTCTTCAGAGAAATGTAGCTTGACACTGAGAAGCTCAGGGGGGTTTAGGCCCCTGATCTTCCTTTTTCTGGTGAACAGAACCATCTCAGTCTTCTTGGGATTAATGGACAATGAGTGTTCTAGACACCACTTTTCTATTGATTTGAGTGCTACTTGGGTGCGTTCACCCAACGTGTTCTCAAATCTACCTGTTTGCAGGATGACTATGTCATCCGCATATGCTATTGTGTAGTGTCCATTGCTGTTGAGGTGATTGATGAGGGTATCCAGAACCACGTTCCAAAGCAGTGGTGACAGAACACCTCCCTGCGGACAACCCCTGGTAACAACACCTTTAACAGAAATGTCCTCTACGTTGATTGTTATTGCTCTGTTGGAGAGCATGCTAAGTATCCATTCGCTTACAGTGCTAGGCACGTTCCTAGCCTGGAGTTGCTGGCTAATTTTTGGGAATGTTGTTTTGTCAAACGCTCCCTCTATGTCTATGAATACACCAAGGGTGGATTCTTTGTTGTCCAGTGATCTCTCAATTCTGCCAACTACTTGATGTAGTGCAGAGTCGGTGTATCTGCCTGGAGTGTATGCATGTTGATTTGGATGAAGTGGGAAATGAATTAGTACCTCATCTCTTATATACCTCTCGCATAGCCGTTCCATCGTCTTGAGGAAGAACGATGTTAAGCTTATTGGTCGGAATGCCTTCGGTAGGGTGTAGTCCATCCTACCTGGTTTAGGTATGAAGACCACTCTCACCTCTCTCCACCTTTTGGGAATATATTTTAGAGCCAAGGAGGCTCTGAATATTCCCACCAAGTGCGGCATAAGATGATCCAGACCCCATTGAAGTAGGGCTGGACATATGCCGTCTGGCCCTGGTGATTTGAAGGGGGAGAAGCAGGATATGGCCCAGTTTATCTTTTCCTCACTGATTATTTCTCTGGTGAATTGCCAGTCAATCGGCGAGGGTGTGTTAATGTCTTCCATCCAGTTCGACGTCGCAGTGACAATTGAACCAGGGAAGTGTGTATCCATTAGGAGCTCGGCACTTTCCCGGAGGTTGGAGGTTTTACTTCCATCCTCCCTTTTTAGAATGCCGATGCACCGATGTGGATCTTTAGAGAGCATTTTTTGCAGTCTGGATGCTTGTGGGAAATCCTCTATTTCTTCACAGTAGGTTCTCCAGGCAGCCCTCTGTTTTTGTCTACAGACTTTCTTAAACTCTTTGATGTTGGATTGGTACAAGTCCCAATCCTTTTTGAGTTTGGTACGTTTTGCTTTGTTGTAAGTTCTTCTTGCTGCTCTCCTGAGGTGTTCCAGTTCGCTGCACCACCAAATATTGGTTTTGCCGCCTTCCTGGACCATCCTTATGGGGCAGGATTTTTTATAAGCATAACTTATTTTATCTTGGATAGATATTGTATATCTTTCCAATTCTTCGTTAGTGCACGGAGTCAAAACCTGTTCGTTACGCAGAGCACCTTCTAAGAGTCGATTGTAGAGATTTACATCAGTCCTCTTCGGGTCGCGAGACTTTACGAGAGTTTTGAGTTCCAGACTTAAAGTATAATTCAGCCAGCGGTGGTCAGACATCGAAATGTCCTCTGACACCTGCCAGTCCAGAATTTTATTGGAGATTTTGGCTGTTGCCAGCGTAATGTCTATGACAGTTTGGCTGCGGGCGTTAATAAAAGTCGGTTCCGTGCCTCTATTTAAGATTCGTAAATCTTTCTTAACAATATAGTCATAAAGAGACTTACCTCGAGAGTTAATGTCCTTACTGCCCCATCCCAGATGGTGGGAGTTCGAGTCACAGCCAATGACAAGCTCCAATTTCTGGTTGAGGCAGTGGTCTACTAGCTCTTCCAATTCTTTTGTTGGTGGTAGGGTGGCTGCATCTGAAGGAAGGTAGACCGCTGCTAGGACCAACGCCCTGCTATTGCCTCTTTCCCATGGACATTCCAATCTAACCGCAGTTAAATCGGAGGTACAAAATTGTGCCATTGGGGTGGCTTTAATCTTCCTAGGTACATATATTGCAGTCCTGGGTTGTAAGTTGCTTGGTAAGCTGAAAATTTGACCAGTTAGTGAGCTTAGACCTGTTATTCTGGTCTTTATGATCCAAGGTTCTTGGATTAGTGCTATTGCATCCTCCAGCACATCAAGTCGGCGGCATAAAGTTGCTGTCGCCGACCTACCGTGTTGGAGGTTGCATTGAAGGATATTCACCTTTTTTATGACGTCCTTGCCCATGGCTCAGATGTCATAGATTTGCCTCTTTAGGACTCCATCTCCTCCTCCGTCCGAGGAGGGATGGCGTCCATATGTTCGGGGCCCTCTGCGTTCTCCAAGGGGGCCTCGGTGTTGGATGTACCCTCATCCGAGGTCCTTGGTTCTGCAGAAGCTCCCGTCCTATTACTGGAGGCTCTGATGGTCAATGAGGTGAACGCATAGCTCATCCTCATCGACTTCTTCTTTAGGACAGCCATATCCTCGTCTCCAACACCGAAGACGAACAGGTGTCCTGGAGGGCTTTTCTTGACCTCATGGTGGAAGGTGCACCACTTGGCTACCGACAGTTCCGGATTTTGCACCGTCAGCCGCCGCAGCACCCTCTCCGGGTCTTCAGAGGTAGCGGTAGCGTCATCCTCCGGGACCCAAAGAGAGGCTTTGGTGAGCTTTGGGAGCTTGTCCAAACTGACGACCGCCAGTGATGCTTCCTCCCATGGCCTAAGGTTTTTAACAGCCCCAGAAAGCCAATGTAGTGCCCCATCGTCGTCACAGACGATCCTGATGATCTCACCAGAGTGAGTCCACGACTTGAATGTCGGCACTTTGATTTGGCTGCTGGAGGGCGTCAAGATTAACTTGTCCAGCTCCTCCATTAGCCGTCTTTTGATAAGGCTTGCCCGCTCTACAGAGACCTTGCCGTAGGGGTTATCCTTATCTATTATGGTAACCTTAAGATGCTTTAAGGCTGCCTCCGCGAAGGTTTGGGAAGGTGCAGCGGCTTTTGTGTCACTGCGAACCTTAATCCTTCTCGGCGTGCCCTCGGTGGAGGTACTTGGGTGAAGGCGTTTCCCAGGTGTCGCTACCTCCTGGCCTCTTTTGGAGGCGAGGTTTTTGCCATCTGACTCACTGGGCGCCTTCTCCTTTAGTTTTGAAGGGGCTGAGGAGGGGGAGGTAGTTCCTGTGGATGCCGCCTCTTTCGCCTGCCTCGCCTTCCTTCTCCTTTTAGCCTCAGCGCCACAAACTCGGCGACGCTTTGGCCATTGTTTTTTGTATTGTGTATGAGGTGATCCCTCTCGTCCAGCCTCGGTCTGTGCCGCAGCTTGAGGTGAACATTGTCCAGCCCTAGCTGCAGATTCAGGTTGAGGTGAACTTGATGGTCCAGCCTCGGGATTTTGTTTTTTAGTTTTTGTGTGATCCATAGTCGTTCCCACGAGTAGCAAGGGAAAGGATGAGTCCACCACTGGCAGAGCCCCGCATGCCAGGGTAAGGCTTATTACAATGGGGTGTCGCCTGGTTCCCCAAGGGGATCGTTTGTGGCCGCATATCACCCTGCGACCATTCAGCCCTCAGCACGATACCTTACGCCTTAGCTTTGGGTGGGTTGGTCCACGGCGACAGCTTTCGCAAAAGGATTGAGGGTTTTTAAGCCCTCGTACTCTACTATGGCTGCCACTAACCGGGTTCCGAGATTCCTGACTTTGTTTGTTGTGAGTAATTTTTATAATATTGTCCCTTTAGTCTAGTTCGTGTGTATTTTTCAGCTAGGTTAGTTGTTTTCTTCTACCTGAACAGGTTTTTGTTTATATTTCATGGCCTGCTACGTTGGTTATAGGTAGGCAAATTGAAAAACGCGATTTGTCTGAAAATTTAAAATTAAATGAAAACTGTCAGAGATTGATGTGTACAACCTTATATCACTAGAAATGCTATCAAATTCTACTCTCAACCGTATAAAAAAAATTAGACATTCCCATTTGAAAAAATCAAGTTATCGCTGATCGAAGTTTCCTTAATTCATCGACCGATTTCTCCAAGCATAAACGTAATTTAAATTTGACAGTCTCATCAAAGCTGAC
Organism: Callosobruchus maculatus; assembly: GCA_951848785.1. Classification (NCBI taxonomy): domain Eukaryota; kingdom Metazoa; phylum Arthropoda; class Insecta; order Coleoptera; family Chrysomelidae; genus Callosobruchus; species Callosobruchus maculatus. The sequence goes on from CATOUR010000045.1 coordinate 4,039,125, forward strand.
GCATTTTATGCTTAGTAATACGGCAAAGTCACAGCCTTCCAAATTTTATAATCTCTGCGATATTAAATTTTTTCCTGATATCTACTTATACCGAAAATGGTGATTTACACCTAAACGGTTCGCTTTAAGTCCCATGTATGATACATAAAGTCACAATAGAATTCATCAAGAAATCTGAATATGTAATAATATACGGGGTGTTCCATTTGAAAAAACATAACTTTGATACATTGCGTGCTTTTGGGACACCCTGTATAACATGAAAATATTTTTAAAATGTAGCCTGTATGAGTCTCTATCCATCCCAAATTATTATTTTCTTTTCTATCAAATACTTTAGCCATGATGCTCCGTGTCGAATAACGTGAATAACCCTGTATAAAAAGATTATGCACTTTGAGCCAGCCTAGCTGATTTATCGATGCAGTGACATGATCACAACGTCTCAAGCCACAAGTGTATCTACAACACGAATTCTGGATCTTTTGAATTCTTTTCACGGATATACTGTCTAAGCATGGAAAATAGACGACGAAGGCGTACATTAACCTAGACATGACCAAAGACTCACACAATAATTTTTTTATTTTTGAAGAAAGCAGATGCCTGTGACTAAAAAGTAATCTAAGCCTAAAGTAACAAGATTTGACCACATTAGAGACATGAGAACGAAATCTGAGATCCTCATCTATATCCTAAGCTTTTAACACACTCACTAAAAGCTATATCTACGTTTTCAATTTGAATGTGAATCCTAGATTTAAGCGATTCTCGTTTTTTTCTTGCCGCAAATAAAATCAAGCTAGATTTATTCGGGTTCAGCTGTAAATTGTGGCTGATCGCATACTTGGTAATGTCATCGAGGTCAGAGTTAACTTTGTGTGTCGCGTCACCGACATTCGTTGGAGGAAAATTGTGCAGTAGTTGCGTATCATCGGCGTAACAAGTTACTTTACAATTTTGAACAACATTTCCGAGATCAAAGGTGTAAATCAGAAAAAGAAGGGGACGAAGGACGGATCCTTGGGGAACACCAGACGGGACAGCTGTTGCATTTGACATGGAGTCGCCAATTAAAACATATTGACGTCGATCTTTTATATAAGAGCTTAGGAAACATAATGATAATTGATCGAACCCAAGGTATTTACATTTAGCTAATAAAAGTTCATGACATATTGTGTCAAAAGCCTTACTGAAATCCAATGACACCAATACAGATGCCAAAGATTGATCTTGAGCTGTTATAATATCATCAATGAGGCAGCTTAAGGAAGAGATCGTACTACGTCCTTTTCTGAACGCTGACCGATTTTCAGGTAATATATTGTTTGACGAAAGATATTCTTCGATTTGTGCAAAAACAATTTTTTCTAATATTTTTGAAAATACGGGTAAGAGACTTATAGGTCGCAAATCACTAAATTCTTTAGGTTCGCTGATCTTAGCAAGTGGCTTTATCAAAGATATCTTCCATTGCTGAGGAAAATATCCTGCTTCAATGCAGCAGTTTATAATATGTGTGATGTAATCGGCTACAGCAGGAAGACATAACCTAATCATTTGTATTGTGACATCGTCAATACCTCTTGCATTTGATTTGATTGTATTTATTGTTTTCAATACGGTATCTGTGTTTACAAGTTTCAGATTGAAGGAAATATCGTCTTTATATTTAGAATTGCAGTATTTAGTTATATTGTCGGCACAAGCTGCGTTGTTACTTTTAAAAACGGAGGCAAAAAAATCGTTAACAGAAGAAACATCCGACAGTTTCTCTGTTATTTCAAAATTATCAGATGCTTGCATTTTTAACAACTTCACAGTTTTGAAAAATGATGATGTATCTTTCTTATTAATCAGTGACTCCAAGTACTTCGATTTTTCTTTCCTCAGAAGCGAGACCAATCGATTTCGCAAGCATTTATATGTATTCCAGTCATCATAGGAATTAGTCCGTTTGAATTGCGAGAGTGCTTTGTCTCTGTCTTTCTGAATAGCTTTAATAATATCCGTCAGCCAAGGAGCACGGCGTTTAGTTATTATAGGGTGCATGTTTATCGAATAAACTGGTAATATTGTTAGAGATAAAAGCTACTTTTTCTTCTAAAACTCCCATGTAGACAGTGTCAATCCAGGGTACGTTGAAAAGATCTTTAGTAAATGCGTCTAAATCGAAATACTTGAAGTCCCTGAAAGTGTGTATCTTTGGTGTAATTTTTGGCTTCGTAATAGCCAAAATGCAAAATACAGCAGAGTGATCACTGATATGGTCAGCATTGATAGTACCAGAAGAAGTACAAATATCGGGAACACTAGTAAGAATTGGATCCAGTAACGTAGAACAGTGTTCAGTTATTCTGGTTGGCTCATTAATTAATTGACACAGACCATATGATTCTAAGCAATGCGATAAGATGTTACTACGGTCAAAGAAGTTAATGTTCAGATCTCCAAGAATCATGATGTTGTCATACACTGGTGCAAGTTGGGATAAAACATTGTCGAATATATCAATAGCCGAATCGACACTACTATGAGGAGGACGATAAATGACTCCCACCATCATAGTTGTGATACCAATTCGAATTTTAACCCAGATCATCTCAAGGCATTTGGTGACATGTGGGCTGAAAGTAATAATTTGACATTCAAAGCTGCTATTAACATAAATCCCAACACCTCCTCCGCGACCGTTTCGGTCACATCGGTGGAAGGAATAACCAGGAATAGACAATGCGTTCAACGGAATATCAGATGTCAACCATGTTTCAGTGATCCCCATCACATCAATTTGATAATTAGAGACCATATCCGATATGTCTAACATTGACGGAACTAATGATCTAACGTGAATGTGCCCTAACCTAACAAACAAATTAGCCTTGTTATTCATACTTGACATTTTTTTGTATATTATTTACATAGTTCAGGCGACAGGGACAATTTCCATAGTTTGAAGAATGGTCTGTTGGTACATTTTTCTTGTATGTCTTGTTGAATCTGGTACAGTTAATACATTTTAAAACCTCTGACTTACACTCTTTGTATGTATGACTGTCCGAACATTTGGGACAACACTGGTCTGCCTTGGAATCATTTTGTTTATGACCAAAACTACCACATCTGTCGCACTTCACAATTCGAATATGATCTTCTACTTCACACCTCCCCCAACCAATATGAAGAAAGCGCCTCTCGAGGAACAACTTCGTCATAGTGGGCGATACCTCGATAATAATATCCGTCTTCTTGGAGTAGCTCAACTTTGTAATGAATTTTACTTCACCTCGGTGTTCATCCTCGACATCATTAAGCTTAAAGATGTCGTCAACAATATCTTCAGCAGTGTCTGTTTCATCTAGGTGAACATCCTTTATAACTAAACGGGGATTGAATTTTTGATCTGCAATTATGTTGTACTTCTGACCAAACTTGCTGGATAAACCATTTTTCAGAGTGGTTAATGAGGAATCATTTTTACAGTGTATAGCTATGCCATCTTTGATTTTTCGGGTAGCGTTAATCTGAACATTGAGTGCAGCTGGATTTATTGAAGAAGTTACTTCTTTCAATAAGTCATTAGATGACATTTTACCCTTGGCAGGTTTAACAAGAAGAACTGACGATTCAACAACGGGCTTTTTCAATATATCACTGTAACTGATCCCGTTCAATGTGTTTGAATGTATTTGAGGCCTATTTTTCAGAGTAGCAATTTCTGACTGACATTTTTCAATCACTGAGTTTTGTAAATTATTCGTATATTCCAGTTCAGATAACAATATATCCAATAGCTGTTTCTCACGGCGTAAACATTCCACATCTTTTTTAATAATAGCCAACTCACACTGTGAGCTCTTGCAGTTATCACACAGCCAGATAAGATTCTCGCACTCGGAAAATATTTTCAGCCATGTGTCCTTTACAGAAACACATGATTGGATTATGTATTTAGATTTGTCATAAAGGGTTGTCATTAACTTTGGTAATTTTGAACCAGGAGGTACACGATGTTCTGGGCACAAAGGAAAGTCGCTGTGAGCATTATGCAATGATTTTGGATATAGAATGTCAACTGAAAGTATATATCCTATCTCACTATCGTCAGATATAGTAGTTACATCAATGTCCGTATCTACCCATTCAAAGCCTCCATATGGAAGGTAATCTGACATAGAATGACCATACATGTTATTTATATCTGTGTAAAGAATGTATTTTGATAATTGACTTGGCTCACAGTTAGTCATATAATGATTATTTGCCTTCGAAAATCTACCACAGCATTGACTTATCCCACCTCTTATTCCCGATTGAATAAATAATAATTTATCAACATCTTTCATAATATCCAATTTACATTTAGTATATTTTAACATACATGACCATGTATACCCTGGTAAAGTATAATACCATGCAGGATCTAGACCATACGTTTTATGAGCATTTGAGCGAAAATGCTCGTAAACATCGGCTAACAATAAAATATCAGTTTTCATATAGATGTCCGAATAATCACCAATATTTTTACAATTAAACATTTGCCAAACCTTACTAGCTCGCTCATACTGCTCCACTGATACATTGCTATCATTTAGTTTATTATAAAAGGCTATGAGAGGTGGTAAACTAGTCTCTTCTAATTTACTTAGAGATGTAATATAATCATAAGGAAAAATACCTTTTTTGGTTAATAAATGGAATGTCTCATCATCTAAATGATGAAACTGTGTTTTCAAAATGCGTAAGTTTTCTGCACCGAGTAGTTCCACTAATGTATCTAAAGATGTTCCAAGGAATCGGAAGGAATCTATGAATTTGAATTTAACATTTGACTCTGTATTTGTATAGACAGTGAAAGGGATATATTTTTCCTTATTTATTGGTAGCAACGTTATCCTATTGTTCCGGGCGATTTCTCGTAAAATAAAATGACTGTCGTAACCAGAAAAGTTATGGAAAACAACTGGAGCCACGAATATATTTTTATAATTCAAGTTACAAGTAGAATGTGCGAAGCCACGAAAGTCGCCAGTGAAATGATTGTGATCACCAACTATTTCGTCAACCACTGTACGCAACTTCTTTTCGCATATATGACAATAAGAATTATCACCAACGTCCTTCAAATCTATTTGAACATTTAGCGGTTCTACATGTTTTAGCATTGACTCAACCAAGTCTGCTATCTGTTCTATTTCTTTAAAAAACTACTGCATACAGTCCAGACCTCTATAACTCTTAAAAAAAGAAAGTGAATCATCATAATCACATTTAAAGTAAAATCCACAACTATACACCTCATGCTTTTGATATTTGGTGGTTTTGGATGAATTTTGTTTATCACTGAATGGAACTAACAGTGACTCAAAATCAGAATAAATAACAAACGGGGTCTTTTCTTTGTATCGAAAATCCTTAAATTGAACGGATGGTTCTGATGGAAATGATACTTTACACTTGTTTTGTCGTTCACAATATTCTGCATGTTGATTTAATTTTTCCGTGCTTCGAAAATAATTTAAGCACCTGTCACAAATAAACAACTTTCCATTATGCTTATTTGTTCGTTTATGAACTAGCGCAGATAAATTTTTCACCCAAACATAATGAAAACTGAAATGAGCTTTATCCTCATAGTCACCACTTTCATTATCACTCTCAGGTGGTACTTCATAATCATTCAGCTTGGGATAATATATATCTTGAATCAATAAGAGATTCACATGTTCATTCCTCTTACAAGTTGTTAATCTAACTGGTACGGTTTGATAAAAATATTTAGTTTTTTTCTTATTTCCAACTAATTCCAATCCAAATACGTTCACAGAGATGTCATTCAGCTTCTCAAATTTGTGAATGTTATTTAATTGCATGGGCATATCTAAATGTTCTAAATTCAAAACAGATTTTGGATTTGGATAAGAACTACGATCAGCATGTTTACTAGTACAATATAAAGCTGATACAATAGCCCATGCAAAGCATAAATTATCGTTATTTTTTACATTAATACAAGCTCGTTTACGCCTGATCTCTATAGGAAGCTCAATGTATGACGAACCACCTGAAATAACATCAACTTTGTTGAAATTTACTTCCAACGATATAATTCTATCTAACCCCCACCCTGAATCACGTTCTTGAAATTCTGATAGTTTATTTAAAATTTTGTCAGTGACATACTCGTGAAACCAGTTCTCCAAGTCTGTACTAATATCTATCCTATGATTTTTGGTATTGAAATATTTGAAATCTGATATCTCAACACCCTTCGACTTTTTTACAAATTCACCACAAAAATTAGTATTTATTTTCAACAGTGGCATCACCTTCAACGCATTTTTAATACGTCTACGGATTAACAAAAACGCTTCATCCAAAAACTGAAAAATGTCTTTATGTTTAAGATTAAATACTGCTCCAGACCTCACTCTACTTGCAAACGCTGAATTAATATCTTTCCACTTCACTTTATGAATTTTAACGCCTTTTGATATTCCAATTCCTGAATGATTATTTTTTAATAAATGTATGAATCTCTTCAGATGGCATATTTTTGTATGTAATGACTTCAGAGCATTATGACTTATATTACTGTACTTTACAGCTTTATAGAAAATTTTTAAGTGACCATTTGCTAATCGTATCCAGTGCTCTCTATCTGAAATAGATGACGGACTTTTAACCAAATGATCACATGCTTGCTTAAATAAACGAACAATATCTTTACTCGTGTCAGCAATGGGTTCTGAAAGATCCATTATACTCTACCTTGAAGATATATGTAATACAAGTACACTATATCCTAAATCTAGGTTTAACAAGTATACGCCAAAACTAACCAAATTATATTTTTTCAATCTTAAATTGTTGCATCCGGTGACCATTCGCTGTTCGTAGTTTACCCAAATACACTAGGGCGTAGTGACCTCCGGAAAACTTTTCCAAGTGGTCCCTGAATGTACTGGTTGTTCTGTTTGGTAGAAAGACCACGTTAGAGCCTAGATCAACCAAGGGACACTCGCCGTATCGACCTTCTATAATCTGAATGCCCAAGATTTTGTACTTGGTATTTAGTGATAGGTCTTGTAGGGGAACCCTTGGCTTTCCAACGGTAACTGCGTTAATTTTGCCTAGGTCCATCTGAATCCAAAGAAAACGAAAATTATTTAATCATGCGTTATACGAAACGAAACAAACAAAATTCAAATTGAACTATTTTAAAAATATACATTCAATAAAGTTTTATGAAACTAGCATCAGATAAGTTTAAAGCAGACAAATTTTTATTCATTTAGTCAGATTCATTCTATAATAAACAGGATTAGAAGAACACGGCGTTTGTTGAACAAATCTAATTCATTTAAGAATCAAAATAAGATAGAATTTTTATACATCAGGACTAGTGAAACTGAATGCCTTCTAGTTTATTCTACAAAAAGATTACTAAAAACGTCCATACCAAAAAAACACTTCTCAACCAAATATTCTTATTATAACTGAATCGATAAAAAATAAATATTTTCATAAAACAAACATTTGAAATACAAAAAACGCTTACACACTTACGTTTATTAATTTCCGGATCTCACGTTTGCGACATACACTTTCACAGACGACGGTACTACTCTTAGTACGAACGGCCAGTTGTTTACACAAACTGAGTTGAAACAGAGCTCTTTTATAATCAAGGTGTGACGTAAATGTATGGAAACCTCGCTCCAATCGCGCGCGGTAATTGCATCAGCTTGTTTTCCTACAACGTACCTGACCTTTGAGATCACCTCAGTGCGCTTGCATCCGATAGATTAATCATTTATTTTTACTACTATCGAAAACTTGTTCGAATAAGAACAATCCACAATGTGTGTCCCCCTGGCCGCAAAGCGCTGAAAGGGGGCCCCACACACATGCGAAGCACCCACTTGCTGAGACAGGCCCGCCATTTTTTCTAATTTCTAATGAAAGGTATTAACTTGGCTGTCGTCTCTGTAAATATGGCAACATTGAAACGACGACGTCGTCCTAATTTCTAATGAAAGGTGTTAACTTGGCTGTCGTCTCTGTAATATGGCAACATTGAAACGACGACGTCGCCCTTGTTAACATGTGTGACGTTGCGCTACAAATTACGACGTACTTGACCTTTGAGATACCTCAGTGCGCGTGCATCCGATAGATTAATCATTATTTATTTTTACTACTATCTAAAACTTGTTCGAACAAGAAATCGTACACAATTCAAAGCCACAATGTGTGCCCCATCCGGACGCAAAGCCCTGAGAGGGGGCCCCAGACACATGCGAAGCACCCATCCCACTTGCTGAGACAGGTCCGCCATTTTTTCTAATGCGCGCCGCCGATGAAAGGTATTAAGAATCAAATTTCTCATTGTATCTTGGCCCCATACGGTCCCATTACACACACAGGGCCCCATACATATGCCATGGACACATGCAGAGCCCCCTACAATGCCACGCCCCCCCCCCCCAAAAGGCTCCAAATGAGAGAGTCTCGGAACTTTTAGGAAAAGTGGCCCCGTATTTTCTTTGTATATCTATCGAATTTCTGATTGTATCTGGGGCCCCCTTACGGCCCCATTATACACAGGGCCCCGTACACATGTCACGGATACATGCGGAGCCCCCTACAGCACCTACGGCCCCCGCAAAGACTCCAATATGGGAGTCTCGGAACTTATGGGACAAGTGGTCTGATACTCTCCTTGTATATCTACTTGTATTTGTACTTAAAAGTATTCAAATCCTTCCTAGAAACAATTTCGGGATTGGTTTGATGAATCTGTGTGAGAGAAGCTAGAGTATTTCTCATTTGCTGTAGCTGATTAGTGAACCAAGATACTTTAGGCTGTTTGCTATCATTACTAAACACACGTGACTTTATTGGCAGGTGTATAACCAGGGCGGTGGTTAAAACGTTGATGAAGCTTTCAAACATACTTTCAATAGAAATTTGGGTATCGCTGATGAAAGCCCAGCTTATAAGCTCTATGTGATTGTAGAAATTGAATAAACCTTCCTCCGTAATTGGTCGGTAATTTATTCTTCTAGATGGACGACATGTATAATTTAGGTTAAAACTGTACTTAAGCGCAAGATGATCAGCGAAATTGGTATCAAATGTATACAGATTATTATTTGGTGGAAAGTTAGTAAAAATATTGTCCAAGCAATTTTTGTTTCTTGTAGCTTCCAGAACGGTTGGCTGAAGGCCATAGCAGCAAAACAAATTGACTATTTGGTGAGCCTGTGGATCAGATGTATTAAATCTTACATTGAAATCACCAGTAAGAATAATCTTTTTACTGTGATCTAAGCTATCTAGCAGCATTAACAGTTTTGACAAGAATGCTTCCAAACTGCCATCTGGGGAGCGATACATTGTGAGAAGTTGTAGTTCCTTAACTACCACACCCGCTACCTCAAAGTGCAACTCATCTGACAGATTTAGTAATTTATCGCGTAAAGGAAAACAATCTAATCTATTGTCAACATAGACAGCCACACCACCTCGGATTTTCTGGTTTCTACAAAAACTTGAGATTACTCTGAAACCTTCGATTCGAAAATGCTCAATTTCATCTTTTCTTAACCAATGCTCATTGATGCAAATCATGTTAAACTTAAAATCCCTGCATATCACATCAAGTGGACCAGCTTTGTTTCTGATGCCTTGTATATTAAGATGTAACAGCCTGTAAGAGTCCTTCTCACTGTTAGATTCATGACTAGGATCTTGTGAATACACTTGCCTAGATTTGAAGTGAAAATTATCTAATACTAATCGATGGCTATTAAAAGTACCTAAATTGTTTATACTCACAGGATATGTGTCATTTCTACAACCCGTCTCGTCACTGCACAAGAATATATAGATATAGTTAACTAGTCCAACACTTTTACTTCATAAATCTTGACAACTATATGCATTTTTTAATTGAAATATGGACTATAGCTGACTGGCTCTTATAAATAACTGAATAAAATATTCATTTAACTATAAACAACTAACATTTCCATGAAAGCTATAGTAGCCTGGATACAACAATACGTTTACTCCGTATAAACAATTCTTAGTTTGCTTTACTAAACTATAGTGATACCTTCAAAAATATGTTACATTGATCGAAATAATCCATATTTTTCAATGAAACAAATGTTTTCTTTTTCATCCTCGCAGAAATGTATCTCAAAAATTATGTTTGATCAGTGCAAAGCATTATGTTTTTAAATCAAACAAATAGTTCGTTTACTTTTTAATCAATTCAAAATAATGCTTATTTCATTTTAACATTTCAGTTCATTTTTAAGTAAATAATTTTAATCGAGTACAAGCAAATATTTATTTGAACGAATGAAATCTGTGCTTTGGAAAGTCAAACAAAGTAGTTTTTTCATTGAAAAACTGATTTACTTGGCCCTATACCAAAGCACAAATTTATTTGGGTGAATTATTTTTTTTTCAATCTTTTCTATCTGTGTGTATATGAAATAAATCTTTATTAAACCATTGTTGTCCTGTTTTCATTTCTTGGCGGCTAGCTAGACTCACGCACACGCGCACGCACCCACATACCCTTGTCTCATACAATCCGATTGAGCTGCTGGTTGCTATGAGCAATATGTTGGTTGATGGCTCACCTCCAATCGGCTCGTTTATTATTACACGGTCGTTTTCTATTGTTTAGCGCTGTTATCTGTTTGCTTTCTATTATTTTGAGCTAGCTTTGACTCTATTCGGTTGTATTTGGCCGTTTTCTATCGCTTAGCGCTGTTATCTGCCTGCTTTCTATTGTTATGGGCTGTTTTCTGTTCTATTCGGTTGTATTTCGTCCTTTTCCATTGTTCAGCGCTGTTATCTGCTTGATTTCTGTGATTTTGAGCTGTTTTCTGTTCTTTTCTGTTGTATTCGGCTGTAATACTTTGGGTTGAAGTTTATGGGGTTAGGAAATGAAACCACATGTTCATCCTTAAAGTACCCACAGTATATTCAATAATCCCAAAAAATAGTGTTACACAGATAGAAAAGATTGTTTGAAACAAAAAAAAAATTATTCACCCAAATAAATTTGTGCTTTGGTATAGGGCCAAGTAAATCAGTTTTTCAAAGAAATAACTACTTTGTTTGACTTTCCAAAGCACATATTTGTTTCCTTGAAAAATATGGATTATTTATATCAATGTAACATATTTTTGAAGGTATCACTATAGTTTAGTAAAGCAAACAAATAATTGTTTATATGGAGTAAACGTATTGTTATATCCAGGCTACTATAGCTTTCATGGAAATGTTAGTTGTTTATAGTTAAATAAATATTTTGTTCAGTTATTTATAAGAGGTAGTCAACTATAGTCCACATTTCAATTAAAAAATGCATATAGTTGTCAAGATTTATGAAGTAGAAGTATTGAACTAGTTAACTATATGTATATTCATCTGATAACAGAGCACATACACAAAAAACAGTAGTGGAATTTCAAGTTTAGCATAATGGAGACATCGGGTTTATGAGTAAAAATCATAAATCAATGAAAATATTTATTTTCAACGATAACATAAATATCTCTATAATTCCAATAAAAAATAAATACTTTAAATAAAATTCCGGTCTCCTAAAAAAATAGCAGAAAAATATATGCAATTATGTGTGCAAGTGATATAGAAACATAAATAAACTAAAAATGAAGTCTCTACTGCAGACTTAGTAATATATAATCTATATAGACATCAAGGAAAATAAAAAATCATCTATCATCTACAAATACGTAAATACAGTGTATTTGAATTTTCTCAAATGAAAATGCTTGGTATAATGTAGAAAAATTTAATGTAGGTAATGACAATTTTGTAGTTACATAGTAATGGATTTAAAAGAAAAAATCAAATCCTAATGAAAATTGAATATTTTATGTTCTAAAATGTGCTTACTTACATTTTTGTTAGTAACGCCCTTCTTATCATCATTAAAAAATGTTGAATGACAAGAATTTGAGTATTAATTTTTTTAGTGCCAAGTTGTTAATTTTATGTTCTAAAAAGAATGTTTGAATTGCTGATTATAATCGATAAACGACTTGAGAATGCAAACTTATGTATAGGTATACAAACATATGTGGAGTAGACTGCCCTTCCCCTCGTTGTTTATGAATGGGAATTTAAGTCAACCAAAGTACACTACCTAAGTATTCTGTCATACCTTAAAAATCATAGACAGTTGCTTTCAACACTGTGGATTATATTATGTCGGTGATTATAATATGTATATAATAAAAATATTTGATTAACATAGTCTTATCTCAATAATGAAATATGCGAGTGCAAAAATCTATAGTGAATAAAACATGAAGAGAATCTTTTTGACAAATAACACAGGGGGCAAATTAAACAAACATTTGTTTGGGTTTCATAACAAATCTATTAACTTCAACAAAATATGAGCGAGATATGTACCACCAAAACATAATTTGTTTGAATTCCATGGCAATTTGGTCACAAAAAAATAATATCCGCGCAATCTGCTTGCTTATAAATGCCTGCAATCTTAACCAGAATGGATTTAAAGTATGTATAAAATCATTAGGTACTTTGGTTTGGATAATCAACAGCATAACATATATTGAATGTGCTTAGTTCAGGACATATTCAACAGGTGTAGGAAAAAAATCACTTCTACCTACCTTCAAAACGAGAATCAAATAGTCTAGTCCCAACTGAACTAATAATGACCTGACATCATACATGATGAAATATAAGATGTTCAGTGCAGAACTGCAGACACCAGACTTGGTTCAGGAACTTTCAGCTTCCACAAAACTTCTATAAGTTCTATATTTCTATAACACTGAGCTCTGCAAATATTTCAAAATAACTTGACGGAGAACAGCGAAATGAAAGACGTCTCACTTGTTTTGGCAGTCGCCCAGTCGGCGTGAGCATGTACTGATGTTCTGTCATGGTTCTGTGACGTGCCCCACTATAGCCAGTGTTGCGCACGCACTTGAAAAAATCTTATCATGTCAATTCTATTCAATTAAACAACGAATTGTTTGTACGTAACGGTTCTAGTTATAGTCAAAAAAATTCAAGTGAAACAAATCATAGGGCTCATTGAAACAACAAGATTTACTGTTATCAAATAATGAAATGGCGATCGAAACAACAAAAGTTTAAGCAAAATAAATGTTGTTCACGTCAACAAAACAACATTCAAACAATAGATATTCTTATATCCCGATTTCAGATTTCTATCTGTGTAGTCAACATGCACCGGGAAGGTGGTTGACCTGCTGACATCTTGTTTTACAACACCGGCGACCGGATGTCGTGTCATCATTCCATAGTGCAACTATGCCGATTGGAATAAACCATATACTTATACAGGATGTTTTCTTGACATGTTACACCTCCCCGGGCAATTAAAAGAATTTCAATTGTTATTTTTGAGAATTGAAATTCGTAAACAACAATACATATACAGGGTGAGTTTTTAGTACCGGCTCGGTCGATAATTCCACTACTATAGAAGATAGCGAAAAAAGTTGTATATAAAAGTTGTAGCCACGGATATGCTCCTTGCCCAGAAAATATTTTTATTTATACAGGGTGATCCATAACTAAGTGGTGATGCAAACATGCATTTTTTTAAATGAGACACCCTATATATTATTCCATATTCAGATTCTACTAATGATTTCCGTTCTTCCAATATAGGGCATTGTTACATTATACAGGGTGTTTCAAAAGTTATGACCATTTTTATATCCAAATCGCGGACAAATGAACGTACTGTATATCAAAAAGTAATGAATCAAAAATTATTTTTTTTACATGAGGAGATTGAAAATATCCTCCAGTTTTAAAATCGGCTATAAAAGAAGCGCGAGACGCATATTCGTATACAGGGTGTTGTAGAATGCAAAATCCAAATTTTCTCTTTTATTTCGAATGTAACTCCCAATATTTTATTATCCCAAAGAATTGCTTTTAATATGCTCTTTCATCTTTGTATAGCATTTGTTGTACCTACGTCCATCAGTTTCCGAGATATTTCGATTTTTCGGTAAATTTAAAATATAGCCTCTATTTGTGTACTGAAATTTATTTATTTTGAGAAAGTACTATCTGATTTGTTTTTTATTTAACGAACAACTAAATTATAACGTCTTGATAGTATTTGATGAAGTCAAAACCCTAAATCATCGAGATAATAGAGTCAAGTATGCTGAGGAAACAATTTTGTAGGCGTCATGCATAATTATCAAGTAGTTTTATCAGGTAGGCTTTGAAAAATTGACAGTTTTCATAGCCTACTCAATAATTCCGTGCTGTGTGAAAAACCAGCTTTGAAAATTAATTTTTCCATTGAGAGTATTTAGGAGAATCTTTGAGAAATTGTCTACTTGCCTCTAGAATATATCAACTATGAATAGCAATATCCAGAACGGAGGCACTTTAAAACTAATGCATTTGAAAGATTGAAGAATCGTTTTATTTGGACTGTGTTGTTTCACATTTCATAGCCTACCTGATACATCTGCTTGATAATTATGCATGACGTCTATAAAATTGTTTCCTCAGCACACTTGACCTATATTATCTCGTTAGTTCAGTGTTCTGACTTGATCAAGTATTATTATCGCCTTATATTTTAGTTGTTTGTTAAGCAAAAACAAAATTTGGTGGTATTTTCTCAAAATAAATAATTTTTTTTAAACAAATAGAAGGTATATTTAAAATTTGTAGAAAAATCGAAATATCTCAGAAACTAATGAATGCAGCCATAATAAGTGCTATACAAAGATGAAAGAGCATATTAAAAGCAATTCTTTGGTATAATAAAATATTGGGGTTACATTTAAAAAAAGAGAGAAAATCTAGATTTTGCATTCTACATCACCCTGTATACGAATATGCGTCGCGGAATTTTTTATAGCGTATTTTAAAACTAGAGTATATTTGTAATCTTCTCATGTAAAAAGAATAATTTTTGATTCATTACTTTTTGATATACAGTACGTTCATTTGACCGTGATTTGGATACAAAAATGGTCATAACTTTTCAAATACCCTGTATAATGTAACAATACCCTATATTGGAAGAACGGAAATCATTAGTAGAATCTGAATATGGAATAATATATAGGGTGTCTCATTTAAAAAAATTCATGTTTGCATCACCACGTAGTTATGGATCACCCTGTATAAATAAAAATATTTTCTGAGCAAGGAGCATATCCGTGGCTACAATTTTTATATACACTTTTTTTCGCTATCTTCTACAGTAGTGGAGTTATCGACCGAGCCGGTACTAAAAACTCACCCTGTATATTACAACCTAATTCAAAATATTTATTTCAATCTAACTATAATGTATTTAAATAGTACGCAAAAAATTTTAGATGAAAGCAAAGAAGAAAGTATCGTATATTAAGCGAAAGAAGGAGGGAAGTATAGATTATAGAAGGAAATGATAGAAGAAAATTCATACACATATTATGGAAGTAGGGTACCCTTATAGTCTTAACCTAATTTTACCTAGCTATTATACAACTTAGTTCTATTTTTATGGACCAAAATATGTTTCTTATCTTTAATAATTTTTACATTTGGTGAAACATCTTCTACCACTAAATATGGACCTAGGAAGCAAGGGCTGGTAATTTTATCACCAGTTTCGTTTCTAATTAAAACTTTATCACCCTTTTTATACTGAATGGGGTTTATTGCTACATCGTAATTTTCTTTTCTTTTAGATTTAGAAAGTATCAAATTATTTCTTGCATCATTTTGAGCTTTTTGTATCCTATATTTCAATTCAATGGGATAGTTGTCAAAATTATAAATAGGATCAACCTGTTTATTTAAATTATTTGGTAATTGACATTTTCTTCCAAAAACTAGCTCAAAAGGAGAGTATTTGGTTTCCGTATGTACTGTTGTATTATACGAAAAACACCAGTATGGAAGCCATGTGCTCCATGCAGAATCATGATTTTGAGTCTGAATTCTCAAATAGGCACCTAGAACTTTGTGAGAGTTCTCTAGAGCTCCAATACTCTCGTGATGATATGCTGTGGAATGAATTTGTTTTATTCCCAACATGTTACATGTTTCTGTCATAGTGTGAGAAATAAATTCGGAACCTCTGTCTGTAGCAATTTCACGGGGAACACCATATCGTAAGATGAAGTTATCAACCAAAGCCTTTGCCACAGATACGGAATCCTTAGTTTTAAGGGGGTATGCCTCCACATATTTTGTTAACTCACACTGAAGTGTTAGAATATAACCAAATCCATTTACGTCTACTGGGAGTGGACCAACAATATCTAAATATATCTTCTGAAAAGCTGTATCAGCTGTAGAAGTTATTACCATTGGCTCTCTAGTATAATGATTAGAATGTTTTTGTTTTTGACAAGTGTCACACCTTTTTACAAATTTTCGAACATCACTAGCCATTCCTGGCCAAAAATAATACTTTTTAATATTATTTGTCATTCTATTTATACCAGCATGACCACTGGTTGGTAGTAAATGAAAATCGTTTAAGATAACTCTTTGCTCGTCTTTGTCCATTACCTTGCTAACTCCTTGTACAACATTTATACGGGGGCCCCTCCAATTTATACATTCTTTTACTTTACTACCGAGAAATTTAATAAATTCTGTATTATTCTCATTTTTAATCATAACTAGTTCTTCAATGTTAGCCTTCTTACTTATGTCAACCAAATCTTTCAGCATTTCGTCTCGCGCCAATGATGATAAAGTTCTTTGGTCAACGTATAAAGTAAGATGTAATGGAACCTAATAAAAATCTCCTACTTGTTCAGTGACATTTTCTGACAACTTTTTAATTTTTGAGGATGGTACTAGAATTAATTCGGTACAGTTAGTGGGTTGCTTAAGAATTTCCACAATGTTTGGGTGATCAAGCAAAACATTATCAGTACTTTTCTTAACCAACTCATCAATCTGTCCGTCTTTACGTCTAGACTGCCCTCTGGTTATAACTGCAATCATACCTGCATTCATATCTTTTAATTCGTTTGATGACAAAGTTATCCTCGATAAAGCGTCTGCAGTAACATTATCTGTTCCCTTAACATATTCGATGTAAAAGTCATATTCTTCAAGACACAAACGAAATTTTGTCAATCTGCTACCAGGGTCAGTTTGAGCGAGAAGATAAATTAAAGGTTTATGGTCGGTTAAAATTTTGGAACGACGACCATACAAATACGGCCGAAAATGCTTTACAGCCCAATAAATTGCCAAAAGTTCTTTATGTATAATGGGATAGTTAATTTCTGCTTTATTTAGACTACGGCTAGTATACGCCACTGGTTTATTATTCTTATTTGACAACACTGGCCCTATAACAAAATTTGACGCATCTGTTTGTAAAATAAATTCATTTTCATTCGAGAAATCAGGGTAGTCTAACACTGGATGCTCACTCAGCGCATTTTTAAGACAATTAAAAGATTTATCACACTCATCCGTCCATTCGAACCTAGCATATTTTCTACACAATTTATCAAGCGGAACTTACATTAAGATCTAAATACACATATCCCTCGGAAATTAAATTACCTCCTATGCCCTTGATTTCAATATGTTCTTTGTGTAATTGTATTTTTGGATCTAAACAATTTAATTTAAGTGCACACAATGATACACCAGTGTCTATCAGAAACTTTAATTTCTTACTATTAACACAAAAACATACAGAATTTGAATATGAATTCGTATAAGTAAAAATATTATTGTACTTTCCATTTCCACGAATAAAAAATGTTGACCCTTGTTGGTCAGATGATGAGTCTTCCGGATTTTCAGCCTGCTCGGCAAAATGCATTCTGTGACCTAGAGCCCGAGATTGTCTTGTATTACCACGTGTGAATGTACGACCACCGTCATTTCTAAGAAAATGCTGACTATGATTATTAAATTTATCATGATAACGAAAAAAATTTGGATTGCTATTTTCTGTATTAATAAAATTTTGATTATATCTACTAGAACTTCTTACTCCGTTCGGTCTCCTAGACAAATTTCCAAAATTTCCCCTTTTTCTGTGAGAAAAATTAAAAATCTGCCCTGAATTATTCTCAATCTCCTCGTCTTCAGCTGCTCTTATTGCGTCCTTCAAGAACTCAAAATTTCTTGAAGATATAATTGTTCCCAGTCTCTGGTTTCTAAGGCCCCATGCAAACCTTTTAATTGCAACCTTCTCATTAATTGGTCTTATAATATCAAAAGCGCTGGCATTTCCATCGGCTTGAGAAATTGTCAAATTTACAAAAATATCCTCTAATTCTTTACCGAAATCAGCTATACATTTTTCTCCTTGCTTAGTGGAGAACAAGCGTGCCTGAAGGGCGGTGCCTGATTTTTTAGTTAAAAGATGCTTCTTCATGTCAGATATTAAATCACTTACAGAATCATACATCAAACCCAATCGCAATTTGGCGTTACTAGAAATACGCGTTTTCAAAACAAATTTGATTAGAATAAATTTACTATCATTATCAAGCATTGATGAATAAAAATCTATAGCCTCGGTTAATTTAAAAGTGGTGACTTCCGTATCATCCATGACCGGTAAGAGGTTTGTAGCCACTGTTAGATCAAAGGAAGACATTTTTAAATTATTCTTATTAAAATTTTGATTCCTGAAATCTAAAATTTTCTGGTAAAGTTCTCTAAATTATACTACAGTACTTTTAAAATATAAAATTACTCAAGTTGTAAATTTTACCAAGTGGGTCCATATTTTTGCGGTAATTATAAAACAATAAAATATAAAAACTTACGTGCTGGCTTATACTACAATTCATAATATCTTAGTGTGAGGGTGGAAAGCCAGTTTGGTGGCCTGTGGTGATAGTTGTCAGGGAGTGGGTTATGTTGTGTTGTAGAGAGGGAGTTTCAAAAACAACAATGTTTTATTTACCTAAACAATTCAATAAGTAAGAAAAATCAACCAAAAATGGCTCAAAATACTATCACTTACCACCTATCTCCGGGGGTATGCATACCTTCGGGTTACAGATCAACTTCTAGTTATTTGAAAAGTATAAAAAGGGGGGTAGTTCAATGGTTTATATCTACGACGGGATACGTCCTTCGATAGTCCTTCAGCAGTCCTTTGGTAGTTACGTTGAGGTACTCAGCGGTCTCAGAATATCCCAAACAGGTTCAAACAGCAGAATGTTGACGAAATCGGTAGGTACCAAAAATGGCTAAACCTTAGCTCCAAGTGAAATTTAGGTTAGGGTACATAAACCCAACCCTTAACGTAGACAAAGTTAAGGTGATATCTATTAGATGCAATTAAAGGTTACGCAAAAGGGGGTCCAAAAAAGAAGGCCTGAAACAAAGGGACACACGATGAGCAATGGTTCCCAAGATGACGGAGCAAGCCAACATACCTGTGTTCGAGGGCGGCCTAAAAGTGAATATACCATAGACGGTATCTGAAATCTGATGCTATTGCCAAACTCAAAATCCTCAATATGAGTGAGTAGCAAACTCCTGAATTTGGTGGCTTCTTCTTTCGGTGAAAATCCGTCACAACGACGTATTCCCTTCAAGGGTAGCAACCGGAAAGAAACAAGACTAGCAGCTATCTGGGGGGAGGAACCTTGCAAGTCACCGTGTTCTAGAAAAATGACAGTCACCGGTTCATGAGGAACTGGTTCGAGAGGGGATTTGATGGCGGCGTACCTGACAGAACAGCTGATGAATACTGAGGTTAAGAAACCCAAAACAAAACGATCAAACTCTCGATGTTGGGAGCTGTAATGATCAGGAGGGCCTAAGCAACGTTGACAAGGATTGGTAAGTCGACTATTGCATATTCTTGCCTTAGGTGAAGTAATATATTTTTCATTTCAGCCTCAAACTTTAATTACCGTGGTGCTAAGAGAGATCTCTGAACCCTAGATCTACTAGCAGGCTCAAAATAGGTACTTGAAACTCTATTTAACAGATGAACGGCTAATTCTAAGGTTTATCTAGAAGTGAATTGTAAATAGACCCGTTGTAAGTAACAATTTGGCAATAAATTGCAGTTAAAAAGGTGAGATACTTTCCTATTTTTGATTACGATTTTTAAACCTGTAACACACCCCTCTTTCCCCGGAAAAGTTTGAACGGCAAGTGAGAACTTGTAACAGAAACATCATTATTCTTGAAGGGTCGGATCATCGGGAGGGTGAGCCTTTAAATCGTGGGCAGACCAAACACCTTTAGATCTTCCGTTCTCGTCCCCCAATTCATAGGTCCAAGGAGACACGATTCTAATTATGCTATAAGGGCCATCGAAACGGGGAGCTAGCTTTGAGGTACTACCTCTTGTGGCATCAGACAAAGTGAACTGTCGCTTCCAAACCTTTTGATGTAGACGGAACGTGTCAGGTCGGTGTCGAAGATTATATCGACGACTACTACGCTCAAAGGCTTGAGACAACCGAGATTGGATATCTCGAAAGACATCTTGCAAGGCTTGGTGGCGCTTCCGTGGTTCGAATTTAGGAAGCTCGGCGGAACTATGCTCCTTTCCGGAAAGAACTACTTCCCTACCGAACATGACAAAATTGGGAGTGAACTCAGTTGCTTCGTGTTTGGCTGATCTCATTGCAGCAGCAACTTGTGGCAAAAACTTATCCCACTGGTTATGCTTATCGCGTACATAACCTGAAAGAGCAGTCTTAAGAACCCGGTGAGTTCTTTCCACCGCATTCGCTTGAGGATGATAATTAGCCGTAAAACGATGCTCCATTTCATACTTGGCACAAAGGCCAGCTACCGTTTTGTTTTTAAACTCGGTGCCATTGTCTGTAATTATTCTCGCAGGTACTCCAAAAACTAACAAAACTTGTTCCTCAAGAACCTTACAAATGCTTGGACCGGTACCATTCCGAAGAGGAAAGAACAGTACAAATTTAGAAAAGGGATCTAATACTGAAAGTATGTATTTGTATCCATGGGTGGAACGGGGAAGCGGACCGGTGAGGTCTAAACTTAGTAATTGCCAGGGTCGACTGAGAGTGGGGGTAGTACTCAACATAAATCCAGCCGACCTCTTCTGCTCCGGTTTCGTTTGTAGACAAACCGTACATCTACTCACATATCTTGAGATGTCGGCTCGCATTTTTGGCCAATAATACCTTGAAGAGATTCGAGCATGGGTTTTATAAACACCTAAATGACCACACGTCGGAGGATCATGATTATTCTTGATTATGCCCTCCCTTTCGTGTTTTGGAACCACTCGCAGCCAGCTTTCTTGTTCGTCCATAAGGTCCGGGTAACGCAAATTGATCCGTTTATAGAGCTTTTGATTTTCAATCCTCCATAACGGATAATTTGTGGGATTGTTACTCACTCTGTCCAACATTTTGCCATACCAGGGATCATCAGTTTTCGTCTCCTGCTCAGAGTCTATCTGATCCACTGCCTCAACAGGCACAGATCGAGATAGAGCATCAGGGACTAGATTATGTTTCCCTTTGCGATGAATGATGTCAAAGTCATACATCTGAAGTCGAACTGCCCATCGCGCAATTCTACCAACCGGATCTTTGATGTTGTTCAGCCATTTCAAGCTGTAATGGTCAGTAATAACTGTAAACCGGGTACCTTCTACATAAGGTCGAAACTTTTCTATCGCGTGAATCACCGATAGGGCTTCTTTCTCCGTAGTCGAGTATTTTCTTTCATTCTTGTTGAGTGATCGGCTCAAGTAAGCTATGACGGTCTCTTCTCCCATCTCATTCACCTGGGTGAGCACCGCACCTAAACCATAGTCACTCGCATCACACTGGATGACAAAGGGCCGACTAAAATCGGGACAGCTAAGGACTGGGGACGAAACTAGACATTCTTTTAAAGCTCGGAATGCTCTGTCGCACTCCGTGGTCCATTTGAAGGGGTGATTCTTTCTCAAAAGATTACATAGTGGCGCAGTGAGAGAAGAAAAGTTAGGCACGAAACGCCGGTACCAGGATGTAAGCCCAATAAACTGTCTAACTTCTCGCACTGTAGAAGGGACCTTTATTTGTAATATGGCCTCTACTTTGGCCGGATCTACCATAAGTCCAGATGGACCTACCATATACCCAAGGTATTTAAGTTCTGATTTGCAGAAATGACACTTCTCCTTATTAAGAGTGAGACCTGCCTCAATTAGTTTATCTAGAACTCTGGATAACACTTCAACGTGTTTCTCGAAAGTACTGGTACATATGATTACATCATCTAGGTACACGAAACAATGATGTTCTAGGTCAGCTCCGATGACATTATCAATGAAACGTTGCCAAGTGGCGGGCGCGTTATGCAAACCCATGGGCATTCTTTTAAAGTGAAATAATCCTCTACCAGGAATTACAAAAGCCGTATACTGCTTGGAATCCTCTGATAAAGGGATCTGGAAATACGCAGACTTAATGTCAAGGGTTGATAAATAGCGGGCATCTCGAAGCCTGTCCAGAATCGAGGTTACCAGAGGTAATGGATAAGCGTCTCTAGAGGTCACCTGGTTCAGTTTTCGGAAGTCAACAACAAATCTATATTTTTGGTCTTGCTTAATCAACAGAATTGGAGAACACCATGACGAGTTGGATGGCTCTATGACGTCATCAGCGAGCATTTTATCCAGCTCCTCATTAACTTGCTTTTGCAAAGCAGGAGAAATGGGGTAATATCGTTGACGAATAGGAGGGGACTCTGTTTTAATAACATGTTGTACCTTGGTCGTACAACCTAACTTGGTGCCCATTTTGGCAAAAGCCCTTTCTACTATGGAATGCAAAACAGCTTTCTGATTCTCGGGGAGAGTGTCTAAATCGGTGATCGCCGATACCACAGGAACTTCCTCCGAGGCACTGAAAGACCACACATCCGAAAACAGATCAGGAATGATCCCCATACATTTCCAAAAATCTATTCCCAAAATTAAGCGATGGGGTAGAGAAGGGATTACCAAAATTTCGAGAACCCTAACTCTGTCTTCGAGTTGTACGGGTACAAGTATGGAACCCAGAGTTTCACATGGTTGTCCATTAGCCACTGTAACAGATTTAACACTACAACTACCTAACTTACACACACCTTTCAAAATTTCCCAACCTGGGCCACCTAGAATAGTCCTAGTAGCTCCAGAATCTAGTAAACCTAAAATACTTAATCCATAAATTTTTACATTGACATAGGGACGTTGATCTCCCTTCGCATGGGACACAATAAAATCTAGTAAGACATCAGCCGCTTTCAAGGAGGAATCCAAAGCGCGGCTTACTGTTGGCTCCTCGGGAGGTTTTTTCGACAGTTTGGACAATGGGTAAATGTAACATTGGGGTGACCACACTTAAAGCAGAACTTCTTTCGAGAATCGGGACAAGACCTAAATTTGTGTTGGGTCGAACCGCAGTTCCAACACTTGCAGGCTGTGTCTACGGTTGCGACTATAGTGGTTTTGGGATCTTGATTGTCACATAAATTAGACGATACAGCAGAATGAGAGATAGGGGTGGTAGAGATTGGACCAACTGACAGAGGACTAGCATACGAAGGAGGGCCGTCACTCCGGCGATACCTGAGTTCAGGTTCCAGAAGGCCTCGCGCACTGGTCGGCGGGGGTTGATACTTTTGTGCTCTTTGAGCAGCTTCCTCAATGGAGCGAGCTAAGGTCATCAATTGAGACACGCTGCTTACGGGATGTAAGGCTAGTTGCGTCTGGAAGGACGGCAAGAGGTTTCGCATGATTAAGTTAAGCTTGGTTGACTCCGGAACGGGGGTGGGGAGCTTCCGAAATAAGTTTTCCATTATCACTATATAGGTTCCCACACGTTCTTGAGCTCCTTGGGTTCTTCGCCGGATTTCATCCCAAAGACTATGCTCGTAATCATAGGGTTGAAACATATGCTTCAATTGCGAACACAATTCATCCCAAGAGGACACATGAGCCGTTCGATACCATAACAAGGCATCCTGGGTGAACAATTCTGCAGCAGACTGAAACAAACGCTCCTTTGAGACACCTCGAGAAATCCTCAATTCCTCGATACGTTCCAAGAAGTCCGTAACACTACTACGTCCATTGAACTTCACGTTCCATCTCCCAATGTCTATCGGGGAGCAACGGGGAGCGAAATAGTCAGAATGCACCGGTGCATAATGGTTTGCATTGGGATTCAAGGATGTCCCTTGAAAAGTACTATTGGCGGGGATAACGTCCACCATATCAACCCCAATGGAATCTTTTGCCGGAGGCTGTAGGACACGACCTTGGATAGAAGGAGGATGAGCTGTCCGATTTCGGTCTGCCTCAGATGAAGCTGGACATTCATTAAAACGTACCTTTCCAGACGACTTGGTAACTGACAGGGCCTTGGCTTCCTGGGAGAGGACCTCTGGATACTTCGGAGAAAGGGATGCTCTTTCCAACTGATTGACCAATTCCGGGAGGTCGTCTAACGGGGCATCTATCAGAGACATATTCATGGGTCGGTCTCCTTTGTCTAAAGTCGGCACATCTACCAACGCTACACTCTCAAGGTGGGAGTGGATCGCTTCTCTTTCAGCCTGAGTTGTCGGCTTTTGCACGCAGGCGGTGTATCGACGATTCACGTCTCCCAGCAGTTGCATAGACATCTCCATAAGGACTTTTCTTTCCTCGACCTCATCTCCCTCACAATCCAACCTCGAAAGCCTACCAGATACATGTAATAATCGTGTATATATTCTTTTAAATTCGTTTTCTCGATTTTCTACATCAAAATGGGCTATCGCCTCTTTTAGCTCTTGGAGTTTGGCAGAACATTTGGGAAGCTCTTCCTGAGCTATACCACAACCATGTTGCGGAGGTGCCGATAAATTTTCTTTTTCCAACCTAAGGGCATCACGCAATAGTGCACGCTTTTCGGCTACTGTATTCCCAATTGGGAGTCCTCTTAGAAGCAGCTCATAAGTCAGTTCATCTCCAAGCAATCTATTAACCTCCATTTTCACTCGTCTAACTATCTACAACTATGAAACTCCAGTAAAATTGAAAATATCTAAACTATCCGATCTATATTCCGAAAAAAATTCTCAACCCCCTCCCCTTCTTCGGATGAGGAAAAAAAAAGGTAATAACCTAAGTCCACAATAAGCGACCTAAACCACCAACACGACCACTCGACACAAGTCGTTTCTCGATTCGCTTAAGTATTGTAACACTAAACGGCCACAACCTGAAAAATTTCTCTAAAAATACGACAAGTCGTCAGTCACTATTACACCTATACATAATTATTGTCTGACAACAGCTTGTCAACCATAAACTTTCAGCTTACCAGTCCTACTATCTAAAAATCAGCAGGCAATCGATCAAAAACTTTCTGATCAACCCTATAGATACTTTTTGACCAACCTTATACGCAAGGTTTAGCGGATGAGCACAAAACTCCAAAATGTCATGTGGTACCACACGATACTACAAAACATACGATAGCGGTAACATGGTACCACCAACTATTGAACCTGTGATCGTACCGGTGATTATTATGTCTAAATTCGGGTTCGACCAAAATAATGTTTCAAAAGTGTCAAAAATCTTATTACAGCGCCACAGTGCGGCTTCGACGTACCACCCAAAGGACGTGCCTGAATCTTATCTATAAGGGGGACCTGTGTAAAAGTATAAACAATATAATATAGAGAAAGGAAATTTTACACTGCACAATTAAAATTGAGATTCTAGAACACAACATCCACTAAGTTGGGCGCCATTTTGTGAGGGTGGAAAGCCAGTTTGGTGGCCTGTGGTGATAGTTGTCAGGGAGTGGGTTATGTTGTGTTGTAGAGAGGGAGTTTCAAAAACAACAATGTTTTATTTACCTAAACAATTCAATAAGTAAGAAAAATCAACCAAAAATGGCTCAAAATACTATCACTTACCACCTATCTCCGGGGGTATGCATACCTTCGGGTTACAGATCAACTTCTAGTTATTTGAAAAGTATAAAAAGGGGGGTAGTTCAATGGTTTATATCTACGACGGGATACGTCCTTCGATAGTCCTTCAGCAGTCCTTTGGTAGTTACGTTGAGGTACTCAGCGGTCTCAGAATATCCCAAACAGGTTCAAACAGCAGAATGTTGACGAAATCGGTAGGTACCAAAAATGGCTAAACCTTAGCTCCAAGTGAAATTTAGGTTAGGGTACATAAACCCAACCCTTAACGTAGACAAAGTTAAGGTGATATCTATTAGATGCAATTAAAGGTTACGCAAAAGGGGGTCCAAAAAAGAAGGCCTGAAACAAAGGGACACACGATGAGCAATGGTTCCCAAGATGACGGAGCAAGCCAACATACCTGTGTTCGAGGGCGGCCTAAAAGTGAATATACCATAGACGGTATCTGAAATCTGATGCTATTGCCAAACTCAAAATCCTCAATATGAGTGAGTAGCAAACTCCTGAATTTGGTGGCTTCTTCTTTCGGTGAAAATCCGTCACAACGACGTATTCCCTTCAAGGGTAGCAACCGGAAAGAAACAAGACTAGCAGCTATCTGGGGGGAGGAACCTTGCAAGTCACCGTGTTCTAGAAAAATGACAGTCACCGGTTCATGAGGAACTGGTTCGAGAGGGGATTTGATGGCGGCGTACCTGACAGAACAGCTGATGAATACTGAGGTTAAGAAACCCAAAACAAAACGATCAAACTCTCGATGTTGGGAGCTGTAATGATCAGGAGGGCCTAAGCAACGTTGACAAGGATTGGTAAGTCGACTATTGCATATTCTTGCCTTAGGTGAAGTAATATATTTTTCATTTCAGCCTCAAACTTTAATTACCGTGGTGCTAAGAGA
This sequence comes from Callosobruchus maculatus, assembly GCA_951848785.1. NCBI lineage: Eukaryota > Metazoa > Arthropoda > Insecta > Coleoptera > Chrysomelidae > Callosobruchus > Callosobruchus maculatus. The sequence goes on from CATOUR010000045.1 coordinate 4,066,021, forward strand.
GATCTCTGAACCCTAGATCTACTAGCAGGCTCAAAATAGGTACTTGAAACTCTATTTAACAGATGAACGGCTAATTCTAAGGTTTATCTAGAAGTGAATTGTAAATAGACCCGTTGTAAGTAACAATTTGGCAATAAATTGCAGTTAAAAAGGTGAGATACTTTCCTATTTTTGATTACGATTTTTAAACCTGTAACATTAGATACAATTGTCTCCATAATTGTTTTTTTTTCCACTTTCATATCCAGTACCATCAAAATTCACAACTTCCTATAACCACATCTTATAGACTATTTAAGCACTGAAAGAGAAACACTCGACAAAAAAATGGTCTGAAAAAAAACACTGTTAACCTCCTTCTTCCATTCTTACTTCATCTCGGGATTTTCGCAGTTCATTCTGGTGAATTTGTCTTCTAATGGTCTGTCTTAGCTTGTATCGGCAATATCTCATGGCCCAAAATATAGAAACAATTGCTGCTGCCACAACCAGAACTATTAACAGAACTTCTGTTAGGCTAAATCCACTTCCTTCTGGGCTTACTATTTTGTCCCTTGCATCTCCATTGGAAGCCTGGTTGATTACAACGTCTTCTTGCGACTTGGCGTTACCCATTTTTGATTTGGTTTAATATAGCTTTTGTCTGGTCTCATTAATAATAATTGCCACCATTAACTACCACCGGAATCGTCAAGTGGCAGGATCGCCATGTAATACTTTGGGTTGAAGTTTATGGGGTTAGGAAATGAAACCACATGTTCATCCTTAAAGTACCCACAGTATATTCAATGATCTCAAAAAATAGTGTTAGTCAACATGCACCGGGAAGGTGGTTGACCTGCTGACATCTTGTTTTACATCACCGGCGACCGGATGTCGTGTCATCATTCCATAGTGCAACTATGCCGATTGGAATAAACCATATACTTATACAGGATGTTTTCTTGACATGTTACACGGCTGTGTTTAGTCGTTTTGTGTTGTTTACCGCTGTTATCTGCCTGCTTTCTGTGGTTTTGAGCTGGTTTTGGTTCTATTCGGTTGTATTTGGTCGTTTTCAATCGTTTACAGTTGTTATATGGTTTTTTTTTTATTTGAAAAATACAACCGCGTCAGCTGAAGGCTATTTGCGGCGGAAATGGTGACTCAAATTTTATGCAACATATTAATACAATATAGGTAATTAAGCAGTTGTTGTACATTGCATTTATTTCCTAATATGTCATTAAGGTTATATCCAATATTATTGGCTAGTCCTGCAGTTTCGAACATTGGGCACTCCACTAAAAAATGTTTCACTGTTTGTAGCACTACTTCACAGAAAACACAGTATGGTTCTGGATGTCTCGTCATGAGGTAGTCGTGAGTAATTCTGGAGTGACCGAGTCGCAGGCGGGTGATGATGGTTTGTTGTCTTCTGTTTTCGGTGAGGATTTGCCATGGCGCAAAGGATGTTTTCAGTTCCAGCAGTTTTGATGGTGTACTTTGCCATTTGTTGTTTCATTGGGTGATTGCGACCTGATTATAAAATGACTTCAAGTGTGAAGGTGGTACTTTGAGGGTAGATGGACAGCTCAGGTGTGATGCTTCTTTTGCTCTCTCATCAGCTATTCCATTACCTTTTATGCCAATATGTGATGGAACCCGTAGGAACGAAACTTGGGTATTTTGGAGCCAGGTATTATGTATCTCTTCTTTCATCATATTTACTAGAGGATTGTTTGTGTATAATTTCCTGATAAGTATGGGAGCATTGCGGGAGTCAGTGACTATGACCCAGTTTTGGTTTGCATTCTCTTCAATACATGTAAGAGCTTCTAGTATAGCGTATAACTCGCCAGTTAGAATAGAAGCGATAGCAGGGAGTTTGAACATTTTTACTGAGTCAGGAGTGACAATTGCGGCACCTGTTTTGATGTCTGATTTTGATGCATCTGTGTAGATCGCTTTGTGATTTAGGTAATCACTGTTGACCAAACTGTAGAAGTGCTGTATGATGATTTCCTTGGGCGACTCTTCTCTATTATATTTAGTAAGCCTCGTATCTATAGGTGGTGTTTGGATTGTCCATGGAGGAATAATATAAGGGAGCGCCGAAAGCGTATGTGGCGGGCTTGAGGTGTTTAAGTTCTGTGAGATTACTTTAATTCTATGGTAGAATGGTGTTCTGGTGGTTGAATTTTGATAACTTTGCCAGTTCGCCAGATTCACAGTATAGGCTGTTTACTGGAGTAGTTTTGAACGCACCTAATATGAGTCGTAAGGCAGTGTTATGTAGTGCATCAAGTGGCTTCAGGAAGGACTGTTTTGCTGATGCATTGGAAATACAGCCGTAGTCGATCTTTGATCTTACCAGTGTGCAATAAATTATCAAAAGCATTTTTCCGTCTGAACCCCATTTTTTGTTGGCAAGATATTTCAGAATGTTCAAACCTGAATGGCAGGATTTGATGAGCTGTGTTATATGCGACTGCTAAGTTAATTTTTGATAAAAAATTATTCCTAGGAATTTAATTTCATTGGTATACTGTAGTAGCTTTCTAGAAAAAATAATGCATTTAGTTTTGCCTGGCGATAGCATAAGTCCTGATCGCTTAGACCATAATTCTAAGTAGTTAATTTGTTTTTGTATTAATGCTGCATTGGTTCTTGGGTCCTTCCCTTTAACGAACATAATCAAATCATCCGCGAATAGTCGTGCTTGCACAGGTGTTTCTATGCTATCTATAACGTCATTAATGGCTACAAGGGGCTTATGATGGATCCCTGAGGTGTGCCATTATCTTGTGTTCTCTGTTCAGAAAGTACTCCATTTGCACGTACTTGGAATTTTCTGCTAGTTACAAAGTTGCTGATGTATACGGGGATGTTTCCATCATATCCCCAACCCTGAAGTTTGGACATTATGCTGTACTTCCATGCTGTGTCTAATGCTCTGCTAATGTCAAAATATACAGCTAATGAATGTTGCCAGTCAGCAAATGTTGCGTGAATATGCGTTTCTAGATCGACGATATTGTCAACCGTAGATCTGTTAGTTCTAAATCCTGCTTGTTGGCTGATTATTAAGTTTTGATTTTCCAAGCCCCACACTAGCCTTCTATTGATTATTTTCTCCATCAGTTTACCCATAGCACATGTTAGGGATATGGGTCTATATGGTTCTGGTATGCGAGGTGATGTACCAGGTTTTAGTATAGGTATTGTAATTGCCGTCCTCCATAGATCAGGAAAAACCTCGTTGCTCCATACAATGTTAAATATGCAGAGGAGATATTTTTTAGCTGCATCTGGAAGCTTTTTGAGAAAAATGGAAGGAATATCATCTGGTCCTGCGGATGTGTCTTTGAGATTCTCAAGGGATTCCTCAAGTTCTATTTCAGTGATGGGTAGATTAATTTGTTCTGTTCTTTAAGTCTTTTGTATGTTACAAATTCTTGCTGGTAGCTTTCATCGCTGTAGTATTTGTTGTATGTTTTAGATAAGAGGGATGCAGTTTGTTTATTAGTAGTAACTTTGTTGTCACCATCTTTCAATATCCTTATTTTTGAAAAAGTTTTGTTGCCTGAGATACTTTTAATTTTCTTCCATGTTTTGTTTGTAGTGGTAGTAGTTGAAGAGATGCTATTAGTAAAGTCTTTCCATGATTGTTTTTGCATTCTAGTTGTTGTTAGTTTAAGCTGTGCTTGTTTACTTCTCAGATTTACCAAATTCATGTTGTTTTTATGTCTCCTGTATTTGTTTAGCGCTTGTTTGCTCTCTCGAAGTGCGGACTCGCACTCGCCATTCCACCAAGGAACTGGATTTTTGTACTTGATAGTTTTTGTTTTCCCCATACTGCGAAATGCGGCCTCTATAATTATTTTGTTAAATCAATCGACTATTGAGTTTATGTCGTTAGTTGTTCCCCGTTCGGAGAGGTTGACATTTATAAGTTCTGAAACTTGGTCCAGTCGGCTGCTTTTGTCCTCCATTTTTGCGCAGGCAGTACATTACTGGTGTCATTTTTGGAGCTTGATATAATAACTGGGAAGTGATCACTACAATATAAATCTTCTTCGACTATCCAGTCTAAACTATTTAAAAGGTTAGTTGTACACAAGCTTAGATCTATTGCTAAAAGTCTACCAGACCCTGAATCAAATCTTGTGCTGCTTTCGTCATTAAGTACGCTGAGTGTGTATTTTTCAAGGATATTTGTTATGATGTTTCCTCTAGCGTCGTTCTTGAAAGACCCCCAAATATGGTTGTGAGCATTAAAATCACCAATAATTATTCTTGGCGATGGTATTTGGTCGATAAGTGCCTCTAGTTCATTACTCTCTAGATAATGGTTTAGTGGAATATACAGGGTGAGTTTTTAGTACCGGCTCGGTCGATAACTCCACTAGTGTAGAAGATAGCGAAAAAAATTGTATATAAAAATTGTAGCCACGGATATGCTCCTTGCTCAGAAAATATTTTGATTTATACAGGGTGATCGATAACTATGGTGATGCAAACGGATATGCTCCTTGCTCAGAAAATATTTTGATTTATACAGGGTGATCGATAACTATGGTGATGCAAACATGCATTTTTTTAATGAGACACCCTACATATTATTCCATATTCAAATTCTACTAATGATTTCCGTTCTTCCAATATAGAGTACTGTTACATTATACAGGGTGTTTCAAAAGTTATGACCATTTTTGTATCCAAATCACGGTCAAATGAACGTACTGTATACCAAAAAGTAATTAATCAAAAATTATTTTTTTTACATGAGAAGATTACAAATATCCTCTAGTTTTAAAATACGTTATATAAAAATCCCGCGACGCGTATTCGTATACAGGGTAATGTAGAATGCAAAATCTAGATTTTCTCTCTTTTTTTAAATATAACCCCCAATATTTTATTATACCAAAGAATGGCTTTTAATATGTTCTTTCATCTTTGTATAGCACTTATTATGGCTGCATTTATTAGTTTCTGAGATATTTTGATTCTTCTACAAATTTTAAATATACCTTCTATTTGTTTAATAAAATTTATTTATTTTGAGAGAATACTACCAAATTTTGTTTTTGCTTAACAAACAACTAAAATATAAGGCGATAATAATACTTGATCAAGTCAAAACACTGAACTAACGAGATAATATAGGTCAAGTGTGCTGAGAAAACAATTTTATAGACGTCATGCACAATTATCAAACAGATGTATCAGGTAGGCTATGAAACACGAAACGACACAGTCCCAATAAAACGATTCTTCAAGCTTTCAAATGCATTAGTTTTAGAGTGCCTCCGTTCTGGATATTGCTATTCATAGTTGATACATTCTAGAGGCAAGTAGACAATCTCTCAAAGATTCTCCTAAATACCCTCAATGGAAAAATTAATTTTCAAAGCTAGTTTTTTACACAGTACGGAATTATTGAGTAGGCTATGAAAACTGTCAATTTTTCAAAGCCTACCTGATAAAACTACTTGATAATTATGCATGACGCATACATAATTGTTTCCTCAGCTTACTTGACTTTATTATCTCGATGATGTAGGGTTTTGACTTCATCAAATACTATCAAGACGTTATAATTTAGTTGTTCGTTAAATCAAATAGTACTTTCTCAAAATAAATAAATTTCAGTACACAAAATAGAGGCTATATTTTAAATTTACCGAAAAATCGAAATATTTTGGAAACTGATGGACGTAGGTACAACAAGTGCTATACAAAGATGAAAGAGCATATTAAAAGCAATTCTTTGGGGTAATAAAATATTCGGGGTTACATTTGAAAAAAAAAAGAGAAAATTTGGATTTTGCATTCTACATCACCCTGTATACGAATATGTGTCTCGGGCTTCTTTTATAGCCGATTTTAAAACTAGACGATATTTTTAATCTTCTCATGTAAAAAAAATAATTTTTGATTCATTACTGTTTGATATAAAGTACGTTCATTTGTCCGCGATTTGGATATAAAAATGGTCATAACTTTTGAAACACCCTGTATAATGTAACAAAGCCCTATATTGGAAGAACGGAAATCATTAGTAGAATCTGAATATGGAATAATATATAGGGTGTCTCATTTAAAAAAATGCATGTTTGCATCACCACGTAGTTATGGATCACCCTGTATAAATCTAAATATTTTCTGAGCAAGGATCATATCCGTGGCTACAACCTTTATATACAACTTTTTTCACTATCTTCTATAGTGGTGGAGTTATCGACCGAGCCGGTACTAAAAACTCACCCTGTATATGTTGCCGGTATTCAGATGTTGTGGCGTTTGTATCGTAACTGCAACAGCTTCAAGACTGGTGGTTAAGTGTAGCTGATTAGCTACAATGTCGCTCGTGACGTAAATGGCTACGCCACCACTGGCGGTAGTCGCTTGCCTGTTTTTAAAATAACCTGTATAATTTTTAGGAGTATGTATTTTGTTGTCATGAAAGTGAGTTTCTTGGATGCCTATGATGTCTGGTAAATAATCAGCAATAAGTTTCTTTAACATATTCAAATAGGCATGATAGCCATTTGGATTCCATTGAAGTATAGCTGCCATTTCTATTAGAAAGTTTAATCGATGGAAGATGTATCACTTAAGGCTTCTTTGTTACTGTCCACGTGGTTTTCAAATTTCTTCCGTAGTCTAGTGCAGCGGTTCTTCAATGTTTTGTCACTTACATGGGGGTATATTAAAATGAGCATTTCAATTAATGCTTCGTAGTCTGTTGTGTAACTATTGACTACGTTTATTACTTCTTTTGAACCATGTGTATTTTCGAGGAGACTTTTTAGCTGGTCGTGATTAAGTAACAGTGGGACATCTCTGTCATCTGCAAATTTCTTGACTGATGCTAGTACTTCTTCTGGAATATAGAATGAATTTTTCGTTATCCGGCTTTCGCTTTTTGGTCTTTGAACTTTGTGGAACAGTAAAAACTGGTTGACTTGATTCGTTAGATGTTGTAGTAGTTGTCACTTCTGATATGGGTCTTTTATTCCGAGTGCTCCCTGTGGTATTTGCTTGGTGGGAGGCGATGTTAGATGTAGTTGTTTGTGTATTTTCTCTGTTATCGGCTAGCTGTAAATCTTGTGGTTGTGGAATGGTTTGGGTGGTGTCTGTGTATTCGTTTGCTGTAGGTGGGTTTGTCGTAGTTTCTGGTATGCTGCTGGCTGGTGTTATATGATGGGTTTGTTCGGGCGAACCCTGTGAGTGAGAGATATTCCTGTTATCTGTGTTTATTTCTGTTGCGGAGTGGTTTATGGCAGTAGTTGGCTTATTGCGGGTTGGTGTTTCTTCAGGCGTTTGTTGAGATTGGGTTACATTGGGCGGCAAGATGGCCTGATAATTTGCACTTGTAGCATTTTTGGTTATCCAGTGGTAAGAATATACGATAGGTTAGATTTTCATAAGTTATTTCTAGAGATTCAGGTACTGTCACAGCGTCATCAGGTGTTATATATACTTGGCGCCTAAAGCTTAATATATGATTATATTCTCGCAGTGGCGCTCCTATCCTTAAGAATGAAATCGGGGAAATAAGCTTCAGGCCGATTTGTTGCAGTGCATCTCTGACACAAGTGTGCGGTATGGTAGGGCACTCATCTGATATAACTAGTCTGAACTGAATTTTGGGACTTATTGCATGGTTTCCTACTCTCCGTCATAGAAAATTTGCCGCTGAATCCAACGCCCTGCTCAGATTGGCCCTATAACGCCGCCTTCTCACAGAAAATTATTTTCTCGTATATTTGCAGACCTGCGAGAAATGCAAAATTTTTAGGTCTTTTTTTAAACACGGCAAAATTTGGAACAGAAGCCGAATTCGTGGTCAATGTACCCAAACTAACCAAGAGACGAGTTTTTGTCCTGATCGAGGACCTAAGATTTTTTACGAATTTTTTTACCGAAGGGGACTTTTCCGGTTTCAGAACATCGACCCTCATCGCCAAATTTTGGGTCTTATTCCATGGCTTCCTACTCTTCCTCACCGAAAATTTGCCGCTGAATCCAATGCCTTGCTAAGATTGGCCCTAGGACGCCGCCTTCCCACAGAAAATGATTTTTTCGTATATTTGCAGACCTGCGGGAAATGCAAAATTTTTAGGTTTTTTTTCAAACACGGAAAAATTTAGAACAGAGGCCGAATTCGTGATCAATGTAGCCAAACTAACCAACAGACGAGTTTTTGTCCTAATCGAGAACCTAAAATTTTTTACGATTTTTTTTACCAAAGTCCTGTGGACTTTTCCGGTTTCAGAACATCGACTCTCATCGCCAAATTTGGACCTTATTTCATGGTTTCCTACTCTCCGTCATAGAAAACTTGCCGCTGAACCCAATGCCGTGCTAAGATTGGCCATAGGACGTCGCCTTCTCACAGAAAATTATTTTTTTCGTATATTTGGAGACCTGCGGGAAATGCAAAATTTTTTGGTTTTCTTTTTAACACGGCAAAAGTTGGAACAGAGGCCGAATTCGTGATCAATGTAGCCAAACTAACCAACAGACGAGTTTTTGTCCTAATCGAGAACCTAAAATTTTTTACGATTTTTCTTACCAAAGTCCTGTGGACTTTTCCGGTTTCAGAACATCGACTCTCATCGCCAAATTTGGACCTTATTTCATGGTTTCCTACTCTCCGTCATAGAAAACTTGCCGCTGAACCCAATGCCGTGCTAAGACGGCCCTAGGACGTCGCCTTCTCACAGATAATTATTTTTTCGTATATTTGCACACCTGCGGAAAATGCAAAACTTTTAGGTTTTTTTTTAAACACGGCAAAATTTGGAACAGAAGCCGAATTCGTGGTCAATGTACCCAAACTAACCAACAGACGAGTTTTTGTCCTGATCGAGAACCTAAGATTTTTTACGAATCCTGTGGACTTTTCCGGTTTCAGAACATCGACCCTCATCGCCAAATTTTGGGTCTTATTTCATGGTTTCCTACTCTCCGTCATAGAAAATTTGCCGCTGAATCCAATGCCGTGCTAAGATTGGCCCTAGGACGTCCTGTGGACTTTTCCGGTTTCAGAGCATCGACTCTCATCCCCAAATTTTGGGCCTTATCTCATGGTCTCCGTCATAGAAAATTTGTCGCTGAATCCACTGCTGTGCTAATATTGGCCCTAGGACGTCGCCTTCTCACAGAAAATTATTTTTTCGTATATTTGCAGACCTGCGGCAAATGTAAAATATTTAGGTTTTTTTCTAAAAACACAGTAAAATTTGGAACAGAGGCCGAATTCGTGATCAGTGTACCCAAACCAACCAACAGACGAGTTTTTGTACTGATCGAGAACCTAAAGTTTTTTACGATTTTTTTTACCAAACTGTTGACTTTTCCGGTTTCAGAACATCAGACCCTCATCGCCAAATTTTGGGTTTTATTTCATGGTTTCCTACTCTCCGCCATAGAGAATTTGCCGCTGAATCCAATGCCGTGCTCAGGTTGGCCCTAGGACACCGCCTTCTCACAGAAAATTACTTTTTCGTCTGCGGGAAATGCAAAATTTTTAGGTTTTTTTTTAAACACGGCAAAATTTGGAACAGAAGCCGAATTCGTGGTCAATGTACCCAAACTAACCAACAGACGAGTTTTTGTCCTGATCGAGAGCCTAAGATTTTTTACGAATCATGTGGACTTTTCCGGTTTCAGAACATCGACCCTCATCGCCAAATTTTGGGTCTTATTTCATGGTTTCCTACTCTCCGTCATAGAAAATTTGCCGCTGAATCCAATGCCGTGCTAAGATTGGCCCTAGGACGTCCTGTGGACTTTTCCGGTTTCAGAACATCGACTCTCATCCCCAAATTTTGGGCCTTATATCATGGTCTCCTACTCTCCGTCATAGAAAATTTGTCGCTGAATCCACTGCCGTGCTAATATTGGCCCTAGGACGTCGCCTTCTCACAGAAAATTATTTTTTCGTATATTTGCAGACCTGCGGCAAATATAAAATTTTTAGGTTTTTTTCTAAAAACACAGTAAAATTTGGAACAGAGGCCGAATTCGTGATCAGTGTACCCAAACCAACCAACAGACGAGTTTTTGTACTGATCGAGAACCTAAAGTTTTTTACGATTTTTTTTACCAAACTGTGGACTTTTCCGGTTTCAGAACATCGACCCTCATCGCCAAATTTTGGGCCTAATCTCATGGTTTCCTACTCTCCGTCATAGAAAATTTGTCGCTGAATCCAATGCCGTGCTAAGATTGGCCCTAGGACGTCGCCTTCTCACAGAAAATTATTTTTTTCGAATATTTGGAGAAATGCAAAATTTTTTGGTTTTTTTTTACCACGGCAAAATTTGGAACAGAGGCCGATTTCGTGATCAATGACCCAAACTAACCAACAGACGAGTTTTTGTCCTGATCGAGAACCTAAGATTTTTTACGAATATCTTTACCGAAGGGGGGTCCTGCGGACTTTTCCGGTTTCAGAACATCGACCCTCATCGCCAAATTTTGGGTCTTATTTCATGGATTCCTACTCTCCGCCATAGAGAATTTGCCGCTGAATCCAATGCCGGCTAAGATTGGCCCTAGGACGTCCTGTGGACTTTTCCGGTTTCAGAGCATCGACTCTCATCCCCAAATTGTGGACCTTATCTCATGGTCTCCGTCATAGAAAATTTGTCGCTGAATCCACTGCTGTGCTAATATTGGCCCTAGGACGTCGCCTTCTCACAGAAAATTATTTTTTCGTATATTTGGAGACCTGCGGGAAATGCAAAACTTTTATGTTTTTTTTTGACAGGGCAAAATTTGGAACAGAGGCCGATTTCGTGATCAATGTACCCAAACTAACCAACAGACAAGTTTTTGTCCTGATCCAGAACCTAAGATTTTTTACGAATTTTTCTACCAAGTCCTGTGGACCTTTCCGGTTTCAGAACATCGACCCACATCGCCAAATTTTGGGTCATATTTCATGGTTTCCTACTCTCCGCCATAGAGAATTTGCCGCTGAATCCAATGCCGTGCTCAGGTTGGCCTAGGACGCCGCCTTCTCACAGAAAATTATTTTTTTCGTATATTTGCACACCTGCGGGAAATGCAAAATTTTTAGGTTTTTTTTTAAACACGGCAAAATTTGGAACAGAGGCCGCATTCGTGGTCAATGTACCCAAACTAACCAACAGACGAGTTTTTGTCCTGATCGAGAACCTAAGATTTTTTACGAATTTTTCTACCAAGTCCTGTGGACTTTTCCGGTTTCAGAACATCGAGCCTCATCGCCAAATTTTGGGTCTTATTTCATGGTATCCTACTCTCCGTCATAGAAAATTTGCCGCTGAATCCAATGCCGTGCTAAGATTGGCCCTGGGACGTCGCCTTCTCACAGAGAATTATTTTTTCGTATATTTGCAGACCTGCGGCAAATGTAAAATATCTCTGTTTTTTCTAAAAACACAGTAAAATTTGGAGCAGAGGCCGAGTTCGTGATCAATGTACCCAAACTAACCAACAGACGAGTTTTTGTCCTTCTCACAGAGAATTATTTTTTCGTATATTTGCAGACCTGCGGCAAATGTAAAATTTTTATGTTTTTTTCCAAAAACACAGTAAAATTTGGAACGGAGGCCGAGTTCGTGATCAATGTACCCAAACTAACCAACAGACGAGTTTTTGTCTTGATCGAGAACCTAAAATTTTTTACGATTTTTTTTTTCCACTTTTCGGGTTTGAGAACATCGACCCTCATCCCCAAATTTTGGGCCTTATTTCATGGTTTCCTACTCTCCCTCATAGAAAATTTGCCGCTGAATCCAATGCCGTACTAAGATTGGCCCTAGGACGCCGCCTTCTCACGGAAAATTATTTTTACTTCCCACACCGATAGGTGAGGGGAGTATTGTGATCGCGAAAATTTTCGATTTTGAGATAATACACTTTTTGGGCGTTTCATGATGTCTACATAACGAAAATCCACGTCACTCATTTCCGTCGGTCTGTCTGTCTGTCGGTCTGTCTGTCGGTCTGTCTGTCGGTCTGTCTGTCGGTCTGTCTGTCGGTCTGTCTGTCGGTCTGTCTGTCGGTCTGTCTGTCGGTCTGTCTGTCGGTCTGTCTGTCGGTCTGTCTGTCGGTCTGTCTGTCGGTCTGTCTGTCGGTCTGTCTGTCGGTCTGTCTGTCGGTCTGTCTGTCGGTCTGTCTGTCGGTCTGTCTGTCGGTCTGTCTGTCGGTCTGTCTGTCGGTCTGTCTGTCGGTCTGTCTGTCGGTCTGTCTGTCGGTCTGTCTGTCGGTCTGTCTGTCGGTCTGTCTGTCGGTCTGTCTGTCGGTCTGTCTGTCGGTCTGTCTGTCGGTCTGTCTGTCGGTCTATCTGTCGGTCTGTCTGTCGGTCTGTCTGTCGGTCTGTCTGTCGGTCTGTCTGTCGGTCTGTCTGTCGGTCTGTCTGTCGGTCTGTCTGTCGGTCTGTCTGTCGGTCTGTCTGTCGGTCTGTCTGTCGGTCTGTCTGTCGGTCTGTCTGTCGGTCTGTCTGTCGGTCTGTCTGTCGGTCTGTCTGTCGGTCTGTCTGTCGGTCTGTCTGTCGGTCTGTCTGTCGGTCTGTCTGTCGGTCTGTCTGTCGGTCTGTCTGTCGGTCTGTCTGTCGGTCTGTCTGTCGGTCTGTCTGTCGGTCTGTCTGTCGGTCTGTCTGTCGGTCTGTCTGTCGGTCTGTCTGTCGGTCTGTCTGTCGGTCTGTCTGTCGGTCTGTCTGTCGGTCTGTCTGTCGGTCTGTCTGTCGGTCTGTCTGTCGGTCTGTCTGTCGGTCTGTCTGTCGGTCTGTCTGTCGGTCTGTCTGTCGGTCTGTCTGTCGGTCTGTCTGTCGGTCTGTCTGTCGGTCTGTCTGTCGGTCTGTCTGTCGGTCTGTCTGTCGGTCTGTCTGTCGGTCTGTCTGTCGGTCTGTCTGTCGGTCTGTCTGTCGGTCTGTCTGTCGGTCTGTCTGTCGGTCTGTCTGTCGGTCTGTCTGTCGGTCTGTCTGTCGGTCTGTCTGTCGGTCTGTCTGTCGGTCTGTCTGTCGGTCTGTCTGTCGGTCTGTCTGTCGGTCTGTCTGTCGGTCTGTCTGTCGGTCTGTCTGTCGGTCTGTCTGTCGGTCTGTCTGTCGGTCTGTCTGTCGGTCTGTCTGTCGGTCTGTCTGTCGGTCTGTCTGTCGGTCTGTCTGTCGGTCTGTCTGTCGGTCTGTCTGTCGGTCTGTCTGTCGGTCTGTCTGTCGGTCTGTCTGTCGGTCTGTCTGTCGGTCTGTCTGTCGGTCTGTCTGTCGGTCGGTCTGTCGGTCCGTCTGTCGGTCCGTCTGTCGGTCTGTCTGTCGGTCTATCTGTCGGTCTGTCTGTCGGTCTGTCTGTCGGTCTGTCTGTCGGTCTGTCTGTCGGTCTGTCTGTCGGTCTGTCTGTCGGTCTGTCTGTCGGTCTGTCTGTCGGTCTGTCTGTCGGTCTGTCTGTCGGTCTGTCTGTCGGTCTGTCTGTCGGTCTGTCTGTCGGTCTGTCTGTCGGTCTGTCTGTCGGTCTGTCTGTCGGTCTGTCTGTCGGTCTGTCTGTCGGTCTGTCTGTCGGTCTGTCTGTCGGTCTGTCTGTCGGTCCGTCTGTCGGTCCGTCTGTCGGTCTGTCTGTCGGTCTATCTGTCGGTCTGTCTGTCGGTCTGTCTGTCGATCTGTCTGTCGGTCTGTCTGTCGGTCTGTCTGTCGGTCTGTCTGTCGGTCTGTCTGTCGGTCTGTCTGTCGGTCTGTCTGTCGGACTGTCTGTCGGTCTGTCTGTCGGTCTGTCTGTCGGTCTGTCTGTCGGTCTGTCTGTCGGTCTGTCTGTCGGTCTGTCTGTCGGTCTGTCTGTCGGTCTGTCTGTCGGTCTGTCTGTCGGTCTGTCTGTCGGTCTGTCTGTCGGTCTGTCTGTCGGTCTGTTTGTCGGTCTGTCGGTTGTCTGTCGGTCTGTCTGTCGGTCTGTCTGTCGGTCTGTCTGTCGGTCTGTCTGTCGGTCTGTCTGTCGGTCTGTCTGTCGGTCTGTCTGTCGGTCTGTCTGTCGGTCTGTCTGTCGGTCTGTCTGTCGGTCTGTCTGTCGGTCTGTCTGTCGGTCTGTCTGTCGGTCTGTCTGTCGGTCTGTCTGTCGGTCTGTCTGTCGGTCTGTCTGTCGGTCTGTCTGTCGGTCTGTCTGTCGGTCTGTCTGTCGGTCTGTCTGTCGGTCTGTCTGTCGGTCTGTCTGTCGGTCTGTCTGTCGGTCTGTCTGTCGGTCTGTCTGTCGGTCTGTCTGTCGGTCTGTCTGTCGGTCTGTCTGTCGGTCTGTCTGTCGGTCTGTCTGTCGGTCTGTCTGTCGGTCTGTCTGTCGGTCTGTCTGTCGGTCTGTCTGTCGGTCTGTCTGTCGGTCTGTCTGTCGGTCTGTCTGTCGGTCTGTCTGTCGGTCTGTCTGTCGGTCTGTCTGTCGGTCTGTCTGTCGGTCTGTCTGTCGGTCTGTCTGTCGGTCTGTCTGTCGGTCTGTCTGTCGGTCTGTCTGTCGGTCTGTCTGTCGGTCTGTCTGTCGGTCTGTCTGTCGGTCTGTCTGTCGGTCTGTCTGTCGGTCTGTCTGTCGGTCTGTCTGTCGGTCTGTCTGTCGGTCTGTCTGTCGGTCTGTCTGTCGGTCTGTCTGTCGGTCTGTCTGTCGGTCTGTCTGTCGGTCTGTCTGTCGGTCTGTCTGTCGGTCTGTCTGTCGGTCTGTCTGTCGGTCTGTCTGTCGGTCTGTCTGTCGGTCTGTCTGTCGGTCTGTCTGTCGGTCTGTCTGTCGGTCTGTCTGTCGGTCTGTCTGTCGGTCTGTCTGTCGGTCTGTCTGTCGGTCTGTCTGTCGGTCTGTCTGTCGGTCTGTCTGTCGGTCTGTCTGTCGGTCTGTCTGTCGGTCTGTCTGTCGGTCTGTCTGTCGGTCTGTCTGTACGCGTTTTTCTGTCCTCGTAATCTCAGTAACCGCTGCATGGATTGTGATGAAATTTGGGCAGCGATATGCTGGGGGGTCGTAGTAGTTAATGTTCTTATAATTTTGGAAATCGGTGCAGGGGCGGCGGAGTAATTAGCTAAAAACAAAAAATTAAATATTCCTCAAACTTCGTTTTTAGGCGTTTTAGAGGTTCCTGATCATTTTTTACTTTTTCTTGGGTGGGGGTGAAATTGGGGTGGTTGTGAGGTGGGTGGTTGTAAAATTGAAAAATTTGTTGCTTTCATAATAGACTGTCCACTGACCCATGAAGGAAGACCTAGCAACATAAATAACTTTTTTAGGTCCATCCGAACATTGCCTTGCCTATTACAGAAACCAAAGGACTTAGAATTTTTCTGGTATAAACGTACGAGAGTATTGCTTTAGATCCTTCTATATTGTGTTACAAGGAAACTGTTGAATTGATGTTAATGAAATTTTGACACAGTATTACTACCGTGGCGAGGATGGAAGACATGTATGGTTTTTATAAATCGTGCCAGTGGCGGCGCAGAAATAATAAAAAAAAGTAAAAATATAAAAACAGCTCAAACTTCGTTTTTAAGCGTTTTAGAGGTTCCTGATAATTTTCTGCGTTTTTTTTTTTGGGTGAGGTGAAATTGGGGTGGTTAGGGGGTGGGGGGTTGAAAAACTGAGAAATTTCTTGTATTCATAATAGGCTGTCCACTAACCTGTGAAGGAAGACCTAGCGACATAAATCAACTTTTTAGGTCCATCGGAACATTGCCTAGCGTATTACGGAAACTAAGGGACTTAGAATTTTCTGTATACATACATACGAGTATTTATTGCTTTAGATTGTTTTTGTATTTTGTAACTTGGACACTATTAAATTGATTCTAATTGAATTTTGACACAGTATTATTACCGTGGTGAGGATGGAAAACGCGTATGTTTGTTAAATATCGTGTCAGTGGCAGCGTATATAGCAATAATCAAAGAACTAAAAGTATGAGAACAACTCAAACTTCGTTTTTAGATGTATTAGGCTGTCCATTGACCTCTGAAGGAAAGACTTAGCGGCATAAGACAATTTTAGGGGAGGGAAGGCTGCCGATGATTTGGTTGCAAGGGGATCTCAGACTAAAGCTTCATGCTATGGGAAAATAATAAACTGATATCACAGTAATGTGTGGGAAGTACTGAGTCAATCAACTTGACTCCATTTTCTTATAAAAGCGTTTATTCAACTTGCAATGTATGCATGTACGTATCTATGTTTATTCGGGTGGAATCTTGCTATTCAATTTTGAAGCAGATATCTTCAACCGATTGAGTTGAAATTTTGTGTACACGTTTAGTTTGGATGACAATACACGTAATACACGATAAAACTGTGTGATGTCGTTCTAAATCCAATAGTGGAATAGTTATTTAATGCATTTCTACAATATGGGTATCCAATTGATATGAGCACGCCCAGTAGATGGTAAGGGGAATAACAATCAATGAAAGGGATGTAATTTTTAGGTAAACGATGGATTTTGTTGTTAGAGTTTGGGGAAAATATACTATTCAAAGTCGGTGAGTTGTTTTATCACTGCATGAACCTTACGACTTGGGATAAGAGAGTGTTTGCATTTGGCGCTTAACTAGAGGCTTGCGGTGTGAACAAGAATCTGGAAGCAGTGATAGGAGATTCTGGATCTAATTGTACGAGTTCCTTTATACAGTGGTCATCGCCAGGTTGTATCGACGACATCGACGTGAGGTTAGGGGGTAGCTAACGAACCTCTGGTGCAGCGAGCAGCCACGGAGGGTGGATCGGACAGCCGGTGTGTCGCGGTGCAGGGGGTACATGAAGGACTGCACCGAATACTGGTAAAGAAGCGGTAGACTGTGATGCGGCGTAAGTGGTAAAGAAGATCCGCGGTAAGGATTTTCCAATAATAAGTTGTAAAGTGATATTTGGGGTTCTGGACTGACTTTGGGAAAGTAATAGGGATAAACGCGTGTTGTTGAACTCTTACTGCCAACACAGTTTTAAGGTTATGTCTAAAGTAGGTCTATTTTGACTTCCCACACCGATAGGTGAGGGGAGTATTGTGATCGCGAAAATTTTCGATTTTGAGATAATACGCTTCTTGGCCGTTTTATGATGTATACATAACGAAAATCCACGTCACTCATTTCCGTCGGTCTGTCTGTCTGCCTGTCTGTCTGTCTGTCGGTCTGTCTGTCTGTCGGTCTGTCTGTCTGTCGCGTTTTTTCTACCCTCGTAATCTCAGTAACCACTCCATGGATTGTGATGAAATTTGGGCAGCGTTATGCTGTGGGGTCGTAGTAGGTAATGTTCCTATAATCTTGAAATTCGTTATACGGGGGGCGGAGTAATTAGCAAAAAACTAAAAATTTCAAATATGCCTCACACTTTTTTTAGGCATTTTAGGGGTTCCTGATCATTTTCTACTTTTTCTTGGGTGGGGGTGAATTTGGAGTGGTTGGGGGGAGGTTACAATACTGAAAAATTTGTTGTATTCTTAATGGGCTGTCCATTGATATGTGAATGAAAAACCTAGCCGCATGATACACTTTTTTAGGTCCATCCGAACGTTGCATGCTTATTATAGTAACCACGGGACTTAAAATTTGTGATGTATACATACGAGTATTGTTTTAGATCGTTCGATATCGCGTAACGCGAAAATTGTTCAATTGATTTTAATGAAATTTTGACACAGTATTACTCCCGCGGCGAGGATGGAAAACAGTATATTTTGAAAAAATCGGGTCAGTGGCGGTGCGGCAAAAATAAAAAAACTAAAAATATAAAAACAGCTCAAACTTTGTTTTTAGGCGTTTTAGGGGTTTGTGATCATTTTCTACGTTTTTTTAGGTGAGGGTGAATTTGGGGTGGTTGAAGGGTGGGAGGTTGTAAAACTGAAAAATTTGTTGTACTCATAATCGGTTGTCCATTGATCTTTGAATGAAAAACCTAGCAGCATAATACACTTTTTACGTAGATCCGAACATTGCCTTGCTTATTATAAAAACCAAGTGACTTATTATTGTGATGTATACATAGAATATTGTTTTAGATCGTTCTGTATTGCGTTACGCGAAAATTCTTGAATTGATTTTAATGAAATTTTAACACAGTATTACTACCGCAGCGAGGATGGAAAACGCGTATGCTTTGGAAAAATAGTGTCAGTGGCGGCGCAGCAATAATAAACAAACTAAACATATGAAAACAGCTCAAACTTCGTTTTTAGGCGTTTTACGGGTTCCTGATCATTTTCAATTTTTTTTTTTGGGTGGGGTAAAATCGGGGCGGCTGGGGGGTGGGGGGTTGCAAAACTGAAAAATTTGTTGTATTCATAATAGTCTGTCCATTGACCTGTAGAAGAAATACCTAGCGGCATATTACACTTTTTTAGGTCCATCCGAACATTGGCGTGCCTACTACAGAAACCAATTTTATGATCTGTACATACGAGTTTTGCTTTATTTCGTTCTATGTATATTGCGTAAAGCGAAAATTATTGAATTGGTTTCAATGAAATTTTGACACAGAATTTATTACCGCGGCGAGAATGGAAAACGGCTCTGTTTTTGAAAAACTGTGTCAGTGGCGGCGCAGCAATAATCAAAAAACCAAAAACATAAAATCAGCTCAAACTTCGTTTTTAGATGAGTTGGAGGCCCTTGAACGTTTCGCATCGTCCAGTTGAAGGATGCAGAAAACAACTGTGGGGTCCTACTTCCAAAGGAGGGAGACGCAAGAAACTATTTACGAGGGTTTTTGTGTTGGATGTTATTTTTGCGGGCGGATGGGCGATAATTTAGTTGCAAGGGGATTTTAGACTATAGCTTCTTGCAATGGGAAATAATAAAATTGTATCATCATTATGTGTGGGAAGTACTGAGTCAATCAACTTGACTCCTAGGACCAATCTTAGCACGGCATTGGATTCAGTGGCACATTTTCTATAACGGAGAGTAGGAAACCATGAAATAAGACCCAACATTTGGGGATGAGGGTCGTAAAAAATTTTAGGTTCTCGATCAGGACAAAAACTCTTCTGTTTGTTAGTTTGGATACATTGATCACGAATTCGGCGTCTGTTCCAAATTTTGCCGTGTTTGAAAAAAAAACATAAAAATTTTGCATTTCCCACAGGTCTGCATATATACGAAAAATTAATTTTCTGTGAGAAGGCGACGTCCTAGGGCCAATCTTAGCACGGCATTGGATTCAGTGGCACATTTTCTATAACGGAGAGTAGAAAACCATGAAATAAGACCCAACATTTGGGGATGAGGGTCGATGTTCTGAAACCGGAAAAGTCCACAGGACCCCCCTTTGGTAAAAAAATTCGTAAAAAATTTTAGGTTCTCGATCAGGACAAAAACTCTTCTGTTTGTTATTTTGGATACATTGATCACGAATTCGGCGTCTGTTCCAAATTTTGCCGTGTTTGAAAAGAAACCTAAAAATTTTGCATTTCGCACAGGTCTGCATATATACGAAAAATTAATTTTCTGTGAGAAGGCGACGTCCTAGGGCCAATCTTAGCACGGCATTGGATTCAGTGGCACATTTTCAATAACGGAGAGTAGGAAACCATGAAATAAGACCCAACATTTGGGGATGAGGGTCGATGTTCTGAAACCGGAAAAGTCCACACAGGACCCCCCCTTTGGTAAAAAAATTCGTAAAAAATTTTAGGTTCTCGATCAGGACAAAAACTCTTCTGTTTGTTATTTTGGATACATTGATCACGAATTCGGCGTCTGTTCCAAATTTTGCCGTGTTTGAAAAAAAACCTAAAAATTTTGCATTTCGCACAGGTCTGCATATATACGAAAAATTAATTTTCTGTGAGAAGGCGACGTCCTAGGGCCAATCTTGGCACGGCATTGGATTCAGTGGCACATTTTCTATAACGGATAGTAGGAAACCATGAAATAAGTCCCAACATTTGGGGATGAGGGTCGATGTTCTGAAACCGGAAAAGTCCACAGTGTAACAACAAAAATGTTGTTTGGTCATGAATGACCAGCCAACACTTTCATTACACATAGCAACCAGCAGCTCGATCGGTTTGCATGAGACTAGGGTATGTAGGTGCGTGCGTGTGTGCGTGAATGTGTGAGTCTCGTTAGCCGCCAAGAAATGAAAACTAGGACAACAATGGTTTAATAAAGATTTATTTTAGTATATATACGAATGCAGTACATTTTATTTTTTTTTTAAAAAGAACTTAGCTTCAGAAGGAAGTCCTCGTAGTAGTGCCCTTCCGAAAGGAAGGTGGTGCTCCAGAGAAGGCTGGCTTTTTCAGGAGTTCAGGTGGTGCCCCGAAGGTGTGGTGTCCCCAAAGAAAAGTTTTCTTCATTTTGGCACCTCGAGAAAAAGAAGGTGGCTTCGATGTTGGCACCCCGACAAAAGGGTTTTCATGGTGGCACCCCGACAAAAGGTGTTCTTGGTGGCACCCCAACAAAAAGTTAGGTCTTCATGGTGGCACCCCGACCAAAAAAGTGGCTTCATTGTGGCACCCCGACAAAAAGGGGTGGTTCTCCTGTGAAAGAGTTATGGCTGGTATTAGCACCTTGTGGAGAACTTCAACAGGACTTCACGATCTGTTCCTGAAGTATGGATCTTCATGCGTTCTTACATTTTGATAAATTGCATTCATATACTTCAGAAACAAATCTATGAAGTAGCATGGGGGAATTAAAAAGCCAAAAAGCAGATAACTTTCAAATGTTCACATGGTAAAGATTAAAAAAAATATAGATATATACAAGAGCGAATAGTTTAAAAAAAGATTCTTAAATACTTTGCATTTTCAGTCCTACCGGATTTTTTCAGATATATAGTGATAAATAAAATAAACGTACAAAGTATGTTCAAAAATTTACAAACTTTCTCCTGACGCCTTGTAAAACAAAATTACAAAAATGTCCAAAAGATCTTTTCATTGCGTTCTCGATTAGCAAATCTAAGTGATAGGTATTTTTACGTAAGGAATGTCATAAAAAAAATGTGAAACATTAAATACACACAAGATAAGGCATCGTAACACAAAAATATATGGCTAGAAATAAAGAATAGTGTTCAGCGACTCTTTTGTTAGATAATTAATAAATATACAGTGTAGGATTGACTTGATATTTAAAGATTAAAATGTTCGCCATCACATGTTCATGGAAGAAAAAAAATATATAAATCGGAAAAATCACATTCCTACACAAAATCATATTCCTAAAATAAATATGCAGAAGCAATGAAAATATGGGAAAGCTTAGTAATTAAATCGTTATGATTACCTTGATTAAGACATAATGGCACAGACACAAAAGATTGTCTTAGAGAGACATAATTACATTAGCTGGTAACTGTTTATTTTAAAAAGGATGAGTGATCTATCGCTACCCATTTTTATAGAGGTTAATGTCGGTAGTGAGAGAGAGAGAGGGCATATTCCCCACTCATCAGATCTTAGCCAAAATTTGTGCGCACTTGCGCAGTGTGTACAATTAACAATATTTGCAGCTCAAGGGAGTAGAGATGGGAAAAAGGTAGCGGTGAGAAGCAAAATAGTTATAAAAAGGAACTAGTATAATGAGGAAGCAGTTGCTAAAAATGGAAGTTGTAAACTATTTGTATATGGTAGCCAAGTAAATAATATAAAAATAATTTTGAAAACGGGTGAACCGTTACACTCGGCCCCACTTAACGAAAAAAAATTTGAGAAGCATTCGAGAATTTTTTTTTTTTAAAAGAAAGTAAAGTTAAAGTTATCACTGAGGGATCAAAATCAATCATTTGTCCTGATAACAAAGTCAGATTATGTTTTCGTGCTTCCCCATGCAAATCTCAAGAATTTGCAGTAATCTACAACCTACAAAGTCTATCAAGGTGCATGAAAGAGCAAGAAGACGCAGGTAGAAAACAAAAATGTTGGAAGAGAAATGGGAAGAAAAAGAGATAGCCTCAAGTCTACCAAACAAGAGGGATGGTTATAGCACCAGCTCGCTTAAAAGTACAGTGAAGCTGCACTGAATATGTACTACACAATGAAGGTAATAAATTGTGAAGTAAAAAAAACAAATGTACGCAACCTATCAAACCCTAATATACTTAAGACCTAAAAAAAAGAACTCGTCAAAACTTTGACAAAAGACAAAGAGTTTCAAGACTCGGCTACACGAGGTGTAAAGGATGCAGCAGCATCCAGAGTACCCAACTGGCTAGGAAGATTCGTTTCGCTGATCGATCTTAAAACTGCGCCGTAGAATCTTCCTACATCCACCAGCCGTCTGTCAGCTGAGGACTGCAGAAGCTACCACGCCCCCACAACAAGTGAACCAAGTCATGAAGACTCTAGGGCAGGAAAAAAAAAGAAAAAAAACGGTTTTACTTGCAGCCTGCAACAGCAAGAGTGAACTTATAGTAGTCACTAGACTGAAAAGAGGACAAGTGAAGCTTGCCTCCAGGCGACTCAATGAATGGGTTAGCATTTCAATAATGCTGCTGGCGCTCTGCCGCATACGACCTGAAGAAGGAGCTCAGATATATTGCAGTAGTGACATCAGGTGTGTGTCAAGTCTCCTCAGAGAATTTTGACTACCCTTTGTCACCCCCCACAACTATCCTTCCAGGTCCAGTATCAATAAAGATTGTCGTATTGACACTCGCCAACACGTACCATTGAAACGGCCTCTAAAATAACTACAAGGTTGTTGCCTATAAAAAATCTAAATACCCTATGCAACCGTAAGTACTACTCAAAAGAAACTGGGATACCCTTAAGATTCTCAACAAAAGATTGTAAAATATTTCACTGAACAGACTTAAGAGAAAATTCAGATCTCTAAAGCATAAGTATAAGACCAAACTATTTCCATTTATGAAATATTAAATGAAAAAAAAATTGTAACACCATAAGTGTTTCTATGAAAACCCAAAAAAAAATTTAAATTTTTATCAAAATATTTTCTAAGTACTAATTATAATTCAGTAATGTTCTGATTTAATAAAAAAAAATTTGCAATCCAGTGATGTTCTGATTCGATAAAAGATCTTGCAATAATCCAGTAATGTTCTGATTCGATAAAGAGCATTATGATTCAGTGATCAACAAAAAAAAAAAGTTAGGCGCCAGCAGTCTAAAATAAGACTACAAAGAAAAATGTAATCAAACATCTTAAGTGCTTGAGTGATATCAAGTCAAATACCTACATGAAATTTTTCAAATAATAAACAACGAAGTAAATTCAAAGAAGTTCTGTGTCATATTAGATTCAAAAGAATAAATCCACAAAGGATTAACAAGATTACATTCCAAAATCAATTCAGGGAAAGTTTTCATAACATATTAAACTTGAAAATAAAATTCAGGGAAAATTTGTTCCTCAAATTGAACTCAAAAATAAATTTAGGGAAAAATTATACATCATGAGACAATTTAAAGTAGGCAAAATTATTTAAGTAAAATAACTACCACAAATCTAATGTTCATTAATAAATTGATTCCAAAAAAAAATTCAGACATCAGTGTAAGTTTAAGATCTAATCAAGAAAAGTCTTTTAAAGATCGCATAAGCCAATACGATAACAATAATCAAAAGCTTGAACTATTTGTGAGCATGTAAGCACAAGGATCTTAGTCGATTAAAAACTATAAAGTTCAAGTAAGCTAACAAACGAAGATTAAATGCAAAATTTCAAGAAATGTTACCAAGATTTTAATCCATCAAATATCAGATTACTAAAACTGTAACAAACTCATATCAAGTTATGAGTGCAAAGCGAAAATCGTAAAGTTATAAATTTAAAGTGATTTAAAAAAACTAAACTGTGATAAACAGATCATATGAAAGAAACTAAACATGAAAATCTCAGGCCTACAAAAGTCATTCCAAGTACGCTGCAGATTTATAGAAACGCATACCAGGATAACTAAAGAGGACAGCAACAATCAGGGATGATCTTATTCATAAGTAAAAATTAAAAAATTTACATAAAGTTGAAATGACATGACATGGCATAAATGAACATAGGATTTCAGAAATCTACCAACAAACAAAGTACATTACAATGTACCATATCAAAAGTGTTTCTTCTACGCCAGAGGTTTCAAGAGCTGCCCGAAATACGCCAGATTTATAAGTATGCATATTACGACAGACAAGTGAACAGAAAATGCATACAAGAAAAGCGCTTTCGATCCAAGAAACGTCATAGGACTTACATCAGTCTCTATAACACAAAATTTGGAAAAAAAAATTCCATAACAAATAATATTTCTGAAAACATGTTACAGTATACTACGAAATGCAATAAATTTATACTACAAATTAAATTGATTAATCAAAGTTTTAAGAACTATCAAAAATATCAGTAAAAATTTAAGAATGTGCTCACAAATGTTCAGTACGGTTAAATTTAAATTTGATCAGAATTTGGAAATCGATGTTAAATTACAATTGTCACAATAGTATGCATACAAAATTTTGGACTATATTGGTTCAAAAGGTTGAAGACGATGTTAAATGTCCTAAGTGGTCTATTGGCAGACTCTTACTGCTGCCTAGAATTTTTGAGCGGCGCTGGCTAATTCTTTTTGGATACTAATGCTTGAAGTGAGAATGGTGGTATATATTTCCCTCCACACATTAAGCGTCCGCGCCCAGTACAGCAGGGCGTTTGAATTTTTGTAACTGGGACTTATAAGCAGAATTGTCAATCATTAAATAACAACAACAAAGAATAGTGTCGATCACTTTCTGAACCAGTCTCAGTCACCATCTGAATCAGAACTATCACTTGAATTATTACCCAAATAAGTATCATTATTATCTAAACTGTTGTCAGGTTTAAGATCTTTGACATGAAAATCTCCTATAATGTTACCATCCAAATCTTTCAATGTATAAACTAAAGGTGACTTTACTCTATAAACAATACAGGGGATAAACTTTGGACTTAACTTCGCACAGAAATTATCAGCAGCTTTTGAAAGAATGAAATTACGTTTCAAAACTCTATCACCAACTTTGAGTCTAAGATCTCTCCTTCGCAAGTTATAACGATTTTTGTTGACTTCATAAGAACGTCGCATTCGGTCTTGAACTTTAGAATAAATCTCAGGTATCTTTTGTACTAAATTTGGATCTAAAACATTTTGGCTGATATTAACGTCATTCTTAGCATCATCGGCAATGATTCCATAAAATGATCCATCAACTGGCACATTTCGATAAAAGTTTAAATAGCTAGGTGAATATCCTGTAACTTCATGCTTTGCTAATCTAATTGCCTGGGCTATTTGATGAATAGACTGATCCCAGGTATTGTGAGAACTTTTTATGTACGATCTAATTGCAGTGACAATAGTCCTATTCACTCTTTCACAAGGGTTAACTTGAGGAGTGTACCTTGCATTATACCAGATTTTCAGTACATTATAAGAGCTAGCAAGAGCTTTGAATTCTTTAGAGATAAATTGAGGTCCATTATCAACTACAATGATCTGTGGAACTCCAAAAATGAGAAATACTTGATTCTCTAGAAATTTAACTATGGAAGTTGATGTGGCTTTAGGCATAGGATGTACTAAAACAAGTTTTGTAAGCCAGTCACAAACTACCAGAAGAAATCTATTACCCTTTTTAGAACGAGGGTATGGTCCTAAAAGATCAGCAGATATCATTTGAAATGGAAATTTGATGTCTCTGTATTTTCCCATTAAACCAGCTTGGGGTAAATTACCTGGTTTACATTGAGCACAAATTTTGCATGAATTCACATATATCCTAACTGACTGTTTCATTTTTGGCCAATAATATAAAGCTGATAACCTAGATAGTGTTTTGAATACTCCTAAATGACCTGAAGTGGAATCATCATGATATAATTTTAAAAGTTTTAACCTATTAGGTGTTGGTACAACTATTTTCCAATCTGTATATGTCTCTGAAAGAGGATCGTCAGATAAAATATGTTTGTAAAGAACGTTATTTTCTACTTTAAAGGATGGATATGAATCTGGATTATTACTGACTTTGTTAATCATTTTGCGATACCACTTATATGGAGTTAACTCATTTAAATTTAATATTGAAACATCTATATCTTCATGTACTCTAGATAAAGCATCGGCAACAGGAATCTCTTTGCCTTTGCGATGGATAATTTTAAAGTTATATGGTGAAAGGCGATATAACCATCTAGACAATCTAGGTGAAGGATTTTTAAGACCTTGAATCCATTGCAAAGATGAATGGTCAGAGATAATGTTAAATTTTGTATGTTCAACATAACAGCGAAAATGTTCAATACTTAGCAAAACTGCAAACAGTTCTTTTTCTGTGGTGGAATATTTTCTTTAGGCCGTGTTGAGAGTCTTACTAAAGCACGCTATGGGATGTTCTAAACCATGTTCCTCCTGGAAAAGTACACCACCAACTCCAGAATCCGAAGCGTCACAGACAACGGAAAAGGGCTTAGTGAAGTCTGGACTAGCAAGAATGGGAGCAGTAGTCAGCAAGCCTTTGATCTTCTCAAAAGCCTCAGCAGCTTCGGGTGTCCAAGTAATAGATTGACCTTTCTTTCGGTTCTTTAATAGATCTGTAATTGGAGAAGCTATTGTACTGAAGTCTTTGAGAAAACGACGATAATAACCGAACATGCCAATCAATCTGCGAATTTCGGTTGTATTCCGTGGTGTAGGGTAGGATACAAGGGCTGATACTTTTTCAGGATTAGTTCTAAGACCCTTCTCATCAACAACATAGCCTAAGAACATAAGAGATGAACGGGCAAAGTGGCATTTATCAAAATTTACTGTTAAGTTTGCATTTTTCAAACGTATGTACACCTCTTTAAGAACTTTAAGATGCGTGGAAAAGTCAGCACTTACTACTATGATGTCATCTAGATAGTAAAATACATAAGGTTCAAGATCAGGACCAATAACCATGTCTAACAAGCGACACATGGCACTTGAGCTATTTGATAAACCAAAAGGGAGTCTGCGAAAGCAATACATTCCCTTTCCACGGACTGAAAAAGCTGTTTTTGGTTTTGATTCCTCGTCCAATGGAATTTGGAATAATGCAGATTTTAGATCTATTGATGATAGATATTTAGCATCCCTGACTCTAGTTATTATTGTCTCTATCAAAGGAGGTGGATAAGCATCTGGTACAGTGACAGAATTTAGCTTCCTACCATCAAAACAGACTCTGTAGGAGCCATCTTTCGTGCTCACAAGCCACAAAGGTGAATTCCATGCACTCTGGCAAGGCTCAATAATGCCCATCGCAAGCATTTCATCAATCTCTTTGTGAAGAGCCTTTTCCATCATGTATGGAAGAGGATACTGTCTCTGTCTGATAGGCTTGGCATCACCTGTATCGATGTGATGAGTATATTAGTGAGTGCAGCCAATGCTATCAGAGGGAGCAATATCTTTGTAAAGTTCAATAACTTCTGACAGCTGTTCCTTTTGCTTATCAGACAGTTGATCCATCCCTTGAATAAAATTTACAGCACAAGTGTCATAACTGAAGTTTCCAAAATTTATATTTAGCTTAAACTGCAAAATAAATTCCATTCCCAAAATCAACTCATGTGCGATGCTTGGGACAATTAAAACTTTAATCTTATGATCTTCACCATTAAAAGTGATCGGAAAGTAAACATAACCTAAAGTATTTTGAATCTGACCATCGGCTGTAGTCAGTTGTAAAGCTGTGTTATAATCAATGTTAAGATTCAATTTTCTTAATAAATATAATCCAGATGACCCAAGAATGTTAGCATTGCTGCCACTATCAAGCAAAGCTGTAACATTTTCATTATCTATACAAATTGAAAGATATGGACGATTATCATTGTTCTTACTCACAAATAAAGGTTCAACAGAATTTTTAACTTTGACATTAGAAGTCACTTGTGGTTCCCTAGTATCTATGTCTGAAAAATCTTTACCAAAATCTAAGTCAGGTGTATCAACATGAAAATCCCTAGCATTATCTACTTCTGTGATTTAATCATCAACCCTGGAGTGGCTTTGCCCTTCGTATTGGGATCCGAAAAGGTGACTCCCTTGTTCTGTACATGGGAAGGCCCAGGAGTCAAAGCGGGAACTTCCTGTCTCTGTACGTTTTTTGAACAAGAGGGACAAGTTGATTTTGTGACATTTCTCATGCCACATTCATAACAAAACCTAATACGGGGAGATCTACATTGCTGTGAGGAATGCCCAAGTTTTTCGCAATTCCAGCAAACTACTGGTTTTCTAGGAACAGGGGAAGATGTGTCATTGTTAGAACTATTATAATCGGACCTACTGACAGGTTGACATGTCAGAAAGGAATCCTCTAACTTCCTACAATATGAAGTTAATTGGGCAAACGTCAAGATATCATGAAGTGCTAGTGACTTAACATAATCGGGCAACAAGTTTCTACGAATGATGTTAACCATGTCCTTTTCAGTGAATGGGTTGCTGGTGAGTCTATTGAACTGAGACTCCATAAAAGCTATGAAAGTTATGACAGGTTCACGCTGACCTTGTTTGCGTCTACGAATTTCATCAATCAAGTTGATGTCGTAGTTGTCTCTAAGGAAAGCATCCTTTAATTGACGCACCAAATCACCCCAATCATGAAAAGCACCCCTAACAAAACCATTATGCCACCAAGTCCACGATATGCCTTCAAAAAGGTCACCTGCAGCAGCATATAGATCCATCTCATTACAACCTCAAGAAGCCATAAGAGATTGAATCAATTCAAGAAACTCAATGACAGATGTTTTGCCATTGAACTTCCTAATCCCCCATTTAAAAATAGGAATTTTCTTCTGCTGAGCAAAACTAGCAGGAGAATAAGGCTGAGGATTCATTGCTAAGGGAGGCAAAGAAGCTGCTACAGTAGTAACAGGTTGTGTCGGATTAACAGTGGCAGGCACGGGAACTGGTGATGAATGTCCTGTGGGAGGTTCGAGCTTGGCCAAAAGATTTGATTCCGCAATCACAAGCTGTGTCTTAAATCGAGACTTCTGTGTCACTTCCTCATCAGAAGAAGGAGCAAGGCGATCAATTCTATTTGCTAAGTGCAACAATCGAGTACAAATCCTGCGATGTTCACTTGAATCATAGCCACTAGAAAATTGAGATATCATATCTTCAAGTTTATTGAAAGAGAGTATGATATCATCTTTATCCTCATCAAAGGGAATTAAAACTGAAGTTTCAGAAAAACTTCTACCGTGCTGCTCTTGTGATAGCAGACCACGCAAAACTTTTCGCTTATCATCCATAGTGCTAGGAACTTCCAAACCTCTAATTTTTATTTCGTATGCCAACTCACTTGACATCAAGTCATTAACATTTAGTTTAGTGAGAGGCATTGTTGCGTTTAAATGAGATTAGAAAAAGGACCAGTCAAAACCCGACAAGATAAAAAAAAAACTAAAAATATTAAACAGTTCACCAAAAAAAATACTTGAGCATGTATGTTCTCGAAAAGGAAACTAGTATTCTGGAGTGATACTAAAAAATTAAAATTATTTATCTGACCTCAACAAATATGACTGTCCTTATCAGTCCTTCAATCAAAACAAAATAGAGACTAGAATGCTCTAATATCAAAAATATTTGCCAGATAAATCAACTACACATATCGATAAAACTCCAGAATGAAAACAATCATAACAAAAAAAATCAAGGACTAGTATTTGCTTAACGAAGAATCAAAAAAATTTTTTTTTTTGAAATATCAATATATTTTATATGTGTGTGTGCCTCAATTTATGTGTTAACCAAGAAAATTAAATATATATGCAAGTATATAATTGCACATATATAACCACCCTTCTATAAATAGCAAAAAACTAAAGTCAGCTTATGAAAATTTCAACGTATAAATGAGTTACTAAATGAATGTACCTAAACAACAAATTACCAAAGAAAAATGTAGTGAATTGTTGTCCAAATACCACACAAAATGTATAGCTACAAAAAAGAGCAGACCATACAAAAAACTGTAGGTATGTGTTTATGACCTGTGAATAATATCCAAACGCCAGATATCTTTGAGAAGCATTTACAACATACGCTCAGATTTATAAATTAACGCATACGCGAAACGTCTCAAGACAGTACAAAAAATAATGCATTAGGAAATAAAATCTCAGTCATAAATAAAATACACTGATCGACAAAAATCAATAGAAAAATTTAAAGAACTTCAAATATACCTCAATAAAAAAATTCTAAAAATAGAAAATTTGGACCAACAATCACCCTGAAAACTATAAAAAAAATAAGCTGATAATAGTTAAAGAAAATTAAATAATAAAACATATATGCCAAATGAAAGTACTGCATCCAAAAAAAATTATTAAATGGAATTTTGAGTCAATGAGCCGAAATGGAATTTTGAAAAAGTTGTCCAATTTTCACCTCAAGACAGCTCCAAGACTCACAACGCACATCTCCAGACATACCCATGTCTGGCCACACGTTGGAAGCGCCAATTTGTAACAATAAAAATGTTGTTTGGTCATGAACGACCAGCCAACACCTTTATTACACATAGCAACCAGCAGCTCGATCGGTTTGCATGAGACTAGGGTATGTAGGTGTGTGCGTGTGTGCGTGAATGTGTGAGTCTCGTTAGCCGCCAAGAAATGAAAACTAGGACAACAATGGTTGAATAAAGATTTATTTTAGTATATATACGAATGCAGTACATTTTATTTTTTTTTTAAAAAGAACTTAGCTTCAGAAGGAAGTCCTCGTAGTAGTGCCCTTCCGAAAGAAAGGTGGTGCTCCAGAGAAGGCTGGCTTTTTCAGGAGTTCAGGTGGTGCCCCGAAGGTGTGGTGTCCCCAAAGAAAAGTTTTCTTCATTTTGGCACCCCGAGAAAAAGAAGGTGGCTTCGATGTTGGCACCCCGACAAAAGGGTTTTCATGGTGGCACCCCGACAAAAGGTGTTCTTGGTGGCACGCCAACAAAAAGGTAGGTCTCCATGATGGCACCCCGACCAAAAAAGTGGCTTCATTGTGGCACCCCGACAAAAAAGGGTGGTTCTCCTTGATTAAGACATAATGGCACAGACACAAAAGATTGTCTTAGAGAGACATAATTACATTAGCTGTTAACTGTTTATTTTAAAAAGCAAAAGGAAGGAGGTATGTGTTTCGACATAAAAGGTAACCTTGGTGGAGAGCAAGAGCATATCCCCACTCATTAGATATGCGCAGGCGGTGTAATATGAAAATCTTTCCATCTGAAAGAAAGTAGAGATGGGAAAAAGGTAGCGGTGAGAAGCAAAATAGTTATAAAAATGTACTAGTATAATGAGGAAGCAGTTGCTAAAAATGGAAGTTGTAAACTATTTGTACATGGTAGCCAAGTAAATAATATAAAGATAATTTTGAAAACGGGTGAACCGTTACAACAGGACCCCCCCTTTGGTAAAAAAAATCGTAAAAAATCTTAGGTTCTCGATCAGGACAAAAACTCTTCTGTTTGTTATTTTGGATACATTGATCACGAATTCGGCGTCTGTTCCAAATTTTGCCGTGTTTGAAAAAAAAACCTAAAAACTTTGCATTTCCCACAAGTCTGCATATATACGAGAAATTTATTTTCTGTGAGAAGGCGACGTCCTAGGGCCAATCTGAGCACGGCATTGGATTCAGTGGCACATTTTCTATAACGGAGAGTAGGAAACCATGAAATAAGACCCAACATTTGGGGATGAGGGTCGATGTTCTGAAACCGGAAAATTAAAAAAATCGTAAAAAATTTTAGGTTCTCGATCAGGACAAAAACTCTTCTGTTTGTTATTTTGGATACATTGATCACGAATCCGGCGTCTGTTCCAAATATTGCCGTGTTTGAAAAAAACCTAAAAATTTTGCATCTCCCACAGGTCTGCATATATACGAAAAATTAGTTTTCTGTGAGAAGGCGACGTCCTAGGGCCAATCTTAGCACGGCATTGGATTCAGTGGCACATTTTCTATTACGGAGAGTAGGAAACCATGAAATAAGACCCAACATTTGGGGATGAGGGTCGATGTTCTGAAACCGGAAAGGTCCACAGGACTTCGTAATTCGTAAAAAATTTTAGGTTCTCGATCAGGACAAAAACTCTTCTGTCTGTTATTTTGGCCACATTGATCACGAATTCGGCGTCTGTTCCAAATTTTGCCGTGTTTGAAAAAAAAACCTAAAAATTTTGCATTTCGCACAGGTCTGCATATATACGAAAAATTAATTTTCTGTGAAAAGGCGACGTCCTAGGGCCAATGTTAGCACGGCATTGGATTCAGTGGCACATTTTCTATAACGGAGAGTAGGAAACCATGAAATAAGACCCAACATTTGCGGATGAGGGTCGATGCTCTGAACCGGAAAAGTCCACAGGACCCCCCCTTTGGTAAAAAAATTCGTAAAAAATTTTAGGTTCTCGATCAGGACAAAAACTCTTCTGTTTGTTATTTTGGATACATTGATCACGAATTCGACGTCTGTTCCAAATTTTGCCGTGTTTGAAAAAAAACCTAAAAATTTTGCATTTCGCACAGGTCAGTGGCACATTTTCTATAACGGAGAGTAGGAGACCATGAAATAAGACCCAATATTTGGGGATGAGGGTCGATCTTCTGAAACCGGAAAAGTCCACCGAACCCCCCCTTTTGTAAAAAAATTCGTAAAAAATTTTAGGTTCTCGATCAGGACAATAACTCTTCTGTTTGTTATTTTGGATACATTGATCACGAATTCAGCGTCTGTTCCAAATTTTGCCGTGTTTGAAAAAAAACCTAAAAATTTTGCATTTCGCACAGGTCTGCATATATACGAAAATTTAATTTTCTGTGAGAAGGCGACGTCCTAGGGCCAATCTTAGCACGGCATTGGATTCAGTGGCACATTTTCAATAACGGAGAGTAGGAAACCATGAAATAAGACCCAACATTTGGGGATGAGGGTCGATGTTCTGAAACCGGAAAAGTCCACACAGGACCCCCCCTTTGGTAAAAAAATTCGTAAAAAATTTTAGGTTCTCGATCAAGACAAAAACTCTTCTGTTTGTTATTTTGGATACATTGATCACGAATTCGGCGTCTGTTCCAAATTTTGCCGTGTTTGAAAAAAAAACCTAAAAATTTTGCATTTCGCACAGGTCTGCATATATACGAAAAATTAATTTTCTGTGAGAAGGCGACGTCCTAGGGCCAATCTTGGCACGGCATTGGATTCAGTGG
Organism: Callosobruchus maculatus; assembly: GCA_951848785.1. Taxonomy (NCBI): domain Eukaryota; kingdom Metazoa; phylum Arthropoda; class Insecta; order Coleoptera; family Chrysomelidae; genus Callosobruchus; species Callosobruchus maculatus. The sequence goes on from CATOUR010000045.1 coordinate 4,099,193, forward strand.
CACATTTTCTATAACGGATAGTAGGAAACCATGAAATAAGTCCCAACATTTGGGGATGAGGGTCGATGTTCTGAAACCGGAAAAGTCCACAGTGTAACAACAAAAATGTTGTTTGGTCATGAATGACCAGCCAACACTTTCATTACACATAGCAACCAGCAGCTCGATCGGTTTGCATGAGACTAGGGTATGTGGGTGCGTGCGTGTGTGCGTGAATGTGTGAGTCTCGTTAGCCGCCAAGAAATGAAAACTAGGACAACAATGGTTTAATAAAGATTTATTTTAGTATATATACGAATGCAGTACATTTTATTTTTTTTTAAAAAAGAACTTAGCTTCAGAAGGAAGTCCTCGTAGTAGTGCCCTTCCGAAAGGAAGGTGGTGCTCCAGAGAAGGCTGGCTTTTTCAGGAGTTCAGGTGGTGCCCCGAAGGCGTGGTGTCCCCAAAGAAAAGTTTTCTTCATTTTGGCACCTCGAGAAAAAGAAGGTGGCTTCGATGTTGGCACCCCGACAAAAGGGTTTTCATGGTGGCACCCCGACAAAAGGTGTTCTTGGTGGCACCCCAACAAAAAGTTAGGTCTTCATGGTGGCACCCCGACCAAAAAAGTGGCTTCATTGTGGCACCCCGACAAAAAGGGGTGGTTCTCCTGTGAAAGAGTTATGGCTGGTATTAGCACCTTGTGGAGAACTTCAACAGGACTTCACGATCTGTTCCTGAAGTATGGATCTTCATGCGTTCTTACATTTTGATAAATTGCATTCATATACTTCAGAAACAAATCTATGAAGTAGCATGGGGGAATTAAAAAGCCAAAAAGCAGATAACTTTCAAATGTTCACATGGTAAAGATTAAAAAAAATATAGATATATACAAGAGCGAATAGTTTAAAAAAAGATTCTTAAATACTTTGCATTTTCAGTCCTACCGGATCTTTTCAGATATATAGTGATAAATAGAATAAACGTACAAAGTATGTTCAAAAATTTACAAACTTTCTCCTGACGCCTTGTAAAACAAAATTACAAAAATGTCCAAAAGATCTTTTCATTGCGTTCTCGATTAGCAAATCTAAGTGATAGGTATTTTTACGTAAGGAATGTCATAAAAAAAAAATGTGAAACATTAAATACACACAAGATAAGGCATCGTAACACAAAAATATATGGCTAGAAATAAAGAATAGTGTTCAGCGACTCTTTTGTTAGATAATTAATAAATATACAGTGTAGGATTGACTTGATATTTAAAGATTAAAATGTTCGCCATCACATGTTCATGGAAGAAAAAAAATATATAAATCGGAAAAATCACATTCCTACACAAAATCATATTCCTAAAATAAATATGCAGAAGCAATGAAAATATGGGAAAGCTTAGTAATTAAATCGTTATGATTACCTTGATTAAGACATAATGGCACAGACACAAAAGATTGTCTTAGAGAGACATAATTACATTAGCTGGTAACTGTTTATTTTAAAAAGGATGAGTGATCTATCGCTACCTATTTTTATAGAGGTTAATGTCGGTAGTGAGAGAGAGAGAGGGCATATTCCCCACTCATCAGATCTTAGCCAAAATTTGTGCGCACTTGCGCAGTGTGTACAATTAACAATATTTGCAGCTGAAGGGAGTAGAGATGGGAAAAAGGTAGCGGTGAGAAGCAAAATAGTTATAAAAAGGAACTAGTATAATGAGGAAGCAGTTGCTAAAAATGGAAGTTGTAAACTATTTGTATATGGTAGCCAAGTAAATAATATAAAAATAATTTTGAAAACGGGTGAACCGTTACACTCGGCCCCACTTAACGAAAAAAAATTTGAGAAGCATTCGAGAATTTTTTTTTTTAAAAGAAAGTAAAGTTAAAGTTATCACTGAGGGATCAAAATCAATCATTTGTTCTGATAACAAAGTCAGATTATGTTTTCGTGCTTCCCCATGCAAATCTCAAGAATTTGCAGTAATCTACAACCTACAAAGTCTATCAAGGTGCATGAAAGAGCAAGAAGACGCAGGTAGAAAACAAAAATGTTGGAAGAGAAATGGGAAGAAAAAGAGATAGCCTCAAGTCTACCAAACAAGAGGGATGGTTATAGCACCAGCTCGCTTAAAAGTACAGTGAAGCTGCACTGAATATGTACTACACAATGAAGGTAATAAATTGTGAAGTAAAAAAAACAAATGTACGCAACCTATCAAACCCTAATATACTTAAGACCTAAAAAAAAGAACTCGTCAAAACTTTGACAAAAGACAAAGAGTTTCAAGACTCGGCTACACGAGGTGTAAAGGATGCAGCAGCATCCAGAGTACCCAACTGGCTAGGAAGATTCGTTTCGCTGATCGATCTTAAAACTGCGCCGTAGAATCTTCCTACATCCACCAGTCGTCTGTCAGCTGAGGACTGCAGAAGCTACCACGCCCCCACAACAAGTGAACCAAGTCATGAAGACTCTAGGGCAGGAAAAAAAAGAAAAAAAACGGTTTTACTTGCAGCCTGCAACAGCAAGAGTGAACTTATAGTAGTCACTAGACTGAAAAGAGGACAAGTGAAGCTTGCCTCCAGGCGACTCAATGAATGGGTTAGCATTTCAATAATGCTGCTGGCGCTCTGCCGCATACGACCTGAAGAAGGAGCTCAGATATATTGCAGTAGTGACATCAGGTGTGTGTCAAGTCTCCTCAGAGAATTTTGACTACCCTTTGTCACCCCCCACAACTATCCTTCCAGGTCCAGTATCAATAAAGATTGTCGTATTGACACTCGCCAACACGTACCATTGAAACGGCCTCTAAAATAACTACAAGGTTGTTGCCTATAAAAAATCTAAATACCCTATGCAACCGTAAGTACTACTCAAAAGAAACTGGGATACCCTTAATATCCTCAACAAAAGATTGTAAAATATTTCACTGAACAGACTTAAGAGAAAATTCAGATCTCTAAAGCATAAGTATAAGACCAAACTATTTCCATTTATGAAATATTAAATGAAAAAAAAATTGTAACACCATAAGTGTTTCTATGAAAACCCAAAAAAAAATTTAAATTTTTATCAAAATATTTTCTAAGTACTAATTATAATTCAGTAATGTTCTGATTTAATAAAAAAAAATTTGCAATCCAGTGATGTTCTGATTCGATAAAAGATCTTGCAATAATCCAGTAATGTTCTGATTCGATAAAGAGCATTATGATTCAGTGATCAACAAAAAAAAAAAGTTAGGCGCCAGCAGTCTAAAATAAGACTACAAAGAAAAATGTAATCAAACATCTTAAGTGCTTGAGTGATATCAAGTCAAATACCTACATGAAATTTTTCAAATAATAAACAACGAAGTAAATTCAAAGAAGTTCTGTGTCATATTAGATTCAAAAGAATAAATCCACAAAGGATTAACAAGATTACATTCCAAAATCAATTCAGGGAAAGTTTTCATAACATATTAAACTTGAAAAGAAAATTCAGGGAAAATTTGTTCCTCAAATTGAACTCAAAAATAAATTTAGGGAAAAATTATACATCATGAGACAATTTAAAGTAGGCAAAATTATTTAAGTAAAATAACTACCACGAATCTAATGTTCATTAATAAATTGATTCCAAAAAAAAAATTCAGACATCAGTGTAAGTTTAAGGTCTAATCAAGAAAAGTCTTTTAAAGATCGCATAAGCCAATACGATAACAATAATCAAAAGCTTGAACTATTTGTGAGCATGTAAGCACAAGGATCTTAGTCGATTAAAAACTATAAAGTTCAAGTAAGCTAACAAACGAAGATTAAATGCAAAATTTCAACAAATGTTACCAAGATTTTAATCCATCAAATATCAGATTACTAAAACTGTAACAAACTCATATCAAGTTATGAGTGCAAAGCGAAAATCGTAAAGTTATAAATTTAAAGTGATTTAAAAAAACTAAACTGTGATAAACAGATCATATGAAAGAAACTAAACATGAAAATCTCAGGCCTACAAAAGTCATTCCAAGTACGCTGCAGATTTATAGAAACGCATACCAGGATAACTAAAGAGGACAGCAACAATCAGGGATGATCTTATTCATAAGTAAAAATTAAAAAATTTACATAAAGTTGAAATGACATGACATGGCATAAATGAACATAGGATTTCAGAAATCTACCAACAAACAAAGTACATTACAATGTACCATATCAAAAGTGTTTCTTCTACGCCAGAGGTTTCAAGAGCTGCCCGAAATACGCCAGATTTATAAGTATGCATATTACGACAGACAAGTGAACAGAAAATGCATACAAGAAAAGCGCTTTCGATCCAAGAAACGTCATAGGACTTACATCAGTCTCTATAACACAAAATTTGGAAAAAAAATTCCATAACAAATAATATTTCTGAAAACATGTTACAGTATACTACGAAATGCAATAAATTTATACTACAAATTAAATTGATTAATCAAAGTTTTAAGAACTATCAAAAATATCAGTAAAAATTTAAGAACGTGCTCACAAATGTTCAGTACGGTTAAATTTAAATTTGATCAGAATTTGGAAATCGATGTTAAATTACAATTGTCACAATAGTATGCATACAAAATTTTGGACTATATTGGTTCAAAAGGTTGAAGACGATGTTAAATGTCCTAAGTGGTCTATTGGCAGACTCTTACTGCTGCCTAGAATTTTTGAGCGGCGCTGGCTAATTCTTTTTGGATACTAATGCTTGAAGTGAGAATGGTGGTATATTTTCCCTCCAAACATTAAGCGTCCGCGCCCAGTACAGCAGGGCGTTTGAATTTTTGTAACTGGGACTTATAAGCAGAATTGTCAATCATTAAATAACAACAACAAAGAATAGTGTCGATCACTTTCTGAACCAGTAACAGTCACCATCTGAATCAGAACTATCACTTGAATTATTACCCAAATAAGTATTGTAACATCCTGTATATTACATTGCTTATTTGGATTTGTTAATGTTTCTTTCACAATGATTAGGTTAGATTTTTTTGATGTGTAAACGTCATCGAATCATCTGGAATTTTCTAGACTGACAGATCGGCATTCTCGAATGTCATCTGGGTGTCTGGAATCTTCTAGATGGTTCGATGAAGTATATAAGGCACCACGAGTAGCGTGGCAGCGGTCAGTTGAGTTGAGATCTAGTTGAGATAAGGTTAAGAGATATTGTATTAAGTTCTGAAGTAAAACGGTGAAAGTTACGTCGAGTTTGATTCCCTGGGTGAAGAAAAAGAGGCCGTCGTGACAATTGGTGTCGGAAGTGTGGGATCATCCATCGAATCAAGCCAGGAAAAGGAAAGAAGAAGTGAGTACAGTGTCCATTAATGCCAGTAACCAGAGCTATGGCGTCCGAAATGAATGCATTGATGGCTATGCTACAAGAAATGGGAAACAAATTAGATCAAAGTGCAGCTCAATCGAGAACAAATATGCAAGACCTAGAAGAAAAGCTAAAGCACCACCAGGATGAGGCAATTGCAGGTTTGAAGAGTGGGCAGGAACTGGTGATGACTAGGCTGGAGGACCAGAAGCGCCATCAAGACGAGGCAGTCGCAGACTTGAAGAGTATCGTAAGTCAGGCATTAGAAAATCAAGACCAGCGTATCAGTGCAGTAGAGACTCAAATAGCGACATCACAAAAGCATGTTGAGGAACAGCTAGCGACATCACAAAGGTACGTTGAAGAACAGCTGCAGCAAGTGAAGGATCAAGTGAAGGAAATCGTGAGAGACGAAGTGCGAGAGCTTAGTGGAGGTGAGCGTGAACAACTACAGCAGGTGAAAGATCAGGTCAAGGAAATGATCAGAGAGGAGCTGCGAGAACTTAGTGCAGGTGAGCGTAGTTTAACAGCTGCAGCACCCGCTTTTCCTGATAGACACACTGGCGTAGTAGCAAAGCCCTATCCGTACAACGGTAAAACGTCCTGGGACATTTACTATATGCAATTTGAAAATATCGCTCGTATGAATAACTGGTCAAATGAAGAAAAAGCTTGTGTGCTTACATCCATGCTAAGAGACTCTGCCGCAGCTATTTTGGAAAATCTCTGCGCATCAGACCTACGTGACTATGATAAGATAACATCTGCACTAAAGTTACGCTTTGGAGATGCACACTTAACAGAGCTGTTGCATGGCCAGTTGCATAACCGGACACAACAAGCGAAGGAAGATTTAACCACATTTGCATACGAAGTCCAAAGCCTAGCTAAACGAGCATTCGTCAGCAGTCCCATCGAGACACAGGAATACGTCGCTGCTCGCCAGTTTGTCGAAGGCATTGCAGACGCGGAAGTTCAACGAATGGTAAAACTATCCAGTCCCATAAATTTACAAGATGCTGTGATCAAGGCTTTGCAAATTGAAGCTGACATAAAAGCCATGCGAATGACAAGGAGGGTGCGCGCTGTCGAGCAAGATACAGAAGCAGAAGTCAGGGCCACACCGTTTATTTCAGGAAGAAGAGGTGCTAGCTTCCAAAGAAACCCAGTTCGCACAAGCCTAGGAGCTGAAAAGTTTACATGCTGGAAATGTGGACAGAAGGGGCATCTTAGGGTAGGCTGCCGCACCCAGGCTGATAAGATACAAGCGGATGTAGAAAAAGCAGATGAATATGCGAACAAAATGAAATCTATGCAAGAACCGATAAACTCAATGAAGGAGCAGTTTGACAAAGACATAAAGAAATTAGTAAAGAAGAATGAAGAAAGTATTGCCAAACTTCAACAACAACACGGAGTAGCCATGAGGGAACTTAGAGCAGACAGGGATAGGATGAAGCAGTTGCTTGCCTCGCAGGAAAGGAGAAGTATGCATATTAAAAGCAAGTTTGAAACGAATAGAAAGAATCTGCTGAAGAAGGACGAACAACACGAAATAGCCTTGAGGAAGCTCAATAAAGAAGTCTCTGCTTTGAAGGGCGAAATCAAGAGATTGAAAGCTTTGAATCAGTTGAAGAAATCAGAGAGGGAATACGACCAAGTTAAAGATGAAAATGCAATGCTCAAACAGAAGATAAATCAGATGGAGGCTGAGTATGCATTCTGTAAAATGAACTTGAACAAAGCGAATGACAAAGCCAAAAGGGTCGGTATCAAGAAGAATGAGTTGAGAGAAAGGTTGGCGCAGCTTGAAGCAGAAAACAAGAAGCTGAGAACAGATTTGAGCGCCGAGGTCGATGATGCGAAAAAGCGAAAGGAAGATTTGTCTAAAGCAAGAGAAGTTCATAGTAAAACTAAACAGCGACTGATGAATTTGGAAAATGAGAATTCTCGACTGAAAAAAGAGCTGGAAAACGCATTGACTGAAGTAGAGTATGGTAGCTCCAAGATGAAGCATATGAAGAATGAAAACAGTAACGTGGAGCAGAAGACTACACAGCTGGAAATTGAGATCGATAAGAAGAAGAGAGAACTGAGTAAGGTTACTGAGGATACAAAGAAGGGTGTGTCCGCAATATTAGCGAAGCCATTTTACGATGTAAAGTTAGAACAGAGATTGGCACAACTGAGGAAAGAAAACCCGAGGATAGGAGCAGAGTTTGGCGCTGCACTCAAGGACGCATCATGGGGTTTGGACCAGACCACGCAACTCAAAAGCGAGAATGTTAAGCAAAAGAACAGGATTGTGCAGGTGGAAGACGAACTCAGCAGGCTCATAGAGGAAGTGGAGAATAGCCTGAGTGATGGGAAGAAGGAAGTGTCGAGAGGTGACAGTCGTCAAGGCGTAAAGGTGCAACTGAAGAAAATGATAACAGAGCTAGGAAAAGAGAATCCTGCTGGAGCTGAAAATGAGAATCGCAAGTTGGGCAAAGAATATCGCAGTTACGAGATGATCTGGTATGGTCTTGCAACAGACGACGGAAGGAAGGGTAGATGTCCGAAGCTACAACGCCATGAGGAGGAACCCTACGTGGTGATGAAGCGCCTCAACGACGTAGTCTACAGGTTATGTACGGAAAGTGGAAAACCGAAGGTCGACTATGCTGATGTCTGTGGTGATACAAGAATCGAAGTTGTTCGTCGAGGACGCCGAACGCTAAGGGGGGAAGAGTGTAACATCCTGTATATTACATTGCTTATTTGGATTTGTTAATGTTTCTTTCACAATGATTAGGTTAGATTTTTTTGATGTGTAAACGTCATCGAATCATCTGGAATTTTCTAGACTGACAGATCGGCATTCTCGAATGTCATCTGGGTGTCTGGAATCTTCTAGATGGTTCGATGAAGTATATAAGGCACCACGAGTAGCGTGGCAGCGGTCAGTTGAGTTGAGATCTAGTTGAGATAAGGTTAAGAGATATTGTATTAAGTTCTGAAGTAAAACGGTGAAAGTTACATCGAGTTTGATTCCCTGGGTGAAGAAAAAGAGGCCGTCGTGACAGTATCATTATTATCTAAACTGTTTAAGATCTTTGACATGAAAATCTCCTATAATGTTACCATCCAAATCTTTCAATGTATAAACTAAAGGTGACTTTACTCTATAAACAATACAGGGGATAAACTTTGGACTTAACTTCGCACAGAAATTATCAGCAGCTTTTGAAAGAATGAAATTACGTTTCAAAACTCTATCACCAACTTTGAGTCTAAGATCTCTCCTTCGCAAGTTATAACGATTTTTGTTGACTTCATAAGAACGTCGCATTCGGTCTTGAACTTTAGAATAAATCTCAGGTATCTTTTGTACTAAATTTGGATCTAAAACATTTTGGCTGATATTAACGTCATTCTTAGCATCATCGGCAATGATTCCATAAAATGATCCATCAACTGGCACATTTCGATAAAAGTTTAAATAGCTAGGTGAATATTCTGTAACTTCATGCTTTGCTAATCTAATTGCCTGGGCTATTTGATGAATAGACTGATCCCAGGTATTGTGAGAACTTTTTATGTACGATCTAATTGCAGTGACAATAGTCCTATTCACTCTTTCACAAGGGTTAACTTGAGGAGTGTACCTTGCATTATACCAGATTTTCAGTACATTATAGGAGCTAGCAAGAGCTTTAAATTCTTTAGAGATAAATTGAGGTCCATTATCAACTACAATGATCTGTGGAACTCCAAAAATGAGAAATACTTGATTCTCTAGAAATTTAACTATGGAAGTTGATGTGGCTTTAGGCATAGGATGTACTAAAACAAGTTTTGTAAACCAGTCACAAACTACCAGAAGAAATCTATTACCCTTTTTAGAACGAGGGTATGGTCCTAAAAGATCAGCAGATATCATTTGAAATGGAAATTTCATGTCTCTGTATTTTCCCATTAAACCAGCTTGGGGTAAATTACCTGGTTTACATTGAGCACAAATTTTGCATGAATTCACATATATCCTAACTGACTGTTTCATTTTTGGCCAATAATATAAAGCTGATAACCTAGATAGTGTTTTGAATACTCCTAAATGACCTGAAGTGGAATCATCATGATATAATTTTAAAAGTTTTAACCTATTAGGTGTTGGTACAACTATTTTCCAATCTGTATATGTCTCTGAAAGAGGATCGTCAGATAAAATATGTTTGTAAAGAACGTTATTTTCTACTTTAAAGGATGGATATGAATCTGGATTATTACTGACTTTGTTAATCATTTTGCGATACCACTTATCTGGAGTTAACTCATTTAAATTTAATATTGAAACATCTATATCTTCATGTACTCTAGATAAAGCATCGGCAACAGGAATCTCTTTGCCTTTGCGATGGATAATTTTAAAGTTATATGGTGAAAGGCGATATAACCATCTAGACAATCTAGGTGAAGGATTTTTAAGACCTTGAATCCATTGCAAAGATGAATGGTCAGAGATAACGTTAAATTTTGTATGTTCAACATAACAGCGAAAATGTTCAATACTTAGCAAAACTGCAAACAGTTCTTTTTCTGTGGTGGAATATTTTCTTTGGGCCGTGTTGAGAGTCTTACTAAAGCACGCTATGGGATGTTCTAAACCATGTTCCTCCTGGAAAAGTACACCACCAACTCCAGAATCCGAAGCGTCACAGACAATGGAAAAGGGCTTAGTGAAGTCTGGACTAGCAAGAATGGGAGCAGTAGTCAGCAAGCCTTTGATCTTCTCAAAAGCCTCAGCAGCTTCGGGTGTCCAAGTAATAGATTGACCTTTCTTTCGGTTCTTTAATAGATCTGTAATTGGAGAAGCTATTGTACTGAAGTCTTTGAGAAAACGACGATAATAACCGAACATGCCAATCAATCTGCGAATTTCGGTTGTATTCCGTGGTGTAGGGTAGGATACAAGGGCTGATACTTTTTCAGGATTAGTTCTAAGACCCTTCTCATCAACAACATAGCCTAAGAACGTAAGAGATGAACGGGCAAAGTGGCATTTATCAAAATTTACTGTTAAGTTTGCATTTTTCAAACGTATGTACACTTCTTTAAGAACTTTAAGATGCGTGGAAAAGTCAGCACTTACTACTATGATGTCATCTAGATAGTAAAATACATAAGGTTCAAGATCAGGACCAATAACCATGTCTAACAAGCGACACATGGCACTTGAGCTATTTGATAAACCAAAAGGGAGTCTGCGAAAGCAATACATTCCCTTTCCACGGACTGAAAAAGCTGTTTTTGGTTTTGATTCCTCGTCCAATGGAATTTGGAAGAATGCAGATTTTAGATCTATTGATGATAGATATTTAGCATCCCTGACTCTAGTTATTATTGTCTCTATCAAAGGAGGTGGATAAGCATCTGGTACAGTGACAGAATTTAGCTTCCTACCATCAAAACAGACTCTGTAGGAGCCATCTTTCGTGCTCACAAGCCACAAAGGTGAATTCCATGCACTCTGGCAAGGCTCAATAATGCCCATCGCAAGCATTTCATCAATCTCTTTGTGAAGAGCCTTTTCCATCATGTATGGAAGAGGATACTGTCTCTGTCTGATAGGCTTGGCATCACCTGTATCGATGTGATGAGTATATTAGTGAGTGCAGCCAATGCTATCAGAGGGAGCAATATCTTTGTAAAGTTCAATAACTTCTGACAGCTGTTCCTTTTGCTTATCAGACAGTTGATCCATCCCTTGAATAAAATTTACAGCACAAGTGTCATAACTGAAGTTTCCAAAATTTATATTTAGCTTAAACTGCAAAATAAATTCCATTCCCAAAATCAACTCATGTGCGATGCTTGGGACAATTAAAACTTTAATCTTATGATCTTCACCATTAAAAGTGATCGGAAAGTAAACATAACCTAAAGTATTTTGAATCTGACCATCGGCTGTAGTCAGTTGTAAAGCTGTGTTATAATCAATGTTAAGATTCAATTTTCTTAATAAATATAATCCAGATGACCCAAGAATGTTAGCATTGCTGCCACTATCAAGCAAAGCTGTAACATTTTCATTATCTATACAAATTGAAAGATATGGACGATTATCATTGTTCTTACTCACAAATAAAGGTTCAACAGAATTTTTAACTTTGACATTAGAAGTCACTTGTGGTTCCCTAGTATCTATGTCTGAAAAATCTTTACCAAAATCTAAGTCAGGTGTATCAACATGAAAATCCCTAGCATTATCTACTTCTGTGATTTGATCATCAACCCTGGAGTGGCTTTGCCCTTCGTATTGGGATCCGAAAAGGTGACTCCCTTGTTCTGTACATGGGAAGGCCCAGGAGTCAAAGCGGGAACTTCCTGTCTCTGTACGTTTTTTGAACAAGAGGGACAAGTTGATTTTGTGACATTTCTCATGCCACATTCATAACAAAACCTAATAGGGGGAGATCTACATTGCTGTGAGGAATGCCCAAGTTTTTCGCAATTCCAGCAAACTACTGGTTTTCTAGGAACAGGGGAAGATGTGTCATTGTTAGAACTATTATAATCGGACCTACTGACAGGTTGACATGTCAGAAAGGAATCCTCTAACTTCCTACAATATGAAGTTAATTGGGCAAACGTCAAGATATCATGAAGTGCTAGTGACTTAACATAATCGGGCAACAAGTTTCTACGAATGATGTTAACCATGTCCTTTTCAGTGAATGGGTTGCTGGTGAGTCTATTGAACTGAGACTCCATAAAAGCTATGAAAGTTATGACAGGTTCACGCTGACCTTGTTTGCGTCTACGAATTTCATCAATCAAGTTGATGTCGTAGTTGTCTCTAAGGAAAGCATCCTTTAATTGACGCACCAAATCACCCCAATTATGAAAAGCACCCCTAACAGAACCATTATGCCACCAAGTCCACCTGCAGCAGCATATAGATCCATCTCATTACAACCTCAAGAAGCCATAAGAGATTGAATCAATTCAAGAAACTCAATGACAGATGTTTTGCCATTGAACTTCCTAATCCCCCATTTAAAAATAGGAATTTTCTTCTGCTGAGCAAAACTAGCAGGAGAATAAGGCTGAGGATTCATTGCTAAGGGAGGCAAAGAAGCTGCTACAGTAGTAACAGGTTGTGTCGGATTAACAGTGGCAGGCACGGGAACTGGTGATGAATGTCCTGTGGGAGGTTCGAGCTTGGCCAAAAGATTTGATTCCGCAATCACAAGCTGTGTCTTAAATCGAGACTTCTGTGTCACTTCCTCATCAGAAGAAGGAGCAAGACGATCAATTCTATTTGCTAAGTGCAACAATCGAGTACAAATCCTGCGATGTTCACTTGAATCATAGCCACTAGAAAATTGAGATATCATATCTTCAAGTTTATTGAAAGAGAGTATGATATCATCTTTATCCTCATCAAAGGGAATTAAAACTGAAGTTTCAGGAAAACTTCTACCGTGCTGCTCTTGTGATAGCAGACCACGCAAGACTTTTCGCTTATCATCCATAGTGCTAGGAACTTCCAAGACTCTGATTTTTATTTCGTATGCCAACTCACTTGACATCAAGTCATTAACATTTAGTTTAGTGAGAGGCACTGTTGCGTTTAAGTGAGATTAGAAAAAGGACCAGTCAAAACCCGACAAGATAAAAAAAAACTAAAAATATTAAACAGTTCACCAAAAAACCAAAAAAAATACTTGAGCATGTATGTTCTCGAAAAGGAAACTAGTATTCTGGAGTGATACTAAAAAATTAAAATTATTTATCTGACCTCAACAAATATGACTGTCCTTATCAGTCCTTCAATCAAAACAAAATAGAGACTAGAATGCTCTAATATCAAAAATATTTGCCAGATAAATCAACTACACATATCGATAAAACTCCAGAATGAAAACAATCATAACAAAAAAAATCAAGGACTAGTATTTGCTTAACGAAGAATCAAAAAAAATTTTTTTTTTGAAATATCAATATATTTTATATGTGTGTGTGCCTCAATTTATGTGTTAACCAAGAAAATTAAATATATATGCAAGTATATAATTGCACATATATAACCACCCTTCTATAAATAGCAAAAAACTAAAGTCAGCTTATGAAAATTTCAACGTATAAATGAGTTACTAAATGAATGTACCTAAATAACAAATTACCAAAGAAAAATGTAGTGAATTGTTGTCCAAATACCACACAAAATGTATAGCTACAAAAAAGAGCAGACCATACAAAAAACTGTAGGTATGTGTTTATGACCTGTGAATAATATCCAAACGCCAGATATCTTTGAGAAGCATTTACAACATACGCTCAGATTTATAAATTAACGCATACGCGAAATGTCTCAAGACAGTACAAAAAATAATGCATTAGGAAATAAAATCTCAGTCATAAATAAAATACACTGATCGACAAAAATCAGTAGAAAAATTTAAAGAACTTCAAATATACCTCAATAAAAAAATTCTAAAAATAGAAAATTTGGACCAACAATCACCCTGAAAACTATAAAAAAAATAAGCTGATAATAGTTAAAGAAAATTAAATAATAAAACATATATGCCAAATGAAAGTACTGCATCCAAAAAAAAATTATTAAATGGAATCTTGAGTCAATGAGCCTAAATGGAATTTTGAAAAAGTTGTCCAATTTTCACCTCAAGACAGCTCCAAGACTCACAACGCACATCTCCAGACATACCCATGTCTGGCCACACGTTGGCAGCGCCAATTTGTAACAATAAAAATGTTGTTTGGTCATGAACGACCAGCCAACACCTTTATTACACATAGCAACCAGCAGCTCGATCGGTTTGCATGAGACTAGGGTATGTAGGTGCGTGCGTGTGTGCGTGAATGTGTGAGTCTCGTTAGCCGCCAAGAAATGAAAACTAGGACAACAATGGTTTAATAAAGATTTATTTTAGTATATATACGAATGCAGTACATTTTATTTTTTTTTAAAAAAGAACTTAGCTTCAGAAGGAAGTCCTTGTAGTAGTGCCCTTCCGAAAGAAAGGTGGTGCTCCAGAGAAGGCTGGCTTTTTCAGGAGTTCAGGTGGTGCCCCGAAGGTGTGGTGTCCCCAAAGAAAAGTTTTCTTCATTTTGGCACCCCGAGAAAAAGAAGGTGGCTTCGATGTTGGCACCCCGACAAAAGGGTTTTCATGGTGGCACCCCGACAAAAGGTGTTCTTGGTGGCACCCCAACAAAAATTTAGGTCTTCATGGTGGCACCCCGACCAAAAAAGTGGCTTCATTGTGGCACCCCGACAAAAAAGGGTGGTTCTCCTTGATTAAGCCATAATGGCACAGACACAAAAGATTGTCTTAGAGAGATAATTACATCAGCTGTTAACTGTTTATTTTAAAAAGCAAAAGGAAGGAGGTATGTGTTTCGACATAAAAGGTAACCTTGGTGGAGAGCAAGAGCATATCCCCACTCATTAGATATGCGCAGGCGGTGTAATATGAAAATCTTTCCATCTGAAAGAAAGTAGAGATGGGAAAAAGGTAGCGGTGAGAAGCAAAATAGTTATAAAAATGTACTAGTATAATGAGGAAGCAGTTGCTAAAAATGGAAGTTGTAAACTATTTGTACATGGTAGCCAAGTAAATAATATAAAGATAATTTTGAAAACGGGTGAACCGTTACAACAGGACCCCCCCTTTGGTAAAAAAAATCGTAAAAAATTTTAGGTTCTCGATCAGGACAAAAACTCTTCTGTTTGTTATTTTGGATACATTGATCACGAATTCGGCGTCTGTTCCAAATTTTGCCGTGTTTGAAAAAAAAACCTAAAAACTTTGCATTTCCCACAAGTCTGCATATATACGAGAAATTTATTTTCTGTGAGAAGGCGACGTCCTAGGGCCAATCTGAGCACGGCATTGGATTCAGTGGCACATTTTCTATAACGGAGAGTAGGAAACCATGAAATAAGACCCAACATTTGGGGATGAGGGTCGATGTTCTGAAACCGGAAAATTAAAAAAATCGTAAAAAATTTTAGGTTCTCGATCAGGACAAAAACTCTTCTGTTTGTTATTTTGGATACATTGATCACGAATCCGGCGTCTGTTCCAAATATTGCCGTGTTTGAAAAAAACCTAAAAATTTTGCATCTCCCACAGGTCTGCATATATACGAAAAATTAGTTTTCTGTGAGAAGGCGACGTCCTAGGGCCAATCTTAGCACGGCATTGGATTCAGTGGCACATTTTCTATTACGGAGAGTAGGAAACCATGAAATAAGACCCAACATTTGGGGATGAGGGTCGATGTTCTGAAACCGGAAAGGTCCACAGGACTTCGTAATTCGTAAAAAATTTTAGGTTCTCGATCAGGACAAAAACTCTTCTGTCTGTTATTTTGGACACATTGATCACGAATTCGGCGTCTGTTCCAAATTTTGCCGTGGTTGAAAAAAAAAACCTAAAAATTTTGCATTTCGCACAGGTCTGCATATATACGAAAAATTAATTTTCTGTGAAAAGGCGACGTCCTAGGGCCAATGTTAGCACGGCATTGGATTCAGTGGCACATTTTCTATAACGGAGAGTAGGAAACCATGAAATAAGACCCAACATTTGCGGATGAGGGTCGATGTTCTGGTAAAAAAATTCGTAAAAAATTTTAGGTTCTCGATCAGGACAAAAACTCTTCTGTTTGTTATTTTGGATACATTGATCACGAATTCGACGTCTGTTCCAAATTTTGTCGTGTTTGAAAAAAAACCTAAAAATTTTGCATTTCGCACAGGTAAAAAAATTCGTAAAAAATTTTAGGTTCTCGATCAGGACAAAAACTCTTCTGTTTGTTATTTTGGATACATTGATCACGAATTCGGTGTCGGTTCCAAATTTTGCCGTGTTTGAAAAAAAACCTAAAAATTTTGCATTTCCCACAGGTCTGCATATATACGAAAAATTAATTTTCTGTGAGAAGGCGACGTCCTAGGGCCAATCTTAGCACGGCATTGGATTCAGTGGCACATTTTCTATAACGGAGAGTAGGAAACCATGAAATAAGACCCAACATTTGGCGATGAGGGTCGATCTTCTGAAACCGGAAAAGTCCACCGAACTTTTGTAAAAAAATTCGTAAAAAATTTTAGGTTCTCGATCAGGACAAAAACTCTTCTGTTTGTTATTTCGGATACATTGATCACGAATTCGGCGTCTGTTCCAAATTTTGCCGTGTTTGAAAAAAAAAACCAAAAAATTTTGCATTTCGCACAGGTCTGCATATATACGAAAAATTAATTTTCTGTGAGAAGGCGACGTCCTAGGGCCAATCTTAGCACGGCATTGGATTCAGTGGCACATTTTCTATAACGGAGAGTAGAAAACCATGAAATACGAACCAACATTTGGGGATGAGGGTCGATATTCTGAAACCGGAAAAGTCCACACAGGACCCCCCCTTTGGTAAAAAAATTCGTAAAAAATTATAGGTTCTCGATCAGGACAAAAACACTTCTGTTTGTTATTTTGGATACATTGATCACGAATTCGGCGTCTGTTCCAAATTTTGCCGTGTTTGAAAAAAAACCCTAAAAATTTTGCATTTCGCACAGGTCTGCATCTATACGAAAAATTAATTTTCTGTGAGAAGGCGACGTCCTAGGGCCAATCTTAGCACGGCATTGGATTCAGTGGCACATTTTTTATAACAAAGAGTAGGAAACCATGAAATAAGACCCAACATCTGGGGATGAGGGTCGATGTTCTGAAACCGGAAAAGTCCACAGGACCCCCCCTTTGGTAAAAAAATTCGTAAAAAGTTTTAGGTTCTCGATCAGGACAAAAACTCTTCTGTTTGTTATTTTGGATACATTGATCACGAATTCGGCGTCTGTTCCAAATTTTGCCGTGTCTGAAAAAAAAACCTAGAAAATTTTGCATTTCCCACAGGTCTGCATATATACGAAAAATTAATTTTCTGTGAGAAGGCGACGTCCTAGGGCCAATCCTAACACGGCATTGGATTCAGTGGCACATTTTCTATTACGGAGAGTAGGAAACCATGAAATAAAACCCAACATTTGTGGATGAGGGTCGATGTTCTGAAACCGGAAAAGTCTACAGGACCCCCCCTTTGGTAAAAAAATTCGTAAAAAATTTTAGGTTCTCGATCAGGACAAAAACTCTTCTGTTTGTTATTTTGGATACATTGATCACGAATTCGGTGTCGGTTCCAAATTTTGCCGTGTTTGAAAAAAAACCTAAAAATTTTGCATTTCCCACAGGTCTGCATATATACGAAAAATTAATTTTCTGTGAGAAGGCGACGTCCTAGGGCCAATCTTAGCACGGCATTGGATTCAGTGGCACATTTTCTATAACGGAGAGTAGGAAACCATGAAATAAGACCCAACATTTGGGGATGAGGGTCGATCTTCTGAAACCGGAAAAGTCCACCGAACCCCCCCTTTTGTAAAAAAATTCGTAAAAAATTTTAGGTTCTCGATCAGGACAAAAACTCTTCTGTTTGTTATTTTGGATACATTGATCACGAATTCGGCGTCTGTTCCAAATTTTGCCGTGTTTGAAAAAAAAACCAAAAAATTTTGCATTTCGCACAGGTCTGCATATATACGAAAAATTAATTTTCTGTGAGAAGGCGACGTCCTAGGGCCAAT
This sequence comes from Callosobruchus maculatus, assembly GCA_951848785.1. Lineage (NCBI taxonomy): Eukaryota > Metazoa > Arthropoda > Insecta > Coleoptera > Chrysomelidae > Callosobruchus > Callosobruchus maculatus. Next base: position 4,117,173 of record CATOUR010000045.1, read on the forward strand.
CTTAGCACGGCATTGGATTCAGTGGCACATTTTCTATAACGAATAGTAGGAAACCATGAAATAAGACCCAACAATTGGGGATGAGGGTCGATGTTCTGAAACCGGAAAAGTCCACAGAACCCCCCCTTTGGTAAAAAAATTCTTAAAAAATTTTAGGTTCTCGATCAGGACAAAAACTCTTCTGTTTGTTATTTCGGATCCATTGATCACGAATTCGGCGTCTGTTCCAAATTTTGCCGTGTTTGAAAGAAAACCTAAAAATTTTGCATTTCCCACAGGTCTGCATATATACGAAACATTAATTTTCTGTGAGAAGGCGACGTCCTAGGGCCAATCTTAGCACGGCATTGGATTCAGTGGCACATTTTCTATAACGGAGAGTAGGAAGCCATGAAATAAGACCCAACATTTGGGGATGAGGGTCGTAAAAAATTTTAGGTTCTCGATCAGGACAAAAACTCTTCTGTTTGTTATTTTGGTTACATTGATCACGAATTCGGCGTCTGTTCCAAATTTTGCCGTGTTTGAAAAAAAAACCTAAAAATTTTGCATTTCCCACAGTTCTGCATATATACGGAAAATTAATTTTCTGTGAGAAGGCGACGTCCTAGGGCCAATCTTAGCACGGCATTGGATTCAGTGGCACATTTTCTATAACGGAGAGTAGGAAACCATGCAATAAGACCCAACATTTGGGGATGAGGGTCGATCTTCTGAAACCGGAAAAGTCCACAGGACCCCCCCTTTGGTAAAAAAATTCGTAAAAAATTTTAGGTTCTCGACTAGGACAAAAACTCTTCTGTTTGTTATTTTGGATACATTGATCACGAATTCGGCGTCTGTTCCAAATTTTGCCGTGTTTGAAAAAAAAACCTAAAAATTTTGCATTTCGCATAGGTCTGCATATATACGAAAAATTAATTTTCTGTGAGAAGGCGACGTCCTAGGGCCAATCTTAGCACGGCATTGGATTCAGTGGCACATTTTCTATAACGGAGAGTAGAAAACCATGAAATAAGACCCAACATTTGGGGATGAGGGTCGATGTTCTGAAACCGGAAAAGTCCACAGCACCTTTGGTAAAAAAATTCGTAAAAAATTTTAGGTTCTCGATCAGGACAAAAACTCTTCTGTTTGTTATTTTGGTTACATTGATCACGAATTCGGCGTCTGTTCCAAATTTTGCCGTGTTTGAAAAAAAAACCTAAAAATTTTGCATTTCGCATATATACGAAAAATTAATTTTCTGTGAGAAGGCGACGTCCTAGGGCCAATCTTAGCACGGCATTGGATTCAGTGGCACATTTTCTATAACGGAGAGTAGAAAACCATGAAATAAGACCCAACATTTGGGGATGAGGGTCGATCTTCTGAAACCGGAAAAGTCCACAGGACCCCCCCTTTGGTAAAAAAATTCGTAAAAAATTTTAGGTCCTCGACTAGGACAAAAACTCTTCTGTTTGTTATTTTGGATACATTGATCACGAATTCGGCGTCTGTTCCAAATTTTGCCGTGTTTGAAAAAAAAACCTAAAAATTTTGCATTTCGCACAGGTCTGCATATATACGAAAAATTAATTTTCTGTGAGAAGGCGACATCCTAGGGCCAATCTTAGCACGGCATTGGATTCAGTGGCACATTTTCTATAACGGAGAGTAGGAAACCATGAAATAAGACCCAACATTTGGGGATGAGGGTCGTAAAAAATTTTAGGTTCTCGATCAGGACAAAAACTCTTCTGTTTGTTATTTTGGTTACATTGATCACGAATTCGGCGTCTGTTCCAAATTTTGCCGTGTTTGAAAAAAAAACCTAAAAATTTTGCATTTCCCACAGGTCTGCATATATACGAAAAATTAATTTTCTGTGAGAAGGCGACGTCCTAGGGCCAATCTTAGCACGGCATTGGATTCAGTGGCACATTTTCTATAACGGAGAGTAGGAAACCATGAAATAAGACCCAACATTTGGGGATGAGGGTCGATCTTCTGAAACCGGAAAAGTCCACAGGACCCCCCCTTTGGTAAAAAAATTCGTAAAAAATTTTAGGTTCTCGACTAGGACAAAAACTCTTCTGTTTGTTATTTTGGATACATTGATCACGAATTCGGCGTCTGTTCCAAATTTTGCCGTGTTTGAAAAAAAAACCTAAAAATTTTGCATTTCGCACAGGTCTGCATATATACGAAAAATTAATTTTCTGTGAGAAGGCGACGTCCTAGGGCCAATCCTAACACGGCATTGGATTCAGTGGCACATTTTCTATTACGGAGAGTAGGAAACCATGAAATAAAACCCAACATTTGTGGATGAGGGTCGATGTTCTGAAACCGGAAAAGTCTACAGGACCCCCCCTTTGGTAAAAAAATTCGTAAAAAATTTTAGGTTCTCGATCAGGACAAAAACTCTTCTGTTTGTTATTTTGGATACATTGATCACGAATTCGGTGTCGGTTCCAAATTTTGCCGTGTTTGAAAAAAAACCTAAAAATTTTGCATTTCCCACAGGTCTGCATATATACGAAAAATTAATTTTCTGTGAGAAGGCGACGTCCTAGGGCCAATCTTAGCACGGCATTGGATTCAGTGGCACATTTTCTATAACGGAGAGTAGGAAACCATGAAAGAAGACCCAACATTTGGGGATGAGGGTCGTAAAAAATTTTAGGTTCTCGATCAGGACAAAAACTCTTCTGTTTGTTATTTTGGTTACATTGATCACGAATTCGGCGTCTGTTCCAAATTTTGCCGTGTTTGAAAAAAAAACCTAAAAATTTTGCATTTCCCACAGGTCTGCATATATACGAAAAATTAATTTTCTGTGAGAAGGCGACGTCCTAGGGCCAATCTTAGCACGGCATTGGATTCAGTGGCACATTTTCTATAACGGAGAGTAGGAGACCGTGAAATAAGACCCAACATTTGGGGATGAGGGTCGATCTTCTGAAACCGGAAAAGTCCACAGGACCCCCCCTTTGGTAAAAAAATTCGTAAAAAATTTTAGGTTCTCGACTAGGACAAAAACTCTTCTGTTTGTTATTTTGGATACATTGATCACGAATTCGGCGTCTGTTCCAAATTTTGCCGTGTTTGAAAAAAAAACCTAAAAATTTTGCATTTCGCACAGGTCTGCATATATACGAAAAATTAATTTTCTGTGAGAAGGCGACGTCCTAGGGCCAATCTGAGCACGGCATTGGATTCAGTGGCACATTTTCTATAACGGAGAGTAGAAAACCATGAAATAAGACCCAACATTTGGGGATGAGGGTCGATGTTCTGAAACCGGAAAAGTCCACAGCACCTTTGGTAAAAAAATTCGTAAAAAATTTTAGGTTCTCGATCAAGACAAAAACTCTTCTGTTTGTTATTTTGGATACATTGATCACAAATTCGGCGTCTGTTCCAAATTTTGCCGTGTTTGAAAAAAAAACCTAAAAACTTTGCATCTCCCACAAGTCTGCATATATACGAGAAATTTATTTTCTGTGAGAAGGCGACGTCCTAGGGCCAATCTGAGCACGGCATTGGATTCAGTGGCACATTTTCTATAACGGAGAGTAGGAAACCATGAAATAAGACCCAACATTTGGGGATGAGGGTCGATGTCCTGAAACCGGAAAAGCCCACAGGTCCCTTTGGTAAAAAAATTCGTAAAAAAATTTAGGTTCTCGATCAGGACAAAAACTCTTCTGTTTGTTATTTTGGATACATTGATCACGAATTCGGCATCTGTTCCAAATTTTGCCGTGTTTGAAAACAAAAAACCTAAAATTTTTGCATTTCCCACAGGTCTGCATATATACGAAAAATTAACTTTCTGTGAGAAGGCGACGTCCTAGGGCCAATCTTAGCACGGCGTTGGATTCAGTGGCACATCTTCTATTACGGAGAGTAGGAAACCATGAAATAAGACCCAACATTTGGGGATGAGGGTCGATGTTCTGAATCCGGAAAAGTCCACAGGACCCCCCCTTTGGTAAAAAAATTCGTAAAAAGTTTTAGGTTCTCCATCAGGACAAAAACTCTTCTGTTTGTTATTTTGGATACATTGATCACGAATTCGGCGTCTGTTCCAAATTTTGCCGTGTCTGAAAAAAAAACCTAGAAAATTTTGCATTTCCCACAGGTCTGCATATATACGAAAAATTAATTTTCTGTGAGAAGGCGACGTCCTAGGGCCAATCTTAGCACGGCATTGGATTCAGTGGCACATTTTCTATAACGGAGAGTAGGAAACCATGGAATAAGACCCAACATTTGGGGATGAGGGTCGATCTTCTGAAACCGGAAAAGTCCACCGAACCCCCCCTTTTGTAAAAAAATTCGTAAAAAATTTTAGGTTCTCGATCAGGACAAAAACTCTTCTGTTTGTTATTTTGGATACATTGATCACGAATTCGGCGTCTGTTCCAAATTTTGCCGTGTTTGAAAAAAAACCAAAAAATTTTGCATTTCGCACAGGTCTGCATATATACGAAAAATTAATTTTCTGTGAGAAGGCGACGTCCTAGGGCCAATCTTAGCACGGCATTGGATTCAGTGGCACATTTTCTATAACGGAGAGTAGAAAACCATGAAATACGAACCAACATTTGGGGATGAGGGTCGATGTTCTGAAACCGGAAAAGTCCACACAGGACCCCCCCTTTGGTAAAAAAAATTCGTAAAAAATTTTAGGTTCTCGATCAGGACAAAAACTCTCCTGTTTGTTATTTTGGATACATTGATCACGAATTCGGCATCTGTTCCAAATTTTGCCGTGTTTGAAAACAAAAATCCTAAAATTTTTGCATTTCCCACAGGTCTGCATATATACGAAAAATTAACTTTCTGTGAGAAGGCGACGTCCTAGGGCCAATCTTAGCACGGCGTTGGATTCAGTGGCACATCTTCTATTACGGAGAGTAGGAAACCATGAAATAAGACACAACATTTGGGGATGAGGGTCGATGTTCTGAAACCGGAAAAGTCTACAGGACCCCCCCTTTGGTAAAAAAATTCGTAAAAAATTTTAGGTTCTCGATCAGGACAAAGACTCTTCTGTTTGTTATTTTGGATACATTGATCACGAGTTCGGCGTCTGTTCCAAATTTCGCCGTGTTTGAAAAAAAACCTAAAAATTTTGCATTTCGCACAGGTCTGCATATATACGAAAAATTAATTTTCTGTGAGAAGGCGACGTCCTAGGGCCAATCTTAGCACGGCATTGGATTCAGTGGCACATTTTCTATAACGAAGAGTAGGAAACCATGAAATAAGACACAACATTTGGGGATGAGGGTCGATGTTCTGAAACCGGAAAAGTCTACAGGACCCCCCCTTTGGTAAAAAAATTCGTAAAAAGTTTTAGGTTCTCGATCAGGACAAAAACTCTTCTGTTTGTTATTTTGGATACATTGATCACGAATTCGGCGTCTGTTCCAAATTTTGCCGTGTCTGAAAAAAAAACCTAGAAAATTTTGCATTTCCCACAGGTCTGCATATATACGAAAAATTAGTTTTCTGTGAGAAGGCGACGTCCCAGGGCCAATCTTAGCACGGCATTGGATTCAGTGGCACATTCTCTATAACGGAGAGTAGAAAACCATGAAATACGAACCAACATTTGTGGATGAGGGTCGATGTTCTGAAACCGGAAAAGTCCACACAGGACCCCTTTGGTAAAAAAATTCGTAAAAAATTTTAGGTTCTCGATCAGGACAAAAACTCTTCTGTTTGTTATTTTGGATACATTGGTCATGCATTCGGCGTCTGTTCCAAATTTTGCCGTGTTTGAAAAAAAAAACCCTGAAAATTTTGCGTTTCGCACAGGTCTGCATACATACGAAAAATTAATTTTCTGTGAGAAGGCGACGTCCTAGGGCCAATCTTAGCACGGCATTGGATTCAGTGGCACATTTTCTATAACGGAGAGTAGGAAACCATGAAATAAGACCCAACATTTGGGGATGAGGGTCGATGTTCTGAAACCGGAAAAGTCCACACAGGTAAAAAAATTCGTAAAAAATTTTAGGGTCTCGATCAGGACAAAAACTCTTCTGTTTGTTATTTTGGATACATTGATCACGAATTCGGCGTCTGTTCCAAATATTGCCGTGTTTGAAAAAAACCTAAAAATTTTGCATCTCCCACAGGTCTGCATATATACGAAAAATTAGTTTTCTGTGAGAAGGCGACGTCCTAGGGCCAATCTTAGCACGGCATTGGATTCAGTGGCACATTTTCTATAACGGAGAGTAGGAAACCATGAAATAAGACCCAACATTTGGGGATGAGGGTCGATGTCCTGAAACCGGAAAAGCCCACACAGGACCCCTTTGGTAAAAAAATTCGTAAAAAATTTTAGGTTCTCGATCAGGACAAAAACTCTTCTGTTTGTTATTTTGGATACATTGATCACGAATCCGGCGTCTGTTCCAAATATTGCCGTGTTTGAAAAAAACCTAAAAATTTTGCATCTCCCACAGGTCTGCATATATACGAAAAATTAGTTTTCTGTGAGAAGGCGACGTCCTAGGGCCAATCTTAGCACGGCATTGGATTCAGTGGCACATTTTCTATAACGGAGAGTAGGAAACCATGAAATAAGACCCAACATTTGGGGATGAGGGTCGATGTCCTGAAACCGGAAAAGCCCACAGGTCCCTTTGGTAAAAAAATTCGTAAAAAAATTTAGGTTCTCGATCAGGACAAAAACTCTTCTGTTTGTTATTTTGGATACATTGATCACGAATTCGGCATCTGTTCCAAATTTTGCCGTGTTTGAAAACAAAAAACCTAAAATTTTTGCATTTCCCACAGGTCTGCATATATACGAAAAATTAACTTTCTGTGAGAAGGCGACGTCCTAGGGCCAATCTTAGCACGGCGTTGGATTCAGTGGCACATCTTCTATTACGGAGAGTAGGAAACCATGAAATAAGACCCAACATTTGGGGATGAGGGTCGATGTTCTGAATCCGGAAAAGTCCACAGGAACCCCCTTTGGTAAAAAAATTCGTAAAAAGTTTTAGGTTCTCCATCAGGACAAAAACTCTTCTGTTTGTTATTTTGGATACATTGATCACGAATTCGGCGTCTGTTCCAAATTTTGCCGTGTCTGAAAAAAAAAACCTAGAAAATTTTGCATTTCCCACAGGTCTGCATATATACGAAAAATTAATTTTCTGTGAGAAGGCGACGTCCTAGGGCCAATCCTAACACGGCATTGGATTCAGTGGCACATTTTCTATTACGGAGAGTAGGAAACCATGAAATAAAACCCAACATTTGTGGATGAGGGTCGATGTTCTGAAACCGGAAAGGTCTACAGGACCCCCCTTTGGTAAAAAAATTCGTAAAAAATTTTAGGTTCTCGATCAGGACAAAAACTCTTCTGTTTGTTATTTTGGATACATTGATCACGAATTCGGTGTCGGTTCCAAATTTTGCCGTGTTTGAAAAAAAACCTAAAAATTTTGCATTTCCCACAGGTCTGCATATATACGAAAAATTAATTTTCTGTGAGAAGGCGACGTCCTAGGGCCAATCTTAGCACGGCATTGGATTCAGTGGCACATTTTCTATAACGGAGAGTAGGAAACCATGGAATAAGACCCAACATTTGGGGATGAGGGTCGATCTTCTGAAACCGGAAAAGTCCACCGAACCCCCCCTTTTGTAAAAAAATTCGTAAAAAATTTTAGGTTCTCGATCAGGACAAAAACTCTTCTGTTTGTTATTTTGGATACATTGATCACAAATTCGGCGTCTGTTCCAAATTTTGCCGTGTTTGAAAAAAAACCAAAAAATTTTGCATTTCGCACAGGTCTGCATATATACGAAAAATTAATTTTCTGTGAGAAGGCGACGTCCTAGGGCCAATCTTAGCACGGCATTGGATTCAGTGGCACATTTTCTATAACGGAGAGTAGAAAACCATGAAATACGAACCAACATTTGGGGATGAGGGTCGATGTTCTGAAACCGGAAAAGTCCATACAGGACCCCCCCTTTGGTAAAAAAAAATCGTAAAAAATTTTAGGTTCTCGATCAGGACAAAAACTCTCCTGTTTGTTATTTTGGATACATTGATCACGAATTCGGCATCTGTTCCAAATTTTGCCGTGTTTGAAAACAAAAAACCTAAAATTTTTGCATTTCCCACAGGTCTGCATATATACGAAAAATTAACTTTCTGTGAGAAGGCGACGTCCTAGGGCCAATCTTAGCACGGCGTTGGATTCAGTGGCACATCTTCTATTACGGAGAGTAGGAAACCATGAAATAAGACACAACATTTGGGGATGAGGGTCGATGTTCTGAAACCGGAAAAGTCTACAGGACCCCCCCTTTGGTAAAAAAATTCGTAAAAAATTTTAGGTTCTCGATCAGGACAAAGACTCTTCTGTTTGTTATTTTGGATACATTGATCACGAGTTCGGCGTCTGTTCCAAATTTTGCCGTGTCTGAAAAAAAAACCTAGAAAATTTTGCATTTCCCACAGGTCTGCATATATACGAAAAATTAGTTTTCTGTGAGAAGGCGACGTCCCAGGGCCAATCTTAGCACGGCATTGGATTCAGTGGCACATTTTCTATAACGGAGAGTAGAAAACCATGAAATACGAACCAACATTTGGGGATGAGGGTCGATGTTCTGAAACCGGAAAAGTCCACACAGGACCCCTTTGGTAAAAAAATTCGTAAAAAATTTTAGGTTCTCGATCAGGACAAAAACTCTTCTGTTTGTTATTTTGGATACATTGGTCATGCATTCGGCGTCTGTTCCAAATTTTGCCGTGTTTGAAAAAAAAACCCTAAAAATTTTGCGTTTCGCACAGGTCTGCATATATACGAAAAATTAATTTTCTGTGAGAAGGCGACGTCCTAGGGCCAATCTTAGCACGGCATTGGATTCAGTGGCACATTTTCTATAACGGAGAGTAGGAGACCATGAAATAAGACCCAACATTTGGGGATGAGGGTCGATGTTCTGAAACCGGAAAAGTCCACACAGGTAAAAAAATTCGTAAAAAATTTTAGGGTCTCGATCAGGACAAAAACTCTTCTGTTTGTTATTTTGGATACATTGATCACGAATTCGGCGTCTGTTCCAAATTTTACCGTGTTTGAAAAAAACCTAAAAATTTTGCATTTCGCACAGGTCTGCATATATACGAAAAATTAATCTTCTGTGAGAAGGCGACGTCCTAGGGCCAATCTTAGCACGGCATTGGATTCAGTGGCACATTTTCTATTACGGAGAGTGGGAAAGCATGAAATAAGACCCAACATTTGGGAATGAGGGTCGATGTTCTGAAACCGGAAAGGACCACAGGACCGCCCCTTTGTAAAAAAATTCGTAAACAATTTTAGGTTCTCGATCAGGACAAAAACTCTTCTGTTTGTTATTTTGGACACATTGATCACGAATTCGGCGTCTGTTCCAAATTTTGCCGTGTTTGAAAGAAAACCTAAATATTTTGCATTTCCCACAGGTCTGCATATATACGAAAAATTAATTTTCTGTGAGAAGGCGACGTCCTAGGGCAAATCTTAGCACGGCATTGGATTCAGTCGCACATTTTCTATAACGGGGAGTAGGAAACCATGAAATAAGACCCAACATTTGGGAATGAGGGTCGATGTTCTGAAACCGGAAAGGACCACAGGACCCCCCTTTGTAAAAAAATTCGTAAACAATTTTAGGTTCTCGATCAGGACAAAAACTCTTCTGTTTGTTATTTTGGACACATTGATCACGAATTCGGCGTCTGTTCCAAATTTTGCCGTGTTTGAAAAAAAAACCTAAAAATTTTGCATTTCGCACAGGTCTGCATATATACGAAAAATTAATTTTCTGTGAGAAGGCGACGTCCTCTGGCCAATCTTAGCACGGCATTGGATTCAGTGGCACATTTTCTATAACGGAGAGTAGGAAACCATGAAATAAGACCCAACATTTGGGGATGAGGGTCGATGTTCTGAAACCGGAAAAGTCCACACAGGTAAAAAAATTCGTAAAAAATTTTAGGTTCTCGATCAGGACAAAAACTCTTCTGTTTGTTATTTTGGATACATTGATCACGAATTCGTCGTCTGTTCCAAATTTTGCCGTGTTTGAAAAAAAACCTAAAAATTTTGCATTTCGCACAGGTCTGCATATATACGAAAAATTAATTTTCTGTGAGAAGGCGACGTCCTAGGGCCAATCTTAGCACGGCATTGGATTCAGTGGCACATTTTCTATAACGGATAGTAGGAAACCATGAAATAAGACCCAACATTTGGGGATGAGGGTCGATGTTCTGAAACCGGAAAAGTCCACAGGACTTGGTAAAAAAATTCGTAAAAAAATGTAGGTTCTCGATCAGGACAAAAACTCTTCTGTTTGTTATTTTGGATACATTGATCACGAATTCGGCGTCTGTTCCAAATTTTGCCGTGTTTGAAAAAAAAACTTAAAAATTTTGCATTTCGCACAGGTCTGCATATATACGAAAAATTAATTTTCTGTGAGAAGGCGACGTCCTAGGGCCAATCTCAGCACGGCATTGGATTCAGTGGCACATTTTCTATAACGGAGAGTAGGAAACCATGAAATAAGACCCAACATTTGGGGATGAGGGTCGATGTTCTGAAACCGGAAAAGTCCACAGGACCCCCCTTTGTTAAAAACATTCGTAAAAAAAAATTTTGCATCTCGCACAGGTCTGCATATATACGAAAAATTAATTTTCTGTGAGGAGGCGACGTCCTAGGGCCAATCTTAGCACGGCATTGGATTCAGTGGCACATTTTCTATAACGGAGAGTAGGAAACCATGAAATAAGACTCAACATTTGGGGATGAGGGTCGATGCTCTGAAACCGGAAAGGTCCACAGGACCCCCCCTTTGGTAAAAAAATTCGTAAAAAATTTTAGGTTCTCGATCAGGACAAAAACTCTTCTGTTTGTTATTTTGGATACATTGATCACGAATTCGGCGTCTGTTCCAAATTTTTGCCGTGTTTGAAAAAAAAACCTAAAAATTTTGCATTTCCCACAGGTCTGCATATATACGAAAAATTAATTTTCTGTGAGAAGGCGACGCCCTAGGGCCAATCTTAGCACAGCATTGGATTCAGTGGCACATTTTCAATAAAGGAGAGTAGGAAACCATGAAATAAGACCCAACATTTGGGGATGAGGGCCGATCTTCTGAAACCGGAAAAGTCCACAGGACCTCCCCTTTGGTAAAAAAATTCGTAAAAAATTTTAGGTTCTCGACTAGGACAAAAACTCTTCTGTTTGTTATTTTGGATACATTGATCACGAATTCGGCATCTGTTCCAAATTTTGCCGTGTTTGAAAAAAAAAACCTAAAAATTTTGCATTTCGCACAGGTCTGCATATATACGAAAAATTAATTTTCTGTGAGAAGGCGACGTCCTCTGGCCAATCTTAGCACGGCATTGGATTCAGTGGCACATTCTCTATAACGGAGAGTAGGAAACCATGAAATAAGACCCAACATTTGGGGATGAGGGTCGATGTTCTGAAACCGGAAAAGTCCACACAGGGCCCCCCCTTTGGTAAAAAAATTCGTAAAAATTTTAGGTTCTCGATAAGGACAAAAACTCTTCTGTTTGTTATTTTGGATACATTGATCACGAATTCGGCGTCTGTTCCAAATTTTGCCGTGTTTGAAAAAAAACCTAAAAATTTTGCATTTCGCACAGGTCTGCATATATACGAAAAATTAATTTTCTGTGAGAAGGCGACGTCCTAGGGCCAATCTTAGCACGGCATTGGATTCAGTGGCACATTTTCTATAACGGATAGTAGGAAACCATGAAATAAGACCCAACATTTGAGGATGAGGGTCGATGTTCTGAAACCGGAAAAGTCCACAGGACTTGGTAAAAAAATTCGTAAAAAAATTTAGGTTCTCGATCAGGACAAAAACTCTTCTGTTTGTTATTTTGGATACATTGATCACGAATTCGGCGTCTGTTCCAAATTTTGCCGTGTTTGAAAAAAAAACTTAAAAATTTTGCATTTCGCACAGGTCTGCATATATACGAAAAATTAATTTTCTGTGAGAAGGCGACGTCCTAGGGCCAATCTCAGCACGGCATTGCAATCAGTGGCACATTTTCTATAACGGAGAGTAGGAAACCATGAAACCCAACATTTGGGGATGAGGGTCGATGTTCTGAAACCGGAAAAGTCCACAGGACCCCCCTTTGTTAAAAACATTCGTAAAAAAAAAATTTTGCATTTCGCACAGGTCTGCATATATACGAAAAATTAATTTTCTGTGAGAAGGCGACGTCCTAGGGCCAATCTTAGCACGGCATTGGATTCAGTGGCACATTTTCTATAACGGAGAGTAGGAAACCATGAAATAAGACTCAACATTTGGGGATGAGGGTCGATGCTCTGAAACCGGAAAGGTCCACAGGACCCCCCTTTGGTAAAAAAATTCGTAAAAAATTTTAGGTTCTCGATCAGGACAAAAACTCTTCTGTTTGTTATTTTGGATACATTGATCACGAATTCGGCGTCTGTTCCAAATTTTGCCGTGTTTGAAAAAAAAAATCTAAAAACTTTGCATTTCCCACAAGTCTGCATATATACGAGAAATTTATTTTCTGTGAGAAGGCGACGCCCTAGAGCCAATCTTAGCACGGCATTGGATTCAGTGGCATATTTTCTATAACGGAGAGTAGGAAACCATGAAATAAGACCCAACATTTGGGGATGAGGGTCGATGTTCTGAAACCGGAAAAGTCCACAGGGCTTGGTAAAAAAATTCGTAAAAAAATTTAGGTTCTCGATCAGGACAAAAACTCTTCTGTTTGTTATTTTGGATACATTGATCACGAATTCGGCGTCTGTTCCAAATTTTGCCGTGTTTGAAAAAAAAACTTAAAAATTTTGCATTTCGCACAGGTCTGCATATATACGACAAATTAATTTTCTGTGAGAAGGCGACGTCCTAGGGCCAATCTCAGCACGGCATTGGATTCAGTGGCACATTTTCTATAACGGAGAGTAGGAAACCATGAAATAAGACCCAACATTTGGGGATGAGGGTCGATGTTCTGAAACCGGAAAAGTCCACAGGACCCCCCTTTGGTAAAAAAATTCGTAAAAAAAAAATTTGCATTTCGCACAGGTCTGCATATATACGAAAAATTAATTTTCTGTGAGAAGGCGACGTCCTAGGGCCAATCTTAGCACGGCATTGGATTCAGTGGCACATTTTCTATAACGGAGAGTAGGAAACCATGAAATAAGACCCAACATTTGGGGATGAGGGTCGATGTTCTGAAACCTTTGGTAAAAAAATTCGTAAAAAATTTTAGGTTCTCGATCAGGACAAAAACTCTTCTGTTTGTTATTTTGGATACATTGATCATGAATTCGGCGTCTGTTCCAAATTTTGCCGTGTTTAAAAAAAAACCTAGAAAATTTTGCATTTTCCACAGGTCTGCATATATACGAAAAATTAATTTTCTGTGAGAAGGCGACGTCCTAGGGCCAATCTTAGCACGGCATTGGATTCAGTGGCACATTTTCTATAACGGAGAGTAGGAAACCATGAAATAAGACCCAACATTTGGGGATGAGGGTCGATGTTCTGAAACCGGAAAAGTCCACAGGACTTGGTAAAAAATTCGTAAAAAATTTTAGGTTCTCGATCAGGACCAAAACTCTTCTGTTTGTTATTTTGGATACATTGATCACGAATTCGGCGTCTGTTCCAAATTTTGCCGTGTTTGAAAAAAAAACCTAAAAATTTTGCATTTCGCACAGGTCTGCATGTATACGAAAAATTAATTTTCTGTGAGAAGGCGACGTCCTAGGGCTAATCTTAGCACGGCATTGGATTCAGTGGCACATTTTCTATAACGGAGAGTAGGAAACCATGAAATAAGACCCAACATTTGGGGATGAGGGTCGATGTTTTGAAACCGGAAAAAGTCCACAGGACTTGGTAAAAAAATTCGTAAAAAATTTTAGGTTCTCGATCAAAAAATTCGTAAAAAAATTTAGGTTCTCGATCAGGACAAAAACTTTTCTGTTTGTTATTTTGGATACATTGATCACGAATTCGGCGCCTGCTCCAAATTTTGCCGTGTTTGAGAAGAAACCTAAAAATTTTGCATTTCGCACAGGTCTGCATATATACGAAAAATTAATTTTCTGCGAGAAGGCGACGTCCTAGTGTCAATCTTAGCACGGCATTGGATTCAGTAGCACATTTTCTATAACGGAGAGTAGGAAGCCATGAAATAAGACCCAACATTTGGGGATGAGGGTCGATGTTCTGAAACCGGAAAAGTCCACAGGACTTGGTAAAAAAATTCGTAAAAAAATTTAGGTTCTCGATCAGGACAAAAACTCTTCTGTTTGTTATTTTGGATACATTGATCACGAATTCGGCGTCTGTTCCAAATTTTGCCGTGTTTGAAAAAAAAACTTAAAAATTTTGCATTTCGCACAGGTCTGCATATAAACGAAAAATTAATTTTCTGTGAGAAGGCGACGTCCTAGGGCCAATCTCAGCACGGCATTGGATTCAGTGGCACATTTTCTATAACGGAGAGTAGGAAACCATGAAATAAGACCCAACATTTGGGGATGAGGGTCGATGTTCTGAAACCGGAAAAGTCCACAGGACTCGGTAAAAAAATTCGTAAAAAAATTTAGGTTCTCGATCAGGACAAAAACTCTTCTGTTTGTTATTTTGGATACATTGATCACGAATTCGGCGTCTGTTCCAAATTTTGCCGTGTTTGAAAAAAAAACTTAAAAATTTTGCATTTCGCACAGGTCTGCATATATACGAAAAATTAATTTTCTGTGAGAAGGCGACGTCCTAGGGCCAATCTTAGCACGGCATTGGATTCAGTGGGACATTTTCTATAACGAAGAGTAGGAAACCATGAAATAAGACCCAACATTTGGGGATGAGGGTCGATGTTCTGAAACCTTTGGTCAATCTTAGCACGGCATTGGATTCTGTGGCACATCTTTATTGCGGAGAGTAGGAAACCATGGAATAAGACCCAACATTTGGGGATGAGTGTCGATGTTCTGAAACCGGAAAAGTCCACAGGACTGGTAAAAAAATTCGTAAAAAATTTTAGGTTCTCGATCAGGACAAAAACTCTTCTGTTTGTTATTTTGGATACATTGATCATGAATTCGGCGTCTGTTCCAAATTTTGCCGTGTTTAAAAAAAAACCTAGAAAATTTTGCATTTCCACAGGTCTGCATATATACGAAAAATTAATTTTCTGTGAGAAGGCGACGTCCTAGGGCCAATCTTAGCACGGCATTGGATTCAGTGGCACATTTTCTATAACGGAGAGTAGGAAACCATGAAATAAGACCCAACATTTGGGGATGAGGGTCGATGTTCTGAAACCGGAAAAGTCCACAGGACTTGGTAAAAAATTCGTAAAAAATTTTAGGTTCTCGATCAGGACCAAAACTCTTCTGTTTGTTATTTTGGATACATTGATCACGAATTCGGCGTCTGTTCCAAATTTTGCCGTGTTTGAAAAAAAAAAACCTAAAAATTTTGCATTTCGCACAGGTCTGCATATGTACGAAAAATTAATTTTCTGTGAGAAGGCGACGCCCTAGTGCCAATCTTAGCACGGCATTGGATTCAGTGCCACATTTTCTATAACGGAGAGTAGGAAACCATGAAATAAGACCCAACATTTGGGGATGAGGGGTCGATGTTTTGAAACCGGAAAAAGTCCACAGGACTTGGTAAAAAAATTCGTAAAAAATTTTAGGTTCTCGATCAGGACAAAAACTCTTCTGTTTGTTATTTTGGATACATTGATCACGAATTCGGTGTCGGTTCCAAATTTTGCCGTGTTTGAAAAAAAACCTAAAAATTTTGCATTTCCCACACGTCTGCATATATACGAAAAATTAATTTTCTGTGAGAAGGCGACGTCCTAGGGCCTATCTTAGCACGGCATTGGATTCAGTGGCACATTTTCTATAACGGAGAGTAGGAGACCATGGAATAAGACCCAACATTTGGGGATGAGGGTCGATGTTCTGAAACCGGAAAAGTCTACAGGACCCCCCCTTTGGTAAAAAAATTCGTAAAAAATTTTAGGTTCTCGATCAGGACAAAAACTCTTCTGTTTGTTATTTTGGATACACTGATCACGAATTCGGCGTCTGTTCCAAATCTTGCCGTGTTTGAAAAAAAAAACCTAAAAATTTTGCATTTCGCACAGGTCTGCATATATACGAAAAATTAATTTTCTGTGAGAAGGCGACGTCCTAGTGCCAATCTTAGCACGGCATTGGATTCAGTGGCACATTTTCTATAACGGAGAGTAGGAAACCATGAAATAAGACCCAACATTTGGGGATGAGGGTCGATGTTCTGAAACCGGAAAAGTCCACAGGACTGGTAAAAAAATTCGTAAAAAATTTTAGGTTCTCGATCAGGACAAAAACTCTTCTGTTTGTTATTTTGGATACATTTATCACGAATTCGGCGCCTGTTCCAAATTTTGCCGTGTTTGAAAAAAAAACCTAAAAATTTTGCATCTCCCACAGGTCTGCATATATACGAAAAATTAATTTTCTGTGAGAAGGCGACGTCCTAGTGCCAATCTTAGCAAGGCATTGGATTCAGTGGCACATCTTCTATTACGGAGAGTAGGAAACCATGAAATAAGACCCAACATTTGGGGATGAGGGTCGATGTTCTGAAACCGGAAAAGTCCACAGGACTGGTAAAAAAATTCGTAAAAAATTTTAGGTTCTCGATCAGGACAAAAACTCTTCTGTTTGTTATTTTGGATACACTGATCACGAATTCGGCGCCTGTTCCAAATTTTGCCGTGTTTGTAAAAAAAACCTAAAAATTTTGCATTTCCCACAGGTCTGCATATATACGAAAAATTAATTTTCTGTGAGAAGGCGACGTCCTAGGGCCAATCTTAGCACGGCATTGGATTCTGTGGCACATCTTTATTGCGGAGAGTAGGAAACCATGGAATAAGACCCAACATTTGGGGATGAGTGTCGATGTTCTGAAACCGGAAAAGTCCACAGGACTGGTAAAAAAATTCGTAAAAAATTTTAGGTTCTCGATCAGGACAAAAACTCTTCTGTTTGTTATTTTTGATACATTGATCACGAATTCGGCGTCTGTTCCAAATTTTGCCGTGTTTGAAAAAAAAACCTAAAGATTTTGCATTTCCCACAGGTCTGCATATATACGAAAAATTAATTTTCTGTGAGAAGGCGACGTCCTAGGGCCAATCTTGGCACGGCATTGAATTCAGTGGCACATTTTATATAACGGAGAGTAGGAAACCATCAAATAAGACCCAACATTTGGGGACGAGAGTCGATGTTCTGAAACCGGAAAAGTCCACAGGACTTGGTAAAAGAATTCGTAAAAAATTTTAGGTTCTCGATCAGGACAAAAACTCTTCTGTTTGTTATTTCGGATACATTGATCACGAATTCGGCGTCTGTTCCAATATTTGCCGTGTTTGAAAAAAAAAACCTAAAAATTTTGCATTTCCCACAGGTCTGCATATATTCGAAAAATTAATTTTCTGTGAGAAGGCGACGTCCTAGGGCCAATCTTAACACGGCATTGGATTCAGTGGCACATTTTCTATAACAGAGAGAAGGAAACCATGGAATAAGGCCCAACATTTGGGGATGAGGGTCGATGTTCTGAAACCGGAAAGGTCCACAGGACTTGGTAAAAAATTCTGCATATATACGAAAAATTAATTTTCTGTGAGAAGGCGACGTCCTAGGGCCAACCTTAGCACGGCATTGTATTAGTGGCACATTTCTGCATATATACGAAAAATTAATTTTCTGTGAGAAGGCGACGTCCTAGGGCCAATCTTAGCACGGCATTGGATTCTGTGGCACATCTTTATTGCGGAGAGTAGGAAACCATGGAATAAGACCCAACATTTGGGGATGAGTGTCGATGTTCTGAAACCGGAAAAGTCCACAGGACTGGTAAAAAAATTCGTAAAAAATTTTAGGTTCTCGATCAGGACAAAAACTCTTCTGTTTGTTATTTTTGATACATTGATCACGAATTCGGCGTCTGTTCCAAATTTTGCCGTGTTTGAAAAAAAAAACCTAAAGATTTTGCATTTCCCACAGGTCTGCATATATACGAAAAATTAATTTTCTGTGAGAAGGCGACGTCCTAGGGCCAATCTTGGCACGGCATTGAATTCAGTGGCACATTTTATATAACGGAGAGTAGGAAACCATCAAATAAGACCCAACATTTGGGGACGAGAGTCGATGTTCTGAAACCGGAAAAGTCCACAGGACTTGGTAAAAGAATTCGTAAAAAATTTTAGGTTCTCGATCAGGACAAAAACTCTTCTGTTTGTTATTTCGGATACATTGATCACGAATTCGGCGTCTGTTCCAATATTTGCCGTGTTTGAAAAAAAAAACCTAAAAATTTTGCATTTCCCACAGGTCTGCATATATTCGAAAAATTAATTTTCTGTGAGAAGGCGACGTCCTAGGGCCAATCTTAGCACGGCATTGGATTCAGTGGCACATTTTCTATAACAGAGAGAAGGAAACCATGGAATAAGGCCCAACATTTGGGGATGAGGGTCGATGTTCTGAAACCGGAAAGGTCCACAGGACTTGGTAAAAAAATTCTGCATATATACGAAAAATTAATTTTCTGTGAGAAGGCGACGTCCTAGGGCCAACCTTAGCACGGCATTGTATTAGTGGCACATTTTCTATAACGGAGAGTAGGAAGCCATGAAATAAGACCCAACATCTGGGGATGAGGGTCGATGTTCTGAAACCGGAAAAGTCCACAGGACCCCCCCTTTGGTAAAAAAATTCGTATAAAATTTTAGGTTCTCGATCAGGACAAAAACTCTTCTGTTTGTTATTTTGGGTACATTGATCACGAATTCGGCGTCTGTTCCAAATTTTGCCGTGTTTGAAAAAAAAAACCTAGAAATTTTGCATTTCGCGCAGGTCTGCATATATACGAAAAATTAATTTTCTGTGAGAAGGCGACGCCCTAGGGCCAATCTTAGCACGGCATTGGATTCAGTGGCACATTTTCTATAACGGAGAGTAGGAAACCATAAAATGAGACCCAACATCTGGGGATGAGGGTCGATGTTCTGAAACCGGAAAAGTCCACAGGACCCCCCCTTTGGTAAAAAAATTCATAAAAAATTTTAGGTTCTCGGTCAGGAAAAAAACACTTCTGTTTGTTATTTTGGATACATTGATCACGAATTCGGCGTCGGTTCCAAATTTTGCCGTGTTTGAAAAAAAAAACCTAAAAATTTTGCATTTCCCACAGGTCTGCATATATACGAAAAATTAATTCTCTGTGAGAAGGCGACGTCCTAGGGCCAATCTTAGCACGGCATTGGATTCAGTGGCACATTTTCTATAACGAAGAGTAGGAAACCATGGAATGGTTTGTTATTTTGGGTACATTGATCACGAATTCGGCGTCTGTTCCAAATTTTGCCGTATTTGAAAAAAAAACCTAAAAATTTTGCATTTCGCACAGGTCTGCATATATACGAAAAAATAATTTTCTGTGAGAAGGCGACGCCCTAGGGCCAATCTTAGCACGGCATTGGATTCAGTGGCACATTTTCTATAACGGAGAGTAGGAAACCATGAAATAAGACCCAACATTTGGGGATGAGGGTCTATGTTCTGAAACCGGAAAAGTCCACAGGACCCCCCCTTTGGTAAAAAAAATCGCAAAAAATTTTAGGTTCTCGATCAGGACATAAACTCTTCTGTTTGTTAGTTTGGACACACTGATCACGAATTCGGCCTCTGTTCCAAGTTTTGCCGTGTTTGAAAAAAAAACCTAAAAATTTTGCATTTCCTGCAGGTCTGCATATATACGAAAAATTAATTTTCTGTGAGAAGGCGACGTCCTAGGGCCAATCTTAACACGGCATTGGATCCAGTGGCACATTTTCTATAACGGAGAGTAGGAAACCATGAAATAAGAGCCAACATTTGGGGATGAGGGTCGATGTTCTGAAACCGGAAAAGCCTACAGGACTAGTAAAAAAATTCGTAAAAAATTTTAGGTTCTCGATCAGGACAAAAACTCTTCTGTTTGTTATTTTGGATACATTGATCACGAATTCGGCGTCTGTTCCAAATTTTACCGTGTTTGAAAAAAAAAAACCTAAAAATTTTGCATTTCCCACAGGTCTGCATATATACGAAAAATTAATTTTCCGTAAGAAGGCTACGTCCTACGGCCAATCTTAGCACGGCATTGGATTCAGTGGCACATTTTCTATAAGGGAGAGTACGAAACCCTGAAATAAGACCCAACACTTGGGGATGAGGGTCGATGTTCTGAAACCGGAAAAGTCTACAGGACTAGTAAAAAAATTCGTAAAAAATTTTAGATTCTCGATCAGGACAAAAACTCTTCTGTTTGTTATTTTGGATACATTGATCACGAATTCGGCGTCTGTTCCAAATTTTGCCGTGTTTGAAAAAAAAACCTAAAAATTTTGCATTTCCCACAGGTCTGCGTATATACGAAAAATTAATTTTCTGTGAGAAGGCGACGTCCTAGGGCCAATCTTAGCACGGCATTGGATTCAGTGGCACATCTTCTATAACGGAGAGTAGGAAACCATGAAATAAGACCCAACATTTGGGGATGAGGGTCGATGTTCTGAAACCGGAAAAGTCCACAGGACCCCCCCTTTGGTAAAAAAATTCGTAAAAAATTTTAGGTTCTCGATCAGGACAAAAACTCTTCAGTTTGTTATTTTGGATACATTGATCACGAATTCGGCGTCTGTTCCAAATTTTGCGGTGTTTGAAAAAAAAACCTAAAAATTTTGCATTTCCCACAGGTCTGCATATATACGAAAAATTAATTTTCTGTGAGAAGGCGACGTCCTAGGGCCAATCTTAGCACGGCATTGGATTCAGTGGCACATTTTCTATAACGAAGAGTAGGAAACCATGAAATAAGACCCAACATTTGGGGATGAGGGTCGATGTTCTGAACGGGAAAAGTCCACAGGTCCCTTTGGTAAAAAAATTCGTAAAAAATTTTAGGTTCTCGATCAGGACAAAAACTCTTCTGTTTGTTATTTTGGATACATTGATCACGAATTTGGCGTCTGCTCCAAATTTTGCCGTGTTTGAAAAAAACCTAAAAATTTTGCATTTCCCACAGGCCTGCATATATACGGAAAATTAATTTTCTGTGAGAAGGCGACGTCCTAGGGCCAATCTTAGCACGGCACTGGATTCAGTGGCACATCTTCTATTACGGAGAGTAGGAAACCATGAAATAAGACCCAACATTTGGGGATGAGGGTCGATGTTCTGAAACCGGAAAAGTCCACAGGACCCCCCCTTTGGTAAAAAAATCCGTATAAAATTTTAGGTTCTCGATCAGGACAAAAACTCTTCTGTTTGTTATTTTGGATACATTGATCACGAATTCGGCGTCTGTCCCAAATTTTGCCGTGTTTGAAAAGAAACCTAAAAATTTTGCATTCCCACAGGTCTGCATATATACGAAAAATTAATTTTCTGTGAGAAGGCGACGTCCTAGGGCCAATCTTAGCACGGCATTGGATTCAGTGGCACATTTTCTATAACGGAGAGTAGGAAACCATGAAATAAGACCCAACATTTGGGGATGAGGGTCGATGTTCTGAAACCGGAAAAGTCCACAGGACCCCCCATTTGGTAAAAAATTCGCAAAAATTTTAGGTTCTCGATCAGGACAAAAACTCTTCTGTTTGTTATTTTGGATACATTGATCACGAATTCGGCGTCTGTTCCAGATTTTGCCGTGTTTGAAAAAAAAACCTAAAAATTTTGCATTTCCCACAGGTCTGCATATATTCGAAAAATTAATTTTCTGTGAGAAGGCGACGTCCTAGGGCCAATCTTAGCACGGCATTGGATTCAGTGGCACATCTTCTATAACGGAGAGTAGGAAACCATGAAATAAGACCCAACATTTGGGGATGAGGGTCGATGTTCTGAAACCGGAAAAGTCCACAGGACCCCCCCTTTGGTAAAAAAATTCGTAAAAATTTTAGGTTCTCGATCAGGACAAAAACTCTTCTGTTTGTTATTTTGGATACATTGATCACGAATTCGGCGTCTGTTCCAAATTTTGCCGTGTTTGAAAAAAAACCTAAAAATTTTGCATTTCCCGCAGGTCTGCATATATTCGAAAAATTAATTTTCTGTGAGAAGGCGACGTCCTAGGGCCAATCTTAGCACGGCATTGGATTCAGTGGCACATCTTCTATAACGGAGAGTAGGAAACCATGAAATAAGACCCAACATTTGGGGATGAGGGTCGATGTTCTGAAACCGGAAAAGTCCACAGGACTTGATAAAAAAATTCGTAAAAAATTTTAGGTTCTCGATCAGGACAAAAACTCTTCTGTTTGTTATTTTGGATACATTGATCACGAATTCGGCGTCTGTTCCAAATTTTGGCGTGTTTGAAAAAAAAACCTAAAAATGCTGCATTTCGCACAGGCATATAAGAAAAATTAATTTTCTGTGAGAAGGCGACGTCCTAGGGCCAATCTTAGCACGGCATTGGATTCAGTGGCACATTTTCTATAACGGAGAGTAAGAAACCATGAAATAAGACCCAACATTTGGGGATGAGGGTCGATGTTCTGAAACCGGAAAAGTCCACAGGACCCCCCTTTGGTAAAAAAATTCGTAAAAAATTTTAGGTTCTCGATCAGGACAAAAACTCTTCTGTTTGTTATTTTGGATACATTGATCACGAATTCGGCGTCTGTTCCAAATTTTGCCGTGTTTGAAAAAAAACCTAAAAATTTCGCATTTCCCACAGGTCTGCATATATACGAAAAATTAATTTTCTGTGAGAAGGCGACGTCCTAGGGCCAATCTTAGCACGGCAATGGATTCAGTGGCACATTTTCTATTACGGAGAGTAGGAAACCATGAAATAAGACCCAACATTTGGGGATGAGGGTCGATGTTCTGAAACCGGAAAAGTCCACAGGACCCCCCCTTTGGTAAAAAAATTCGTAAAAAATTTTAGGTTCTCGATCAGGACAAAAACTCTTCTGTTTGTTATTTTGGATACATTGATCACGAATTCGGCGTCTGTTCCAAATTTTGCCGTGTTTGAAAAAAAAAAACTAAAAATTTTGCATTTCGCACAGGTCTGCATATATACGAAAAATTAATTTTCTGTGAGAAGGCGACGTCCTAGGGCCAATCTTAGCACGGCATTGGATTTAGTGGCACATTTTCTATAACGGAGAGTAGGAAACCATGAAACAAGACCCAACATTTGGGGATGAGGGTCGATGTTCTGAAACCGGAAAAGTCCACAGGACCCCCCCTTTGGTAAAAAAATTCGTAAAAAATTTTAGGTTCTCGATCAGGACAAAAACTCTTCTGTTTGTTATTTTGGATACATTGATCACGAATTCGGCGTCTGTTCCAAATTTTGCCGTGTTTGAAAAAAAAACCTAAAAATGTTGCATTTCGCACAGGCATATAAGAAAAATTAATTTTCTGTGAGAAGGCGACGTCCTAGGGCCAATCTTAGCACGGCATTGGATTCAGTGGCACATTTTCTATAACGGAGAGTAGGAAACCATGAAATAAGACCCAACATTTGGGGATGAGGGTCGATGTTCTGAAACCGGAAACGTCCACAGGACCCCCCCTTTGGTAAAAAAATTCGTAAAAAATTTTAGGTTCTCGATTAGGACAAAAACTCTTCTGTTTGTTATTTTGGATACATTGATCACGAATTCGGCGTCTGTTCCAAATTTTGCCGTGTTTGAAAAAAAACCCTAAAAATTTTGCATTTCCCACAGGTCTGCATATATACGAAAGATTAATTTTCTGTGAGAAGGCGACGTCCTAGGACCAATCTTAGCACGGCATTGGATTCAGTGGCACATTTTCTATAACGGAGAGTAGGAAATCATGAAATAAGACCCAACATTTGGGGATGAGGGTCGATGTTCTGAAACCGGAAAAGTCCACAGGACTCCCTTTGGTAAAAAAAAGTCGTAAAAAAATTTTAGGTTCTCGATCAGGACAAAAACTCTTCTGTTTGTTATTTTGGATACATTGATCACGAATTCGGCGTCTGTTCCAAATTTTGCCGTGTTTGAAAAAAAAACCTAGAAATGTTGCATTTCGCACAGGCATATAAGAAAAATTAATTTTCTGTGAGAAGGCGACGTCCTAGGGCCAATCTTAGCACGGCATTGGATTCAGTGGCACATTTTCTATAACGGAGAGTAAGAAACCATGAAATAAGACCCAACATTTGGGGATGAGGGTCGATGTTCTGAAACCAGGAAAAGTCCACAGGACCCCCCCTTTGGTAAAAAAATTCGTAAAAAATTTTAAGTTCTCGATCAGGACAAAAACTCTTCTGTTTGTTATTTTGGATACATTGATCACGAATCCGGCGTCTGTTCCAAATTTTGCCGTGTTTGAAAAAAAACCTAAAGATTTCGCATTTCCCACAGGTCTGCATATATACGAAAAATTAATTTTCTGTGAGAAGGCGACGTCCTAGGGCCAATCTTAGCACGGCAATGGATTCAGTGGCACATTTTCTATTACGGAGAGTAGGAAACCATGAAATAAGACCCAACATTTGGGGATGAGGGTCGATGTTCTGAAACCGGAAAAGCCTACAGGACTAGTAAAAAAATTCGTAAAAAATTTTAGGTTCTCGATCAGGACAAAAACTCTTCGGTTTTTTATTTTAGATACATTTATCACGAATTCGGCGTCTGTTCCAAATTTTGCCGTGTTTGAAAAAAAACCTAAAAATTTTGCATTTCCCACAGGTCTGCATATATACGAAAAATTAATTTTCTGTGAGAAGGCGACGTCCTAGGGCCAATCTTAGCACGGCATTGGATTCAGTGGCACATTTTCTATAACGGAGAGTAGGAAACCATGAAATAAGACCCAACATTTGGGGATGAGGGTCGATGTTCTGAAACCGGAAAAGTCCACAGGACCCCCCCTTTGATAAAAAAATTCGTAAAAAATTTTAGGTTCTCGATCAGGACAAAAACTCTTCTGTTTGTTATTTTGGATACATTGATCACGAGTTCGGCGTCTGTTCCAAATTTTGCCGTGTTTGAAAAAAAACCTAAAAATTTTGCATTTCGCACAGGCCTGCATATATACGAAAAATTAATTTTCTGTGAGAAGGCGACGTCCTAGGGCCAATCTTAGCACGGCATTGGATTCAGTGGCACATTTTCTATAACGGAGAGTAGGAAACCATGAAATAAGACCCAACATTTGGGGATGAGGGTCGATGTTCTGAAACCGGAAAAGTCCACAGGACCCCCTTTGGTAAAAAAATTCGTAAAAAATTTTAGGTTCTCGATCAGGACAAAAACTCTTCTGTTTGTTATTTTGGATACATTGATCACGAATTCGGCGTCGGTTCCAAATTTTGCCGTGTTTGAAAAAAAAAACCTAAAAATTTTGCATTTCCCACAGGTCTGCATATATACGAAAAATTAATTTTCTGTGAGAAGGCGACGTCCTAGGGCCAACCTTAGCACGGCATTGGATTCAGTGGCACATTTTCTATAACGTAGAGTAGGAAACCATGAAACAAGACCCAACATTTGGGGATGAGGGTCGATGTTCTGAAACCGGAAAAGTCCACAGGACCTCCCTTTGGTAAAAAAATTCGTAAAAAATTTTAGGTTCTCGATCAGGACAAAAACTCTTCTGTTTGTTATTTTGGATACATTGATCACGAATTCGGCGTCTGTTCAAAATTTTGCCGTGTTTGAAAAAAAAAACCTAAAAATTTTGCATTTCCCACAGGTCTGCATATATACGAAAAATTAATTTTCTGTGAGAAGGCGACGTCCTAGGGCCAATCTTAGCACGGCATTGGATTCAGTGGCACATTTTCTATAACGGAGAGTAGGAAATCATGAAATAAGACCCAACATTTGGGGATGAGGGTCGATGTTCTGAAACCGGAAAAGTCTACAGGACCCCCCCTTTGGTAAAAAAATTCGTAAAAATTTTAGGTTCTCGATCAGGACAAAAACTCTTCGGTTTGTTATTTTGGATACATTGATCACGAATTCGGCGTCTGTTCCAAATTTTGCCGTGTTTGAAAAAACAACCTAAAAATTTTGCATTTCCCACAGGTTTGCATATATTCGAAAAATTAATTTTCTGTGAGAAGGCGACGTCCTAGGGCCAATCTTAGCACGGCATTGGATTTAGTGGCACATTCTCTATAACGGAGAGTAGGAAACCATGAAATAAGACCCAACATTTGGAGATGAGGGTCGATGTTCTGAAACCGGAAAAGTCCACAGGACCTGGTAAAAAAATTCGTAAAAAATTTTAGGTTCTCGATCAGGACAAAAACTCTTCTGTTTGTTATTTTGGATACATTGATCACGAATTCGGCGTCTGTTCCAAATTTTGCCGTGTTTGAAAAAAAAACCTAAAAATTTTGCATTTCGCACAGGTCTGCATATATACGAAAAATTAATTTTCTGTGAGAAGGCGACGTCCTAGGGCCAATCTTAGCACGGCATTGGATTCAGTGGCACATTTTCTATAACGGAGAGTAGGAAACCATGAAATAAGACCCAACATTTGGGGATGAGGGTCGATGTTCTGAAACCGGAAAAGTCCACAGGACCCCCCCCCCCCTTTGGTAAAAAAATTCGTAAAAAGTTTTAGGTTCTCGATCAGGACAAAAACTCTTCTGTTTGTTATTTTGGATACATTGATCACGAATTCGGCGTCTGTTCCAAATTTTGCCGTGTTTGAAAAAAAAAACCTAAAAATTTTGCATTTCGGACAGGTCTGCATATATACGAAAAATTAATTTTCTGTGAGAAGGCGACGTCCTAGGGCCAATCTTAGCACGGCATTGGATTTAGTAGCACATTTTCTATAACGGAGAGTAGGAGACCATGAAATAAGACCCAACATTTGGGGATGAGGGTCGATGTCCTGAAACCGGAAAAGTCTACAGGACTAAAAATTCGTAAAAAATTTTAGGTTCTCGATCAGGACAAAAACTCTTCTGTTTGTTATTTTGGATACATAGATCACGAATTCGGCGTCTGTTCCAAATTTTGCCGTGTTTGAAAAAAAAAACTAAAAATTTTGCATTTCGCACAGGTCTGCATATATACGAAAAATTAATTTTCTGTGAGAAGGCGACGTCCTAGGGCCAATCTTAGCACGGCATTGGATTCAGTGGCACATTTTCTATAACGGAGAGTAGGAGACCATGAAACAAGACCCAACATTTGGGGATGAGGGTCGATGTTCTGAAACCGGAAAAGTCCACAGGACCCCTTTGGTAAAAAAATTCGTATAAAATTTTAGGTTCTCGATCAGGACAAAAACTCTTCTGTTTGTTATTTTGGATACATTGATCACGAATTCGGCGTCTGTCCCAAATTTTGCCGTGTTTGAAAAGAAACCTAAAAATTTTGCATTTCCCACAGGTCTGCATATATACGAAAAATTAATTTTCTGTGAGAAGGCGACGTCCTAGGGCCAATCTTAGCACGGCATTGGATTCAGTGGCACATTTTCTATAACGGAGAGTAGGAAGCCTTGAAATAAGGCCCAACATTTGGGGATGAGGGTCGATGTTCTGAAACCGGAAAAGTCCACAGGACTCCGCCCTTTGGTAAAAAAATTCGTAAAAATTTTAGGTTCTCGATCAGGACAAAAACTCTTCTGTTTGTTATTTTGGATACATTGATCACGAATTCGGCGTCTGTTCCAAATTTTGCCGTGTTTGAAAAAAAAACCTAAAAATTTTGCATTTCCCACAGGTCTGCATATATTCGAAAAATTAATTTTCTGTGAGAAGGCGACGTCCTAGGGCCAATCTTAGCACGGCATTGGATTCAGTGGCACATCTTCTATAACGGAGAGTAGGAAACCATGAAATAAGACCCAACATTTGGGGATGAGGGTCGATGTCCTGAAACCGGAAAAGTCTACAGGACTAAAAATTCGTAAAAAATTTTAGGTTCTCGATCAGGACAAAAACTCTTCTGTTTGTTATTTTGGATACATTGATCACGAATTCGGCGTCTGTTCCAAATTTTGCCGTGTTTGAAAAAAAAACCTAAAAATTTTGCATTTCCCACAGGTCTGCATATATTCGAAAAATTAATTTTCTGTGAGAAGGCGACGTCCTAGGGCCAATCTTAGCACGGCATTGGATTCAGTGGCACATCTTCTATAACGGAGAGTAGGAAACCATGAAATAAGACCCAACATTTGGGGATGAGGGTCGATGTTCTGAAACCGGAAAAGTCCACAGGACCCCCCCTTTGGTAAAAAGATTCGTAAAAATTTTAGGTTCTCGATCAGGACAAAAACTCGTCTGTTTGTTATTTTGGATACATTGATCACGAATTCAGCGTCTGTTCCAAATTTTTCCGTGTTTGAAAAAAAAACCTAAAAATTTTGCATTTCCCACAGGTCTGCATATATTCGAAAAATTAATTTTCTGTGAGAAGGCGACGTCCTAGGGCCAATCTTAGCACGGCATTGGATTCAGTGGCACATCTTCTATAACGGAGAGTAGGAAACCATGAAATAAGACCCAACATTTGGGGATGAGGGTCGATGTTCTGAAACCGGAAAAGTCCACAGGACTTGGTAAAAAAATTCGTAAAAAATTTTAGGTTCTCGATCAGGACAAAAACTCTTCTGTTTGTTATTTTGGATACATTGATCACGAATTCGGCGTCTGTTCCAAATTTTGCCGTGTTTGAAAAAAAAACCTAAAAATGTTGCATTTCGCACAGGCATATAAGAAAAATTAATTTTCTGTGAGAAGGCGACGTCCTAGGGCCAATCTTAGCACGGCATTGGATTCAGTGGCACATTTTCTATAACGGACAGTAAGAAACCATGAAATAAGTCCCAACATTTGGGGATGAGGGTCGATGTTCTGAAACCGGAAAAGTCCACAGGACCCCCCTTTGGTAAAAAAATTCGTAAAAAATTTTATGTTCTCGATCAGGACAAAAACTCTTCTGTTTGTTATCTTGGATACATTGATCACGAATTCGGCGTCTGTTCCAAATTTTGCCGTGTTTGAAAAAAAACCTAAAAATTTCGCATTTCCCACAGGTCTGCATATATACGAAAAATTAATTTTCTGTGAGAAGGCGACGTCCTAGGGCCAATCTTAGCACGGCAATGGATTCAGTGGCACATTTTCTATTACGGAGAGTAGGAAACCATGAAATAAGGCCCAACATTTGGAGATGAGGGTCGATGTTCTGAAACCGGAAAAGCCTACAGGACTAGTAAAAAAATTCGTAAAAAATTTTAGGTTCTCGATCGGGACAAAACTCTTCTGTTTGTTATTTTAGATACACTTATCACGAATTTTGCGTCGGTTCCAAATTTTGCCGTGTTTGAAAAAAAACCTAAAAATTTCGCATTTCCCACAGGTCTGCATATGCAGGGTGAGTCAAGCTCAACGCCTCGGACTCTTGTGACCAAACGATACCATTTTTCGAAAAATCGACTTTGCAGGTGTATGTAGGTCGAGTTGGGCTACGTTCTAAAAATAATGACTTTTATACAGGGTGTCTAATAAAAGCGTGACATATCAAAGTTATGTTTTTTAAATGGAACACCCTGTATATTATTGCATATCTAGATTCCTGGATGCATTTTAGTGTGACTTTATGTATCACACATGGGACTTTAAGTGAACCATTTAGGTGCAAATCACAATTTTGGGTATAGGTAGATGTCAGAAAAAAAATGAATATCGCAGCTACTATAAATCATAGAGGGCTGTGACTGTGCCGTGTTACTAAGCATGAAATGTGTCAGCTTACGTTAGATGGTCGAGTTCGAATTACATTTGTACTTGGAGAAATCGGTAGATCAATTAAGGAAACCTCAATCAAAGGTAACTTGATTTTTTCAAATGGGAATGTATAATTTTCTTTATACGATCAAATGTGTAATTTGATAGGCTTTCTAATGGTATCAGGTTTTGAATATAAATCTATGGTAGTTTTTATTAAATTTCGAGATTTCAATGAAATCAGTGTTTTTAAATTTCCCTACTTATAAACAAACTAGCAGGCCATGAAATATAAACAAAATCGTATTCAGATGGAAGAAAATAACTAACTTAGCAAAAACATCCAGCAGAACTAGAGTAAAAGAACAAGTTTATAAAAATTCCCCACAACAAATCTACTCTAACCAGAAACAACGGTGGTAACTTGCCGAAGTTTAAAGAGAAGCTGGAGTACGACAGAAATGGATAATTTTTACAGCCTACTAGCGACTGCAATGTACTAGAGATTAAAAATTTCCAAAATCACTAAACACTTTGAAATGAAAGCAAAACTTTCAGCGATCGTTGCCGTCAGTCTAATATCTTCAGAATGCAATTTCACATTTAATGGTATAAAACAGTAGTCATTTCCGTCAAAGTCAAAAGTAATGATACCTCTCACTGTCGTCTTTTAAATTTTTCAGTATCTATTAGCAAGATCGCAAAAAATGAATACTGACAAATCATATTTTAATTTTCTGCCAGGTAAATTATGTTTAATAATTTGAGCAGATTTTCAATTTACTCTTCATTTTGGGCGATCTTGCTTATAGGTAAGTATTGAGGAATTTGCAGAACTCCAGTCAGAGGTATCGGTTACTATCTTTTTAAATCAATGAAATGTTAAATTTTATTCTGAAGCTATTAAACTGCCAGCAACATTACGTGGTAGAATTCCTTTTATTTCAAAATTCACAATGGTTTTGTGAATCGTCAATCTTTAGAATATTGTAGTAGCCGGTATGCTGTGAAAAATACCCATTTCTGTCGTACTCCAGCTGCTTTTTGACGTTAGATGTGTTATGTCTGCTATTTCTGGTTAGAATTGATTTGTTCTAAGTCACTTTTATAACTTTGTCCCTTTACTCTAGTTCGTCCGTAACTATCTGCTAAGTTTTGTTCCATCTGAACAGTTTTTGTTTATATTTCATGGCCTGCTAAGTTGCTTACAGGTAGGAAAAGTGAAAAACACCGGTTTTACTGAAAATTTTAAATTAAATCAAAACTACCAGAGATTGATATTTACAACCGCATATCGTTAGAAAGCTTATCAAATTGCACATTCGATCGTATAAAAAAAATATGCATTCCCATTTGAAAAACTCAAGTTACCTTTGATTGAAGTTTCCTTAATTGATCTACCGATTTCTCCAAGTACAAATGTAATTCGAACCCGACCGTCTAACGTAAGCTGACACATTTCATGCTTAGTAAAACGGCAAAGTCACAGCCCTCTAAGATTTATAATAGCTGCGATATTCAATTTTTTTCTGACATCTACCTATACCCAGAATTGTGATTTGCACCTAAACGGTTTGCTTAAAGTCCCATCTGTGATACATAAAGTCACACTAAAATGCACCCCGGAATCTAAATATGTAATAATATACAGGGTATTCCATTTAAAAAAACATAACTTTGATATGTCACACTTTTATTAGGCACCCTGTATACAAGTCATTATTCTTAAAATGTAGTGCAACTCGACCTACATACATTCGCAAAGTCGGTTTTTCGAAAAGTGGTATCGTTTGGTCACAAGAGTCCGAGGCGTTGAGCTTGACTCACCCTGTATACGAAAAATTAATTTTCTGTGAGAAGGCGACGTCCTAGGGCCAATCTTAGCACGGCATTGGATTCAGTGGCACATTTTCTATAACGAAGAGTAGGAAACCATGAAATAAGTCCCAACATTTGGGGATGAGGGTCGATGTTCTGAAACCGGAAAAGTCCGCAGGACCCCCCCTTTGGTAAAAAAATTCGTAAAAAATTTTAGGTTCTCGACCAGGACAAAAACTCTTCTGTTTGTTATTTTGGATATGCTGATCACGAATTCGGCGTCTGTTCCAAATTTTGCCGTGTTTGAAAAAAAAACCTAAAAATTTTGCATTTCCCACAGGTCTGCATATATTCGAAAAATTAATTTTCTGTGAGAAGGCGACGTCCTAGGGCCAATCTTAGCACGGCATTGGATTCAGTGGCACATTTTCTATAACGAAGAGTAGGAAACCATGAAATAAGACCCAAAATTTGGAGATGAGGGTCGATGTTCTGAAACCGGAAAAGTCTACAGGACTAAAAATTCGTAAAAAATTTTAGGTTCTCGATCAGGACAAAAACTCTTCTGTTTGTTATTTTGGATACATTGATCACGAATTCGGCGTCTGTTCCAAATTTTGCCGTGTTTGAAAAAAAAAACCTAAAAATTTTGCATTTCCCACAGGTCTGCATATATACGAAAAATTAATTTTCTGTGAGAAGGCGACGTCCTAGGGCCAATCTTAGCACGCCATTGGATTCAGTGGCACATCTTCTATTACGGAGAGTAGGAAACCATGAAATAAGACCCAACATTTGGAGATGAGGGTCGATGTTCTGAAACCGGAAAAGTCCACAGGACCTGGTAAAAAAATTCGTGAAAATTTTAGGTTCTCGATCAGGACAAAAAGTCTTCTGTTTGTTATTTTGGATACGTTGATCACGAATTCGGCGTCTGTTCCAAATTTTGCCGTGTTTGAAAAAAAAACCTAAAAATTTTGCATTTCCCACAGGTCTGCATATATTCGAAAAATTAATTTTCTGTGAGAAGGCGACGTCCTAGGGCCAATCTTAGCACGGCATTGGATTCAGTGGCACATTTTCTATAACGGAGAGTAGGAAACCATGAAATTAGACCCAACATTTGGAGATGAGGGTCGATGTTCTGAAACCGGAAAAGTCTACAGGACTAAAAATTCGTAAAAAATTTTAGGTTCTCGATCAGGACAAAAACTCTTCTGATTGTTATTTTAGATACATTGATCACGAATTCGGCGTCGGTTCCAAATTTTGCCGTGTTTGAAAAAAAAACCTAAAAATTTTGCATTTCCCACAGGTCTGCATATATACGAAAAATTAATTTTCTGTGAGAAGGCGACGTCCTAGGGCCAATCTTAACACGGCATTGGATTCAGTGGCACATTTTCTATAACGGAGAGTAGGAAACCATGAAATAAGACCCAACATTTGGGGATGAGGGTCGATGTTCTGAAACCGGAAAAGTCTACAGGACTGGTAAAAAAATTCGTGAAAATTTTAGGTTCTCGATCAGGACAAAAAGTCTTCTGTTTGTTATTTTGGACACATTGACCACGAATTCGGCGTCTGTTCCAAATTTTGCCATGTTTGGAAAAAAAACCTAAAAATTTTGCATTTCCCACAGGTCTGCATATATACGAAAAATTAATTTTCTGTGAGAAGGCGACGTCCTAGGGCCAATCCTAGCACGGCATTGGATTCAGTGGCACATTTTCTATAACGGAGAGTAGGAAACCATGAAATGAGACCCAACATTTGGGGATGAGGGTCGATGTTCTGAAACCGGAAAAGTCCACAGCTCCTTTGGTAAAAAAATTCGTAAAAAATTTTAGGTTCTCGATCCGGACAAAAACTCTTCTGTTTGTTATTTTGGATACATTGATCACGAATTCGGCGTCGGTTCCAAATTTTGCCGTGTTTGAAAAAATAACCCAAAAAATTTTGCATTTCCCACAGGTCTGCATATATACGAAAAATTAATTTTCTGTGAGAAGGCGACGTCCTTGGGCCAATCTTAGCACGGCATTGGATTCAGTGGCACATTTTCTATTACGGAGAGTAGGAAACCATGAAATAAGACCCAACATTTGGGGATGAGGGTCGACGTTCTGAAACCGGAAAAGTCCACAGGACCTTGGTAAAAAAATTCGTAAAAAATTTTAGGTTCTCGATGAGGACAAAAACTCTTCTGTTTGTTATTTTGGATACATTGATCACGAATTCGGCGTCTGTTCCAAATTTTGCCGTGTTTGAAAAAAAAACCTAAAAATTTTGCATTTCCCACAGGTCTGCATATATACGAAAAATTAATTTTCTGTGAGAAGGCGACGTCCTAGGGCCAATCTTAGCACGGCATTGGATTCAGTGGCACATTTTCTATAACGGAGAGTAGGAAACCATGAAATAAGACCCAACATTTGGGGATGAGGGTCGATGTTCTGAAACCGGAAAAGTCTATAGGACCACCCCCTTTGGTAAAAAAATTCGTAAAAAATTTTAGGTTCTCGATCAGGACAAAAACTCTTCTGTTTGTTATTTTGGATACATTGATCACGAATTCGGCGTCTGTTCCAAATTTTGCCGTGTTTGAAAAAAAAACCTGAAAAGTTTGCATTTCGCAGTGGCATATATACGACAAATTAATTTTCTGTGAGAAGGCGACGTCCTAGGGCCAATCTTAGCACGGCATTGGATTCAGTGGCACATCTTCTATTACGGAGAGTAGGAAACCATGAAATAAGATCCAACATTTGGGGATGAGGGTCGATGTTCTGAAACCGGAAAAGTCTATAGGACCACCCCCTTTGGTAAAAAAATTCGTAAAAAATTTTAGGTTCTCGATCAGGACAAAAACTCTTCTGTTTGTTATTTTATATACATTGATCACGAATTCAGCGTCTGTTCCAAATTTTGCCGTGTTTGAAAAAAAACCTAAAAATTTTGCATTTCGCAGTGGCATATATACGACAAATTAATTTTCTGTGAGAAGGCGACGTCCGAGGGCCAATCTTAGCACGGCATTGGATTCAGTGGCACATCTTCTATTACGGAGAGTAGGAAACCATGAAATAAGATCCAACATTTGGGGATGAGGGTCGATGTTCTGAAACCGGAAAAGTCTATAGGACCACCACCCCCTTTGGTAAAAAAATTCGTAAAAAATTTTAGGTTCTCGATCAGGACAAAAACTCTTCTGTTTGTTATTTTATATACATTGATCACGAATTCAGCGTCTGTTCCAAATTTTGCCGTGTTTGAAAAAAAACCTAAAAATTTTGCATTTCGCACAGGTCTGCATATGTACGAAAAATTAATTTTCTGTAGAAGGTGACGTCCTAGGGCCAATCTTAGCACGGCATTGGATTCAGTGGCACATTTTCTATAACGGAGAGTAGGAAACCATGAAATAAGACCCAACATTTGGGGATGAGGGTCGATATTCTGAAACCGGAAAAGTCCACAGGACCCCCCCTTTGGTAAAAAAATTCGTAAAAAATTTTAGGTTCTCGATCAGGACCAAAACTCTTCTGTTTGTTATTTTGGATACATTGATCACGAATTCGGCGTCGGTTCCAAATTTTGCCGTGTTTGAAAAAATAACCCTAAAAATTTTGCATTTCCCACAGGTCTGCATATATACGAAAAATTAATTTTCTGTGAGAAGGCGACGTCCTTGGGCCAATCTTAGCACGGCATTGGATTCAGTGGCACATTTTCTATTACGGAGAGTAGGAAACCATGAAATAAGACCCAACATTTGGGGATGAGGGTCGACGCTCTGAAACCGGAAAAGTCCACAGGACCTTGGTAAAAAAATTCGTAAAAAATTTTAGGTTCTCGATCAGGACAAAAACTCTTCTGTTTGTTATTTTGGATACATTGATCACGAATTCGGCGTCTGTTCCAAATTTTGCCGTGTTTGAAAAAAAAAACCTAAAAATTTTGCATTTCCCACAGGTCTGCATATATACGAAAAATTAATTTTCTGTGAGAAGGCGACGTCCTAGGGCCAATCTTAGCACGGCATTGGATTCAGTGGCACATTTTCTATAACGGGGAGTAGGAAACCATGAAATAAGACCCAACATTTGGGGATGAGGGTCGATGCTCTGAAACCGGAAAAGTCCACAGGACTCTGGTAAAAAAATTCGTAAAAAATTTTAGGTTCTCGATCAGGACAAAAACTCTTCTGTTTATTATTTTGGATACATTGGATCACGAATTCGGCGTCTGTTCCAAATTTTGCCGTGTTTGAAAAAAAATCCAAAAAATTTTGCATTTCCCACAGGTCTGCATATATACGAAAAATTAATTTTCTGTGAGAAGGCGACGTCCTAGGGCCAATCTTAGCACGGCATTGGATTCAGTGGCACATTTTCTATAACGGAGAGTACGAAACCATGAAATAAGACCCAACATTTGGGGATGAGGGTCGATGTTCTGAAACCGGAAAAGTCCACAAGACTGGTAAAAAAATTCGTAAAAAATTTTAGGTCCTCGATCAGGACAAAAACTCTCCTGTTTGTTATTTTGGATACATTGATCACGAATTCGGCGTCTGTTCCAAATTTTGCCGTGTTTGAAAAAAAAACCTAAAAATTTTGCATTTCGCACATGTCTGCATATATACGAAAAATTAATTTTCTGTGAGAAGGCGACGTCCTAGGGCCAATCTTAGCACGGCATTGGATTCAGTGGCACATTTTCTATAACGGAGAGTAGGAAACCATGAAATAAGACCCAACATTTGGGGATGAGGGTCGATGTTCTGAAACCGGAAAAGTCCACAGGACCCCCCCTTTGGTAAAAAAATTCGTTAAAAATTTTAGGTTCTCGATCAGGACAAACACTCTTCTGTTTGTTATTTTGGATACATTGATCACGAATTCGGCGTCTGTTCCAAATTTTGCCGTGTTTGAAAAAAAATCAAAAAATTTTGCATTTCCCAGAAGTCTGCATATATACGAAAAATTAATTTTCTGTGAGAAGGCGACGTCCTAGGGCCAATCTTAGCACGGCATTGGATTCAGTGGCACATTTTCTATAACGGAGAGTAGGAAACCATGAAATAAGACCCAACATTTGGGGATGAGGGTCGATGTTCTGAAACCGGAAAAGTCCACAGGACTGGTAAAAAAATTCGTAAAAAATTTTAGGTTCTCGATCAGGACAAAAACTCTTCGGTTTGCTATTTTGGATACATTGATCGCGAATTCGGCGTCTGTTCCAAATTTTGCCGTGTTTGAAAAAAAAACCTAAAAATTTTGCATTTCGCACAGGTCTGCATATATACGAAAAATTAATTTTCTGTGAGAAGGTGACGTCCTAGGGCCAATCTTAGCACGGCATTGGATTCAGTGGCACATTGTCTATAACGGAGGGCAGGTAACCATGAAATAAGACCCAACATTTGGGGATGAGGGTCGGTGTTCTGAAACCAGAAAAGTCCACAGGACCCCCCCTTTGGTAAAAAAATTCGTAAAAAAAATTAGGTTCTCGATCAGGACAAAAACTCTTCTGTTTGTTATTTTGGATACATTGATCACGAATTCGGCGTCTGTTCCAAATTTTGCCGTGTTTGAAAAAAAACCTAAAAATTTTGCATTTCGCACAGGTCTGCATATATACGAAAAATTAATTTTCTGTGAGAAGGCGACGTCCTAGGGCCAATCTTAGCACGGCATTGGATTCAGTGGCACATTTTCTATAACGGAAAGTAGGAAACCATGACATAAGACCCAACGTTTGGGGATGAGGGTCGATGTTCTGAAACCGGAAAAGTCCACAGGACCTCTCCCTTGGTAAAAAAATTCGTAAAAAATTTTAGGTTCTTGATCAGGACAAAAACTCTTCTGTTTGTTATTTTGGATACATTAATCACGAATTCGGCGTCTGTTCCAAATTTTGCCGTGTTTGAAAAAAAACTTAAAAATTTTGCATTTCGCACAGGTCTGCATATATACGAAAAATTAATTTTCTGCGAGAAGGCGACGTCCTAGGGCCAATTTTAGCACGGCATTGGATTCAGTGGCACATTTTCTATAACGGAGAGTAGGAAACCATGAAATAAGACCCAACATTTGGGGATGAGGGTCGATGTTCTGAAAACGGAAAAGTCCACAGGACTGGTAAAAAAATTCGTAAAAAATTTTAGGTTCTCGATCAGGACAAAAACTCTTCTGTTTCTTATTTTGGATACATTGATCACGAATTCGGCGTCTGTTCCAAATTTTGCCGTGTTTGAAAAAAACCTAAAAATTTTGCATTTCGCACAGGTCTGCATATATACGAAAAATTAATTTTCTGTGAGAAGGCGACGTCCTAGGGCGAATCTTAGCACGGCATTGGATTTAGTGGCACATTTTCTATAACGGAG
Source organism: Callosobruchus maculatus (assembly GCA_951848785.1). Classification (NCBI taxonomy): domain Eukaryota; kingdom Metazoa; phylum Arthropoda; class Insecta; order Coleoptera; family Chrysomelidae; genus Callosobruchus; species Callosobruchus maculatus. Next base: position 4,155,277 of record CATOUR010000045.1, read on the forward strand.
AGTAAGAAACCATGAAATGAGACCCAACATTTGGGGATGAGGGTCGATGTTCTGAAACCGGAAAAGTCCACAGGTCCTTTGGTAAAAAAATTCGTAAAAAATTTTAGGTTCTCGATCAGGACAAAAACTCTTCTGTTTGTTATTTTGGATACATTGATCACGAATTCGGCGTCTGTTCCAAATTTTGCCGTGTTTGAAAAAAAACCTAAAAATTTTGCATTTCGCACAGGTCTGCATATATACGTGAAATTAATTTTCTGTGAGAAGGCGACGTCCTAGGGCCAATCTTAGCACGGCATTGGATTCAGTGGCACATTTTCTATAACGGAGGGTAGGAAACCATGAAATAAGACCCAACATTTGGGGATGAGGGTCGATGTTCTGAAACCGGAAAAGTCCACAGGACTGGTAAAAAAATTCGTAAAAAGTTTTAGGTTCTCGATCAGGACAAAAACTCTTCTGTTTGTTATTTTGGATACATTGATCACGAATTCGGCGTCTGTTCCAAATTTTGCCGTGTTTGAAAAAAAAACTTAAAAATTTTGCATTTCCCACAGGTCTGCATATATACGAAAAATTAATTTTCTGTGAGAAGGCGACGTCCTTGGGCCAATCTTAGCACGGCATTGGATTCAGTGGCACATTTTCTATTACGGAGTGTAGGAAACCATGAAATAAGACCCAACATTTGGGGATGAGGGTCGACGTTCTGAAACCGGAAAAGTCCACAGGACCTTTGGTAAAAAATTCGTAAAAAATTTTAGGTTCTCGATCAGGACAAAAACTCTTCTGTTTGTTATTTTGGATACATTGATCACAAATTCGGCGTCTGTTCCAAATTTTGCCGTGTTTGAAAAAAAAGACCTAAAAATTTTGCATTTCGCACAGGTCTGCATATATACGAAAAATTAATTTTCTGTGAGAAGGCGACGTCCTAGGGCCAATCTTAGCACGGCATTGGATTCAGTGGCACATTTTCTATAACGGAGAGTAGGAAACCATGAAATAAGACCCAACGTTTGGGGATGAGGGTCGATGTTCTGAAACTGGAAAAGTCCACAGGACCCCCCCTTTGGTAAAAAAAATCGTAAAAAATTTTAGGTTCTCGATCAGGACAAAAACTCTTCCGTTTGTTATTTTGGATACATTGGATCACGAATTCGGCGTCGGTTCCAAATTTTGCCGTGTTTGAAAAAAAAACCTAAAAATTTTGCATTTCCCACAGGTCTGCATATATACGAAAAATTAATTTTCTGTGAGAAGGCGACGTCCTAGGGCCAATCTTAGCACGGCATTGGATTCAGTGGCACATTTTCTATAACGGAGAGTAGGAAGCCATGAAATAAGACCCAACATTTGGGGATGAGGGTCGATGTTCTGAACCGGAAAAGTCCACAGGACCCCCCTTTGGTAACAAAATTCGTAAAAAATTTTAGGTTCTCGATCAGGACAAAAACTCTTCTGTTTGTTATTTTGGATACATTGATCGCGAATTCGGCGTCTGTTCCAAATTTTGCCGTGTTTGAAAAAAAAAACAAAAAATTTTGCATTTCCCACAGGTCTGCATATATACGAAAAATTAATTTTCTGTGAGAAGGTGACGTCCTAGGGCCAATCTTAGCACGGCATTGGATTCAGTGGCACATCTTCTATTACGGAGAGTAGGAAACCATGAAATAAGACCCAACATTTGGGGATGAGGGTCGATGTTCTGAATCCGGAAAAGTCCACAGGACCCCCCCTCTGGTAAAAAAAATCGTAAAAAATTTTAGGTTCTCGATCAGGACAAAAACTCTTCCGTTTGTTATTTTGGATACATTGGATCACGAATTCGGCGTCGGTTCCAAATTTTGCCGTGTTTGAAAAAAAGAAACCTAAAAATTTTGCATTTCCCACAGGTCTGCATATATACGAAAAATTAATTTTCTGTGAGAAGGCGACGTCCTAGGGCCAATCTCAGCACGGCATTGGATTCAGTGGCACATTTTCTATAACGGAGAGTAGAAAGCCATGAAATAAGACCCAACATTTGGGGATGAGGGTCGATGTTCTGAACCGGAAAAGTCCACAGGACCCCCCTTTGGTAACAAAATTCGTAAAAAATTTTAGGTTCTCGATCAGGACAAAAACTCTTCTGTTTGTTATTTTGGATACATTGATCACGAATTCGGCGTCTGTTCCAAATTTTGCCGTGTTTGAAAAAAAAACCCTAAAAATTTTGCATTTCCCACAGGTCTGCATATATACGAAAAATTAATTTTCTGTGAGAAGGCGACGTCCTAGCGCCAATCTTAGCACGGCATTGGATTCAGTGGCACATTTTCTATAACAGAGAGTAGGTAACCATGAAATAAGACCCAACATTTGGGGATGAGGGTCGGTGTTCTGAAACCAGAAAAGTCCACAGGACCCCCCCTTTGATAAAAAAATTCGTAAAAAATTTTAGGTTCTCGATCAGGACAAACACTTTGTTGCGGACACGTGATGTGCCTGGCGGTGGCGTAGCCCTTTTGGGGCGGCCTTTGAAAATTATTGGATGATGGCGCGAGGCACTAAAAAATGGTTAGTTACCTTGGCTATCTGGTGACGTTGGTTGGGTGCGCTGCTTCTTCTGACCCTGCAAGGTCCTGCTGATGGTCACAAGGGTAGCGGAGGCGCGGCGAATATAAAGGCGTATATCGATATCTAATGGCGGAACAAACTGCGTTAGCGCGACTTGTAGCGAGTCGATAGATCTTGCGATAGTTCTAGCACGGTTCTAGCGAGAGTTCTAGCGATAGTGGTTCTTCTTGCAGGCTGCCACTTAGCGCATGTCCCTGTTCGGACAACCAAAGGCGTCACCACCTCTTAGTGCCAAGGGGGTTTAAGCGATATAGTTCAAAATTGACAAAAACAATTATAAAGCGAAAAAAGGTCACCCGGGTCGCAACATCCCGGCCAGCCAAATGCACGACAAAGGAGTGCATTTCTTAGCACTAATTTGAGGTGAAGAGAAAATAAAAAAAAATTACAATAATGCGAATTATGAAAGTGTACTAATACATAATTAAAGTGAAACGCCACAAACACAAAAAAGGAAGCTGTCAAGCTTCAGTTAAGCGGAAGCGGGCAAAGCTGCACAAGTGGACGATGAAGCACGCCATTTGTGGTTTTCACCTGAGCGCTGCGAGCAACTCCGTCCGGGCCAAGATTTAGTGCGACAATCTTAGCAAGAGGCCATTTTGTAGGCGGATAATTTTCATTTTTTATTAGTACAAGAGTCCCAATTTGCGGATTGTCAGATTTTTCTAGCCATTTTGAGCGTTGTTGTAGCGTGTGCAAATATTCAACCGTATAGCGACGCCAAAAATCTTGGTGAAGTCGCTGCAACAGCTGCCAGCGCGTTAGACGATTTAGAGGCATTGCAGTTAAATCGGGCGTAGGTAAAGCGGTTAAAGGTTCCGTAGTCAAAAAGTGACCAGGGGTAAGCGCGTGGATATCATCAACATCCGACGATACTGGCGTTAGTTAGCTCCCACAAAGTTGGTGCCACAATCACTATAGAGAGCGGAGCAACGACCACGTCGTGCAATAAATCGTTGCAAGGCGGATAGAAATATATCAGCCGAAAGATCACTTGCGAGTTCTAAATGGACAGCTTTGGTCGCTAGACAAATAAATAAACAAATATATGCTTCATGCGTTTTAGCGCCACGATGCCGCCCAAGCGTAATGGTGAAAGGGCCTCCAAAATCGACTCCGGTGTGAGCAAAGGCTTTCACTTGCGATACACGACAGGATGGAAGGTCGGCCATGAAGGGTTCAAAAGGCTTTGGATTAGTTTTCCAACAATTAAGGCATTTACTAATGACAGAATTTATAGCGCGGCGGGCAGATAAAATCCAAAAACGTTGCGTAATTAGAAAATGCAAGTTACGCAAACCCACATGTAAATACCTTTTGTGATAAAAATCGATCAAAAGCGCGGTAAGACGAGCCTTTTGGGGCAACAAGATAGGGTGTTTTGCGTCATATGATAACGATGAATGGTTTAAGCGGCCTCCTACCCTTAAGATTCCATGAGAGTCGACGAAAGCGTTCAGTTTGCGAAGCGGCTTAGAAAATTTATTATGCGCTATTTCGTCAGAAAAGTATAAATTTTGAGTGCGTTTGACCAAAGCGTAGAGCGAATCATTTAATTCAGTTAACGTCAAAGATCCAGTGCGTTTTTGCGACGGTTTAGTGGTATTGAAAATAAACCGTAAAATATAAGCGAGTATTCTTTGGCAGTTTTCGAACGACGAATTACTGTCCAAGAGCGTATCTAAAAAGTTGTTGTCATGGCGGGATGTAAAAAATGCGACCTTTCTCTCTTCTACCAGCAAGTCTGGATGGAGAATTTGCGATTCAATATTATCTTTGGCGTTTGTAACAACGAAGGCGGGTAAAAAATCAGGACCTTGGAACCAGTTTGCGTAATTTATAAAATCTAGAGGTAAAGATCCACGGGATGCAATATCTGCGGGGTTATTTTGCGATTCAATATAATACCAACACGACGGTGATATATTTTCAGCTATGTATGAAACGCGATTTGCAATAAACGGTTTCCAGCGATCAGGCGAGGAATGTATCCAACTTAGAACAATTTGCGAGTCTGACCAACAACAAATATTTTCAAATTTCATCAGACCTTTATAAGTGCGTAATATAAAAGCGATTAATTTTGCGCTTAATACAGCGGCTAATAATTCAAGGCGAGGAATTGTCAATTTTTTAATTGGCGCTACTTTAGTTTTGGCGCAGAGGAATTTGGTTGCGATATGAACGTCATTTGACAAAATTCGGATATAGGCAACAGCGGCGTATGCCTTTTCAGAGGCGTCACAAAATAAATGTAGTTCGTGCGTATAACCTTCATTTGCGATCACAGACTGGCGAGGCACTTCTAGTTTTGACAAATGCGAAAGTTGCGTTTTATACTGTCCCCACAATCGAGTAATTTCGACAGGCGGAGTATCATCCCAATTTAGACTACTCATCCACAACTTCTGTATAAGAATTTTCATGAAAATAGTGAGCGGAGATAAAAAACCTAAAGGGTCATAAATGCGTGCGAGCTCTGAGAGCATATTGCGTTTAGTTCAGGGCCTCTCAAGGAAAGAAACGCAAAAACTAAAAGCGTCAGTACTTTGATTCCATTGTAAGCCCAATACTTTCAAACTCGAATTTACAGTATCGGCATCAAATGTGCGTGCACTCTTGGCTAATATATCTGGGGGAAAATCAGAAAGTAGATTAGGGTCATTGCTCGACCATTTCCGTAGTGAAAATCCCCCTTTTTGAAAAAGCGAAATTAATTCATTGCGGAGTTTCAAGGCGGTAGTTTTGCATGAAGTGCCTGTACAAATGTCATCAACATATGTATGTTGAAGCATTGCGTTTGAAGCTAAAGGGTAAGGTTCACCTTCATCATTGACAAGCTGCTTCAAGGTGCGTAAGGCGAGATAAGGAGAAGGTCTCAGTCCATAAACCACAGTTAAAAGGCGATAATGATTCAAAGGTTGGTCGGGAGCGAACCTCCAAATTATGCGTTGATAATCACAATGCGACTTTTCAACTAAGATATTGCGGTACATCATTTTAACATCGGCACATAAGACATATTTATGTAAGCGGAATTGAAGCAATATCGTTGCAATGTCCTTCTGCAACTTGGGTCCAGTAGCTAGCGTGTCATTAAGAGACTGTCCATTCGGGACCGCGGCACTTCCGTTAAAAACAACGCGAAGTTTGGTAGTTGAACTTTCTGGGCGTAGCACATGATGATGAGGAATATAGTAACAGTTGGGGCGAAATTCAGAATTTTCTATCAGTTCCATATGGCCTAACTCAATGTATTCGCGCATAAAATCGGAATATTGAGCATAAATATTGGGCTGTCGTAACAAACGACGCTCAAGAGACAAAAATCTGCTTTCTGCAAGGTCTCGAATGGTTTGGTCAAACACCGGCAAAACATCACGGAATGGCAGTGCGACAACATATTTTCCTTCATCGGTGCGTTTATGCGTTTCAAAAAAATGATTTTCACAAAACTTGTCTTCAACTGAAGAGCAAGCATATTCTGGTACACCTTCGACCTCCCATAACTTTTTTATAGTTGCATCCAAGTCACTAGTATGACAGAAAAAAGACTGAACATTGAATGAGCGATGATTATTTATTTTTCCAATGAGAATAAAACCAAAAATGGTATTCAAAGCGGAAGAAAAATTGTCATTGCCAGGTATGTGTCCAGGCAAAAGAATTTTGGGAAAAACATCAGCACCTAACAAAATATCAATTTGGTTGGGGTTCCCAAAACCCGGGTCGGCAAGTTTTAAATTACATAAATTATTACAATTGATATCTATTGAGATGCGTTCTGGCGGGAGATTATCGCAAATTTTATTTAAAATAATCGCGTCAACGGTTAAGAGGGGTGATTGCTTTCCTGTAGGACAAAATGAAAGAGTAACACTACCTTGGGTAGTTTCCAAAGCGTTAGTACAACCAAGTCCCTTAATTTCAATATTGGCGGGGTATTTTCTTATACCCAGTTTGGAAACTGCGCGTTGCGTAATGAATGACGTCATACTTCCGCTGTCAACTAGACATCGAAGCGGCTGGTAGCAACCTTTATTGTCTACCACGTCAACAATGGCTGTTGATAAGAGAACTGTAGCGTGCGTTGAAACTAGACTTGACGCGGATAAAATTTGTTGAGAGGGAGATGAGTTAACATTGGCTGTTACATCATTCTGAGTAATGCTACTTGACGCGGCGCTAGCGAGAGTATTATGACTGGTTCCAGGAGTACTACCTAGATGTAGTAAGGTATGGTGAAAGCGATTGCATGTTAAGCACTTCTTGGACGATTTGCACTGTTGTGATTTATGAATAGTACTTAGGCAATTCAAACAAAGATTTCTGGATTTAGCGAAATTATAGCGTTCGTGAGGGGTTTTACCCAAAAAGGCGGGACATTTATATATCGAATGAGCATCGTTACATAAAACACATTTCGAAATGTTATTAGACCTACTCACACAAAACGATGAGGTGCGATTCGGTTGGAATTGCGCGCGTGGACTATACGGTCTCCTTAAATTTTGTGCATGTGAAACACCCAATGTATCAAATGCGGTGCAACATTTACTTAAGAAGTCGATAACCTCATCAAAAGTAGGGATTTCAATGGTACCGTGCTGCAGCTCAAACTTGGTAACCAAATCATTATCAAGTTTCTTTAGTATCATATTAACAAGAATAAAATCCCAATGTTCGGTAGGAAAAGATAACGTTTTTAAGGCGGCAACGTTTTCGCTAAACGTGTCAATTAAATTTCTAAGCGAATGCGAATTTTTGGAATCAGCTGGCTTGGCGGTTTCTATTGCGTTCCAGTGCGCGTTTGCCCTTAATCGCTTATTTGAATAACGTTTCATAAATGTATCATACGCAAGACTATAATTATCAGCTGTCATAGGCAAGTTGCGAATGAGATTCAAGGGTGGGCCTTCCAGCGAAGCCAATAAATAGTTATACTTTTCAATATCTGTTAAAGATCGGTTGTTATGGACAAGCGAGTTAAATAAGTCGGAAAATGTCTGAAACAATTTATAATCCCCTTTAAACTTGGGAATTTCAATTTTCGGGAGCCTAGCGTGCGAATATTCCGGGATATTGGGCGTTGCGGGAACTGCAGCTGGTGTGGGAGCGACACTAGATGGGGAATTGTCAAATATTTGAATATGCAAGGCTTTTGTGTCATAGTAAGCGGCGAGAAAACGATCGCGAATATCATCTTCTGATTCTAAGTCAGATTGTTCATCTTTTGCCAAAATAGACAAAACAATTAAATGCTGTTTATTAAACTCTTCGAAAATGTTTCGAATCTGCGAGTATCTAGCGGAAAATAGCGACTTTTGCGTGCTGTCCGAGAGACAACGTTGTGCGATAGTGTATAAACTGCGTATGTCATTTACACACTGCTTTCGCGTAGCCCTTGCTAAGCGAAGTTTATCCATAGCGCAGGGATTAATGTACAAGCGTAGCGGATTATACGAATATAGAGTAACTAAATACAAAATGCGATTTGACGCGCGCGGAATTAAGGGAAGCTACTCGACAGGCGTCTTAATTGCGGCGTCGACGCGCTAGCAGCGTCGGATACGACGTGCACCAGGAAATAGCGAAGAAAAATGAAATTGTAGCGCGCGCACACCACGCTCAAGAACTCGCTTTGCCGTGTGAGAAAACCACAAACGGGACAAAAATAAATATGGCGATTTGGATTCACAAATTATTAGCGAAATAAACAAAATTAAATTATAGTACGATTATGAGTCAGAGGGTCAGGAAGACTGAGTAGAATGATCAAAATTGACTCAAAAATCACTATATTTGGCGGGCGATTGACAAAAATTAAAAATAGAGCGATCCAAAACTTTCAAGGACAAAAAATTTGGAAAAACAATTTGGAACAAATTGTACAAAAGGGCTAAATCCGGCTCGAAGGACCAAGATGTTGCGGACACGTGATGTGCCTGGCGGTGGCGTAGCCCTTTTGGGGCGGCCTTTGAAAATTATTGGATGATGGCGCGAGGCACTAAAAAATGGTTAGTTACCTTGGCTATCTGGTGACGTTGGTTGGGTGCGCTGCTTCTTCTGACCCTGCAAGGTCCTGCTGATGGTCACAAGGGTAGCGGAGGCGCGGCGAATATAAAGGCGTATATCGATATCTAATGGCGGAACAAACTGCGTTAGCGCGACTTGTAGCGAGTCGATAGATCTTGCGATAGTTCTAGCACGGTTCTAGCGAGAGTTCTAGCGATAGTGGCGATAGTGGTTCTTCTTGGAGGCTGCCACTTAGCGCATGTCCCTGTTCGGACAACCAAAGGCGTCACCACCTCTTAGTGCCAAGGGGGTTTAAGCGACATAGTTCAAAATTGACAAAAACAATTATAAAGCGAAAAAAGGTCACCCGGGTCGCAACACACTTTTCTGTTTGTTATTTTGGATACATTAATCACGAATTCGGCGTCTGTTCCAAATTTTGCCGTGTTTGAAAAAAAACATAAAAATTTTGCATTTCGCACAGGTCTGCATATATACGAAAAATTAATTTTCTGCGAGAAGGCGACGTCCTAGGGCCAATTTTAGCACGGCATTGGATTCAGTGGCACATTTTCTATAACGCAGAGTAGGGAACCATGAAATAAGACCCAACATTTGGGGATGAGGGTCGATGTTCTGAAACCGGAAAAGTCCACAGGATGGATTGGTAAAAAAATTCGTAAAAAATTTTAGGTTCTCGATCAGGACAAAAACTCTTCTGTTTGTTATTTTGGATACATTGATCGCGAATTCGGCGTCTGTTCCAAATTTTGCCGTGTTTGAAAAAAAAACCAAGAAATTTTGCATTTCCCACAGGTCTGCATATATACGAAAAATTAATATTCTGTGAGAAGGCGACGTCCTAGGGCCTATCTTTGCACGGCATTGGATTCAGTGGCACATCTTCTATTACGGAGAGTAGGAAACCATGAAATAAGACCCAACATTTGGGGATGAGGGTCGATGTTCTGAAACCGGAAAAGTCTGGTAAAAAAATTCGTAAAAAATTTTAGGTTCTCGATCAGGACAAAAACTCTTCTGTTTGTTATTTTGGATACATTGATCACGAATTCGGCGTCTGTTCCAAATTTTGCCGTGTTTGAAAAAAAACATAAAAATTTTGCATTTCGCACAGGTCTGCATATATACGAAAAATTAATTTTCTGTGAGAAGGCGACGTCCTAGGGCCAATCTTAGCACGGCATTGGATTCAGTGGCACATTTTCTATAACGGAGAGTAGGAAACCATGAAATAAGACCCAACGTTTGGGGATGAGGGTCGATGTTCTGAAACCGGAAAAGTCCGCAGGACCTCTCCCTTGGTAAAAAAATTCGTAAAAAATTTATGTTCTTGATCAGGACAAAAACTCTTCTGTTTGTTATTTTGGATACATTAATCACGAATTCGGCGTCTGTTCCAAATTTTGCCGTGTTTGAAAAAAAACATAAAAATTTTGCATTTCGCACAGGTCTGCATATATACGAAAAATTAATTTTCTGCGAGAAGGCGACGTCCTAGGGCCAATTTTAGCACGGCATTGGATTCAGTGGCACATTTTCTATAACGCAGAGTAGGGAACCATGAAATAAGACCCAACATTTGGGGATGAGGGTCGATGTTCTGAAACCGGAAAAGTCCACAGGATGGATTGGTAAAAAAATTCGTAAAAAATTTTAGGTTCTCGATCAGGACAAAAACTCTTCTGTTTGTTATTTTGGATACATTGATCGCGGATTCGGCGTCTGTTCCAAATTTTGCCGTGTTTGAAAAAAAAACCAAAAAATTTTGCATTTCCCACAGGTCTGCATATATACGAAAAATTAATATTCTGTGAGAAGGCGACGTCCTAGGGCCTATCTTTGCACGGCATTGGATTCAGTGGCACATCTTCTATTACGGAGAGTAGGAAACCATGAAATAAGACCCAACATTTGGGGATGAGGGTCGATGTTCTGAAACCGGAAAAGTCTGGTAAAAAAATTCGTAAAAAATTTTAGGTTCTCGATCAGGACAAAAACTCTTCTGTTTGTTATTTTGGATACATTGATCACGAATTCGGCGTCTGTTCCAAATTTTGCCGTGTTTGAAAAAAAAACCTGAAAATTTTGCATTTCGCACAGGTCTGCATATCTACGAAAAATTAATTTTCTGTGAGAAGGCGACGTCCTAGGGCGAATCTTAGCACGGCATTGGATTCAGTGGCACATTTTCTATAACCATGAAATAAGACCCAACATTTGGGGATGAGGGTCGATGTTCTGAAACCGGAAAAGTCCACAGGACTCTGGTAAAAAAATTCGTAAAAAATTTTAGGTTCTCGATCAGGACAAAAACTCTTCTGTTTGTTATTTTGGATACATTGGATCACGAATTCGGCGTCGGTTCCAAATTTTGCCGTGTTTGAAAAAAAAAACCTAAAAGTTTTGCATTTCCCACAGGTCTGCATATATACGAAAAATTGATTTTCTGTGAGAACGCGACGTCCTAGGTCCAATCTTAGTACAGCATTGGATTTAGTGGCACATTTTCTATAACGGAGAGTAGGAAACCATGAAATAAGACCCAACATTTGATGAGGGTCGATGCTCTGAACCGGAAAAGTCCACAGGACTTTGGTAAAAAAATTCGTAAAAAATTTTAGGTTCTCGATCAGGACAAAAACTCTTCTGTTTGTTATTTTGGATACATTGATCACGAATTCGGCGTCTGTTCCAAATTTTACCATGTTTGAAAAAAAAACCCTAAAAATTTTGCATTTCCCACAGGTCTGCATATATACGAAAGATTAATTTTCTGTGAGAAGGCGACGTCCTAGGACCAATCTTAGCACGGCATTGGATTCAGTGGCACATTTTCTATAACGGAGAGTAGGAAACCATGAAATAAGACCCAACATTTGGGGATGAGGGTCGACGTTCTGAAACCGGAAAAGTCCACAGGACTGGTAAAAAAATTCGTAAAAAATTTTAGGTTATCGATAAGGACAAAAACTCTTCTGTTTCTTACTTTGGATACATTGATCACGAATTCGGCGTCTGTTCCAAATTTTGCCGTGTTTGAAAAAAAAACCTAAAAATTTTGCATTTCGCACAGGTCTGCATATATACGAAAAATTAATTTTCTGTGAGAAGGCGACGTCCTAGGGCGAATCTTAGCACGGCATTGGATTTAGTGGCACATTTTCTATAACGGAGAGTAGGAAACCATGAAATGAGACCCAACATTTGGGGATGAGGGTCGATGTTCTGAAACCGGAAAAGTCCACAGGTCCTTTGGTAAAAAAATTCGTAAAAAATTTTAGGTTCTCGATCAGGACAAAAACTCTTCTGTTTGTTATTTTGGATACGTTGATCACGAATTCGGCGTCTGTTCCAAATTTTGCCGTGTTTGAAAAAAAACCTAAAAATTTTGCATTTCGCACAGGTCTGCATATATACGTGAAATTAATTTTCTGTGAGAAGGCGACGTCCTAGGGCCAATCTTAGCACGGCATTGGATTCAGTGGCACATTTTCTATAACGGAGGGTAGAAGACCATGAAATAAGACCCAACATTTGGGGATGAGGGTCGATGTTCTGAAACCGGAAAAGTCCACAGACTGGTAAAAAAATTCGTAAAAAATTTTAGGTTCTCGATCAGGACAAAAACTCTTCGGTTTGTTATTTTGGATACATTGATCACGAATTCGGCGTCTGTTCCAAATTTTGCCGTGTTTGAAAAAAAAACCTAAAAATTTTGCATTTCCCACAGGTCTGCATATATACGAAAAATTAATTTTCTGTGAGAAGGCGACGTCCTAGGGCCAACCTTAGCACGGCATTGGATTCAGTGGCACATTTTCTATAACGGAGACTAGGAAACCATGAAATAAGACCCAAAATTTGGGGATGAGGGTCGATGTTCTGAAACCGGAAAACTCCACAGGACCCTCCTTTTGGTAAAAAAATTCGTGAAAAATTTTAGGTTCTCGATAAGGACAAAAACTCTTCTGTTTGTTAGTTTGGATACATTGATCACGAATTCGGCGTCTGTTCCAAATTTTGCCGTGTGTGAAAAAAAACCCTAAAAATTTTGCATTTCCCACAGGTCTGCATATATACGAAAAATTAATTTTCTGTGAGAAGGCGACGTCCTAGGGCCAATCCTAGCACGGCATTGGATTCAGTGGCACATTTTCTATAACGGAGAGTAGGAAACCATGAAATAAGACCCAACATTTGGGGATGAGGGTCGATGTTCTGAAACCGGAAAAGTCCACAGGACTGGTAAAAAAATTCGTAAAAAATTTTAGGTTCTCGATCAGGACAAACACTCTTCTGTTTGTTATTTTGGATACATTGATCACGAATTCGGCGTCTGTTCCAAATTTTGCCGTGTTTGAAAAAAAACCAAAAAATTTTGCATTTCCCACAGGTCTGCATATATACGAAAAATTAATTTTCTGTGAGAAGGCGACGTCCTAGGGCCAATCTTAGCACGGCATTGGATTCAGTGGCACATCTTCTATTACGGAGAGTAGGAAACCATGAAATAAGACCCAACATTTGGGGATGAGGGTCGATGTTCTGAAACCGGAAAAGTCCACAGGACCCCCCCTTTGGTAAAAAAATTCGTAAAAAATTTTAGGTTCTCGATCAGGACAAAAACTCTTCTGTTTGTTATTTTGGATACATTGATCACGAATTCGGCGTCTGTTCCAAATTTTGCCGTGTTTGAAAAGAAAACCTAAAAATTTTGCATTTCCCAGAGGTCTGCATATATACGAAAAATTAATTTTCTGTGAGAAGGCGACGTCCTAGGGCCAATCTTAGCAGGGCATTGTATTCAGTGGCACATTTTCTATAACGGAGAGTAGGAAACCATGAAATAAGACCCAACATTTGGGGATGAGAGTCGATGTTCTGAAACCGGAAAAGTCCACAGGTAAAAAAATTCGTAAAAAATTTTAGGTTCTCGATCAGGACAAACACTCTTCTGTTTGTTATTTTGGATACATTGATCACGAATTCGGCGTCTGTTCCAAATTTTGCCGTGTTTGAAAAAAAACCAAAAAATTTTGCATTTCCCACAGGTCTGCATATATACGAAAAATTAATTTTCTGTGAGAAGGCGACGTCCTAGGGCCAATCTTAGCACGGCATTGGATTCAGTGGCACATCTTCTATTACGGAGAGTAGGAAACCATGAAATAAGACCCAACATTTGGGGATGAGGGTCGATGTTCTGAAACCGGAAAAGTCTACAGGACCCCCCCTTTTGTAAAAAAAATCGTAAAAAAATTTCGGTTCTCGATCAGGACAAAAACTCTTCTGTTTGTTACTTTGGATACATTGATCACGAATTCGGCGTCTGTTCCAAATTTTGCCGTGTTTGAAAAAAAACCTAAAAATTTTGCATTTCGCACAGGTCTGCATATATACGAAAAATTAATTTTCTGTGAGAAGGCGACGTCCTAGGGCCAATCTTAGCACGGCATTGTATTCAGTGGCACATTTTCTATAACGGAGAGTAGGAAACCATGAAATAAGACCCAACATTTGGGGATGAGAGTCGATGTTCTGAAACCGGAAAAGTCCACAGGTAAAAAAATTCGTAAAAAATTTTAGGTTCTCGATCAGGACAAACACTCTTCTGTTTGTTATTTTGGATACATTGATCACGAATTCGGCGTCTGTTCCAAATTTTGCCGTGTTTGAAAAAAAACCAAAAAATTTTGCATTTCCCACAGGTCTGCATATATACGAAAAATTAATTTTCTGTGAGAAGGCGACGTCCTAGGGCCAATCTTTGCACGGCATTGGATTCAGTGGCACATTTTCTCTAACGGAGAGTAGGGAACCATGAAATAAGACCCAACATTTGGGGATGAGGGTCGATGTTCTGAAACCGGAAAAGTCCACAGGATGGATTGGTAAAAAAATTCGTAAAAAATTTTAGGTTCTCGATCAGGACAAAAACTCTTCTGTTTGTTATTTTGGATACATTGATCGCGAATTCGGCGTCTGTTCCAAATTTTGCCGTGTTTGAAAAAAAAACCAAAAAATTTTGCATTTCCCACAGGTCTGCATATACACGAAAAATTAATATTCTGTGAGAAGGCGACGTCCTAGGGCCACGGCATTGGATTCAGTGGCACATCTTCTATTACGGAGAGTAAGAAACCATGAAATAAGACCCAACATTTGGGGATGAGGGTCGATGTTCTGAAACCGGAAAAGTCTGGTAACGAAATTCGTAAAAAATTTTAGGTTCTCGATCAGGACAAAAACTCTTCTGTTTGTTATTTTGTATACATTGATCACGAATTCGGCGTCTGTTCCAAATTTTGCCGTGTTTGAAAAAAACCTAAAAATTTTGCATTTCGCACAGGTCTGCATATATACGAAAAATTAATTTTCTGTGAGAAGGCGACGTCCTAGGGCCAATCTTAGCACGGCATTGGATTCAGTGGCACATTTTCTATAACCGAGAGTAGGAAACCATGAAATAAGACCCAAAATTTGGGGATGAGGGTCGATGTTCTGAAACCGGAAAAGTCCACAGGACTCTGGTAAAAAAATTCGTAAAAAATTTTAGGTTCTCGATCAGGACAAAAACTCTTCTGTTTGTTATTTTGGATACATTGATCACGAATTCGGCGTCTGTTCCAAATTTTGCCGTGTTTGAAAAAAAAAACCTAAAAATTTTGCATTTCGCACAGGTCTGCATATATACGAAAAATTAATTTTCTGTGAGAAGGCGACGTCCTAGGGCGAATCTTAGCACGGCATTGGATTTAGTGGCACATTTTCTATAACGGAGAGTAGGAAACCATGAAATGAGACCCAACATTGGGGATGAGGGTCGATGTTCTGAAACCGGAAAAGTCCACAGGTCCTTTGGTAAAAAAATTCGTAAAAAATTTTAGGTTCTCGATCAGGACAAAAACTCTTCTGTTTGTTATTTTGGATACGTTGATCAGGAATTCGGCGTCTGTTCCAAATTTTGCCGTGTTTGAAAAAAAAACCTAAAAATTTTGCATTTCGCACAGGTCTGCATATATACGTGAAATTAATTTTCTGTGAGAAGGCGACGTCCTAGGACCAATCTTAGCACGGCATTGGATTCAGTGGCACATTTTCTATAACGGAGAGTAGGAACCCATGAAATAAGACCCAACATTTGGGGATGAGGGTCGATGTTCTGAAACCGGAAAAGTCCACAGGACTGGTAAAAAAATTCGTAAAAAATTTTAGGTTCTCGATCAGGACAAAAACTCTTCTGTTTCTTACTTTGGATACATTGATCACGAATTCGGCGTCTGTTCCAAATTTTGCCGTGTTTGAAAAAAAAACCTAAAAATTTTGCATTTCGCACAGGTCTGCATATATACGAAAAATTAATTTTCTGTGAGAAGGCGACGTCCTAGGGCGAATCTTAGCACGGCATTGGATTTAGTGGCACATTTTCTATAACGGAGAGTAGGAAACCATGAAATGAGACCCAACATTGGGGATGAGGGTCGATGTTCTGAAACCGGAAAAGCCCACAGGTCCTTTGGTAAAAAAATTCGTAAAAAATTTTAGGTTCTCGATCAGGACAAAAACTCTTCTGTTTGTTATTTTGGATACATTGATCGCGAATTCGGCGTCTGTTCCAAATTTTGCCGTGTTTGAAAAAAAAACCAAAAAATTTTGCATTTCCCACAGGTCTGCATATACACGAAAAATTAATATTCTGTGAGAAGGCGACGTCCTAGGGCCTATCTTTGCACGGCATTGGATTCAGTGGCACATCTTCTATTACGGAGAGTAGGAAACCATGAAATAAGACCCAACATTTGGGGATGAGGGTCGATGTTCTGAAACCGGAAAAGTCTGGTAAAGAAATTCGAAAAAAATTTTAGGTTCTCGATCAGGACAAAAACTCTTCTGTTTGTTATTTTGGATACATTGATCACGAATTCGGCGTCTGTTCCAAATTTTGCCGTGTTTGAAAAAAACCTAAAAATTTTGCATTTCGCACAGGTCTGCATATATACGAAAAATTAATTTTCTGTGAGAAGGCGACGTCCTAGGGCCAATCTTAGCACGGCATTGGATTCAGTGGCACATTTTCTATAACCGAGAGTAGGAAACCATGAAATAAGACCCAAAATTTGGGGATGAGGGTCGATGTTCTGAAACCGGAAAAGTCCACAGGACTCTGGTAAAAAAATTCGTAAAAAATTTAAGTTCTCGATCAGGACAAAAACTCTTCTGTTTGTTATTTTGGATACATTGATCACGAATTCGGCGTCTGTTCCAAATTTTGCCGTGTTTGAAAAAAAACCTAAAAATTTTGCATTTCGCACAGGTCTGCATATATACGAAAAATTAATTTTCTGTGAGAAGGCGACGTCCTAGGGCGAATCTTAGCACGGCATTGGATTTAGTGGCACATTTTCTATAACGGAGAGTAGGAAACCATGAAATAAGACCCAACATTTGGGGATGAGGGTCGATGCTCTGAACCGGAAAAGTCCACAGGACTGGTAAAAAAATTCGTAAAAAATTTTAGGTTATCGATAAGGACAAAAACTCTTCTGTTTCTTACTTTGGATACATTGATCACGAATTCGGCGTCTGTTCCAAATTTTGCCGTGTTTGAAAAAAAAACCTAAAAATTTTGCATTTCCCACAGGTCTGCATATATACGAAAAATTAATTTTCTGTGAGAAGGCGACGTCCTAGGGCCAATCTTAACACGGCATTGGATTCAGTGGCACTTTTTCTATAACGGAGAGTAGGAAACCATGAAATGAGACCCAACATTTGGGGACGAGGGTCGATGTTCTGAAACCGGAAAAGTCCACACCTTTGGTAAAAAAATTCGTAAAAAATTTAGGTTCTCGATCAGGACAAAAACTCTTCTGTTTGTTATTTTGGATACATTGATCACGAATTCGGCGTCGGTTCCCAATTTTGCTGTGTTTGAAAAAAAAACCTAAAAATTTTGCATTTCCCACAGGTCTGCATATATACGAAAAATTGATTTTCTGTGAGAAGGCGACGTCCTAGGGCCAACCTTAGCACGGCATTGGATTCAGTGGCACATTTTCTATAACGGAGACTAGGAAACCATGAAATAAGACCCAAAATTTGGGGATGAGGGTCGATGTTCTGAAACCGGAAAACTCCACAGGACCCTCCTTTTGGTAAAAAAATTCGTGAAAAATTTTAGGTTCTCGATAAGGACACAAACTCTTCTGTTTGTTAGTTTGGATACATTGATCACGAATTCGGCGTCTGTTCCAAATTTTGCCGTGTGTGAAAAAAAACCCTAAAAATTTTGCATTTCCCACAGGTCTGCATATATACGAAAAATTAATTTTCTGTGAGAAGGCGACGTCCTAGGGCCAATCCTAGCACGGCATTGGATTCAGTGGCACATTTTCTATAACGGAGAGCAGGAAACCATGAAATAAGACCCAACATTTGGGGATGAGGGTCGATGTTCTGAAACCGGAAAAGTCCACAGGACTGGTAAAAAAATTCGTAAAAAATTTTAGGTTCTCGATCAGGACAAAAACTCTCCTGTTTGTTATTTTGGATACATTGATCACGAATTCGGCGTCTGTTCCAAATTTTGCCGTGTTTGAAAAAAAAACCTAAAAATTTTGCATTTCGCACAGGTCTGCATATATACGAAAAATTAATTTTCTGTGAGAAGGCGACGTCCTAGGGCCAATCTTAGCACGGCATTGGATTCAGTGGCACATTTTCTCTAACGGAGAGTAGGAAACCATGAAATAAGACCCAACATTTGGGGATGAGGGTCGATGTTCTGAAACCGGAAAAGTCCACAGGACCCCCCCTTTGGTAAAAAAATTCGTAAAAAATTTTAGGTTCTCGATCAGGACAAAAACTCTTCTGTTTGTTATTTTGGATACATTGATCACGAATTCGGCATCTGTTCCAAATTTTGCCGTGTTTGAAAAAAAAACCTAAAAATTTTG
Organism: Callosobruchus maculatus; assembly: GCA_951848785.1. NCBI lineage: Eukaryota > Metazoa > Arthropoda > Insecta > Coleoptera > Chrysomelidae > Callosobruchus > Callosobruchus maculatus. Next base: position 4,173,891 of record CATOUR010000045.1, read on the forward strand.
CATTTCCCAGAGGTCTGCATATATACGAAAAATTAATTTTCTGTGAGAAGGCGACGTCCTAGGGCCAATCTTAGCACGGCATTGGATTCAGTGGCACATCTTCTATTGCGGAGGGTAGGAAACCATGAAATAAGACCCAACATTTGGGGATGAGGGTCGATGTTCTGAAACCGGAAAAGTCTACCCCCCCCCCTTTTGTAAAAAAAATCGTAAAAAAATTTCGGTTCTCGATCAGGACAAAAACTCTTCTGTTTGTTACTTTGGATACATTGATCACGAATTCGGCGTCTGTTCCAAATTTTGCCGTGTTTGAAAAAAAACCTAAAAATTTTGCATTTCGCACAGGTCTGCATATATACGAAAAATTAATTTTCTGTGAGAAGGCGACGTCCTAGGGCCAATCTTAGCACGGCATTGTATTCAGTGGCACATTTTCTATAACGGAGAGTAGGAAACCATGAAACAAGACCCAACATTTGGGGATGAGGGTCGATGTTCTGAAACCGGAAAAGTCCACAGGTAAAAAAATTCGTAAAAAATTTTAGGTTCTCGATGAGGACAAACACTCTTCTGTTTGTTATTTTGGATACATTGATCACGAATTCGGCGTCTGTTCCAAATTTTGCCGTGTTTGAAAAAAAACCAAAAAATTTTGCATTTGCCACAGGTCTGCATATATACGAAAAATTAATTTTCTGTGAGAAGGCGACGTCCTAGGGCCAATCTTTGCACGGCATTGGATTCAGTGGCACATTTTCTCTAACGGAGAGTAGGGAACCATGAAATAAGACCCAACATTTGGAGATGAGGGTCGATGTTCTGAAACCGGAAAAGTCCACAGGACGGATTGGTAAAAAAATTCGTAAAAAATTTTAGGTTCTCGATCAGGACAAAAACTCTTCTGTTTGTTATTTTGGATACATTGATCGCGAATTCGGCGTCTGTTCCAAATTTTGCCGTGTTTGAAAAAAAAACCAAAAAATTTTGCATTTCCCACAGGTCTGCATATACACGAAAAATTAATATTCTGTGAGAAGGCGACGTCCTAGGGCCTATCTTTGCACGGCATTGGATTCAGTGGCACATCTTCTATTACGGAGAGTAGGAAACCATGAAATAAGACCCAACATTTGGAGATGAGGGTCGATGTTCTGAAACCGGAAAAGTCTGGTAAAGAAATTCGTAAAAAAATTTAGGTTCTCGATCAGGACAAAAACTCTTCTGTTTGTTATTTTGGATACATTGATCACGAATTCGGCGTCTGTTCCAAATTTTGCCGTGTTTGAAAAAAACCTAAAAATTTTGCATTTCACACAGGTCTGCATATATACGAAAAATTAATTTTCTGTGAGAAGGCGACGTCCTAGGGCCAATCTTAGCACGGCATTGGATTCAGTGGCACATTTTCTATAACCGAGAGTAGGAAACCATGAAATAAGACCCAAAATTTGGGGATGAGGGTCGATGTTCTGAAACCGGAAAAGTCCACAGGACTCTGGTAAAAAAATTCGTAAAAAATTTTAGGTTCTCGATCAGGACAAAAACTCTTCTGTTTGTTATTTTGGATACATTGATCACGAATTCGGCGTCTGTTCCAAATTTTGCCGTGTTTGAAAAAAAACCTAAAAATTGTGCATTTCGCACAGGTCTGCATATATACGAAAAATTAATTTTCTGTGAGAAGGCGACGTCCTAGGGCGAATCTTAGCACGGCATTGGATTTAGTGGCACATTTTCTATAACGGAGAGTAGGAAACCATGAAATGAGACCCAACATTGGGGATGAGGGTCGATGTTCTGAAACCGGAAAAGTCCACAGGTCCTTTGGTAAAAAAATTCGTAAAAAATTTTAGGTTCTCGATCAGGACAAAAACTCTTCTGTTTGTTATTTTGGATACGTTGATCACGAATTCGGCGTCTTTTCCAAATTTTGCCGTGTTTGAAAAAAAACCTAAAAATTTTGCATTTCGCACAGGTCTGCATATATACGTGAAATTAATTTTCTGTGAGAAGGCGACGTCCTAGGACCAATCTTAGCACGGCATTGGATTCAGTGGCACATTTTCTATAACGGAGAGTAGGAAACCATGAAATAAGACCCAACATTTGGGGATGAGGGTCGATGTTCTGAAACCGGAAAAGTCCACAGGACTGGTAAAAAAATTCGTAAAAAATTTTAGGTTCTCGATCAGGACAAAAACTCTTCTGTTTGTTATTTTGGATACATTGATCGCGAATTCGGCGTCTGTTCCAAATTTTGCCGTGTTTGAAAAAAAAAACCAAAAAATTTTGCATTTCCCACAGGTCTGCATATACACGAAAAATTAATATTCTGTGAGAAGGCGACGTCCTAGGGCCTATCTTTGCACGGCATTGGATTCAGTGGCACATCTTCTATTACGGAGAGTAGGAAACCATGAAATAAGACCCAACATTTGGGGATGAGGGTCGATGTTCTGAAACCGGAAAAGTCTGGTAAAGAAATTCGAAAAAAATTTTAGGTTCTCGATCAGGACAAAAACTCTTCTGTTTGTTATTTTGGATACATTGATCACGAATTCGGCGTCTGTTCCAAATTTTGCCGTGTTTGAAAAAAACCTAAAAATTTTGCATTTCGCACAGGTCTGCATATATACGAAAAATTAATTTTCTGTGAGAAGGCGACGTCCTAGGGCCAATCTTAGCACGGCATTGGATTCAGTGGCACATTTTCTATAACCGAGAGTAGGAAACCAAGAAATAAGACCCAAAATTTGGGGATGAGGGTCGATGTTCTGAAACCGGAAAAGTCCACAGGACTCTGGTAAAAAAATTCGTAAAAAATTTTAGGTTCTCGATCAGGACAAAAACTCTTCTGTTTGTTATTTTGGATACATTGATCACGAATTCGGCGTCTGTTCCAAATTTTGCCGTGTTTGAAAAAAAACCTAAAAATTTTGCATTTCGCACAGGTCTGCATATATACGAAAAATTAATTTTCTGTGAGAAGGCGACGTCCTAGGACCAATCTTAGCACGGCATTGGATTCAGTGGCACATTTTCTATAACGGAGAGTAGGAAACCATGAAATAAGACCCAACATTTGGGGATGAGGGTCGACGTTCTGAAACCGGAAAAGTCCACAGGACTGGTAAAAAAATTCGTAAAAAATTTTAGGTTATCGATAAGGACAAAAACTCTTCTGTTTCTTACTTTGGATACATTGATCACGAATTCGGCGTCTGTTCCAAATTTTGCCGTGTTTGAAAAAAAAACCTAAAAATTTTGCATTTCGCACAGGTCTGCATATATACGAAAAATTAATTTTCTGTGAGAAGGCGACGTCCTAGGGCGAATCTTAGCACATCATTAGATTTAGTGGCACATTTTCTATAACGGAGAGTAGGAAACCATGAAATGAGACCCAACATTTGGGGATGAGGGTCGATGTTCTGAAACCGGAAAAGTCCACAGGTCCTTTGGTAAAAAAATTCGTAAAAAATTTTAGGTTCTCGATCAGGACAAAAACTCTTCTGTTTGTTATTTTGGATACGTTGATCACGAATTCGGCGTCTGTTCCAAATTTTGCCGTGTTTGAAAAAAAACCTAAAAATTTTGCATTTCGCACAGGTCTGCATATATACGTGAAATTAATTTTCTGTGAGAAGGCGACGTCCTAGGGCCAATCTTAGCACGGCATTGAATTCAGTGGCACATTTTCTATAACGGAGGGTAGAAAACCATGAAATAAGACCCAACATTTGGGGATGAGGGTCGATGTTCTGAAACCGGAAAAGTCCACACCTTTGGTAAAAAAATTCGTAAAAAATTTAGGTTCTCGATCAGGACAAAAACTCTTCTGTTTGTTATTTTGGATACATTGATCACGAATTCGGCGTCGGTTCCCAATTTTGCTGTGTTTGAAAAAAAAAAACCTAAAAATTTTGCATTTCCCACAGGTCTGCATATATACGAAAAATTGATTTTCTGTGAGAAGGCGACGTCCTAGGGCCAACCTTAGCACGGCATTGGATTCAGTGGCACATTTTCTATAACGGAGACTAGGAAACCATGAAATAAGACCCAAAATTTGGGGATGAGGGTCGATGTTCTGAAACCGGAAAACTCCACAGGACCCTCCTTTTGGTAAAAAAATTCGTGAATAATTTTAGGCTCTCGATAAGGACAAAAACTCTTCTGTTTGTTAGTTTGGATACATTGATCACGAATTCGGCGTCTGTTCCAAATTTTGCCGTGTGTGAAAAAAAACCCCAAAAATTTTGCATTTCCCACAGGTCTGCATATATACGAAAAATTAATTTTCTGTGAGAAGGCGACGTCCTAGGGCCAATCCTAGCACGGCATTGGATTCAGTGGCACATTTTCTATAACGGAGAGTAGGAAACCATGAAATAAGACCCAACATTTGGGGATGAGGGTCGATGTTCTGAAACCGGAAAAGTCCACAGGTCTGGTAAAAAAATTCGTAAAAAATTTTAGGTTCTCGATCAGGACAAAAACTCTCCTGTTTGTTATTTTGGATACATTGATCACGAATTCGGCGTCTGTTCCAAATTTTGCCGTGTTTGAAAAAAAAACCTAAAAATTTTGCATTTCGCACAGGTCTGCATATATACGAAAAATTAATTTTCTGTGAGAAGGCGACGTCCTAGGGCCAATCTTAGCACGGCATTGGATTCAGTGGCACATTTTCTCTAACGGAGAGTAGGAAACCATGAAATAAGACCCAACATTTGGGGATGAGGGTCGATGTTCTGAAACCGGAAAAGTCCACAGGTAAAAAATTTCGTAAAAAATTTTAGGTTCTCGATCAGGACAAACACTCTTCTGTTTGTTATTTTGGATACATTGATCACGAATTCGGCGTCTGTTCCAAATTTTGCCGTGTTTGAAAAAAAACCAAAAAATTTTGCATTTGCCACAGGTCTGCATATATACGAAAAATTAATTTTCTGTGAGAAGGCGACGTCCTAGGGCCAATCTTTGCACGGCATTGGATTCAGTGGCACATTTTCTCTAACGGAGAGTAGGGAACCATGAAATAAGACCCAACATTTGGGGATGAGGGTCGATGTTCTGAAACCGGAAAAGTCCACAGGACGGATTGGTAAAAAAATTCGTAAAAAATTTTAGGTTCTCGATCAGGACAAAAACTCTTCTGTTTGTTATTTTGGATACATTGATCGCGAATTCGGCGTCTGTTCCAAATTTTGCCGTGTTTGAAAAAAAAACCAAAAAATTTTGCATTTCCCACAGGTCTGCATATACACGAAAAATTAATATTCTGTGAGAAGGCGACGTCCTAGGGCCTATCTTTGCACGGCATTGGATTCAGTGGCACATCTTCTATTACGGAGAGTAGGAAACCATGAAATAAGACCCAACATTTGGGGATGAGGGTCGATGTTCTGAAACCGGAAAAGTCTGGTAAAGAAATTCGTAAAAAATTTTAGGTTCTCGATCAGGACAAAAACTCTTCTGTTTGTTATTTTGGATACATTGGTCACGAATTCGGCGTCTGTTCCAAATTTTGCCGTGTTTGAAAAAAACCTAAAAATTTTGCATTTCGCACAGGTCTGCATATATACGAAAAATTAATTTTCTGTGAGAAGGCGACGTCCTAGGGCCAATCTTAGCACGGCATTGGATTCAGTGGCACATTTTCTATAACCGAGAGTAGGAAACCATGAAATAAGACCCAAAATTTGGGGATGAGGGTCGATGTTCTGAAACCGGAAAAGTCCACAGGACTCTGGTAAAAAAATTCGTAAAAGATTTTAGGTTCTCGATCAGGACAAAAACTCTTCTGCTTGTTATTTTGGATACATTGATCACGAATTCGGCGTCTGTTCCAAATTTTGCCGTGTTTGAAAAAAAACCTAAAAATTTTGCATTTCGCACAGGTCTGCATATATACGGAAAATTAATTTTCTGTGAGAAGGCGACGTCCTAGGGCGAATCTTAGCACGGCATTGGATTTAGTGGCACATTTTCTATAACGGAGAGTAGGAAACCATGAAATGAGACCCAACATTGGGGATGAGGGTCGATGTTCTGAAACCGGAAAAGTCCACAGGTCCTTTGGTAAAAAAATTCGTAAAAAATTTTAGGTTCTCGATCAGGACAAAAACTCTTCTGTTTGTTATTTTGGATACGTTGATCACGAATTCGGCGTCTGTTCCAAATTTTGCCGTGTTTGAAAAAAAACCTAAAAATTTTGCATTTCGCACAGGTCTGCATATATACGTGAAATTAATTTTCTGTGAGAAGGCGACGTCCTAGGACCAATCTTAGCACGGCATTGGATTCAGTGGCACATTTTCTATAACGGAGAGTAGGAAACCATGAAATAAGACCCAACATTTGGCGATGAGGGTCGATGTTCTGAAACCGGAAAAGTCCACAGGACTGGTAAAAAAATTCGTAAAAAATTTTAGGTTCTCGATCAGGACAAAAACTCTTCTGTCTCTTACTTTGGATACATTGATCACGAATTCGGCGTCTCTTCCAAATTTTGCCGTGTTTGAAAAAAAAACCTAAAAATTTTGCATTTCGCACAGGTCTGCATATATACGAAAAATTAATTTTCTGTGAGAAGGCGACGTCCTAGGGCGAATCTTAGCACGGCATTGGATTTAGTGGCACATTTTCTATAACGGAGAGTAGGAAACCATGAAATGAGACCCAACATTGGGGATGAGGGTCGATGTTCTGAAACCGGAAAAGTCCACAGGTCCTTTGGTAAAAAAATTCGTAAAAAATTTTAGGTTCTCGATCAGGACAAAAACTCTTCTGTTTGTTATTTTGGATACGTTGATCACGAATTCGGCGTCTGTTCCAAATTTTGCCGTGTTTGAAAAAAAACCTAAAAATTTTGCATTTCGCACAGGTCTGCATATATACGTGAAATTAATTTTCTGTGAGAAGGCGACGTCCTAGGGCCAATCTTAGCACGGCATTGGATTCAGTGGCACATTTTCTATAACGGAGGGTAGGAAACCATGAAATAAGACCCAACGTTTGGGGATGAGGGTCGATGCTCTGAAACCGGAAAAGTCCACAGACTGGTAAAAAAATTCGTAAAAAATTTTAGGTTCTCGATCAGGACAAAAACTCTTCTGTTTGTTATTTTGGATACATTGATCACGAATTCGGCGTCTGTTCCAAATTTTGCCGTGTTTGAAAAAAAAACCTAAAAATTTTGCATTTCCCACAGGTCTGCATATATACGAAAAATTAATTTTCTGTGAGAAGGCGACGTCCTAGGGCCAATCTTAGCACGGCATTGGATTCAGTGGCACATTTTCTATAACGGAGAGTAGGAAACCATGAAATAAGACCCAACATTTGGGGACGAGGGTCGATGTTCTGAAACCGGAAAAGTCCACACCTTTGGTAAAAAAATTCTAAAAAAATTTAGGTTCTCGATCAGGACAAAAACTCTTCTGTTTGTTATTTTGGATACATTGATCACGAATTCGGCGTCGGTTCCCAATTTTGCTGTGTTTGAAAAAAAAACCTAAAAATTTTGCATTTCCCACAGGTCTGCATATGTACGAAAAATTGATTTTCTGCGAGAAGGCGACGTCCTAGGGCCAATCTTAGCACGGCATTGGATTCAGTGGCACATTTTCTATAACGGAGTGTAGGAAACCATGAAATAAGACCCAACATTTGGGGATGAGGGTCGATGTTCTGAAACCGGAAAAGTCCACAGGTAAAAAAATTCGTAAAAAATTTTAGGTTCTCGATCAGGACAAACACTCTTCTGTTTGTTATTTTGGATACATTGATCACGAATTCGGCGTCTGTTCCAAATTTTGCCGTGTTTGAAAAAAAAACCAAAAAATTTTGCATTTCCCACAGGTCTGCATATATACGAAAAATTAATTTTCTGTGAGAAGGCAACGTCCTAGGGCCAATCCTAGCACGGCATTGGATTCAGTGGCACATTTCCTATAAGGGAGAGTAGGAAGCCATGAAATAAGACCCAACATTTGGGGATGAGGGTCGATGTTCTGAAACCGGAAAAGTCCACAGGACTGGTAAAAAAATTCGTAAAAAATTTTAGGTTCTCGATCAGGACAAAAACTCTCCTGTTTGTTATTTTGGATACATTGATCACGAATTCGGCGTCTGTTCCAAATTTTGCCGTGTTTGAAAAAAAACCTAAAAATTTTGCATTTCGCACAGGTCTGCATATATACGAAAAATTAATTTTCTGTGAGAAGGCGACGTCCTAGGGCCAATCTTAGCACGGCATTGGATTCAGTGGCACATTTTCTATAACGGAGAGTAGGAAACCATGAAATAAGACCCAACATTTGGGGATGAGGGTCGATGTTCTGAAACCGGAAAAGTCCACAGGTAAAAAAATTCGTAAAAAATTTTAGGTTCTCGATCAGGACAAACACTCTTCTGTTTGTTATTTTGGATACATTGATCACGAATTCGGCGTCTGTTCCAAATTTTGCCGTGTTTGAAAAAAAAACCAAAAAATTTTGCATTTCCCACAGGTCTGCATATATACGAGAAATTAATTTTCTGTGAGAAGGCAACGTCCTAGGGCCAATCCTAGCACGGCATTGGATTCAGTGGCACATTTCCTATAAGGGAGAGTAGGAAGCCATGAAATAAGACCCAACATTTGGGGATGAGGGTCGATGTTCTGAAACCGGAAAAGTCCACAGGTAAAAAAATTCGTAAAAAATTTTAGGTTCTCGATCAGGACAAACACTCTTCTGTTTGTTATTTTGGATACATTGATCACGAATTCTGCGTCTGTTCCAAATTTTGCCGTGTTTGAAAAAAAAACCAAAAAATTTTGCATTTCGCACAGGTCTGCATATATACGAAAAATTAATTTTCTGTGAGAAGGCGACGTCCTATGGCCAATCTTAGCACGGCATTGGATTCAGTGGCACATTTTCTCTAACGGAGAGTAGGAAACCATGAAATAAGTCCCAACATTTGGGGATGAGGGTCGATGTTCTGAAACCGGAAAAGACCACAGGACCCCCCCTTTGGTAAAAAAATTCGTAAAAAATTTTAGGTTCTCGATCAGGACAAAAACTCTTCTGTTTGTTATTTTGGATACATTGATCACGAATTCGGCGTCTGTTCCAAATTTTGCCGTGTTTGAAAAAAAAACCTAAAAATTTTGCATTTCCCAGAGGTCTGCATATATACGAAAAATTAATTTTCTGTGAGAAGGCGACGTCCTAGGGCCAATCTTTGCACGGCATTGGATTCAGTGGCACATTTTCTCTAACGGAGAGTAGGGAACCATGAAATAAGACCCAACATTTGGGGATGAGGGTCGATGTTCTGAAACCGGAAAAGTCCACAGGATGGATTGGTAAAAAAATTCGTAAAAAATTTTAGGTTCTCGATCAGGACAAAAACTCTTCTGTTTTTATTTTGGATACATTGATCGCGAATTCGGCGTCTGTTCCAAATTTTGGCGTGTTTGAAAAAAAAACCAAAAAATTTTGCATTTCCCACAGGTCTGCATATATACGAAAAATTAATATTCTGTGAGAAGGCGACGTCCTAGGGCCTATCCTTGCACAGCATTGGATTCAGTGGCACATCTTCTATTACGGAGAGTAGGAAACCATGAAATAAGACCCAACATTTGGGGATGAGGGTCGATGTTCTGAAACCGGAAAAGTCTGGTAAAGAAATTCGTAAAAAATTTTAGGTTCTCGATCAGGACAAAAACTCTTCCGTTTGTTATTTTGGATACATTGGATCACGAATTCGGCGTCGGTTCCAAATTTTGCCGTGTTTGAAAAAAAAAACCTAAAAATTTTGCATTTCCCACAGGTCTGCATATATACGAAAAATTAATTTTCTGTGAGAAGGCGACGTCCTAGGGCCAATCTTAGCACGGCATTGGATTCAGTGGCACATTTTCTATAACGGAGAGTAGGAAGCCATGAAATAAGACCCAACATTTGGGGATGAGGGTCGATGTTCTGAACCGGAAAAGTCCACAGGACCCCCCTTTGGTAACAAAATTCGTAAAAAAATTTAGGTTCTCGATCAGGACAAAAACTCTTCTGTTTGTTATTTTGGATACATTGATCACGAATTCGGCGTCTGTTCCAAATTTTGCCGTGTTTGAAAAAAAAACCCTAAAAATTTTGCATTTCCCACAGGTCTGCATATATACGAAAAATTAATTTTCTGTGAGATGGCGACGTCCTAGGGCCAATCTTAGCACGGCATTGGATTCAGTGGTACATTTTCTATAACGGAGAGTAGGAAACCATGAAATAAGACCCAACATTTGGGGATGAGGGTCGATGTTCTGAAACCAGAAAAGTCCACAGGACTGGTAAAAAAATTCGTAAAAAATGTTAGGTTCTCGATCAGGACAAAAACTCTTCTGTTTGTTATTTTGGATACATTGATCACGAATTCGGCGTCTGTTCCAAATTTTGCCGTGTTTGAAAAAAAACCCAAAAATTTTGCATTTCGCACAGGTCTGCATATATACGAGAAATTAATTTTCTGTGGGAAGGCGACGTCCTAGGGCCAATCTTAGCACGGCATTGGATTCAGTGGCACATTTTCTATAACGGAGAGTAGGAAACCATGAAATAAGACCCAACATTTGGGGATGAGGGTCGATGTTCTGAAACCGGAAAAGTCCACAGGACCACCCCTTTGGTAAAAAAATTCGTAAAAAATTTTAGGTTCTCGATCAGGACAAACACTCTTCTGTTTGTTATTTTGGATACATTGATCACGAATTCGGCGTCGGTTCCAAATTTTGCCGTGTTTGAAAAAAAAACCTAAAAATTTTGCATTTCCCACAGGTCTGCATATATACGAAAAATTTATTTTCTGTAAGAAGGCGACGTCCTAGGGCCAATCTTAGCACGGCATTGGATTCAGTGGCACATTTTCTATAACGGAGACTAGGAAACCATGAAATAAGACCCAACATTTGGGGACGAGGGTCGATGTTCTGAAACCGGAAAAGTCCACAGGACCCCCCCTTTGGTAAAAAAATTCGTAAAAAATTTAGGTTCTCGATCAGGACAAAAACTCTTCTGTTTGTTATTTTGGATACATTGATCATGAATTCGGCGTCGGTTCCCAATTTTGCTGTGTTTGAAAAAAAACCTAAAAATTTTGCATTTCCCACAGATCTGCATATATACGAAAAATTGATTTTCTGTGAGAAGGCGACGTCCTAGGGCCAATCTTAGCACGGCATTGGATTCAGTGGCACATTTTCTATAACGGAGACTAGGAAACCATGAAATAAGACCCAAAATTTGGGGATAAGGGTCGATGTTCTGAAACCGGAAAACTCCACAGGACCCTCCCTTTGGTAAAAAAATTCGTGAAAAATTTTAGGTTCTCGATCAGGACAAAAACTCTTCTGTTTGTTAGTTTGGATACATTGATCACGAATTCGGCCTCTGTTCCAAGTTTTGCCGTGTTTGAAAAAAAACCTAAAAATTTTGCATTTCCCGCAGGTCTGCATATATACGAAAAAATAATTTTCTGTGAGAAGGCGACGTCCTAGGGCCAATCTTAGCACGGCATTGGATTCAGTGGCACATTTTCTATAACGGAGAGTAGGAAACCATGAAATAAGACCCAAAATTTGGGGATGAGGGTCGACGTTCTGAAACCGGAAAACTTCACAGTACCCTCCCATTGGTAAAAAAATTCGTAAAAAATTTTAGGTTCTAGATCAGGAGAAAAACCCTTCTGCTTGTTAGTTTGGATACATTGATCACGAATTCGGCCTCTGTTCCAAGTTTTGCCGTGTTTGAAAAGAAAAACCTAAAAATCTTGCATTTTTCGCAGGTCTGCATATATACGAAAAAATAATTTTCTGTGAGAAGGCGACGTCCTAGGACCAATCTTAGCACGGCATTGGATTCAGTGGCACATTTTCTATAACGGAGAGTAGGAAACCATGAAATAAGACCCAAAATTTGGGGATGAGAGTCGACTTTCTGAAACCGGAAAACTCCAAAGGACCCCCCCTTTGGTAAAAAAATTCGTAAAAAATTTTAGGTTCTTGATCAGGACAAAAACTCTTCTGTTTGTTAGTTTGGATATATTGATCACGAATTCGGCCTCTGTTCCAAGTTTTACCGTGTTTGAAAAAGAAACCTAAAAATTTTGCATTTCCCGCAGGTCTGCATATATACGAAAAAATAATTTTCTGTGAGAAGGCGACGTCCTAGGACCAATCTTAGCACGGCATTGGATTCCGTGACACATTTTCTATAACGGAGAGTAGGAAACCATGAAATAAGACCCAAAATTTGGGGATGGGGGTCGATGTTCTGAAACCGGAAAACTCCACGGGACCCCCCTTTGGTAAAAAAATTCGTAAAAAATTTTAGGTTCTTGATCAGGACAAAAACTCTTCTGTTTGTTAGTTTGGATATATTGATCACGAATTCGGCCTCTGTTCCAAGTTTTACCGTGTTTGAAAAAGAAACCTAAAAATTTTGCATTTCCCGCAGGTCTGCATATATACGAAAAAATAATTTTCTGTGAGAAGGCGACGTCCTAGGACCAATCTTAGCACGGCATTGGATTCAGTGACACATTTTCTATAACGGAGAGTAGGAAACCATGAAATAAGACCCAACATTTGGGGATGAGGGTCGATGTTCTGAAACCAGAAAAGTCCACAGGACTGGTAAAAAAATTCGTAAAAAATGTTAGGTTCTCGATCAGGACAAAAACTCTTCTGTTTGTTATTTTGGATACATTGATCACGAATTCGGCGTCTGTTCCAAATTTTGCCGTGTTTGAAAAAAAACCCAAAAATTTTGCATTTCGCACAGGTCTGCATATATACGAGAAATTAATTTTCTGTGGGAAGGCGACGTCCTAGGGCCAATCTTAGCACGGCATTGGATTCAGTGGCACATTTTCTATAACGGAGAGTAGGAAACCATGAAATAAGACCCAACATTTGGGGATGAGGGTCGATGTTCTGAAACCGGAAAACTCCACAGGACCCCCCCCTTTGGTAAAAAAATTCGAAAAAAATTTTAGGTTCTCGATCAGGACAAAAACTCTTCTGTTTGTTAGTTTGGATACATTGATCACGAATTCGGCCTCTGTTCCAAGTTTTGCCGTATTTGAAAAAAAACCTAAAAATTTTGCATTTCCCGCAGGTCTGCATATATACGAAAAAATAATTTTCTGTGAGAAGGCGACGTCCTAGGACCAATCTTAGCACGGCATTGGATTCAGTGGCACATTTTCTATAACCGAGAGTAGGAAACCATGAAATAAGACCCAAAATTTGGGGATGAGGGTCGACGTTCTGAAACCGGAAAACTCCACAGTACCCTCCCATTTGTAAAAAAATTCGTAAAAAATTTTAAGTTCTAGATCAGGACAAAAACCCTTCTGCTTGTTAGTTTGGATACATTGATCACGAATTCGGCCTCTGTTCCAAGTTTTGCCGTGTTTGAAAAAAAAAACCTAAAAATCTTGCATTTTTCGCAGGTCTGCATATATACGAAAAAATAATTTTCTGTGAGAAGGCGACGTCCTAGGACCAATCTTAGCACGGCATTGGATTCAGTGGCACATTTTCTATAACGGAGAGTAGGAAACCATGAAATAAGACCCAAAATTTGGGGATGAGAGTCGACGTTCTGAAACCGGAAAACTCCACAGGACCCCCCCTTTGGTAAAAAAATTCGAAAAAAATTTTAGGTTCTTGATCAGGACAAAAACTCTTCTGTTTGTTAGTTTGGATATATTGATCACGAATTCGGCCTCTGTTCCAAGTTTTACCGTGTTTGAAAAAGAAACCTAAAAATTTTGCATTTCCCGCAGGTCTGCATATATACGAAAAAATAATTTTCTGTGAGAAGGCGACGTCCTAGGACCAATCTTAGCACGGCATTGGATTCAGTGACACATTTTCTATAACGGAGAGTAGGAAACCATGAAATAAGACCCAAAATTTGGGGATGAGGGTCGATGTTCTGAAACCGGAAAACTCCACAGGACCCTCCCTTTGGTAAAAAAATTCGTAAAAAATTTTAGGTTCTCGATCAGGACAAAAACTCTTCTGTTTGTTAGTTTGGATACATTGATCACGAATTCGGCCTCTGTTCCAGGTTTTGCCGTGTTTGAAAAAAAAACCTAAAAATTTTGCATTTCCCACAGGTCTGCATATATACAAAAAAATTAATTTTCTGTGAGAAGGCGGCGTCCTAGGGCCAATCTTAGCACGGCATTGGATTCAGTGACACATTTTCTATAACGGAGAGTAGGAAACCATGGAATACGACCCAACATTTGGGGATGAGGGTCGATGTTCTGAAACCGGAAAAGTCCACAGAACTTGGTAAAAAAATTCGTAAAAAATTTCAGGTTCTCGATCAGGACAAAAACTCTTCTGTTTGTTATTTTGGATACATTGATCACGAATTCGGCGTCTGTTCCAAATTTTGCCCTGCTTGAAAAAAAAACCTAAAAATTTTGCATTTCCCACAGGTCTGCATATATACGAAAAATTAATTTTCTGTGAGAAGGCGACGTCCTAGGGCCAATCTTAGCACGGCATTGAATTCAGTGGCACATTTTATATAACGGAGAGTAGGAAACCATGAAATAAGTCCCAACATTTGGGGATGAGGGTCGATGTTCTGAAACCGGAAAAGTCCACAGGACCCCCCTTTGTTAAAAAAATTCGTAAAAAATTTTAGGTTCTCGATCAGGACAAAAACTCTTCTGTTTCTTATTTTGGATACATTGATCACGAATTCGGCGTCTGTTCCAAATTTTGCCGTGTTTGAAAAAAAACCTAAAAATTTTGCATTTCCCACAGGTCTGCATATATACGAAAAATTAATTTTCTGTGAGAAGGCGACGTCCTAGGGCCAATCTTAGCACGGCATTGGATTCAATGGCACATTTTCTATAATGGAGAGTAGGAAACCATGAAATAAGACCCAACATTTGTGGATGAGGGTCGATGTTCTGAAACCGGAAAACTCCACAGGACCCTGCCTTTGGTAAAAAAAATTGTAAAAAATTTTAGGTTCTCTATCAGGACAAGAACTCTTCTGTTTGTTAGTTTGGATACATGGATCACGAATTCGGCCTCCGTTCCAAGTTTTGCCGTGTTTGAAAAAAAAAAACGTAAAAGTTTTGCATTTCCCGCAGGTCTGCATATGTATGTATATACCAGAAAATAATTTTCTGTGAGAAGGCGACGCCCAGGACCAATCTTAGCACGGCATTGGATTCAGTGACATATTTTCTATAACGTAGAGTAGGAAACCATGAAATAAGACCCAAAATTTGGGGATGAGGGTCGATGTTCTAAAACCGGAAAAGTCCACAGGACCCCCTTTGGTAAAAAAATTCGTAAGAAATTTTAGGTTCTCGATCGGGACAAAAACTCTTCTGTTTGTCATTTTGGATACATTGATCATGAATTCGGCGTCTGTTCCAAATTTTGCCGTGTTTGAAAAGAAAACCTAAAAATTTTGCATTTCCCACAGGTCTGCATATATACGAAAGATTAATTTTCTGTGAGAAGGCGACGTCCTAGGGCCAATCTTAGCACGGCATTGGATTCTGTGGCACATTTTCTATAACGGAGAGTAGGAAACCATGAAATAAGACCCAAAATTTGGGGGTCAGGGTCGATGTTCTGAAACCGGAAAACTCCACAGGTAAAAAAATTCGTAAAAAATTTTAGGTTCTCGATCAGGACAAAAACCCTTCTGCTTGTTAGTTTGGATACATTGATCACGAATTCGGCCTCTGTTCCAAGTTTTGCCGTGTTTGAAAAAAAAAACCTAAAAATTTTGCATTTCTCGCAGGTCTGCATATATACGAAAAAACAATTTTCTGTGAGAAGGCGACGTCCTAGGACCAATCTTAGCACGGCATTGGATTCAGTGGCACATTTTCTATAACGGAGAGTAGGAAACCATGAAATAAGACCCAAAATTTGGGGATGAAGGTCGATGCTCTGAAACCGGAAAACTCCACAGGACCCTGCCTTTGGTAAAAAAATTCGTAAAAAAATTTAGGTTCTCGATCAGGACAAAAACTCTTCTGTTTGTTAGTTTGGATAATGTATCCCGAATTCGTGATCAATGTGATCACGAATTCGGCCTCTGTTCCAAGTTTTGCCGTGTATGAAAAAAAAAACCTAAAAATTTTGCATTTCCCGCAGGTCTGCATATATACGAAAAAATAATTTTCTGTGAGAAGGCGACGTCCTAGGACCAATCTTAGCACGGCATTGGATTCAGTGATACATTTTCTATAACGGGGACTAGGAAACCATGAAATAAGACCCAAAATTTGGGGATGAGGGTCGATGTTCTGAAACCGGAAAACTCCACAGGACCCTCCCTTTGGTAAAAAAATTCGTGAAAAATTTTAGGTCCTCGATCAGGACAAAAACCCTTGTGCTTGTTAGTTTGGATACATTGATCACGAATTCGGCCTCTGTTCCAAGTTTTGCCGTGTTTGAAAAAAAACCTAAAAATTTTGCATTTTTGGCAGGTCTGCATATATACGAAAAAATAATTTTCTGTGAGAAGGCGACGTCCTAGGACCAATCTTAGCACGGCATTGGATTCAGTGGCACATTTTCTATAACGGAGAGTAGGAAACCATGAAATAAGACCCAAAATTTGGGGATGAGAGTCGATGTTCTGAAACCGGAAAACTCCACCGGACCCCTCTTTGGTAAAAAAATTCGTAAAAAATTTTAGGTTTTTGATCAGGACAAAAACTCTTCTGTTTGTTAGTTTGGATATATTGATCACGAATTCGGCCTCTGTTCCAAGTTTTACCGTGTTTAAAAAAAAAACCTAGAAATTTTGCATTTCCCGCAGGTCTGCATATATACGAAAAAATAATTTTCTGTGAGAAGGCGACGTCCTAGGACCAATCTTAGCACGGCATTGGATTCAGTGACACATTTTCTATAACGGGGAGTAGGAAACCATGAAATAAGACCCAAAATTTGGGGATGAGGGTCGATGTTCTGAAACCCAAAAACTCCACAGGACCCTCCCTTTGGTAAAAAAATTTGTAAAAAATTTTAGGTTCTCGATCAGGACAAAAACTCTTCTGTTTGTTAGTCTGGATATATGGATCACGAATTCGGCCTCCGTTCCAAGTTTTGCCGTGTTTGAAAAAAAAACCTAAAAATTTTGCATTTCCCACAGGTCTGCATATATACGAAAAATTAATTTTCTGTGAGAAGGCGACGTCCTATGGCCAATCTTAGCACGGCATTGGATTCAGTGGCGCATTTTCTATAACGGAGTGTAGGAAGCCATGGAATAAGACCCAAAATTTGGGGATGAGGGTCGATGTTCTGAAACCGGAAAACTCCACAATTTGGTAAAAAAATTCGTAAAAAATTTTAGGTTCTCGGTCGGGACAAAAACTCTTCTGTTTGCTATTTTGGATACATTGATCATGAATTCGGCGTCTGTTCCAAATTTTGCCGTGTTTGAAAAAAAAAAGCCTAAAAATTTTGCATTTCCCACAGGTCTGCATATATACGAAAAATTAATTTTCTGTGAGAAGGCGACGCCCTAGGGCCAATCTTAGCACGGCATTGGATTCAGTGGCACATTTTCTATAACGGAGAGTAGGAAACCATGGAATAAAACCCAAAATTTGGGGATGAGGGTCGATGCTCTGAAACCGGAAAACTCCACATTTGGTAAAAAAATTCGTAAAAAATTTTAGGTTCTCGATCAGGACAAAAATTTTTCTGTTTGTTAGTTTGGATACATTGATCACGAATTCGGCCTTTGTTCCAAGTTTTGCCGTGTTTGAAAAAAAAACCTAAAAATTTTGCATTTCCCCGCAGGTCTGCATATATACGAAAAAATAATTTTCTGTGATAAAACGACGCCCTAGGACCAATCTTAGCACGGCATTGGATTCAGTGGCACATTTTCTATAACAGAGAATAGGAAACCATGAAATAAGACCCAAAATTTGGGGATCAGGGTCGATGTTCTGAAACCGGAAAACTCCACAGGTAAAAAAATTCGTAAAAAATTTTAGGTTCTCGATCAGGACAAAAACCCTTCTGCTTGTTAGTTTGGATACATTGATCACGAATTCGGCCTCTGTTCCAAGTTTTGCCGTGTTTGAAAAAAAAACCTAAAAATTTTGCATTTCTCGCAGGTCTGCATATATACGAAAAAATAATTTTCTGTGAGAAGGCGACGTCCTAGGACCAATATTAGCACGGCATTGGATTCAGTGGCACATTTTCTATAACGGAGAGTAGGAAACCATGAAATAAGACCCAAAATTTGGGGATGAGGGTCGATGTTCTGAAACCGGAAAAGTCCACAGGACTCTGGTAAAAAAATTCGTAAAAAATTTTAGGTTCTCGATCAGGACAAAAACTCTTCTGTTTGTTAGTTTGGATACATTGATCACGAATTCGGCCTCTGTTCCAAGTTTTGCCGTGTATGAAAAAAAACCTAAAAATTTTGCATTTCCCACAGGTCTGCATATATACGAAAAATTAATTTTCTGTGAGAAGGCGGCGCCCTAGGGCCAATCTTAGCACGGCATTGGATTCAGTGGCACATTTTCTATAACGGAGATTAGGAAACCATGGAATAAGACCCAACATTTTGGGATGAGGGTCGATGTTCTGAAACCGGAAAAGTCCACAGGACTTGGTAAAAAAATTCGTAAAAAATTTCAGGTTCTCGACCAGGACAAAAACTCTTCTGTTTGTTATTTTGGATACACTGATCACGAATTCGGCGTCTGTTTCAAGTTTTGCCGTGTTTGGAAAAAAACCTAAAAATTCTGCATTTCCCGCCGGTCTGCATATATACGAAAAAATAATTTTCTGTGAGAAGGCGACGGCATTGGATTCAGTGGCACATTTTCTATGATGGAGAGTAGGAAGCCATGAAATAAGACCCAACATTTGGGGATCAGGGTCGATGTTCTGAAACCGGAAAACTCCACAGGACCTTCCCTTGGTAAAAAAATTTGTAAAAAATTTTAGGTTCTCGATCAGGACAAAAACCCTTCTGCTTGTTAGTTTGGATACATTGATCACGAATTCGGCCTCCGTTCCAAGTTTTGCCGTGTTTGAAAAAAAAAAACCTAAAAATTTTGCATTTCTCGCAGGTCTGCATATATACGAAAAAACAATTTTCTGTGAGAAGGCGACGTCCTAGGACCAATCTTAGCACGGCATTGGATTCAGTGGCACATTTTCTATAACGGAGAGTAGGAAACCATGAAATAAGACCCAAAATTTGGGGATGAAGGTCGATGCTCTGAAACCGGAAAACTCCACAGGACCCTGCCTTTGGTAAAAAAATTCGTAAAAAAATTTAGGTTCTCGATCAGGACAAAAACTATTCTGTTTGTTAGTTTGGATAATGTATCCCGAATTCGTGATCAATGTGATCACGAATTCGGCCTCTGTTCCAAGTTTTGCCGTGTATGAAAAAAAAAAACCTAAAAATTTTGCATTTCCCGCAGGTCTGCATATATACGAAAAAATAATTTTCTGTGAGAAGGCGACGTCCTAGGACCAATCTTAGCACGGCATTGGATTCAGTGATACATTTTCTATAACGGGGACTAGGAAACCATGAAATAAGACCCAAAATTTGGGGATGAGGGTCGATGTTCTGAAACCGGAAAACTCCACAGGACCCTCCCTTTGGTAAAAAAATTCGTGAAAAATTTTAGGTCCTCGATCAGGACAAAAACCCTTGTGCTTGTTAGTTTGGATACATTGATCACGAATTCGGCCTCTGTTCCAAGTTTTGCCGTGTTTGAAAAAAAAACCTAAAAATTTTGCATTTTTGGCAGGTCTGCATATATACGAAAAAATAATTTTCTGTGAGAAGGCGACGTCCTAGGACCAATCTTAGCACGGCATTGGATTCAGTGGCACATTTTCTATAACGGAGAGTAGGAAACCATGAAATAAGACCCAAAATTTGGGGATGAGAGTCGATGTTCTGAAACCGGAAAACTCCACCGGACCCCTCTTTGGTAAAAAAATTCGTAAAAAATTTTAGGTTCTTGATCAGGACAAAAACTCTTCTGTTTGTTAGTTTGGATATATTGATCACGAATTCGGCCTCTGTTCCAAGTTTTACCGTGTTTAAAAAAAAAACCTAGAAATTTTGCATTTCCCGCAGGTCTGCATATATACGAAAAAATAATTTTCTGTGAGAAGGCGACGTCCTAGGACCAATCTTAGCACGGCATTGGATTCAGTGACACATTTTCTATAACGGGGAGTAGGAAACCATGAAATAAGACCCAAAATTTGGGGATGAGGGTCGATGTTCTGAAACCCAAAAACTCCACAGGACCCTCCCTTTGGTAAAAAAATTTGTAAAAAATTTTAGGTTCTCGATCAGGACAAAAACTCTTCTGTTTGTTAGTCTGGATATATGGATCACGAATTCGGCCTCCGTTCCAAGTTTTGCCGTGTTTGAAAAAAAAACCTAAAAATTTTGCATTTCCCACAGGTCTGCATATATACGAAAAATTAATTTTCTGTGAGAAGGCGACGTCCTATGGCCAATCTTAGCACGGCATTGGATTCAGTGGCGCATTTTCTATAACGGAGTGTAGGAAGCCATGGAATAAGACCCAAAATTTGGGGATGAGGGTCGATGTTCTGAAACCGGAAAACTCCACAATTTGGTAAAAAAATTCGTAAAAAATTTTAGGTTCTCGGTCGGGACAAAAACTCTTCTGTTTGCTATTTTGGATACATTGATCATGAATTCGGCGTCTGTTCCAAATTTTGCCGTGTTTGAAAAAAAAAGCCTAAAAATTTTGCATTTCCCACAGGTCTGCATATATACGAAAAATTAATTTTCTGTGAGAAGGCGACGCCCTAGGGCCAATCTTAGCACGGCATTGGATTCAGTGGCACATTTTCTATAACGGAGAGTAGGAAACCATGGAATAAAACCCAAAATTTGGGGATGAGGGTCGATGCTCTGAAACCGGAAAACTCCACATTTGGTAAAAAAATTCGTAAAAAATTTTAGGTTCTCGATCAGGACAAAAATTTTTCTGTTTGTTAGTTTGGATACATTGATCACGAATTCGGCCTTTGTTCCAAGTTTTGCCGTGTTTGAAAAAAAAACCTAAAAATTTTGCATTTCCCCGCAGGTCTGCATATATACGAAAAAATAATTTTCTGTGATAAAACGACGCCCTAGGACCAATCTTAGCACGGCATTGGATTCAGTGGCACATTTTCTATAACAGAGAATAGGAAACCATGAAATAAGACCCAAAATTTGGGGATCAGGGTCGATGTTCTGAAACCGGAAAACTCCACAGGTAAAAAAATTCGTAAAAAATTTTAGGTTCTCGATCAGGACAAAAACCCTTCTGCTTGTTAGTTTGGATACATTGATCACGAATTCGGCCTCTGTTCCAAGTTTTGCCGTGTTTGAAAAAAAAACCTAAAAATTTTGCATTTCTCGCAGGTCTGCATATATACGAAAAAATAATTTTCTGTGAGAAGGCGACGTCCTAGGACCAATATTAGCACGGCATTGGATTCAGTGGCACATTTTCTATAACGGAGAGTAGGAAACCATGAAATAAGACCCAAAATTTGGGGATGAGGGTCGATGTTCTGAAACCGGAAAAGTCCACAGGACTCTGGTAAAAAAATTCGTAAAAAATTTTAGGTTCTCGATCAGGACAAAAACTCTTCTGTTTGTTAGTTTGGATACATTGATCACGAATTCGGCCTCTGTTCCAAGTTTTGCCGTGTATGAAAAAAAACCTAAAAATTTTGCATTTCCCACAGGTCTGCATATATACGAAAAATTAATTTTCTGTGAGAAGGCGGCGCCCTAGGGCCAATCTTAGCACGGCATTGGATTCAGTGGCACATTTTCTATAACGGAGATTAGGAAACCATGGAATAAGACCCAACATTTTGGGATGAGGGTCGATGTTCTGAAACCGGAAAAGTCCACAGGACTTGGTAAAAAAATTCGTAAAAAATTTGAAGGACAAACAATTGAAATTATTTGAACAGTCCTACCTGCAATTACTCTAATTTTTATTGCCGTACCATCTCTCCGACTAATTTATATCTTATATCAGGTTCTCGACCAGGACAAAAACTCTTCTGTTTGTTATTTTGGATACACTGATCACGAATTCGGCCTCTGTTTCAAGTTCTGCCGTGTTTGGAAAAAAACCTAAAAATTCTGCATTTCCCGCCGGTCTGCATATATACGAAAAAATAATTTTCTGTGAGAAGGCGACGGCATTGGATTCAGTGGCACATTTTCTATGATGGAGAGTAGGAAACCATGAAATAAGACCCAACATTTGGGGATCAGGGTCGATGTTCTGAAACCGGAAAACTCCACAGGACCTTCCCTTGGTAAAGAAATTTGTAAAAAATTTTAGGTTCTCGATCAGGACAAAAACCCTTCTGTTTGTTAGTTTGGATACATGGATCACGAATTCGGCCTCTGTTCCAAGTTTTGCCGTGTTTGAAAAAAAAACCTAAAAATTTTGCATTTCCCGCAGGTCTGCATATGTATGTATATACCAAAAAATAATTTTCTGTGAGAAGGCGACGTCCTAGGACCAATCTTAGCACGGCGTTGGATTCAGTGGCACATTTTCTATAATGGAGAGAAGGAAGCCATGAAATAAGACCCAAAATTTGGGGATGAGTGTCGATGTTCTGAAACCGGAAAACTCCACAGGACCCTCCCTTTGGTAAAAAAGTTCGTAAAAAATTTTAGGTTCTCGATCAGGACAAAAACCCTTCTGCTTGTTAGTTTGGATAAATTGATCACGAATTCGGCCTCTGTTCCAAGTTTTGCCGTGTTTGAAAAAAAAAAGCTAAAAATTTTGCATTTCTCGCAGGTCTGCATATATACGAAAAAATAACCTTCTGTGAGAAAGCGACGTCCTAGGACCAATCTTAGCACGGCATTGGATTCAGTGGCACATTTTCTATAACGGAGAGTAGGAAACCATGAAATAAGACCCAAAATTTGGGGATGAGGGTCGATGTTCTGAAACCGGAAAACTCCACAGGACCTTCCCTTGGTAAAAAAATTCGTAAAAAATTTTAGGTTCTCGATCAGGACAAAAACTCATCTGTTTGTTAGTTTGGATACATTGATCACGAATTCGGCCTCTGTTCCAAGTTTTGCCGTGTTTGAAAAAAAAAACCTAAAAATTTTACATTTCCCGCAGGTCTGCATATATACGAAAAAATAATTTTCTGTGAGAAGGCGACGTCCTAGGACCAATTAACTTAGCACGGCATTGGATTCAGTGACACATTTTCTATAACGGAGACTAGGAAACCATGAAATAAGACCCAAAATTTGGGGATGAGTGTCGATGTTCTGAAACCGGAAAACTCCACAGGACCCTCCCTTTGGTAAAAAAATTCGTAAAAAATTTTAGGTTCTCGATCAGGACAAAAACTCTTCTGTTTGTTAGTTTGGATACATTGATCACGAATTCGGCCTCTGTTCCAAGTTTTGCCGTGTTTGAAAAAAAACCTAAAAATTTTGCATTTCCCGCAGGTCTGCATATATACGAAAAAATAATTTTCTGTGAGAAGGCGCCGTCCTAGAACCAATCTTAGCACGGCATTGGATTCAGTGACACATTTTCTATAACGGAGAGTAGGAAACCATGAAATAAGACCCAAAATTTGGGGATGAGTGTCGATGTTCTGAAACCGGAAAACTCCACCCCCTTTGGTAAAAAAATTCGTAAAAAATTTTAGGTTCTCGATCAGGACAAAAACTCTTCTGTTTGTTAGTTTGGATACATTGATCACGAATTCGGCCTCTGTTCCAACTTTTGCCGTGTTTGAAAAAAAAAACCTAAAAATTTTGCATTTCCCGCAGGTCAGCATATATAATAAAAAATAATTTTCTGTGAGAAGGCGACGTCCTAGGACCAATCTTAGCACGGCATTGGATTCAGTGGCACATTTTCTATAACGGAGAGTAGGAAACCATGAAATAAGACCCAAAATTTGGGGATGAGGGTCGATGTTCTGAAACCGGAAAACTCCACACCACTCCCGTTTGGTAAAAAAATTCGTAAAAAATTTTAGGTTCTCGATCAGGACAAAAACTCTTCTGTTTGTTAGTTTGGATACATTGATTACGAATTCGGCCTCTGTTCCAAGTTTTGCCGTGTCTGAAAAAAAACCTAAAGATGTTGCATTTCCCGCAGGTCTGCATATATACGAAAAAATAATTTTCTGTGAGAAGGCGACGTCCTAGGACCAATCTTAGCACGGCATTGCATTCAGTGGCACATTTTCTATAACGGAGAGTAGGAAAACATGAAATAAGACCCAAAATTTGGGGATGAGTGTCGATGTTCTGAAACCGGAAAACTCCACAGGACCCTCCCTTTGGTAAAAAAATTCGTAAAAAATTTTAGGTTCTCGATCAGGACAAAAGCCCTTCTGTTTGTTAGTTTGGATACATTGATCACGAATTCGGCCTCTGTTCCAAGTTTTGCCGTGTTTGAAAAAAAAACCTAAAAATTTTGCATTTCCCACAGGTCTGCATATATACGAAAAAATAATTTTCTGTGAGAAGGCGACGTCCTAGGACCAATCTTAGCACGGCATTGGATTCAGTGACACATTTTCTATAACGGAGACTAGGAAACCATGAAATAAGACCCAAAATTGGGGGATGAGGGTCGATGTTCTGAAACCGGAAAACTCCACAGGACCCTCCCTTTGGTAAAAAAATTCGTGAAAAATTTTAGGTTCTCGATCAGGACAAAAACTCTTCTGTTTGTTAGTTTGGATACATTGATCACGAATTCGGCCTCTGTTCCAAGTTTTGCCGTGTTTGAAAAAAAACCTAAAAATTTTGCATTTCCCGCAGGTCTGCCTATATAAGAAAAAATAATTTTCTGTGAGAAGGCGACGTCCCAGGACCAATCTTAGCACGGCATTGGATTCAATGGCACATTTTCTATAACGGAGAGTAGGAAACCATGAAATAAGACCCAAAATTTGGGGATGAGGGTCGATGTTCTGAAACCGGAAAACTCCACACCACTCCCCTTTGGTAAAAAAATTCGTAAAAAATTTTAGGTTCTCGATCAGGACAAAAACTCTTCTGTTTGTTAGTTTGGATACATTGATTACGAATTCGGCCTCTGTTCCAAGTTTTGCCGTGTCTGAAAAAAAACCTAAAGATTTTGCATTTCCCGCAGGTCTGCATATATACGAAAAAATAATTTTCTGTGAGAAAGCGACGTTCTAGGACCAATCTTAGCACGGCATTGGATTCAGTGGCACATTTTCTATAACGGAGAGTAGGAAGCCATGAAGTAAGACCCAAAATTTGGGGATGAGGATCGATGTTCTGAAACCTGAAAACTCCACAGGACCCTCCCTTTGGTAAAAAAATTCGTAAAAAATGTTAGGCTCTCGATCAGGACAAAAACTCTTCTGTTTGTTAGTTTGGATACATTGATCACGAATTCGGCCTCTGTTCCAAGTTTTGCCGTGTTTGAAAAAAAAAAAACCCGCCGGTCTGCATATATACGAAAAAATAATTTTCTGTGAGGAGGCGACGTCCTAGGACCAATCTTAGCACGGCATTGCATTCAGTGGCACATTTTCTATAACGGAGAGTAGGAAACCATGAAATAAGACCCAAAATTTGGGGATGAGTGTCGATGTTCTGAAACCGGAAAACTCCACAGGACCCTCCCTTTGGTAAAAAAATTCGTAAAAAATTTTAGGTTCTCGATCAGGACAAGAACCCTTCTGCTTGCTAGTTTAGATACATTGATCACGAATTCGGCCTCTGTTCCAAGATTTGCCGTGTTTGAAAAAAAAACCTAAAAATTTTGCATATCTCGCAGGTCTGCATATATACGAAAAAATAATTTTCTGTGAGAAGGCGACGTCCTAGGACCAATCTTAGCACGGCATTGGATTCAGGGGCACATTTTCTATAACGGAGAGTAGGAAACCATGAAATAAGGCCCAAAATTTGGGGATGAGAGTCGATGTTCTGAAACCGGAAAACTCCACAGGACCCTCCCTTGGTAAAAAAATTCGTAAAAAATTTTAGGTTCTCGGTCAGGACAAAAACTCTTCTGTTTGTTAGTTTGGATACATTGATCACGAATTCGGCCTCTGTTCCAAGTTCTGCCGTGTTTGAAAAAAAAACCTAAAATTTTTGCATTTCCCGCAGGTCTGCATATATACGAAAAAATAATTTTCTGTGAGAAGGCGACGTCCTAGAACCAATCTTAGCACGGCATTGGATTCAGTGACACATTTTCTATAACGGAGAGTAGGAAACCATGAAATAAGACCCAAAATTTGGGGATGAGGGTCGATGTTCTGAAACCGGAAAACTCCACCCCCCTTTGGTAAAAAAAT
The DNA here is from genome assembly GCA_951848785.1 of Callosobruchus maculatus. Classification (NCBI taxonomy): domain Eukaryota; kingdom Metazoa; phylum Arthropoda; class Insecta; order Coleoptera; family Chrysomelidae; genus Callosobruchus; species Callosobruchus maculatus. Next base: position 4,200,331 of record CATOUR010000045.1, read on the forward strand.
TCGTAAAAAATTTTAGGTTCTCGATCATGACAAAAACTCTTCTGTTTGTTAGTTTGGATACATTGATCACGAATTCGGCCTCTGTTCCAAGTTTTGCCGTGTTTGAAAAAAAAAACCTAAAAATTTTGCATTTCCCGCAGGTCTGCATATATACGAAAAAATAATTTTCTGTGAGAAGGCGACGTCCTAGGACCAATCTTAGCACGGCATTGGATTCAGTGGCACATTTTCTATAACGGAGAGTAGGAAACCATGAAATAAGACCCAAAATTTGGGGATGAGGGTCGATGTTCTGAAACCGGAAAACTCCACACCACTCCCCTTTGGTAAAAAAATTCGTAAAAAATTTTAGGTTCTCGATCAGGACAAAAACTCTTCTGTTTGTTAGTTTGGATACATTGATTACGAATTCGGCCTCTGTTCCAAGTTTTGCCGTGTCTGAAAAAAAACCTAAAGATTTTGCATTTCCCGCAGGTCTGCATATATACGAAAAAATAATTTTCTGTGAGAAAGCGACGTTCTAGGACCAATCTTAGCACGGCATTGGATTCAGTGGCACATTTTCTATAACGGAGAGTAGGAAGCCATGAAATAAGACCCAAAATTTGGGGATGAGGGTCGATGTTCTGAAACCGGAAAACTCCACAGGACCCTCCCTTTGGTAAAAAAATTCGTAAAAAATGTTAGGCTCTCGATCAGGACAAAAACTCTTCTGTTTGTTAGTTTGGATACATTGATCACGAATTCGGCCTCTGTTCCAAGTTTTGCCGTGTTTGAAAAAAAAACCCGCCGGTCTGCATATATACGAAAAAATAATTTTCTGTGAGAAGGCGACGTCCTAGGACCAATCTTAGCACGGCATTGGATTCAGTGACACATTTTCTATAACGGAGAGTAGGAAACCATGAAATAAGACCCAAAATTTGGGGATGAGAGTCGATGTTCTGAAACCGGAAAACTCCACAGGACCCTCCCTTGGTAAAAAAATTCGTAAAAAATTTTAGGTTCTCGATCAGGACAAAAACTCTTCTGTTTGTTAGTTTGGATACATTGATCACGAATTCGGCCTCTGTTCCAAGTTTTGCCGTGTTTGAAAAAAAAACCTAAAATTTTTGCATTTCCCGCAGGTCTGCATATATACGAAAAAATAATTTTCTGTGAGAAGGCGACGTCCTAGGACCAATTAACTTAGCACGGCATTGGATTCAGTGACACATTTTCTATAACGGAGACTAGGAAACCATGAAATAAGACCCAAAATTTGGGGATGAGTGTCGATGTTCTGAAACCGGAAAACTCCACAGGACCCTCCCTTTGGTAAAAAAATTCGTAAAAAATTTTAGGTTCTCGATCAGGACAAAAACACTTCTGTTTGTTAGTTTGGATACATTGATCACGAAGTCGGTCTCTGTTCCAAGTTTTGCCGTGTTTGAAAAAAAAACCTAAAAATTTTGCATTTCCCGCAGGTCTGCGTATATACGAAAAAATAATTTTCTGTGAGAAGGCGCCGTCCTAGAACCAATCTTAGCACGGCATTGGATTCAGTGACACATTTTCTATAACGGAGAGTAGGAAACCATGAAATAAGACCCAAAATTTGGGGATGAGGGTCGATGTTCTGAAACCGGAAAACTCCACCCCCCTTTGGTAAAAAAATTCGTAAAAAATTTTAGGTTCTCGATCATGACAAAAACTCTTCTGTTTGTTAGTTTGGATACATTGATCACAAATTCGGCCTCTGTTCCAAGTTTTGCCGTGTTTGAAAAAAAAAACCTAAAAATTTTGCATTTCCCGCAGGTCTGCATATATACGAAAAAATAATTTTCTGTGAGAAGGCGACGTCCTAGGACCAATCTTAGCACGGCATTGGATTCAGTGACACATTTTCTATAACGGAGACTAGGAAGCCATGAAATAAGACCCAAAATTTAGGGATGAGGGTCGATGTTCTGAAACCGGAAAACTCCACAGGACCCTCCCTTTGGTAAAAAAATTCGTGAAAAATTTTAGGTTCTCGATCAGGACAAAAACTCTTCTGTTTGTTAGTTTGGATACATTGATCACGAATTCGGCCTCTGTTCCAAGTTTTGCCGTGTTTGAAAAAAAAACCTAAAAATTTTGCATTTCCCGCAGGTCTGCCTATATAAGAAAAAATAATTTTCTGTGAGAAGGCGACGTCCTAGGACCAATCTTAGCACGGCATTGGATTCAGTGGCACATTTTCTATAACGGAGAGTAGGAAACCATGAAATAAGACCCAAAATTTGGGGATGAGGGTCGATGTTCTGAAACCGGAAAACTCCACACCACTCCCCTTTGGTAAAAAAATTCGTAAAAAATTTTAGGTTCTCGATCAGGACAAAAACTCTGCTGTTTGTTAGTTTGGATACATTGATTACGAATTCGGCCTCTGTTCCAAGTTTTGCCGTGTCTGAAAAAAAACCTAAAGATTTTGCATTTCCCGCAGGTCTGCATATATACGAAAAAATAATTTTCTGTGAGAAAGCGACGTTCTAGGACCAATCTTAGCACGGCATTGGATTCAGTGGCACATTTTCTATAACGGAGAGTAGGAAGCCATGAAATAAGACCCAAAATTTGGGGATGAGGGTCGATGTTCTGAAACCGGAAAACTCCACAGGACCCTCCCTTTGGTAAAAAAATTCGTAAAAAATGTTAGGCTCTCGATCAGGACAAAAACTCTTCTGTTTGTTAGTTTGGATACATTGATCACGAATTCGGCCTCTGTTCCAAGTTTTGCCGTGTTTGAAAAAAAAAACCCGCCGGTCTGCATATATACGAAAAAATAATTTTCTGTGAGAAGGCGACGTCCTAGGACCAATCTTAGCACGGCATTGCATTCAGTGGCACATTTTCTATAACGGAGAGTAGGAAACCATGAAATAAGACCCAAAATTTGGGGATGAGTGTCGATGTTCTGAAACCGGAAAACTCCACAGGACCCTCCCTTTGGTAAAAAAATTCGTAAAAAATTTTAGGTTCTCGATCAGGACAAAAACCCTTCTGCTTGTTAGTTTGGATACATTGATCACGAATTCGGCCTCTGTTCCAAGTTTTGCCGTGTTTGAAAAAAAAAACCTAAAAATTTTGCATTTCTCGCAGGTCTGCATATATACGAAGAAATAATTTTCTGTGAGAAGGCGACGTCCTAGGACCAATTAACTTAGCACGGCATTGGATTCAGTGACACATTTTCTATAACGGAGACTAGGAGACCATGAAATAAGACCCAAAATTTGGGGATGAGTGTCGATGTTCTGAAACCGGAAAACTCCACAGGACCCTCCCGTTGGTAAAAAAATTCGTAAAAAATTTTAGGTTCTCGATCAGGACAAAAACTCTTCTGTTTGTTAGTTTGGATACATTGATCACGAATTCGGTCTCTGTTCCAAGTTTTGCCGTGTTTGAAAAAAAAACCTAAAAATTTTGCATTTCCCGCAGGTCTGCGTATATACGAAAAAATAATTTTCTGTGAGAAGGCGCCGTCCTAGAACCAATCTTAGCACGGCATTGGATTCAGTGACACATTTTCTATAACGGAGAGTAGGAAACCATGAAATAAGACCCAAAATTTGGGGATGAGGGTCGATGTTCTGAAACCGGAAAACTCCACCCCCCTTTGGTAAAAAAATTCGTAAAAAATTTTAGGTTCTCGATCATGACAAAAACTCTTCTGTTTGTTAGTTTGGATACATTGATCACGAATTCGGCCTCTGTTCCAAGTTTTGCCGTGTTTGAAAAAAAAACCTAAAAATTTTGCATTTCCCGCAGGTCTGCATATATACGAAAAAATAATTTTCTGTGAGAAGGCGACGTCCTAGGACCAATCTTAGCACGGCATTGGATTCAGTGACACATTTTCTATAACGGAGACTAGGAAACCATGAAATAAGACCCAAAATTTGGGGATGAGGGTCGATGTTCTGAAACCGGAAAACTCCACAGGACCCTCCCTTTGGTAAAAAAATTCGTGAAAAATTTTAGGTTCTCGATCAGGACAAAAACTCTTCAGTTTGTTAGTTTGGATACATTGATCACGAATTCGGCCTCTGTTCCAAGTTTTGCCGTGTTTGAAAAAAAAACCTAAAAATTTTGCATTTCCCGCAGGTCTGCCTATATAAGAAAAAATAATTTTCTGTGAGAAGGCGACGTCCTAGGACCAATCTTAGCACGGCATTGGATTCAGTGGCACATTTTCTATAACGGAGAGTAGGAAACCATGAAATAAGACCCAAAATTTGGGGATGAGGGTCGATGTTCTGAAACCGGAAAACTCCACACCACTCCCCTTTGGTAAAAAATTTCGTAAAAAATTTTAGGTTCTCGATCAGGACAAAAACTCTTCTGTTTGTTAGTTTGGATACATTGATTACGAATTCGGCCTCTGTTCCAAGTTTTGCCGTGTCTGAAAAAAAACCTAAAGATTTTGCATTTCCCGCAGGTCTGCATATATACGAAAAAATAATTTTCTGTGAGAAAGCGACGTTCTAGGACCAATCTTAGCACGGCATTGGATTCAGTGGCACATTTTCTATAACGGAGAGTAGGAAGCCATGAAATAAGACCCAAAATTTGGGGATGAGGGTCGATGTTCTGAAACCGGAAAACTCCACAGGACCCTCCCTTTGGTAAAAAAATTCGTAAAAAATGTTAGGCTCTCGATCAGGACAAAAACTCTTCTGTTTGTTAGTTTGGATACATTGATCACGAATTCGGCCTCTGTTCCAAGTTTTGCCGTGTTTGAAAAAAAAAACCCGCCGGTCTGCATATATACGAAAAAATAATTTTCTGTGAGAAGGCGACGTCCTAGGACCAATCTTAGCACGGCATTGCATTCAGTGGCACATTTTCTATAACGTAGAGTAGGAAACCATGAAATAAGACCCAAAATTTGGGGATGAGTGTCGATGTTCTGAAACCGGAAAACTCCACAGGACCCTCCCTTTGGTAAAAAAATTCGTAAAAAATTTTAGGTTCTCGATCAGGACAAAAACCCTTCTGCTTGTTAGTTTGGATACGTTGATCACGAATTCGGCCTCTGTTCCAAGTTTTGCCGTGTTTGAAAAAAAAACATAGAAATTTTGCATTTCCCGCAGGTCTGCATATATACGAAAAAATAATTTTCTGTGAGAAGGCGACGTCCTAGGACCAATCTTAGCACGGCATTGGATTCAGTGGCACATTTTCTATAACGGAGAGTAGGAAACCATGAAGTAAGACCCAAAATTTGGGGATGAGGGTCGATGTTCTGAAACCGGAAAACTCCACAGGACCCTCCCTTTGGTAAAAAAATTCGTAAAAAATTTTCTCGATCAGGACAAAAACTCTTCTATTTGTTAGTTTGGATACATTGATCACGAATTCGGCCTCTGTTCCAAGTTTTGCCGTGTTTGAAAAAAAAACCTAAAAATTTTGCATTTCCCGCAGGTCTGCATATATACGAAAAAATAATTTTCTGTGAGAAGGCGCCGTCCTAGAACCAATCTTAGCACGGCATTGGATTCAGTGACACATTTTCTATAACGGAGAGTAGGAAACCATGAAATAAGACCCAAAATTTGGGGATGAGCGTCGATGTTCTGAAACCGGAAAACTCCACCCCCCTTTGGTAAAAAAATTCGTAAAAAATTTTAGGTTCTCGATCAGGACAAAAACTCTTCTGTTTGTTAGTTTGGATACATTGATCACGAATTCGGCCTCTGTTCCAAGTTTTGCCGTGTTTGAAAAAAAAACCTAAAAATGTTGCATTTCCCGCAGGTCTGCATATATACGAAAACATAATTTTCTGTGAGAAGGCGACGTCCTAGGACCAATCTTAGCACGGCATTGGATTCAGTGACACATTTTCTATAACGGAGACTAGGAAACCATGAAATAAGACCCAAAATTTGGGGATGAGGGTCGATGTTCTGAAACCGGAAAACTCCACAGGACCCTCCCTTTGGTAAAAAAATTCGTGAAAAATTTTAGGTTCTCGATCAGGACAAAAACTCCTCTGTTTGTTAGTTTGGATACATTGATCACGAATTCGGCCCCTGTTCCAAGTTTTGCCGTGTTTGAAAAAAAAACCTAAAAATTTTGCATTTCCCGCAGGTCTGCCTATATAAGAAAAAATAATTTTCTGTGAGAAGGCGACGTCCTAGGACCAATCTTAGCACGGCATTGGATTCAGTGACACATTTTCTATAACGGAGAGTAGGAAACCATGAAATAAGACCCAAAATTTGGGGATGAGGGTCGATGCTCTGAAACCCGAAAACTCCACAGGACCCTCCCTTTGGTAAAAAAATTCGTAAAAAATTTTAGGTTCTCGATCAGGATAAAAACTCTTCTGTTTGTTAGTTTGGATACATTGATCACGAATTCGGCCTCTGTTCCAAGTTTTGCCGTGTTTGAAAAAAAAAACCCGCCGGTCTGCATATATACGAAAAAATAATTTTCTGTGAGAAGGCGACGTCCTAGGACCAATCTTAGCACGGCATTGGATTCAGTGACACATTTTCTATAACGGAGACTAGGAAACCATGAAATAAGACCCAAAATTTGGGGATGAGGGTCGATGTTCTGAAACCGGAAAACTCCACAGGACCCTCCCTTTGGTAAAAAAATTCGTGAAAAATTTTAGGTTCTCGATCAGGACAAAAACTCCTCTGTTTGTTAGTTTGGATACATTGATCACGAATTCGGCCCCTGTTCCAAGTTTTGCCGTGTTTGAAAAAAAAACCTAAAAATTTTGCATTTCCCGCAGGTCTGCCTATATAAGAAAAAATAATTTTCTGTGAGAAGGCGACGTCCTAGGACCAATCTTAGCACGGCATTGGATTCAGTGACACATTTTCTATAACGGAGAGTAGGAAACCATGAAATAAGACCCAAAATTTGGGGATGAGGGTCGATGTTCTGAAACCGGAAAACTCCACAGGACCCTCCCTTTGGTAAAAAAATTCGTAAAAAATGTTAGGCTCTCGATCAGGACAAAAACTCTTCTGTTTGTTAGTTTGGATACATTGATCACGAATTCGGCCTCTGTTCCAAGTTTTGCCGTGTTTGAAAAAAAAAACCCGCCGGTCTGCATATATACGAAAAAATAATTTTCTGTGAGAAGGCGACGTCCTAGGACCAATCTTAGCACGGCATTGCATTCAGTGGCACATTTTCTATAACGTAGAGTAGGAAACCATGAAATAAGACCCAAAATTTGGGGATGAGTGTCGATGTTCTGAAACCGGAAAACTCCACAGGACCCTCCCTTTGGTAAAAAAATTTGTAAAAAATTTTAGGTTCTCGATCAGGACAAAAACCCTTCTGCTTGTTAGTTTGGATACGTTGATCACGAATTCGGCCTCTGTTCCAAGTTTTGCCGTGTTTGAAAAAAAAACATAGAAATTTTGCATTTCCCGCAGGTCTGCATATATACGAAAAAATAATTTTCTGTGAGAAGGCGACGTCCTAGGACCAATCTTAGCACGGCATTGGATTCAGTGGCACATTTTCTATAACGGAGAGTAGGAAACCATGAAGTAAGACCCAAAATTTGGGGATGAGGGTCGATGTTCTGAAACCGGAAAACTCCACAGGACCCTCCCTTTGGTAAAAAAATTCGTAAAAAATTTTCTCGATCAGGACAAAAACTCTTCTATTTGTTAGTTTGGATACATTGATCACGAATTCGGCCTCTGTTCCAAGTTTTGCCGTGTTTGAAAAAAAAACCTAAAAATTTTGCATTTCCCGCAGGTCTGCATATATACGAAAAAATAATTTTCTGTGAGAAGGCGCCGTCCTAGAACCAATCTTAGCACGGCATTGGATTCAGTGACACATTTTCTATAATGGAGAGTAGGAAACCATGAAATAAGACCCAAAATTTGGGGATGAGCGTCGATGTTCTGAAACCGGAAAACTCCACCCCCCTTTGGTAAAAAAATTCGTAAAAAATTTTAGGTTCTCGATCAGGACAAAAACTCTTCTGTTTGTTAGTTTGGATACATTGATCACGAATTCGGCCTCTGTTCCAAGTTTTGCCGTGTTTGAAAAAAAAACCTAAAAATGTTGCATTTCCCGCAGGTCTGCATATATACGAAAACATAATTTTCTGTGAGAAGGCGACGTCCTAGGACCAATCTTAGCACGGCATTGGATTCAGTGACACATTTTCTATAACGGAGACTAGGAAACCATGAAATAAGACCCAAAATTTGGGGATGAGGGTCGATGTTCTGAAACCGGAAAACTCCACAGGACCCTCCCTTTGGTAAAAAAATTCGTGAAAAATTTTAGGTTCTCGATCAGGACAAAAACTCTTCAGTTTGTTAGTTTGGATACATTGATCACGAATTCGGCCTCTGTTCCAAGTTTTGCCGTGTTTGAAAAAAAAAACCCGCCGGTCTGCATATATACGAAAACATAATTTTCTGTGAGAAGGCGACGTCCTAGGACCAATCTTAGCACGGCATTGGATTCAGTGACACATTTTCTATAACGGAGACTAGGAAACCATGAAATAAGACCCAAAATTTGGGGATGAGGGTCGATGTTCTGAAACCGGAAAACTCCACAGGACCCTCCCTTTGGTAAAAAAATTCGTGAAAAATTTTAGGTTCTCGATCAGGACAAAAACTCCTCTGTTTGTTAGTTTGGATACATTGATCACGAATTCGGCCCCTGTTCCAAGTTTTGCCGTGTTTGAAAAAAAAACCTAAAAATTTTGCATTTCCCGCAGGTCTGCCTATATAAGAAAAAATAATTTTCTGTGAGAAGGCGACGTCCTAGGACCAATCTTAGCACGGCATTGGATTCAGTGACACATTTTCTATAACGGAGAGTAGGAAACCATGAAATAAGACCCAAAATTTGGGGATGAGGGTCGATGTTCTGAAACCGGAAAACTCCACAGGACCCTCCCTTTGGTAAAAAAATTCGTGAAAAATTTTAGGTTCTCGATCAGGACAAAAACTCCTCTGTTTGTTAGTTTGGATACATTGATCACGAATTCGGCCCCTGTTCCAAGTTTTGCCGTGTTTGAAAAAAAAACCTAAAAATTTTGCATTTCCCGCAGGTCTGCCTATATAAGAAAAAATAATTTTCTGTGAGAAGGCGACGTCCTAGGACCAATCTTAGCACGGCATTGGATTCAGTGACACATTTTCTATAACGGAGAGTAGGAAACCATGAAATAAGACCCAAAATTTGGGGATGAGGGTCGATGCTCTGAAACCCGAAAACTCCACAGGACCCTCCCTTTGGTAAAAAAATTCGTAAAAAATTTTAGGTTCTCGATCAGGATAAAAACCCTTCTGCTTGTTAGTTTGGATACATTGATCGCGAATTCGGCCTCTGTTCCAAGTTTTGCCGTGTTTGAAAAAAAAAGCCTGAAAATTTTGCATTTCTCGCAGGTCTGCATATATACGAAGAAATAATTTTCTGTGAGAAGGCGACGCCCTAGGACCAATCTTAGCACGGCATTGGATTCAGTGACACATTTTCTATAACGGAGAGTAGGAAACCATGAAATAAGACCCAAAATTTGGGGATGAGGGTCGATGCTCTGAAACCCGAAAACTCCACAGGACCCCCCCTTTGGTAAAAAAATTCGTAAAAAATTTTAGGTTCTCGATCAGGACAAAAACCCTTCTGCTTGTTAGTTTGGATACATTGATCACGAATTCGGCCTCTGTTCCAAGTTTTGCCGTGTTTGAAAAAAAAACATAAAAATTTTGCATTTCCCGCAGGTCTGCATATATACGAAAAAATAATTTTCTGTGAGAAGGCGACGTCCTAGGACCAATCTTAGCACGGCGTTGGATTCAGTGGCACATTTTCTATAACGGAGTGTAGGAAACCATGAAATAAGACCCAAAATTTGGGGATGAGGGTCGATGTTCTGAAACCGGAAAACTCCACAGGACCCTCCCTGTGGTAAAAAAATTCGTAAAAAATTTTAGGTTCTCGATCAGGACAAAAACTCTTCGGTTTGTTATTTTGGATACATTGATCACGAATTCGGCGTCTGTTCCAAATTTTGCCGTGTTTGAAAAAAAAACCTAAAAATTTTGCATTTCTCGCAGGTCTGCATATATACGAAAAAATAATCTTCTGTGAGAAGGCGACGTTCTAGGGCCAATCTTAGCATGGCGTTGGATTCAGTGGCACATTTTCTATAACGGAGAGTAGGAAACCATGAAACAAGACCCAACATTTGGGGATGAGGGTCGACATATGATTGACAGTTGCGTGTTGGAGCAACAGTCGCTGGTTGTTTCTGTCTTATATGAGGGTTTTTAATTGCCTTGGAAATTTTTAACCTCTAGTAAATTGCGGTAGCCAGTAGCCAGCAAAAATATCTATTACTGCCATACTCCAGCTTCTCTTTGACCTTAGAGATGTTATCGCAGTTGTTTCTGGGAGAGTTGATTTGTTGTAAGGAATTTTTATAATCTTGTCCCTTTAGTCTAGCTAGCGTGTATTTTTCAGCTAAGTTAGTTGTTTTCTTCTGACTGAACAGATTTTTGTTTATATTTCATGGCCTGCTACGTTGCTTATAGGCAGGGAAATTGAAAATCGCCGATTTGTCTGAAAACTTAAAATTAAATGAAAACTAGGAGAGATTGATATTCACAACCTTATATCATTAGAAAGCTTATAAAATTCTACGTTTAACCGTATAAAAAAAATTAGGCATTCCCATTTGAAAAAATCAAGTTATCGCTGATCGAAGTTTCCTTAATCCGTCGACCGATTTCTCCAACCATAAACGTAATTTAAATTTGACAGTCTCACCAAAGCAATACGGCAAAGTCACAGCCTTTCATATTTTGTAATCTCTGCGATATTCAATTTTTTCCTGATATCTACTTATACCGAAAATGGTGATTTACACCATAACGGTTCGCTTTAGGTACCATGTATGATACATAAAATCACACACAATTCACCAAGGAATCTGAATATGCAATAATATATAGGGTGTTGCATTTAAAAAAACATAACTTTGATACATTTCGTGTTTTTGGGACACCCTGTATAACATGAAAATATTATTAAAATGTATCCTTTATGGGTCTCTATCCACCACAAATTATTATTTTCTTTTTTATCAAATACTTTAGCCATAATGCTCCGTGTCAAATAACGTGAATAACCCTGTATACGAAAAAATCATTTTCTGTGAGAAGGCGACGTCCTAGGACCAATCTTAGCACGGCATTGGATTCAGTGGCACATTTTCTATAACGGAGAGTAGGACACCATGAAATAAGACCCAAAATTTGGGGATGAGGGTCGATGTTCTGAAACCGGAAAACTCCACCCCCCTTTGGTAAAAAAATTCGTAAAAAATTTTGGGTTTTCGATCAGGACAAAAACTCTTCTGTTTGTTAGTTTGGATACATTGATCACGAATTCGGCCTCTGTTCCAAGATTTGCCGTGTTTGAAAAAAAAAACCTAAAAATTTTGCATTTCCCGCAGGTCTGCATATATACGAAAAAATAATTTTCTGTGAGAAGGCGACGTCCTAGGACCAATCTTAGCACGGCATTGGATTCAGTGACACATTTTCTATAACGCAGACTAGGAAACCATGAAATAAGACCCAAAATTTGGGGATGAGGGTCGATGTTCTGAAACCGGAAAACTCCACAGGACCCTCCCTTTGGTAAAAAAATTCGTGAAAAATTTTAGGTTCTCGATCAGGACAAAAACCCTTCTGCTTGTTAGTTTGGATACATTGATCACGAATTCGGCCTCTGTTCCAAGTTTTGCCGTGTTTGAAAAAAAAACCTAAAAATTTTGCATTTCCCGCAGGTCTGCATATATAAGAAAAAATAATTTTCTGTGAGAAGGCGACGTCCTAGGACCAATCTTAGCACGGCATTGGATTCAGTGGCACATTTTCTATAACGGAGAGTAGGAAACCATGAAATAAGACCCAAAATTTGGGGATGAGGGTCGATGTTCTGAAACCGGAAAACTCCACAGGACCCTCCCTTTGGTAAAAAAATTCGTAAAAAATTTTAGGTTCTCGATCAGGACAAAAACCCTTCTGCTTGTTAGTTTGGATACATTGATCACGAATTCGGCCTCTGTTCCAAGTTTAACCGTGTTTGAAAAAAAAAACCTAAAAATTTTGCATTTCTCGCAGGTCTGCATATATACGAAAAAATAACTTTCTGTGAGAAGGCGACGTCCTAGGACCAATCTTAGCACGGCATTGGATTCAGTGGCACATTTTCTATAACGGAGAGTAGGAAACCATGAAATAAGACCCAAAATTTGGGGATGAGGGTCGATGTTCTGAAACCGGAAAACTCCACAGGACCCCCCCTTTGGTAAAAAAATTCGCAAAAAATTTTAGGTTCTTGATCAGGACAAAAACTCTTCTGTTTGTTAGTTTGGATCCATTGATCACGAATTCGGCCTCTGTTCCAAGTTTTACCGTGTTTGAAAAAAAAACCTAAAAATTTTGCATATCTCGCAGGTCTGCATATATACGAAAAAATAATTTTCTGTGAGAAGGCGACGTCCTAGGACCAATCTTAGCACGGCATTGGATTCAGGGGCACATTTTCTATAACGGAGAGTAGGAAACCATGAAATAAGACCCAAAATTTGGGGATGAGGGTCGATGTTCTGAAACCGGAAAACTCCACCCCCCTTTGGTAAAAAAATTCGTAAAAAATTTTAGGTTCTCGATCATGACAAAAACTCTTCTGTTTGTTAGTTTGGATACATTGATCACGAATTCGGCCTCTGTTCCACGTTTTGCCGTGTTTGAAAAAAAACCTAAAAATTTTGCATTTCCCGCAGGTCTGCATATATACGAAAAAATAATTTTCTGTGAGAAGGCGACGTCCTAGGACCAATCTTAGCACGGCATTGGATTCAGTGACACATTTTCTATAACGGAGACTAGGAAACCATGAAATAAGACCCAAAATTTGGGGATGAGGGTCGATGTTCTGAAACCGGAAAACTCCACAGGACCCTCCCTTTGGTAAAAAAATTCGTGAAAAATTTTAGGTTCTCGATCAGGACAAAAACTCTTCTGTTTGTTAGTTTGGATACATTGATGACGAATTCGGCCTCTGTTCCAAGTCTTGCCGTGTTTGAAAAAAAAACCTAAAAATTTTGCATTTCCCGCAGGTCTGCCTATATAAGAAAAAATAATTTTCTGTGAGAAGGCGACGTCCTAGGACCAATCTTAGCACGGCATTGGATTCAGTGGCACATTTTCTATAACGGAGAGTAGGAAACCATGAAATAAGACCCAAAATTTGGGGATGAGGGTCGATGTTCTGAAACCGGAAAACTCCACACCACTCCCGTTTGGTAAAAAAAATCGTAAAAAATTTTAGGTTCTCGATCAGGACAAAAACTCTTCTGTTTGTTAGTTTGGATACATTGATTACGAATTCGGCCTCTGTTCCAAGTTTTGCCGTGTCTGAAAAAAAACCTAAAGATGTTGCATTTCCCGCAGGTCTGCATATATACGAAAAAATAATTTTCTGTGAGAAGGCGACGTCCTAGGACCAATCTTAGCACGGCATTGCATTCAGTGGCACATTTTCTATAACGGAGAGTAGGAAAACATGAAATAAGACCCAAAATTTGGGGATGAGTGTCGATGTTCTGAAACCGGAAAACTCCACAGGACCCTCCCTTTGGTAAAAAAATTCGTAAAAAATTTTAGGTTCTCGATCAGGACAAAAGCCCTTCTGTTTGTTAGTTTGGATACATTGATCACGAATTCGGCCTCTGTTCCAAGTTTTGCCGTGTTTGAAAAAAAAAACCTAAAAATTTTGCATTTCCCACAGGTCTGCATATATACGAAAAAATAATTTTCTTTGAGAAGGCGACGTCCTAGGACCAATCTTAGCACGGCATTGGATTCAGTGACACATTTTCTATAACGGAGACTAGGAAACCATGAAATAAGACCCAAAATTGGGGGATGAGGGTCGATGTTCTGAAACCGGAAAACTCCACAGGACCCTCCCTTTGGTAAAAAAATTCGTGAAAAATTTTAGGTTCTCGATCAGGACAAAAACTCTTCTGTTTGTTAGTTTGGATACATTGATCACGAATTCGGCCTCTGTTCCAAGTTTTGCCGTGTTTGAAAAAAAACCTAAAAATTTTGCATTTCCCGCAGGTCTGCCTATATAAGAAAAAATAATTTTCTGTGAGAAGGCGACGTCCCAGGACCAATCTTAGCACGGCATTGGATTCAGTGGCACATTTTCTATAACGGAGAGTAGGAAACCATGAAATAAGACCCAAAATTTGGGGATGAGGGTCGATGTTCTGAAACCGGAAAACTCCACACCACTCCCCTTTGGTAAAAAAATTCGTAAAAAATTTTAGGTTCTCGATCAGGACAAAAACTCTTCTGTTTGTTAGTTTGGATACATTGATTACGAATTCGGCCTCTGTTCCAAGATTTGCCGTGTCTGAAAAAAAACCTAAAGATTTTGCATTTCCCGCAGGTCTGCATATATACGAAAAAATAATTTTCTGTGAGAAAGCGACGTTCTAGGACCAATCTTAGCACGGCATTGGATTCAGTGGCACATTTTCTATAACGGAGAGTAGGAAGCCATGAAGTAAGACCCAAAATTTGGGGATGAGGGTCGATGTTCTGAAACCGGAAAACTCCACAGGACCCTCCCTTTGGTAAAAAAATTCGTAAAAAATGTTAGGCTCTCGATCAGGACAAAAACTCTTCTGTTTGTTAGTTTGGATACATTGATCACGAATTCGGCCTCTGTTCCAAGTTTTGCCGTGTTTGAAAAAAAAAAACCGCCGGTCTGCATATATACGAAAAAATAATTTTCTGTGAGGAGGCGACGTCCTAGGACCAATCTTAGCACGGCATTGCATTCAGTGGCACATTTTCTATAACGGAGAGTAGGAAACCATGAAATAAGACCCAAAATTTGGGGATGAGTGTCGATGTTCTGAAACCGGAAAACTCCACAGGACCCTCCCTTTGGTAAAAAAATTCGTAAAAAATTTTAGGTTCTCGATCAGGACAAAAACTCTTCTGTTTGTTAGTTTGGATACATTGATTACGAATTCGGCCTCTGTTCCAAGTTTTGCCGTGTCTGAAAAAAAACCTAAAGATTTTGCATTTCCCGCAGGCCTGCATATATACGAAAAAATAATTTTCTGTGAGAAAGCGACGTTCTAGGACCAATCTTAGCACGGCATTGGATTCAGTGGCACATTTTCTATAACGGAGAGTAGGAAGCCATGAAATAAGACCCAAAATTTGGGGATGAGGGTCGATGTTCTGAAACCGGAAAACTCCACAGGACCCTTTGGTAAAAAAATTCGTAAAAAATGTTAGGCTCTCGATCAGGACAAAAACTCTTCTGTTTGTTAGTTTGGATACATTGATCACGAATTCGGCCTCTGTTCCAAGTTTTGCCGTGTTTGAAAAAAAAAACCTAAAAATTTTGCATTTCTCGCAGGTCTGCATATATACGAAGAAATAATTTTCTGTGAGAAGGCGACGTCCTAGGACCAATCTTAGCACGGCATTGGATTCAGTGACACATTTTCAATAACGGAGAGTAGGAAACCATGAAATAAGACCCAAAATCTGGGGATGAGGGTCGATGTTCTGAAACCCGAAAACTCCACAGGACCCCCTTTTGGTAAAAAAATTCGTAAAAAATTTTAGGTTCTCGATCAGGACAAGAACCCTTCTGCTTGCTAGTTTGGATACATTGATCACGAATTCGGCCTCTGTTCCAAGATTTGCCGTGTTTGAAAAAAAAACCTAAAAATTTTGCATATCTCGCAGGTCTGCATATATACGAAAAAATAATTTTCTGTGAGAAGGCGACGTCCTAGGACCAATCTTAGCACGGCATTGGATCAGGGGCACATTTTCTATAACGGAGAGTAGGAAACCATGAAATAAGGCCCAAAATTTGGGGATGAGAGTCGATGTTCTGAAACCCGAAAACTCCACAGGACCCCCCCCTTTGGTAAAAAAATTCGTAAAAAATTTTAGGTTCTCGATCAGGACAAAAACCCTTCTGCTTGTTAGTTTGGATACGTTGATCACGAATTCGGCCTCTGTTCCAAGTTTTGCCGTGTTTGAAAAAAAAACATAGAAATTTTGCATTTCCCGCAGGTCTGCATATATACGAAAAAATAATTTTCTGTGAGAAGGCGACGTCCTAGGACCAATCTTAGCACGGCATTGGATCAGGGGCACATTTTCTATAACGGAGAGTAGGAAACCATGAAATAAGGCCCAAAATTTGGGGATGAGAGTCGATGTTCTGAAACCGGAAAACTCCACAGGACCCTCCCTTGGTAAAAAAATTCGTAAAAAATTTTAGGTTCTCGGTCAGGACAAAAACTCTTCTGTTTGTTAGTTTGGATACATTGATCACGAATTCGGCCTCTGTTCCAAGTTCTGCCGTGTTTGAAAAAAAAACCTAAAATTTTTGCATTTCCCGCAGGTCTGCATATATACGAAAAAATAATTTTCTGTGAGAAGGCGACGTCCTAGAACCAATCTTAGCACGGCATTGGATTCAGTGACACATTTTCTATAACGGAGAGTAGGAAACCATGAAATAAGACCCAAAATTTGGGGATGAGGGTCGATGTTCTGAAACCGGAAAACTCCACCCCCCTTTGGTAAAAAAATTCGTAAAAAATTTTAGGTTCTCGATCATGACAAAAACTCTTCTGTTTGTTAGTTTGGATACATTGATCACGAATTCGGCCTCTGTTCCAAGTTTTGCCGTGCTTGAAAAAAAAAAAACCTAAAAATTTTGCATTTCCCGCAGGTCTGCATATATACGAAAAAATAATTTTCTGTGAGAAGGCGACGTCCTAGGACCAATCTTAGCACGGCATTGGATTCAGTGGCACATTTTCTATAACGGAGAGTAGGAAACCATGAAATAAGACCCAAAATTTGGGGATGAGGGTCGATGTTCTGAAACCGGAAAACTCCACACCACTCCCCTTTGGTAAAAAAATTCGTAAAAAATTTTAGGTTCTCGATCAGGACAAAAACTCTTCTGTTTGTTAGTTTGGATACATTGATTACGAATTCGGCCTCTGTTCCAAGTTTTGCCGTGTCTGAAAAAAAAACCTAAAGATTTTGCATTTCCCGCAGGTCTGCATATATACGAAAAAATAATTTTCTGTGAGAAAGCGACGTTCTAGGACCAATCTTAGCACGGCATTGGATTCAGTGGCACATTTTCTATAACGGAGAGTAGGAAGCCATGAAATAAGACCCAAAATTTGGGGATGAGGGTCGATGTTCTGAAACCGGAAAACTCCACAGGACCCTCCCTTTGGTAAAAAAATTCGTAAAAAATGTTAGGCTCTCGATCAGGACAAAAACTCTTCTGTTTGTTAGTTTGGATACATTGATCACGAATTCGGCCTCTGTTCCAAGTTTTGCCGTGTTTGAAAAAAAAACATAGAAATTTTACATTTCCCGCAGGTCTGCATATATACGAAAAAATAATTTTCTGTGAGAAGGCGACGTCCTAGGACCAATCTTAGCACGGCATTGGATTCAGGGGCACATTTTCTATAACGGAGAGTAGGAAACCATGAAATAAGACCCAAAATTTGGGGATGAGAGTCGATGTTCTGAAACCGGAAAACTCCACAGGACCCTCCCTTGGTAAAAAAATTCGTAAAAAATTTTAGGTTCTCGATCAGGACAAAAACTCTTCTGTTTGTTAGTTTGGATACATTGATCACGAATTCGGCCTCTGTTCCAAGTTTTGCCGTGTTTGAAAAAAAAACCTAAAATTTTTGCATTTCCCGCAGGTCTGCATATATACGAAAAAATAATTTTCTGTGAGAAGGCGACGTCCTAGGACCAATTAACTTAGCACGGCATTGGATTCAGTGACACATTTTCTATAACGGAGACTAGGAAACCATGAAATAAGACCCAAAATTTGGGGATGAGTGTCGATGTTCTGAAACCGGAAAACTCCACAGGACCCTCCCTTTGGTAAAAAAATTCGTAAAAAATTTTAGGTTCTCGATCAGGACAAAAACTCTTCTGTTTGTTAGTTTGGATACATTGATCACGAAGTCGGTCTCTGTTCCAAGTTTTGCCGTGTTTGAAAAAAAAACCTAAAAATTTTGCATTTCCCGCAGGTCTGCGTATATACGAAAAAATAATTTTCTGTGAGAAGGCGCCGTCCTAGAACCAATCTTAGCACGGCATTGGATTCAGTGACACATTTTCTATAACGGAGAGTAGGAAACCATGAAATAAGACCCAAAATTTGGGGATGAGGGTCGATGTTCTGAAACCGGAAAACTCCACCCCCCTTTGGTAAAAAAATTCGTAAAAAATTTTAGGTTCTCGATCATGACAAAAACTCTTCTGTTTGTTAGTTTGGATACATTGATCACAAATTCGGCCTCTGTTCCAAGTTTTGCCGTGTTTGAAAAAAAAAACCTAAAAATTTTGCATTTCCCGCAGGTCTGCATATATACGAAAAAATAA
Source organism: Callosobruchus maculatus (assembly GCA_951848785.1). Taxonomy (NCBI): domain Eukaryota; kingdom Metazoa; phylum Arthropoda; class Insecta; order Coleoptera; family Chrysomelidae; genus Callosobruchus; species Callosobruchus maculatus. Next base: position 4,218,855 of record CATOUR010000045.1, read on the forward strand.
TTTTCTGTGAGAAGGCGACGTCCTAGGACCAATCTTAGCACGGCATTGGATTCAGTGACACATTTTCTATAACGGAGACTAGGAAGCCATGAAATAAGACCCAAAATTTGGGGATGAGGGTCGATGTTCTGAAACCGGAAAACTCCACAGGACCCTCCCTTTGGTAAAAAAATTCGTGAAAAATTTTAGGTTCTCGATCAGGACAAAAACTCTTCTGTTTGTTAGTTTGGATACATTGATCACGAATTCGGCCTCTGTTCCAAGTTTTGCCGTGTTTGAAAAAAAAACCTAAAAATTTTGCATTTCCCGCAGGTCTGCCTATATAAGAAAAAATAATTTTCTGTGAGAAGGCGACGTCCTAGGACCAATCTTAGCACGGCATTGGATTCAGTGGCACATTTTCTATAACGGAGAGTAGGAAACCATGAAATAAGACCCAAAATTTGGGGATGAGGGTCGATGTTCTGAAACCGGAAAACTCCACACCACTCCCCTTTGGTAAAAAAATTCGTAAAAAATTTTAGGTTCTCGATCAGGACAAAAACTCTGCTGTTTGTTAGTTTGGATACATTGATTACGAATTCGGCCTCTGTTCCAAGTTTTGCCGTGTCTGAAAAAAAACCTAAAGATTTTGCATTTCCCGCAGGTCTGCATATATACGAAAAAATAATTTTCTGTGAGAAAGCGACGTTCTAGGACCAATCTTAGCACGGCATTGGATTCAGTGGCACATTTTCTATAACGGAGAGTAGGAAGCCATGAAATAAGACCCAAAATTTGGGGATGAGGGTCGATGTTCTGAAACCGGAAAACTCCACAGGACCCTCCCTTTGGTAAAAAAATTCGTAAAAAATGTTAGGCTCTCGATCAGGACAAAAACTCTTCTGTTTGTTAGTTTGGATACATTGATCACGAATTCGGCCTCTGTTCCAAGTTTTGCCGTGTTTGAAAAAAAAAAACCCGCCGGTCTGCATATATACGAAAAAATAATTTTCTGTGAGAAGGCGACGTCCTAGGACCAATCTTAGCACGGCATTGCATTCAGTGGCACATTTTCTATAACGGAGAGTAGGAAACCATGAAATAAGACCCAAAATTTGGGGATGAGTGTCGATGTTCTGAAACCGGAAAACTCCACAGGACCCTCCCTTTGGTAAAAAAATTCGTAAAAAATTTTAGGTTCTCGATCAGGACAAAAACCCTTCTGCTTGTTAGTTTGGATACATTGATCACGAATTCGGCCTCTGTTCCAAGTTTTGCCGTGTTTGAAAAAAAAAACCTAAAAATTTTGCATTTCTCGCAGGTCTGCATATATACGAAGAAATAATTTTCTGTGAGAAGGCGACGTCCTAGGACCAATTAACTTAGCACGGCATTGGATTCAGTGACACATTTTCTATAACGGAGACTAGGAAACCATGAAATAAGACCCAAAATTTGGGGATGAGTGTCGATGTTCTGAAACCGGAAAACTCCACAGGACCCTCCCTTTGGTAAAAAAATTCGTAAAAAATTTTAGGTTCTCGATCAGGACAAAAACTCTTCTGTTTGTTAGTTTGGATACATTGATCACGAATTCGGTCTCTGTTCCAAGTTTTGCCGTGTTTGAAAAAAAAACCTAAAAATTTTGCATTTCCCGCAGGTCTGCGTATATACGAAAAAATAATTTTCTGTGAGAAGGCGCCGTCCTAGAACCAATCTTAGCACGGCATTGGATTCAGTGACACATTTTCTATAACGGAGAGTAGGAAACCATGAAATAAGACCCAAAATTTGGGGATGAGGGTCGATGTTCTGAAACCGGAAAACTCCACCCCCCTTTGGTAAAAAAATTCGTAAAAAATTTTAGGTTCTCGATCATGACAAAAACTCTTCTGTTTGTTAGTTTGGATACATTGATCACGAATTCGGCCTCTGTTCCAAGTTTTGCCGTGTTTGAAAAAAAAAACCTAAAAATTTTGCATTTCCCGCAGGTCTGCATATATACGAAAAAATAATTTTCTGTGAGAAGGCGACGTCCTAGGACCAATCTTAGCACGGCATTGGATTCAGTGACACATTTTCTATAACGGAGACTAGGAAACCATGAAATAAGACCCAAAATTTGGGGATGAGGGTCGATGTTCTGAAACCGGAAAACTCCACAGGACCCTCCCTTTGGTAAAAAAATTCGTGAAAAATTTTAGGTTCTCGATCAGGACAAAAACTCTTCAGTTTGTTAGTTTGGATACATTGATCACGAATTCGGCCTCTGTTCCAAGTTTTGCCGTGTTTGAAAAAAAAACCTAAAAATTTTGCATTTCCCACAGGTCTGCCTATATAAGAAAAAATAATTTTCTGTGAGAAGGCGACGTCCTAGGACCAATCTTAGCACGGCATTGGATTCAGTGGCACATTTTCTATAACGGAGAGTAGGAAACCATGAAATAAGACCCAAAATTTGGGGATGAGGGTCGATGTTCTGAAACCGGAAAACTCCACACCACTCCCCTTTGGTAAAAAATTTCGTAAAAAATTTTAGGTTCTCGATCAGGACAAAAACTCTTCTGTTTGTTAGTTTGGATACATTGATTACGAATTCGGCCTCTGTTCCAAGTTTTGCCGTGTCTGAAAAAAAACCTAAAGATTTTGCATTTCCCGCAGGTCTGCATATATACGAAAAAATAATTTTCTGTGAGAAAGCGACGTTCTAGGACCAATCTTAGCACGGCATTGGATTCAGTGGCACATTTTCTATAACGGAGAGTAGGAAGCCATGAAATAAGACCCAAAATTTGGGGATGAGGGTCGATGTTCTGAAACCGGAAAACTCCACAGGACCCTCCCTTTGGTAAAAAAATTCGTAAAAAATGTTAGGCTCTCGATCAGGACAAAAACTCTTCTGTTTGTTAGTTTGGATACATTGATCACGAATTCGGCCTCTGTTCCAAGTTTTGCCGTGTTTGAAAAAAAAAACCCGCCGGTCTGCATATATACGAAAAAATAATTTTCTGTGAGAAGGCGACGTCCTAGGACCAATCTTAGCACGGCATTGCATTCAGTGGCACATTTTCTATAACGAAGAGTAGGAAACCATGAAATAAGACCCAAAATTTGGGGATGAGTGTCGATGTTCTGAAACCGGAAAACTCCACAGGACCCTCCCTTTGGTAAAAAAATTCGTAAAAAATTTTAGGTTCTCGATCAGGACAAAAACCCTTCTGCTTGTTAGTTTGGATACATTGATCACGAATTCGGCCTCTGTTCCAAGTTTTGCCGTGTTTGAAAAAAAAAACCTAAAAATTTTGCATTTCTCGCAGGTCTGCATATATACGAAGAAATAATTTTCTGTGAGAAGGCGACGTCCTAGGACCAATCTTAGCACGGCATTGGATTCAGTGACACATTTTCTATAACGGAGAGTAGGAAACCACGAAATAAGACCCAAAATTTGGGGATGAGGGTCGATGTTCTGAAACCCGAAAACTCCACAGGACCCCCCCCTTTGGTAAAAAAATTCGTAAAAAATTTTAGGTTCTCGATCAGGACAAAAACCCTTCTGCTTGTTAGTTTGGATACGTTGATCACGAATTCGGCCTCTGTTCCAAGTTTTGCCGTGTTTGAAAAAAAAACATAGAAATTTTGCATTTCCCGCAGGTCTGCATATATACGAAAAAATAATTTTCTGTGAGAAGGCGACGTCCTAGGACCAATCTTAGCACGGCATTGGATTCAGTGGCACATTTTCTATAACGGAGAGTAGGAAACCATGAAGTAGGACCCAAAATTTGGGGATGAGGGTCGATGTTCTGAAACCGGAAAACTCCACAGGACCCTCCCTTTGGTAAAAAAATTCGTAAAAAATTTTCTCGATCAGGACAAAAACTCTTCTATTTGTTAGTTTGGATACATTGATCACGAATTCGGCCTCTGTTCCAGGTTTTGCCGTGTTTGAAAAAAAAAACCTAAAAATTTTGCATTTCCCGCAGGTCTGCATATATACGAAAAAATAATTTTCTGTGAGAAGGCGCCGTCCTAGAATCAATCTTAGCACGGCATTGGATTCAGTGACACATTTTCTATAACGGAGAGTAGGAAACCATGAAATAAGACCCAAAATTTGGGGATGAGCGTCGATGTTCTGAAACCGGAAAACTCCACCCCCCTTTGGTAAAAAAATTCGTAAAAAATTTTAGGTTCTCGATCAGGACAAAAACTCTTCTGTTTGTTAGTTTGGATACATTGATCACGAATTCGGCCTCTGTTCCAAGTTTTGCCGTGTTTGAAAAAAAAACCTAAAAATGTTGCATTTCCCGCAGGTCTGCATATATACGAAAACATAATTTTCTGTGAGAAGGCGACGTCCTAGGACCAATCTTAGCACAACATTGGATTCAGTGACACATTTTCTATAACGGAGACTAGGAAACCATGAAATAAGACCCAAAATTTGGGGATGAGGGTCGATGTTCTGAAACCGGAAAACTCCACAGGACCCTCCCTTTGGTAAAAAAATTCGTGAAAAATTTTAGGTTCTCGATCAGGACAAAAACTCTTCTGTTTGTTAGTTTGGATACATTGATCACGAATTCGGCCCCTGTTCCAAGTTTTGCCGTGTTTGAAAAAAAAACCTAAAAATTTTGCATTTCCCGCAGGTCTGCCTATATAAGAAAAAATAATTTTCTGTGAGAAGGCGACGTCCTAGGACCAATCTTAGCACGGCATTGGATTCAGTGGCACATTTTCTATAACGGAGAGTAGGAAACCATGAAATAAGACCCAAAATTTGCGGATGAGTGTCGATGTTCTGAAACCGGAAAACTCCACAGGACCCTCCCTTTGGTAAAAAAATTCGTAAAAAATTTTAGGTTCTCGATCAGGATAAAAACCCTTCTGCTTGTTAGTTTGGATACATTGATCGCGAATTCGGCCTCTGTTCCAAGTTTTGCCGTGTTTGAAAAAAAAAGCCTGAAAATTTTGCATTTCTCGCAGGTCTGCATATATACGAAGAAATAATTTTCTGTGAGAAGGCGACGCCCTAGGACCAATTTTAGCACGGCATTGGATTCAGTGACACATTTTCTATAACGGAGAGTAGGAAACCATGAAATAAGACCCAAAATTTGGGGATGAGGGTCGATGCTCTGAAACCCGAAAACTCCACAGGACCCCCCCTTTGGTAAAAAAATTCGTAAAAAATTTTAGGTTCTCGATCAGGACAAAAACCCTTCTGCTTGTTAGTTTGGATACATTGATCACGAATTCGGCCTCTGTTCCAAGTTTTGCCGTGTTTGAAAAAAAAAACATAAAAATTTTGCATTTCCCGCAGGTCTGCATATATACGAAAAAATAATTTTCTGTGAGAAGGCGACGTCCTAGGACCAATCTTAGCACGGCGTTGGATTCAGTGGCACATTTTCTATAACGGAGTGTAGGAAACCATGAAATAAGACCCAAAATTTGGGGATGAGGGTCGATGTTCTGAAACCGGAAAACTCCACAGGACCCTCCCTGTGGTAAAAAAATTCGTAAAAAATTTTAGGTTCTCGATCAGGACAAAAACTCTTCGGTTTGTTATTTTGGATACATTGATCACGAATTCGGCGTCTGTTCCAAATTTTGCCGTGTTTGAAAAAAAACCTAAAAATTTTGCATTTCTCGCAGGTCTGCATATATACGAAAAAATAATCTTCTGTGAGAAGGCGACGTTCTAGGGCCAATCTTAGCATGGCGTTGGATTCAGTGGCACATTTTCTATAACGGAGAGTAGGAAACCATGAAACAAGACCCAACATTTGGGGATGAGGGTCGACATATGATTGACAGTTGCGTGTTGGAGCAACAGTCGCTGGTTGTTTCTGTCTTATATGAGGGTTTTTAATTGCCTTGGAAATTTTTAACCTCTAGTAAATTGCGGTAGCCAGTAGCCAGCAAAAATATCTATTACTGCCATACTCCAGCTTCTCTTTGACCTTAGAGATGTTATCGCAGTTGTTTCTGGGAGAGTTGATTTGTTGTAAGGAATTTTTATAATCTTGTCCCTTTAGTCTAGCTAGCGTGTATTTTTCAGCTAAGTTAGTTGTTTTCTTCTGACTGAACAGATTTTTGTTTATATTTCATGGCCTGCTACGTTGCTTATAGGCAGGGAAATTGAAAATCGCCGATTTGTCTGAAAACTTAAAATTAAATGAAAACTAGGAGAGATTGATATTCACAACCTTATATCATTAGAAAGCTTATAAAATTCTACGTTTAACCGTATAAAAAAAATTAGGCATTCCCATTTGAAAAAATCAAGTTATCGCTGATCGAAGTTTCCTTAATCCGTCGACCGATTTCTCCAACCATAAACGTAATTTAAATTTGACAGTCTCACCAAAGCAATACGGCAAAGTCACAGCCTTTCATATTTTGTAATCTCTGCGATATTCAATTTTTTCCTGATATCTACTTATACCGAAAATGGTGATTTACACCATAACGGTTCGCTTTAGGTACCATGTATGATACATAAAATCACACACAATTCACCAAGGAATCTGAATATGCAATAATATATAGGGTGTTGCATTTAAAAAAACATAACTTTGATACATTTCGTGTTTTTGGGACACCCTGTATAACATGAAAATATTATTAAAATGTATCCTTTATGGGTCTCTATCCACCACAAATTATTATTTTCTTTTTTATCAAATACTTTAGCCATAATGCTCCGTGTCAAATAACGTGAATAACCCTGTATACGAAAAAATCATTTTCTGTGAGAAGGCGACGTCCTAGGACCAATCTTAGCACGGCATTGGATTCAGTGGCACATTTTCTATAACGGAGAGTAGGACACCATGAAATAAGACCCAAAATTTGGGGATGAGGGTCGATGTTCTGAAACCGGAAAACTCCACCCCCCTTTGGTAAAAAAATTCGTAAAAAATTTTAGGTTCTCGATCAGGACAAAAACTCTTCTGTTTGTTAGTTTGGATACATTGATCACGAATTCGGCCTCTGTTCCAAGATTTGCCGTGTTTGAAAAAAAAAACCTAAAAATTTTGCATTTCCCGCAGGTCTGCATATATACGAAAAAATAATTTTCTGTGAGAAGGCGACGTCCTAGGACCAATCTTAGCACGGCATTGGATTCAGTGACACATTTTCTATAACGCAGACTAGGAAACCATGAAATAAGACCCAAAATTTGGGGATGAGGGTCGATGTTCTGAAACCGGAAAACTCCACAGGACCCTCCCTTTGGTAAAAAAATTCGTGAAAAATTTTAGGTTCTCGATCAGGACAAAAACCCTTCTGCTTGTTAGTTTGGATACATTGATCACGAATTCGGCCTCTGTTCCAAGTTTTGCCGTGTTTGAAAAAAAAACCTAAAAATTTTGCATTTCCCGCAGGTCTGCATATATAAGAAAAAATAATTTTCTGTGAGAAGGCGACGTCCTAGGACCAATCTTAGCACGGCATTGGATTCAGTGGCACATTTTCTATAACGGAGAGTAGGAAACCATGAAATAAGACCCAAAATTTGGGGATGAGGGTCGATGTTCTGAAACCGGAAAACTCCACAGGACCCTCCCTTTGGTAAAAAAATTCGTAAAAAATGTTAGGCTCTCGATCAGGACAAAAACTCTTCTGTTTGTTAGTTTGGATACATTGATCACGAATTCGGCCTCTGTTCCAAGTTTTGCCGTGTTTGAAAAAAAAAACCCGCCGGTCTGCGGTGGTGATATCTACTTATACCGAAAATGGTGATTTACACCATAACGGTTCGCTTTAGGTACCATGTATGATACATAAAATCACACACAATTCACCAAGGAATCTGAATATGCAATAATATATAGGGTGTTGCATTTAAAAAAACATAACTTTGATACATTTCGTGTTTTTGGGACACCCTGTATAACATGAAAATATTATTAAAATGTATCCTTTATGGGTCTCTATCCACCACAAATTATTATTTTCTTTTTTATCAAATACTTTAGCCATAATGCTCCGTGTCAAATAACGTGAATAACCCTGTATACGAAAAAATCATTTTCTGTGAGAAGGCGACGTCCTAGGACCAATCTTAGCACGGCATTGGATTCAGTGGCACATTTTCTATAACGGAGAGTAGGACACCATGAAATAAGACCCAAAATTTGGGGATGAGGGTCGATGTTCTGAAACCGGAAAACTCCACCCCCCTTTGGTAAAAAAATTCGTAAAAAATTTTGGGTTCTCGATCAGGACAAAAACTCTTCTGTTTGTTAGTTTGGATACATTGATCACGAATTCGGCCTCTGTTCCAAGATTTGCCGTGTTTGAAAAAAAAACCTAAAAATTTTGCATTTCCCGCAGGTCTGCATATATACGAAAAAATAATTTTCTGTGAGAAGGCGACGTCCTAGGACCAATCTTAGCACGGCATTGGATTCAGTGACACATTTTCTATAACGCAGACTAGGAAACCATGAAATAAGACCCAAAATTTGGGGATGAGGGTCGATGTTCTGAAACCGGAAAACTCCACAGGACCCTCCCTGTGGTAAAAAAATTCGTAAAAAATTTTAGGTTCTCGATCAGGACAAAAACTCTTCGGTTTGTTATTTTGGATACATTGATCACGAATTCGGCGTCTGTTCCAAATTTTGCCGTGTTTGAAAAAAAACCTAAAAATTTTGCATTTCTCGCAGGTCTGCATATATACGAAAAAATAATCTTCTGTGAGAAGGCGACGTTCTAGGGCCAATCTTAGCATGGCGTTGGATTCAGTGGCACATTTTCTATAACGGAGAGTAGGAAACCATGAAACAAGACCCAACATTTGGGGATGAGGGTCGACATATGATTGACAGTTGCGTGTTGGAGCAACAGTCGCTGGTTGTTTCTGTCTTATATGAGGGTTTTTAATTGCCTTGGAAATTTTTAACCTCTAGTAAATTGCGGTAGCCAGTAGCCAGCAAAAATATCTATTACTGCCATACTCCAGCTTCTCTTTGACCTTAGAGATGTTATCGCAGTTGTTTCTGGGAGAGTTGATTTGTTGTAAGGAATTTTTATAATCTTGTCCCTTTAGTCTAGCTAGCGTGTATTTTTCAGCTAAGTTAGTTGTTTTCTTCTGACTGAACAGATTTTTGTTTATATTTCATGGCCTGCTACGTTGCTTATAGGCAGGGAAATTGAAAATCGCCGATTTGTCTGAAAACTTAAAATTAAATGAAAACTAGGAGAGATTGATATTCACAACCTTATATCATTAGAAAGCTTATAAAATTCTACGTTTAACCGTATAAAAAAAATTAGGCATTCCCATTTGAAAAAATCAAGTTATCGCTGATCGAAGTTTCCTTAATCCGTCGACCGATTTCTCCAACCATAAACGTAATTTAAATTTGACAGTCTCACCAAAGCAATACGGCAAAGTCACAGCCTTTCATATTTTGTAATCTCTGCGATATTCAATTTTTTCCTGATATCTACTTATACCGAAAATGGTGATTTACACCATAACGGTTCGCTTTAGGTACCATGTATGATACATAAAATCACACACAATTCACCAAGGAATCTGAATATGCAATAATATATAGGGTGTTGCATTTAAAAAAACATAACTTTGATACATTTCGTGTTTTTGGGACACCCTGTATAACATGAAAATATTATTAAAATGTATCCTTTATGGGTCTCTATCCACCACAAATTATTATTTTCTTTTTTATCAAATACTTTAGCCATAATGCTCCGTGTCAAATAACGTGAATAACCCTGTATACGAAAAAATCATTTTCTGTGAGAAGGCGACGTCCTAGGACCAATCTTAGCACGGCATTGGATTCAGTGGCACATTTTCTATAACGGAGAGTAGGACACCATGAAATAAGACCCAAAATTTGGGGATGAGGGTCGATGTTCTGAAACCGGAAAACTCCACCCCCCTTTGGTAAAAAAATTCGTAAAAAATTTTAGGTTCTCGATCAGGACAAAAACTCTTCTGTTTGTTAGTTTGGATACATTGATCACGAATTCGGCCTCTGTTCCAAGATTTGCCGTGTTTGAAAAAAAAAACCTAAAAATTTTGCATTTCCCGCAGGTCTGCATATATAGGGGACAGGCGGGCAAAACAGGGTACGTGCCTAAAACGGGGTACCCCCCTCTTTTTCTATACGACCAGCTCCATCTATGCGACAGGGTCAAAATTATATCTTACACGCGTGTAACGGTCTTCGCTTACGAGCAAAATAGGTAATTTACTTATCGATCGTTAAGAATTGCACATGTGAGCTGTTCAGTGTAGTCAGTTGTAAGATCTCCAGAAAATAAATAAAGCGTAAGTAGTACTAAATCAATTTACTAATAAATATTGCTTTCACTATCCATAGGTAGATGTTTCCTAAAGACTTCAGTTGCCATTGTGTTGAAAAATATGTCTATTGAAGAAATAACTTAGATATAACCTGAAATCTCCTCATCTGGGCAAAATGGGGTACACGCAGGAGGAATAAAATGGGGTACCCCATTTTGCCCCATTTTCATGTAATTTTTCAGTGAATATTTTTTGGTTTTGATTCTAGATGGTGTATAAGTACAAAAGAAAGGGTGAACGTCATTAGAGAGTATGCAACGTGCTGTAAATGCTGTAGTTAGCGGTGATATGGGATACTATCGAGCTTCTGTTGCGTTTTCTGTCCCTCAAACTACTTTGGAGCGTCACGTAAAAAGACAAAGAGATAATGCACATTATGCTGTTACAAAGGTTTTAGGCAGCAAGAGGCCAGTGTTTACTATCGAACAAGAAGAAGAACTCGTTAATTATCTTAAGGATATGGAAGCGAGATTGTTTGGACTGACGATAACGGAATGTAGGCAACTTGCCTTTCAACTTGCTGAGCAAAATGGGATTGAACACCCTTTTAACACAGATCATAAAATGGCTGGGATGGGATGGATGCAAGGTTTTCTTAATAGACATAGAGACTTGTCAATTAGAAAGCCCGAAGCTACGTCCGGTGCCCGTGCGATGGGCTTTAATAAAGTAGCTGTACAACAATTCTTTAAACTGTTAGAAGAAACTGTCCAGAAATATCATCTAACAGCACAAAAAATCTACAACGTTGATGAAACTGCAGTTACGGTCAATTCAAAAGGGAATTCAAAAATAATAGCTTTAAAGGGTAAACGCCAAGTTGGAGCGCTGACATCTGCCGAGAGGGGTGAAACTGTTACTGTAGAAATTTGTTTCTCTGCATCAGGAGCCTACATGCCGCCCATGCTAATATTTCCCCGTAAGCGAATGCAGCAGGGATTTTTGGATGGTTTTGTGCCTGGTGGATGGGTTGAATTAAATGAAAAAGGGTGGATAGATAAAGCACTGTTTTTTAAATGATTTGAAAAGTTTGTCCAGTTTTCGAGAGCTTCAAAGGATTCACCAGTTTTGCTCCTGCTAGATGGTCATTCCTCGCATACAAAAAACCTAGACGTGATCAATTATGCCAGAGAAAACGGGGTGGTCATGCTGTGTTTTCCACCCCATTGTACCCATCGCCTTCAACCTTTAGATGTTGCATTTATGAAGCCATTAAGTGCATATTATGAAGACGAAGTACGGAAATGGCTTCGAACAAATCCTGGAAGAGTAGTAACATTCCATCAAATTTCATCCTTATTCAGTGCTGCATATCTAAGAGCAGCTTCAATGGTTACTGCAATAAATGGTTTCAAGGCAACTGGGGTCTGGCCTATGAATATTTCCACGTTTTCTGAAGCAGATTTTCTGCCATCGGCTACAACTGATTTGGAAATTGATCCCACTGTACCTAAAAGTCAAGTAGAGCCTATCCAACAAGAAGGGGACAGTCGAAACGTAGAGCTGATTAGAGAGAAGATGCCGGAGCCTCAACCAGGATCTTCAAAAGATAATGACACCAGTTTTGAGTTTGTGAGCCCCAAAGCGATATTAGCAGTGCCAAAAATAAATCAATCCAAGAAACGAGTGTCAAGAAAAAAGGGAAAAACCGCCATATTAGCGTCCTCGCTTATAAAACAGAACTAGAATTGGCTCAGGAAAAAAATAATTCTAGCAAAGTGAAAGCAGCAAAACGAAGGATAGGAGATGATCAAAGCGAATCACAGAGAAACAAGAAAGTGACAAAAACTAAAAAAGTAGCGTCCGATTCAGACGGTGAAGTTAGTGACACTGACTGCTTTTACTGCGGAGACTTTTATTCAAGTTCCACAGAGGGATGGATACGCTGTTCTATTTGCCTCAAGTGGGCGCATAACTCATGTGCTGGTGTTGAGGACGAAGACGACGAAGCAATACTTGTTTGTGAACATTGTAAATAAATTTCTTTGGGTTTGAGTATGTTACCCCATTTTGCCCTATACAAAGGGCAAAATGGGGCAAATTGCATTATTTTCATTTTTTCACTATATACCATAAACGTTTACTCCATTCGAGTTCATATGTTCTTAATAAATAGTTGATATAGTAACAATGACTTTGCCTTATTATCAGGCTTTAAAAATTTTTAATTTTTTTAAACTTTCATTTTAAACCTTAAGTACCCCATTTTGCCCGCCTGTCCCCTACGAAAAAATAATTTTCTGTGAGAAGGCGACGTCCTAGGACCAATCTTAGCACGGCATTGGATTCAGTGACACATTTTCTATAACGCAGACTAGGAAACCATGAAATAAGACCCAAAATTTGGGGATGAGGGTCGATGTTCTGAAACCGGAAAACTCCACAGGACCCTCCCTTTGGTAAAAAAATTCGTGAAAAATTTTAGGTTCTCGATCAGGACAAAAACCCTTCTGCTTGTTAGTTTGGATACATTGATCACGAATTCGGCCTCTGTTCCAAGTTTTGCCGTGTTTGAAAAAAAAACCTAAAAATTTTGCATTTCCCGCAGGTCTGCATATATAAGAAAAAATAATTTTCTGTGAGAAGGCGACGTCCTAGGACCAATCTTAGCACGGCATTGGATTCAGTGGCACATTTTCTATAACGGAGAGTAGGAAACCATGAAATAAGACCCAAAATTTGGGGATGAGGGTCGATGTTCTGAAACCGGAAAACTCCACAGGACCCTCCCTTTGGTAAAAAAATTCGTAAAAAATGTTAGGCTCTCGATCAGGACAAAAACTCTTCTGTTTGTTAGTTTGGATACATTGATCACGAATTCGGCCTCTGTTCCAAGTTTTGCCGTGTTTGAAAAAAAAAAACCCGCCGGTCTGCGGTGGTGATATCTACTTATACCGAAAATGGTGATTTACACCATAACGGTTCGCTTTAGGTACCATGTATGATACATAAAATCACACACAATTCACCAAGGAATCTGAATATGCAATAATATATAGGGTGTTGCATTTAAAAAAACATAACTTTGATACATTTCGTGTTTTTGGGACACCCTGTATAACATGAAAATATTATTAAAATGTATCCTTTATGGGTCTCTATCCACCACAAATTATTATTTTCTTTTTTATCAAATACTTTAGCCATAATGCTCCGTGTCAAATAACGTGAATAACCCTGTATACGAAAAAATCATTTTCTGTGAGAAGGCGACGTCCTAGGACCAATCTTAGCACGGCATTGGATTCAGTGGCACATTTTCTATAACGGAGAGTAGGACACCATGAAATAAGACCCAAAATTTGGGGATGAGGGTCGATGTTCTGAAACCGGAAAACTCCACCCCCCTTTGGTAAAAAAATTCGTAAAAAATTTTGGGTTCTCGATCAGGACAAAAACTCTTCTGTTTGTTAGTTTGGATACATTGATCACGAATTCGGCCTCTGTTCCAAGATTTGCCGTGTTTGAAAAAAAAACCTAAAAATTTTGCATTTCCCGCAGGTCTGCATATATACGAAAAAATAATTTTCTGTGAGAAGGCGACGTCCTAGGACCAATCTTAGCACGGCATTGGATTCAGTGACACATTTTCTATAACGCAGACTAGGAAACCATGAAATAAGACCCAAAATTTGGGGATGAGGGTCGATGTTCTGAAACCGGAAAACTCCACAGGACCCTCCCTTTGGTAAAAAAATTCGTGAAAAATTTTAGGTTCTCGATCAGGACAAAAACCCTTCTGCTTGTTAGTTTGGATACATTGATCACGAATTCGGCCTCTGTTCCAAGTTTTGCCGTGTTTGAAAAAAAAACCTAAAAATTTTGCATTTCCCGCAGGTCTGCATATATAAGAAAAAATAATTTTCTGTGAGAAGGCGACGTCCTAGGACCAATCTTAGCACGGCATTGGATTCAGTGGCACATTTTCTATAACGGAGAGTAGGAAACCATGAAATAAGACCCAAAATTTGGGGATGAGGGTCGATGTTCTGAAACCGGAAAACTCCACAGGACCCTCCCTTTGGTAAAAAAATTCGTAAAAAATTTTAGGTTCTCGATCAGGACAAAAACCCTTCTGCTTGTTAGTTTGGATACATTGATCACGAATTCGGCCTCTGTTCCAAGTTTAACCGTGTTTGAAAAAAAAACCTAAAAATTTTGCATTTCTCGCAGGTCTGCATATATACGAAAAAATAACTTTCTGTGAGAAGGCGACGTCCTAGGACCAATCTTAGCACGGCATTGGATTCAGTGGCACATTTTCTATAACGGAGAGTAGGAAACCATGAAATAAGACCCAAAATTTGGGGATGAGGGTCGATGTTCTGAAACCGGAAAACTCCACAGGACCCCCCCTTTGGTAAAAAAATTCGCAAAAAATTTTAGGTTCTTGATCAGGACAAAAACTCTTCTGTTTGTTAGTTTGGATCCACTGATCACGAATTCGGCCTCTGTTCCAAGTTTTACCGTGTTTGAAAAAAAAAAAACCTAAAAATTTTGCATATCTCGCAGGTCTGCATATATACGAAAAAATAATTTTCTGTGAGAAGGCGACGTCCTAGGACCAATCTTAGCACGGCATTGGATTCAGGGGCACATTTTCTATAACGGAGAGTAGGAAACCATGAAATAAGACCCAAAATTTGGGGATGAGGGTCGATGTTCTGAAACCGGAAAACTCCACCCCCCTTTGGTAAAAAAATTCGTAAAAAATTTTAGGTTCTCGATCAGGACAAAAACCCTTCTGCTTGTTAGTTTGGATACATTGATCACGAATTTGGCCTCTGTTCCAAGTTTTGCCGTGTTTGAAAAAAAAACCTAAAAATTTTGCATATCTCGCAGGTCTGCATATATACGAAAAAATAATTTTCTGTGAGAAGGCGACGTCCTAGGACCAATCTTAGCACGGCATTGGATTCAGTGGCACATTTTCTATAACGGAGAGTAGGAAACCATGAAATAAGACCCAAAATTTGGGGATGAGGGTCGATGATCTGAAACCGGAAAACTCCACAGGACCCTCCTTTTGGTAAAAAAATTCGTAAAAAATTTTAGGTTCTCGATCAGGACAAAAACCCTTCTGCTTGTTAGTTTGGATACATTGATCACGAATTCGGCCTCTGTTCCAAGTTTTGCCGTGTTTGAAAAAAAAAACCTAAAAATTTTGCATTTCTCGCAGGTCTGCATATATACGAAAAAATAACTTTCTGTGAGAAGGCGACGTCCTAGGACCAATCTTAGCACGGCATTGGATTCAGTGGCACATTTTCTATAACGGAGAGTAGGAAACCATGAAATAAGACCCAAAATTTGGGGATGAGGGTCGATGTTCTGAAACCGGAAAACTCCACAGGACCCCCCCTTTGGTAAAAAAATTCGCAAAAAATTTTAGGTTCTTGATCAGGACAAAAACTCTTCTGTTTGTTAGTTTGGATCCATTGATCACGAATTCGGCCTCTGTTCCAAGTTTTACCGTGTTTGAAAAAAAAACCTAAAAATTTTGCAATTCCCGCAGGTCTGCATATATACGAAGAAATAATTTTCTGTGAGAAGGCGACGTCCTAGGACCAATCTTAGCACGGCATTGGATTCAGTGACACATTTTCTATAACGGAGAGTAGGAAACCATGAAATAAGACCCAAAATTTGGGGATGAGGGTCGATGTTCAGAAACCCGAAAACTCCACAGGACCCCCCTTTGGTAAAAAAATTCGTAAAAAATTTTAGGTTCTCGATCAGGACAAAAACCCTTCCGCTTGCTAGTTTGGATACATTGATCACGAATTCGGCCTCTGTTCCAAGATTTGCCGTGTTTGAAAAAAAAACCTAAAAATTTTGCATATCTCGCAGGTCTGCATATACACGAAAAAATAATTTTCTGTGAGAAGGCGACGTCCTAGGACCAATCTTAGCACGGCATTGGATTCAGGGGCACATTTTCTATAACGGAGAGTAGGAAACCATGAAATAAGACCCAAAATTTGGGGATGAGGGTCGATGTTCTGAAACCGGAAAACTCCACCCCCCTTTGGTAAAAAAATTCGTAAAAAATTTTAGGTTCTCGATCAGGACAAAAACCCTTCTGCTTGTTAGTTTGGACACATTGATCACGAATTTGGCCTCTGTTCCAAGTTTTGCCGTGTTTGAAAAAAAAACCTAAAAATTTTGCATATCTCGCAGGTCTGCATATATACGAAAAAATAATTTTCTGTGAGAAGGCGACGTCCTAGGACCAATCTTAGCACGGCATTGGATTCAGGGGCACATTTTCTATAACGGAGACTTGGAAACCATGAAATACGACCCAAAATTTGGGGATGAGTGTCGATGTTCTGAAACCGGAAAACTCCACAGGACCCTCCCTTTGGTAAAAAAATTCGTAAAAAATTTTAGGTTCTGGATCAGGACAAAAACTCTTCTGTTTGTTAGTTTGGATACATTGATCACGAATTCGGCCTCTGTTCCAAGTTTTGCCGTGTTTGAAAAAAAAAACCTAAAAATTTTGCATTTCCCGCAGGTCTGCATATATACGAAAAAATAATTTTCTGTGAGAAGGCGCCGTCCTAGAACCAATCTTAGCACGGCATTGGATTCAGTGACACATTTTCTATAACGGAGAGTAGGAAACCATGAAATAAGACCCAAAATTTGGGGATGAGGGTCGATGTTCTGAAACCGGAAAACTCCACCCCCTTTGGTAAAAAAATTCGTATAAAATTTTAGGTTCTCGATCAGGACAAAAACTCTTCTGTTTGTTCGTTTGGATACATTGATCACGAATTCGGCCTCTGTTCCAAGTTTTGCCGTGTTTGAAAAAAAAACCTAAAAATTTTGCATTTCCCGCAGGTCAGCATATATACGAAAAAATAATTATCTGTGAGAAGGCGACGTCCTAGGACCAATCTTAGCACGGCATTGGATTCAGTGACACATTTTCTATAACGCAGACTAGGAAACCATGAAATAAGACCCAAAATTTGGGGATGAGGGTCGATGTTCTGAAACCGGAAAACTCCACAGGACCCTCCCTCTGGTAAAAAAATTCGTGAAAAATTTTAGGTTCTCGATCAGGACAAAAACTCTTCTGTTTGTTAGTTTGGATACATTGATCACGAATTCGGCCTCTGTTCCAAGTTTTGCCGTGTTTGAAAAAAAACCTAAAAATTTTGCATTTCCCGCAGGTCTGCATATATAAGAAAAAATAATTTTCTGTGAGAAGGCGACGTCCTAGGACCAATCTTAGCACGGCATTGGATTCAGTGGCACATTTTCTATAACGGAGAGTAGGAAACCATGAAATAAGACCCAAAATTTGGGGATGAGGGTCGATGTTCTGAAACCGGAAAACTCCAGAGGACCCTCCCTTTGGTAAAAAAATTCGTAAAAAATGTTAGGTTCTCGATCAGGACAAAAACTCTTCTGTTTGTTAGTTTGGATACATTGATCACGAATTCGGCCTCTGTTCCAAGTTTTGCCGTGTTTGAAAAAAAAACCTAAAAATTCTGCATTTCCCGCCGGTCTGCATATATACGAAGAAATAATTTTTTGTGAGAAGGCGACGTCCTAGGACCAATCTTAGCACGGCATTGGATTCAGTGACACATTTTCTATAACGGAGAGTAGGAAACCATGAAATAAGACCCAAAATTTGGGGATGAGGGTCGATGTTCTGAAACCCGAAAACTCTCCCTTTGGTAAAAAAATTCGTAAAAAATTTTAGGTTCTTGATCAGGACAAAAACTCTTCTGTTTGTTAGTTTGGATCCATTGATCACGAATTCGGCCTCTGTTCCAAGTTTTACCGTGTTTGAAAAAAAAACCTAAAAATTTTGCAATTCCCGCAGGTCTGCATATATACGAAGAAATAATTTTCTGTGAGAAGGCGACGTCCTAGGACCAATCTTAGCACGGCATTGGATTCAGTGACACATTTTCTATAACGGAGAGTAGGAAACCATGAAATAAGACCCAAAATTTGGGGATGAGGGTCGATGTTCTGAAACCCGAAAACTCCACAGGAGTGGTAAAAAAATTCGTAAAAAATTTTAGGTTCTCGATCAGGACAAAAACCCTTCCGCTTGCTAGTTTGGATACATTGATCACGAATTCGGCCTCTGTTCCAAGATTTGCCGTGTTTGAAAAAAAAACCTAAAAATTTTGCATATCTCGCAGGTCTGCATATATACGAAAAAATAATTTTCTGTGAGAAGGCGACGTCCTAGGACCAATCTTAGCACGGCATTGGATTCAGTGGCACATTTTCTATAACGGAGAGTAGGAAACCATGAAATAAGACCCAAAATTTGCGGATGAGTGTCGATGTTCTGAAACCGGAAAACTCCACAGGACCCCCCCTTTGGTAAAAAAATTCGTAAAAAATTTTAGGTTCTCGATCAGGACAAAAACCCTTCTGCTTGTTAGTTTGGATACATTGATCACGAATCCGGCCTCTGTTCCAAGTTTTGCCGTGTTTGAGAAAAAAAGCCTGAAAATTTTGCATTTCTCGCAGGTCTGCATATATACGAAGAAATAATTTTCTGTGAGAAGGCGACGTCCTAGGACCAATCTTAGCACGGCATTGGATTCAGTGACACATTTTCTATAACGGAGAGTAGGAAACCATGAAATAAGACCCTAAATTTGGGGATGAGGGTCGATGTTCTGAAACCGGAAAACTCCACCCCCCTTTGGTAAAAAAATTCGTAAAAAATTTAAGGTTCTCGATCAGGAAAAAACTCTTCGGTTTGTTATTTTGGATACATTGGCCACGAATTCGGCGTCTGTTCCAAATTTTGCCGTGTTTGAAAAAAAAACCTAAAAATTTTGCATTTCTCGCAGGTCTGCATATATAAGAAAAAATAATTTTCTGTGAGAAGGCGACGTCCTAGGACCAATCTTAGCACGGCATTGGATTCAGTGGCACATTTTCTATAACGGAGAGTAGGAAACCATGAAATAAGACCCAAAATTTGGGGATGAGGGTCGACGTTCTGAAACCGGAAAACTCCAGAGGACCCTCCCTTTGGTAAAAAAATTCGAAAAAAATGTTAGGTTCTCGGTCAGGACAAAAACTCTTCTGTTTGTTAGTTTGGATACATTGATCACGAATTCGGCCTCTGTTCCAAGTTTTGCCGTGTTTGAAAAAAAACCTAAAAATTCTGCATTTCCCGCCGGTCTGCATATATACGAAAAAATAATTTTCTGTGAGAAGGCGACGTCCTAGGACCAATCTTAGCACGGCATTGGATTCAGTGGCACATTTTCTATAACGGAGAGTAGGAAACCATGAAATAAGACCCAAAATTTGGGGATGAGGGTCGATGTTCTGAAACCGGAAAACTCCAGAGGACCCTCCCTTTGGTAAAAAAATTCCTAAAAAATTTTAGGTTCTCGATCAGGACAAAAACCCTTCTGCTTGTTAGTTTGGATACATTGATCACGAATTCGGCCTCTGTTCCAAGTTTTGCCGTGTTTGAAAAAAAAAACCTAAAAATTTTGCATTTCTCGCAGGTCTGCATATATACGAAAAAATAATTTTCTGTGAGAAGGCGACGTCCTAGGACCAATCTTAGCACGGCATTGGATTCAGGGGCACATTTTCTATGACGGAGAGTAGGGAACCATGAAATAAGACCCAAAATTTGGGGATGAGAGTCGATGTTCTGAAACCGGAAAACTCCACCCCCCTTTGGTAAAAAAATTCGTAAAAAATTTTAGGTTCCCGATCAGGACAAAAACTCTTCTGTTTGTTAGTTTGGATACATTGATCACGAATTCGGCCTCTGTTCCAAATTTTGCCGTGTTTGAAAAAAAAACCTAAAAATTTTGCATTTCCCGCAGGTCCGCATATATACGAAAAAATAATTTTTTGTGAGAAGGCGCCGTCCTAGAACCAATCTTAGCACGGCATTGGATTCAGTGACACATTTTCTATAACGGAGAGTAGGAAACCGTGAAATAAGACCCAAAATTTGGGGATGAGGGTCGATGTTCTGAAACCGGAAAACTCCACCCCCCTTTGGTAAAAGAATTCGTAAAAAATTTTAGGTTCTCGATCAGGACAAAAACTCTTCTGTTTGTTAGTTTGGATACATTGATCACGAATTCGGCCTCTGTTCCAAGTTTTGCCGTGTTTGAAAAAAAAACCTAAAAATTTTGCATTTCCCGCAGGTCTGCATATATACGAAAAAATAATTTTCTGTGAGAAGGCGACGTCCTAGGACCAATCTTAGCACGGCATTGGATTCAGTGACACATTTTCTATAACGGAAACTAGGAAACCATGAAATAAGACCCAAAATTTGGGGATGAGGGTCGATGTTCTGAAACCGGAAAACTCCACCCCCCTTTGGTAAAAGAATTCGTAAAAAATTTTAGGTTCTCGATCAGGACAAAAACTCTTCTGTTTGTTAGTTTGGATACATTGATCACGAATTCGGCCTCTGTTCCAAGTTTTGCCGTGTTTGAAAAGAAAACCTAAAAATTTTGCATTTCCCGCAGGTCTGCATATATACGAAAAAATAATTCGGCCTCTGTTCCAAGTTTTGCCGTGTTTGAAAAAAAAACCTAAAAATTTTGCATTTCCCGTAGGTCTGCCTATACAGGGTGGGCCAATAGTGCGTGGACGGAGGATTGTAGGCTTACTAACAAATTTTTCAAAAATCTGTCACTTGATCATGGTAGGGACCCTTGAGTGCTATAACGTAAAAATATTTTCACTCAAATTTTGACGTTTATACAGGGTGATTCGTATCAAACTTACATTTTTTTTAATGGAACCCCCTATATATTATTGCATATTTGGATTCCTTGGTTAATTCTAGTGTGACTTTATGTATCACACATGGAACTTTAAACGAACCGTTTAGGCGCAAATCACCATTTTTGGTATAAGTAGGTATCAGAAAAAAATTGAATATCGCAGCTATTATAAAACTTAGAAGGCCGTGAATTTGCGATACGACTAAGCATGAAATGCGTCACCTCAGGTTAGATGGCTAAAATTGAATTATTTTTGTACTTGGAGAAATCAGTAGATTAATTAAGGAAACTTCAATCACAGATAACTTGATTTTTTCAAATGGGAATGCCTATCTTGGTTTAAAGAATCAAATGTAAAATCTGATTACCTTTCTAACGATATAGCATTCCCTATATCAATCTCTTTTAGTTTTCATTTTATTTCAAATTTTCAGTCAAATCGGTGTTTTTCAATTTTCCTGCATGCAAGCAACCTAGCAGGCCATGAAAAATAAACAAAAGCTGGTTAATATAGAAGAAACCAACTATCTTATTAGAAACATGCAAACTAACTAGATCAACGAGGCAAGATTATGAAAATTCCTTACAACATATTAGCTCTAACCAGAAACAATAGCGGTAACAAGAATGCTCATTTTTCACAGCCTACTAGCTATTAGCCAATTTCCAGTCAGTAAAAAAATATTTAATCAAAGGAAAACTACTAGTGATTGTTGCTGGCAGTATAATATCGATGTCTTCTGAATAAATGTCCACATTTAATGCTATAAAAAAGTAGCCATTTCCGTAAGTTAAAAGTAATGATACCTCTGACTGCAACCCTTCAAATTCTTCAGTAGGTACTTTTACTTATTAGCAAAATCGCGGAAAATGAAACTTGAATTGCAGTCTGTTTGAATTGTGAAACATAATTTTGTTTGCAGAAGGCTACATGAAATAAATACAATTACAACATAGCGTAATTAGAAAAATTCTAGCAATTATTTCAATAGATGCTCAGAATGCTCCAGTTGGAGATATCTTCACTTTTGACTTAACTTAACGGAAATGACTAATTTTTTATCCCAGTAAATGTGAAATTTTATTCTAAACATGTTAGACTGTAAGCAAAAATCGCTGGTAGTTTTCCTTTTGTTTCAAAATTTTTAATCGTTTTGGAAAGTTGTCAAACCCTAGTAGACCTCAATAGCTAGTAGGCTGTGAAAAACAAACACTTCTGTTACAGTTAGAGCTAATATGTTGTAAGGAATTTTCACAATCTTGCGTCGTTGCTCTAGTTAGTTTGTATCTTTCTACTAAGTTGGTTGGTTTCTTCCATATTAACGAGCTTTTGTTTATTTTTCATGGCCTGCTAGGTTGCTTGCATGCAGGAAAATTGAAAAACACCGATTTGACTGAAAATTTGAAATAAAATGAAAACCAAAAAAGATTGATATCACGAATGCTATATCGTTAGGAAGGTAATCAAATTTTACATTTGACTCTTTAAACCAAAATAGGCATTCCCATTTGAAAAAATCAAGTTATCTGTGATTTAAGTTTCCTTAATTAATCTACTGATTTCTCCAAGTGCAAGAAGAATTCAAATTTAGCTGTCTGACCTTAGGTGACGCATTTCATGCTTAGTGGTACCGCAAAGTCACGGCCTTCTAAGTTTTATAATCGCTGCGATATTAAATTTTTTTCTGATACCTACTTATACCAAAAATGGTGATTTGCGTCTAAACGGTTCGTTTAAAGTTCCATGTGTGATACATAAAGTCACACTAAAATTAACCAAGGAATCCAAATATGCAATAATATATAGGGAGTTCCATTAAAAAAAATGTAAGTTTGATACGAATCACCCTGTATAAACGTCAAAATTTGAGTGAAAATATTTTTACGTTATAGCCCTCAAGGGTCCCTACCATGATCAAGTGACAGATTTTTTAAATATTTTTTAGTAAGTCCACAATCCTCCGTCCACGCACTATTGGCCCACCCTGTATAAGAAAAAATAATTTTGTGTGAGAAGGCGACGTCCTAGGACCAATCTTAGCACGGCATTGGATTCAGTGACACATTTTCTATAACGGAGAGTAGGAAACCATGAAATAAGACCCAAAATTTGGGGATGAGGGTCGATGTTCTGAAACCGGAAAACTCCACAGGACCCTCCCTTTGGTAAAAAAATTCGTAAAAAATTTTAGGTTCTCGATCAGGACAAAAACTCTTCTGTTTGTTAGTTTGGATACATTGATTACGAATTCGGCCTCTGTTCCAAGTTTTGCCGTGTCTGAAAAAAAACATAAAGATTTTGCATTTCCCGCAGGTCTGCATATATACGAAAAAATAATTTTCTGTGAGAAAGCGACGTTCTAGGACCAATCTTAGCACGGCATTGGATTCAGTGGCACATTTTCTATAACGGAGAGTAGGAAGCCATGAAATAAGACCCAAAATTTGGGGATGAGGGTCGATGTTCTGAAACTGGAAAACTCCACAGGACCCTCCCTTTGGTAAAAAAATTCGTAAAAAATTTTAGGTTCTCGATCAGGACAAAAACTCTTCTGTTTGTTAGTTTGGATACATTGATTACGAATTCGGCCTCTGTTCCAAGTTTTGCCGTGTCTGAAAAAAAACCTAAAGATTTTGCATTTCCCGCAGGTCTGCATATATACGAAAAAATAATTTTCTGTGAGAAAGCGACGTTCTAGGACCAATCTTAGCACGGCATTGGATTCAGTGGCACATTTTCTATAACGGAGAGTAGGAAGCCATGAAATAAGACCCAAAATTTGGGGATGAGGGTCGATGTTCTGAAACCGGAAAACTCCACACTCCACCCTTTGGTAAAAAAATTCGTAAAAAATGTTAGGTTCTCGATCAGGACAAAAACTCTTCTGTTTGTTAGTTTGGATACATTGATCACGAATTCGGCCTCTGTTCCATCGACCCTCATCCCCAAATTTTGGGTCCTATTTCATGGTTTCCTACTCTCCGTTATAGAAAATGTGTCACTGTATCCAATGCCGTGCTAAGATTGGTTCTAGGACAGCGCCTTCTCACAGAACCTTATTTTTTCGTAGATATGCAGACCTGCCGGAAATGCAAAATTTTTAGGTTTTTTCGTATATAAGTTATTACTACGGGCGGATGCGCACAATCTAAATATAAGACATGGTTCCAGTCTTACTATACCCTACCATGTTACCACACTTTTTCAACGTAGCTTCTCGTATAACGCTGCTATTGTCTATAACTCGGTTAGTGCCCAGTATAAAGAAATGTCGTTGAACATTTTCAAAAAAAAAGTCAAGGCCTTAATGTTTGGTCCTTAATATCGCAATAACTCTTCGTAACAGCTGGGAAACTACTGCTACGCCAAATTATTATAATCAAGCTTGTTTTTTTAGTTTATTTTTAACATCTAATAAATGTGAGACACTGGTGGTTAAGTGTAAGAATAGCACTTTGCTAAACTTCGCCACCGATGCCCTATCCTGATGTAAGCTATCTTACATGATATGTTTATTTTCAATAAAGACGATTATTATTATTATTATTATTATTATTATTATTATTATTATATGCAGACTGCAAAATTTTTATGTTTTTTTTTCAAACACGGCAAAACTTGGAACAGAGGCCGAATTCGTGATCAATGTATCCAAGCTAACAAACAGAAGAGTTTTTGTCCTGACCGAGAACCTAAAATTTTTTACGAATTTTTTTACCAAAGGGAGGGTCCTGTGGAGTTTTCCGGTTTCAGAACATCGACACTCATCCCCAAATTTTGGGTCTTATTTCATGGTTTCCTACTCTACGTTATAGAAAATGTGCCACTGAATCCAAAGCCGTGCTAAGATTGATCCTAGGACGTCGCCTTCTCACAGAAAATTATTTTTTCGTATATATGCAGACCGGCGGGAAATGCAGAATTTTTAAGTTTTTTTTCAAACACGGCAAAACTCGGAACAGAGGCCGAATTCGTGATCAATGTATCCAAACTAACAAACAGAAGAGTTTTTGTCCTGATCGAGAACCTAACATTTTTTACGAATTTTTTTACCAAAGGGAGGGTCCTGTCGAGTTTTCCGGTTTCAGAACATCGACCCTCATCCCCAAATTTTGGGTCTTACCTCATGGTTTCCTACTCTCCATTATAGAAAATGTGCCACTGAATCCAATGCCGTGCTAATATTGGTCCTAGGACGTCGCCTTCTCACAGAAAATTATTTTTTCGTATATATGCAGACTGCAAAATTTTTATGTTTTTTTTTTCAAACACGGCAAAACTTGGAACAGAGGCCGAATTCGTGATCAATGTAACCAAACTAACAAGCAGAAGGGTTTTTGTCCTGATCGAGAACCTAAAATTTTTTACGAATTTTTTTACCAAAGGGAGGGGGGTCCTGTTCCAAGTTTTGCCGTGTTTGAAAAAAAAACCTAAAAACTTTGCATTTCTCGCAGGTCTGCCTATATACGAAAAAATAACTTTCTGTGAGAAGGCGACGTCCTAGGACCAATCTTAGCACGGCATTGGATTCAGTGGCACATTTTCTATAACGGAGAGTAGGAAACCATGAAATAAGACCCAAAATTTGGGGATGAGAGTCGATGTTCTGAAACCGGAAAACTCCACATGACCCCCCCTTTGGTAAAAAAATTCGCAAAAAATTTTAGGTTCTTGATCAGGACAAAAACTCTTCTGTTTGTTAGTTTGGATCCATTGATCACGAATTCGGCCTCTGTTCCAAGTTTTACCGTGTTTGAAAAAAAAAAACCTAAAAATTTTGCAATTCCCGCAGGTCTGCATATATACGAAGAAATAATTTTCTGTGAGAAGGCGACGTCCTAGGACCAATATTAGCACGACATTGGATTCTGTGCCACATTTTCTATAACGGAGAGTAGGAAACCATGAAATAAGACCCAAAATTTGGGGATGAGGGTCGATGTTCTGAAACCCGAAAACTCCACCCTTTGGCAAAAAATTCGTAAAAAATTTTAGGTTCTCGATCAGGACAAAAACCCTTCTGCTTGTTAGTTTGGATATATTGATCACGAATTCGGCCTCTGTTCCAAGTTTTGCCGTGTTTGAAAAAAAAAACAAAAATTTTGCAGTCTGCATATATACGAAAAAATAATTTTCTGTGAGAAGGCGACGTCCTAGGACCAATATTAGCACGGCATTGGATTCTGTGGCACATTTTCTATAACGGAGAGTAGGAAACCATGAGGTAAGACCCAAAATTTGGGGATGAGGGTCGATGTTCTGAAACCGAAAAACTCCACAGGACCCTCCCTTTGGTAAAAAAATTCGTAAAAAATTTTAGGTTCTCGATCAGGACAAAAACTCTTCTGTTTGTTAGTTTGGATACATTGATCACGAATTCGGCGTCTGTTCCAAATTTTGCCGTGTTTGAAAAAAAAACCTAAAAATTTTGCATTTCTCGCAGGTCTGCATATATACGAAAAAATAATTTTCTGTGAGAAGGCGACGTCCTAGGACCAATTCACTTAGCACGGCATTGGATTCAGTGACACATTTTCTATAACGGAGACTAGGAAACCATGAAATAAGACCCAAAATTTGGGGATGAGTGTCGATGTTCTGAAACCGGAAAACTCCACAGGACCCTCCCTTGGTAAAAAAATTCGTAAAAAATTTTAGGTTCTCGATCAGGACAAAAACTCTTCTGTTTGTTAGTTTGGATACATTGATCACGAATTCGGCCTCTGTTCCAAGTTTTGCCGTGTTTGAAAAAAAAACCTAAAAATTTTGCATTTCCCGTAGGTCTGCCTATATAAGAAAAAATAATTTTGTGTGAGAAGGCGACGTCCTAGGACAAATCTTAGCACGGCATTGGATTCAGTGGCACATTTTCTATAACGGAGAGTAGGAAACCATGAAATAAGACCCAAAATTTTGGGGATCAGGTTCGATGTTCTGAAACCGGAAAACTCCACAGGACCCCCCCTTTGGTAAAAAAATTCGTAAAAAATGTAGGTTCTCGATCAGGACAAAAACTCTTCTGTTTGTTAGTTTGGATACATTGATCACGAATTCGGCCTCTGTTCCAAGTTTTGCCGTGTTTGAAAAAAAAAACCTAAAAATTTTGCATTTCCCGCAGGTCTGCATATATACGAAAAAATAATTTTCTGTGAAAGGCGCCGTCCTAGAACCAATCTTAGCACGGCATTGAATTCAGTGACACATTTTCTATAACGGAGAGTAGGAAACCATGAAATAAGACCCAAAATTTGGGGATGAGGGTCGATGTTCTGAAACCGGAAAACTCCACCCCCTTTGGTAAAAAACTTCGTAAAAAATTTTAGGTTCTCGATCAGGACAAAAACTCTTCCGTTTGTTCGTTTGGATACATTGATCACGAATTCGGCCTCTGTTCCAAGTTTTGCCGTGTTTGAAAAAAAAACCTAAAAATGTTGCATTTCCCGCAGGTCAGCATATATACGAAAAAATAATTTTCTGTGAGAAGGCGACGTCCTAGGACCAATCTTAGCACGGCATTGGATTCAGTGACACATTTTCTATAACGGAGACTAGGAAACCATGAAATAAGACCCAAAATTTGGGGATGAGGGTCGATGTTCTGAAACCGGAAAACTCCACAGGACCCTCCCTTGGTAAAAAAATTCGTAAAAAATTTTAGGTTCTCGATCAGGACAAAAACTCTTCTGTTTGTTAGTTTGGATACATTGATCACGAATTCGGCCTCTGTTCCAAGTTTTGCCGTGTTTGAAAAAAAAACCTAAAAATTTTGCATTTCCCGCAGGTCTGCATATATAAGAAAAAATAATTTTCTGTGAGAAGGCGACGTCCTAGGACCAATCTTAGCACGGCATTGGATTCAGTGGCACATTTTCTATAACGGAGAGTAGGAAACCATGAAATAAGACCCAAAATTTGGGGATGAGGGTCGATGTTCTGAAACCGGAAAACTCCAGAGGACCCTCCCTTTGGTAAAAAAATTCGTAAAAAATGTTAGGTTCTCGATCAGGACAAAAACTCTTCTGTTTGTTAGTTTGGATACATTGATCACGAATTCGGCCTCTGTTCCAAGTTTTGCCGTGTTTGAAAAAAAACCTAAAAATTCTGCATTTCCCGCCGGTCTGCATATATACGAAAAAATAATTTTCTGTGGGAAGGCGACGTCCTAGGACCAATCCTAGCACGGCATTGGATTCAGGGGCACATTTTCTATGACGGAGAGTAGGAAACCATGAAATAAGACCCAAAATTTGGGGATGAGAGTCGATGTTCTGAAACCGGAAAACTCCACAGGACCCTCCCTTGGTAAAAAAATTCGTAAAAAATTTTAGGTTCTCGATCAGGACAAAAACTCTTCTGTTTGTTAGTTTGGATACATTGATCACGAATTCTGCCTCTGTTCCAAGTTTTGCCGTGTTTGAAAAAAAAACCTAAAAATTTTGCATTTCCCGTAGGTCTGCCTATATAAGAAAAAATAATTTTGTGTGAGAAGGCGACGTCCTAGGACAAATCTTAGCACGGCATTGGATTCAGTGGCACATTTTCTATAACGGAGAGTAGGAAACCATGAAATAAGACCCAAAATTTTGGGGATCAGGTTCGATGTTCTGAAACCGGAAAACTCCACAGGACCCCCCCTTTGGTAAAAAAATTCGTAAAAAATGTTAGGTTCTCGATCAGGACAAAAACTCTTCTGTTTGTTAGTTTGGATACATTGATCACGAATTCGGCCTCTGTTCCAAGTTTTGCCGTGTTTGAAAAAAAAACCTAAAAATTTTGCATTTCCCGCAGGTCCGCATATATACGAAAAAATAATTTTCTGTGAGAAGGCGCCGTCCTAGAACCAATCTTAGCACGGCATTGGATTCAGTGACACATTTTCTATAACGGAGAGTAGGAAACCGTGAAATAAGACCCAAAATTTGGGGATGTGGGTCGATGTTCTGAAACCGGAAAACTCCACCCCCCTTTGGTAAAAGAATTCGTAAAAAATTTCAGGTTCTCGATCAGGACAAAAACTCTTCTGTTTGTTAGTTTGGATACATTGATCACGAATTCGGCCTCTGTTCCAAGTTTTGCCGTGTTTGAAAAAAAAACCTAAAAATTTTGCATTTCCCGCAGGTCTGCATATATACGAAAAAATAATTTTCTGTGAGAAGGCGACGTCCTAGGACCAATCTTAGCACGGCATTGGATTCAGTGACACATTTTCTATAACGGAGACTAGGAAACCATGAAATAAGACCCAAAATTTGGGGATGAGGGTCGATGTTCTGAAACCGGAAAACTCCACAGGACCCTCCCTTTGGTAAAAAAATTCGTGAAAAATTTTAGGTTCTCGATCAGGACAAAAACTCTTCTGTTTGTTAGTTTGGATACATTGATCACGAATTCGGCCTCTGTTCCAAGTTTTGCCGTGTTTGAAAAAAAAAACCTAAAAATTTTGCATTTCCCGCAGGTCTGCCTATATAAGAAAAAATAATTTTGTGTGAGAAGGCGACGTCCTAGGACCAATCTTAGCACGGCATTGGATTCAGTGGCACATTTTCTATAACGGAGAGTAGGAAACCATGAAATAAGACCCAAAATTTGGGGATGAGGGTCGATGTTCTGAAACCGGAAAACTCCACACTCCACCCTTTGGTAAAAAAAATTCGTAAAAAATGTTAGGTTCTCGATCAGGACAAAAACTCTTCTGTTTGTTAGTTTGGATACATTGATCACGAATTCGGCCTCTGTTCCAAGTTTTACCGTGTTTGAAAAAAAAACCTAAAAATTTTGCATTTCCCGCAGGTCTGCATATATACGAAAAAATAATTTTCTGTGAGAAGGCGCCGTCCTAGGACCAATCTTAGCACGGCATTGGATTCAGTGACACATTTTCTATAACGGAGAGTAGGAAACCATGAAATAAGACCCAAAATTTGGGGATGAGGGTCGATGTTCTGAAACCGGAAAACTCCACACCACTCCCCTTTGGTAAAAAAATTCGTAAAAAATTTTAGGTTCTCGATCAGGACAAAAGCTCTTCTGTTTGGTAGTTTGGATACATTGATTACGAATTCGGCCTCTGTTCCAAGTTTTGCCGTGTCTGAAAAAAACCTAAAGATTTTGCATTTCCCACAGGTCTGCATATATACGAAAAAATAGTTTTCTGTGAGAAAGCGACGTTCTAGGACCAACCTTAGCACGGCATTGGATTCAGTGGTACATTTTCTATAACGGAGAGTAGGAAGCCATGAAATAAGACCCAAAATTTGGGGATGAGGGTCGATGTTCTGAAACCGGAAAACTCCACAGGACCCTCCCTTTGGTAAAAAAATTCGTAAAAAATTTTAGGTTCTCGATCGGGACAAAAACTCTTCTGTTTGTTAGTTTGGATACATTGATCACGAATTCGGCCTCTGTTCCAAGTTTTGCCGTGTTTGAAAAAAAAACCTAAAAATTTTGCATTTCCCGCAGGTCTGCATATATACGAAAAAATAATTTTCTGTGAGAAGGCGACGTCCTAGGGCCAATCTTAGCATGGCATTAGATTCAGTGGCACATTTTCTATAACGGAGAGTAGGACACCATGGAATAAGACCCAAAATTTGGAGATGAGGGTCGATGTTCTGAAACCGGAAAACTCCACAGGACCTCCACCCTTTGGTAAAAAAATTCGTAAAAAATTTTAGGTTCTCGATCAGGACAAAAACTCTTCTGTTTGTTAGTTTGGATACATTGATCACGAATTCGGCCTCTGTTCCAAGTTTTGCCGTGTTTGAAAAAAAAACCTAAAAATTTTGCATTTCCCGCAGGTCTGCATATATACGAAAAAATAAGGTTCTGTGAGAAGGCGCTGTCCTAGAACCAATCTTAGCACGGCATTGGATACAGTGACACATTTTCTATAACGGAGAGTAGGAAACCATGAAATAAGACCCAAAATTTGGGGATGAGGGTCGATGTTCTGAAACCGGAAAACTCCACAGGACCCTCCCTTTGGTAAAAAAATTCGTGAAAAATTTTAGGTTCTCGATCAGGACAAAAACTCTTCTGTTTGTTAGTTTGGATCCATTGATCACGAATTCGGCCTCTGTTCCAAGTTTTACCGTGTTTGAAAAAAAAACCTAAAAATTTTGCAATTCCCGCAGGTCTGCATATATACGAAGAAATAATTTTCTGTGAGAAGGCGACGTCCTAGGACCAATCTTAGCACGGCATTGGATTCAGTGACACATTTTCTATAACGGAGAGTAGGAAACCATGAAATAAGACCCAAAATTTGGGGATGAGGGTCGATGTTCTGAAACCCGAAAACTCCACCCTTTGGCAAAAAATTCGTAAAAAATTTTAGGTTCTCGATCAGGACAAAAACCCTTCTGCTTGTTAATTTGGATATATTGATCACGAATTCGGCCTCTGTTCCAAGTTTTGCCGTGTTTGAAAAAAAAACATAAAAATTTTGCAGTCTGCATATATACGAAAAAATAATTTTCTGTGAGAAGGCGACGTCCTAGGACCAATATTAGCACGGCATTGGATTCTGTGGCACATTTTCTATAACGGAGAGTAGGAAACCATGAGGTAAGACCCAAAATTTGGGGATGAGGGTCGATGTTCTGAAACCGAAAAACTCCACACCCACTCCCACACACTCCCTTTGGTAAAAAAATTCGTAAAAAATTTTAGGTTCTCGATCAGGACAAAAACTCTTCTGTTTGTTAGTTTGGATACATTGATCACTAATTCGGCGTCTGTTCCAAATTTTGCCGTGTTTGAAAAAAAAACCTAAAAATTTTGCATTTCTCGCAGGTCTGCATATATACGAAAAAATAATTTTCTGTGAGAAGGCGACGTCCTAGGACCAATTCACTTAGCACGGCATTGGATTCAGTGACACATTTTCTATAACGGAGACTAGGAAACCATGAAATAAGACCCAAAATTTGGGGATGAGTGTCGATGTTCTGAAACCGGAAAACTCCACAGGACCCTCCCTTTGGTAAAAAAATTCGTGAAAAATTTTAGGTTCCCGATCAGGACAAAAACTCTTCTGTTTGTTAGTTTGGATACATTGATCACGAATTCGGCCTCTGTTCCAAGTTTTGCCGTGTTTGAAAAAAAAACCTAAAAATTTTGCATTTCCCGCAGGTCTGCATATATAAGAAAAAATAATTTTCTGTGAGAAGGCGACGTCCTAGGACCAATCTTAGCACGGCATTGGATTCAGTGGCACATTTTCTATAACGGAGAGTAGGAAACCATGAAATAAGACCCAAAATTTGGGGATGAGGGTCGATGTTCTGAAACCGGAAAACTCCAGAGGACCCTCCCTTTGGTAAAAAAATTCGTAAAAAATGTTAGGTTCTCGATCAGGACAAAAACTCTTCTGTTTGTTAGTTTGGATACATTGATCACGAATTCGGCCTCTGTTCCAAGTTTTGCCGTGTTTGAAAAAAAACCTAAAAATTCTGCATTTCCCGCCGGTCTGCATATATACGAAAAAATAATTTTCTGTGGGAAGGCGACGTCCTAGGACCAATCCTAGCACGGCATTGGATTCAGGGGCACATTTTCTATGACGGAGAGTAGGAAACCATGAAATAAGACCCAAAATTTGGGGATGAGAGTCGATGTTCTGAAACCGGAAAACTCCACAGGACCCTCCCTTGGTAAAAAAATTCGTAAAAAATTTTAGGTTCTCGATCAGGACAAAAACTCTTCTGTTTGTTAGTTTGGATACATTGATCACGAATTCTGCCTCTGTTCCAAGTTTTGCCGTGTTTGAAAAAAAAACCTAAAAATTTTGCATTTCCCGTAGGTCTGCCTATATAAGAAAAAATAATTTTGTGTGAGAAGGCGACGTCCTAGGACAAATCTTAGCACGGCATTGGATTCAGTGGCACATTTTCTATAACGGAGAGTAGGAAACCATGAAATAAGACCCAAAATTTTGGGGATCAGGTTCGATGTTCTGAAACCGGAAAACTCCACAGGACCCCCCCTTTGGTAAAAAAATTCGTAAAAAATGTAGGTTCTCGATCAGGACAAAAACTCTTCTGTTTGTTAGTTTGGATACATTGATCACGGATTCGCCCTCTGTTCCAAGTTTTGCCGTGTTTGAAAAAAAAAACCTAAAAATTTTGCATTTCCCGCAGGTCTGCATATATACGAAAAAATAATTTTCTGTGAGAAGGCGCCGTCCTAGAACCAATCTTAGCACGGCATTGAATTCAGTGACACATTTTCTATAACGGAGAGTAGGAAACCATGAAATAAGACCCAAAATTTGGGGATGAGGGTCGATGTTCTGAAACCGGAAAACTCCACCCCCTTTGGTAAAAAACTTCGTAAAAAATTTTAGGTTCTCGATCAGGACAAAAACTCTTCCGTTTGTTCGTTTGGATACATTGATCACGAATTCGGCCTCTGTTCCAAGTTTTGCCGTGTTTGAAAAAAAAACCTAAAAATGTTGCATTTCCCGCAGGTCAGCATATATACGAAAAAATAATTTTCTGTGAGAAGGCGACGTCCTAGGACCAATCTTAGCACGGCATTGGATTCAGTGACACATTTTCTATAACGGAGACTAGGAAACCATGAAATAAGACCCAAAATTTGGGGATGAGGGTCGATGTTCTGAAACCGGAAAACTCCAGAGGACCCTCCCTTTGGTAAAAAAATTCGTAAAAAATGTTAGGTTCTCGATCAGGACAAAAACTCTTCTGTTTGTTAGTTTGGATACATTGATCACGAATTCGGCCTCTGTTCCAAGTTTTGCCGTGTTTGAAAAAAAACCTAAAAATTCTGCATTTCCCGCCGGTCTGCATATATACGAAAAAATAATTTTCTGTGGGAAGGCGACGTCCTAGGACCAATCCTAGCACGGCATTGGATTCAGGGGCACATTTTCTATGACGGAGAGTAGGAAACCATGAAATAAGACCCAAAATTTGGGGATGAGAGTCGATGTTCTGAAACCGGAAAACTCCACAGGACCCTCCCTTGGTAAAAAAATTCGTAAAAAATTTTAGGTTCTCGATCAGGACAAAAACTCTTCTGTTTGTTAGTTTGGATACATTGATCACGAATTCGGCCTCTGTTCCAAGTTTTGCCGTGTTTGAAAAAAAAACCTAAAAATTTTGCATTTCCCGCAGGTCCGCATATATACGAAAAAATAATTTTCTGTGAGAAGGCGCCGTCCTAGAACCAATCTTAGCACGGCATTGGATTCAGTGACACATTTTCTATAACGGAGAGTAGGAAACCGTGAAATAAGACCCAAAATTTGGGGATGTGGGTCGATGTTCTGAAACCGGAAAACTCCACCCCCCTTTGGTAAAAGAATTCGTAAAAAATTTCAGGTTCTCGATCAGGACAAAAACTCTTCTGTTTGTTAGTTTGGATACATTGATCACGAATTCGGCCTCTGTTCCAAGTTTTGCCGTGTTTGAAAAAAAAACCTAAAAATTTTGCATTTCCCGCAGGTCTGCATATATACGAAAAAATAATTTTCTGTGAGAAGGCGACGTCCTAGGACCAATCTTAGCACGGCATTGGATTCAGTGACACATTTTCTATAACGGAGACTAGGAAACCATGAAATAAGACCCAAAATTTGGGGATGAGGGTCGATGTTCTGAAACCGGAAAACTCCACAGGACCCTCCCTTTGGTAAAAAAATTCGTGAAAAATTTTAGGTTCTCGATCAGGACAAAAACTCTTCTGTTTGTTAGTTTGGATACATTGATCACGAATTCGGCCTCTGTTCCAAGTTTTGCCGTGTTTGAAAAAAAAAACCTAAAAATTTTGCATTTCCCGCAGGTCTGCCTATATAAGAAAAAATAATTTTGTGTGAGAAGGCGACGTCCTAGGACCAATCTTAGCACGGCATTGGATTCAGTGGCACATTTTCTATAACGGAGAGTAGGAAACCATGAAATAAGACCCAAAATTTGGGGATGAGGGTCGATGTTCTGAAACCGGAAAACTCCACACTCCACCCTTTGGTAAAAAAAATTCGTAAAAAATGTTAGGTTCTCGATCAGGACAAAAACTCTTCTGTTTGTTAGTTTGGATACATTGATCACGAATTCGGCCTCTGTTCCAAGTTTTACCGTGTTTGAAAAAAAAACCTAAAAATTTTGCATTTCCCGCAGGTCTGCATATATACGAAAAAATAATTTTCTGTGAGAAGGCGCCGTCCTAGGACCAATCTTAGCACGGCATTGGATTCAGTGACACATTTTCTATAACGGAGAGTAGGAAACCATGAAATAAGACCCAAAATTTGGGGATGAGGGTCGATGTTCTGAAACCGGAAAACTCCACACCACTCCCCTTTGGTAAAAAAATTCGTAAAAAATTTTAGGTTCTCGATCAGGACAAAAGCTCTTCTGTTTGGTAGTTTGGATACATTGATTACGAATTCGGCCTCTGTTCCAAGTTTTGCCGTGTCTGAAAAAAACCTAAAGATTTTGCATTTCCCACAGGTCTGCATATATACGAAAAAATAGTTTTCTGTGAGAAAGCGACGTTCTAGGACCAACCTTAGCACGGCATTGGATTCAGTGGTACATTTTCTATAACGGAGAGTAGGAAGCCATGAAATAAGACCCAAAATTTGGGGATGAGGGTCGATGTTCTGAAACCGGAAAACTCCACAGGACCCTCCCTTTGGTAAAAAAATTCGTAAAAAATTTTAGGTTCTCGATCGGGACAAAAACTCTTCTGTTTGTTAGTTTGGATACATTGATCACGAATTCGGCCTCTGTTCCAAGTTTTGCCGTGTTTGAAAAAAAAACCTAAAAATTTTGCATTTCCCGCAGGTCTGCATATATACGAAAAAATAATTTTCTGTGAGAAGGCGACGTCCTAGGGCCAATCTTAGCATGGCATTAGA
This sequence comes from Callosobruchus maculatus, assembly GCA_951848785.1. NCBI lineage: Eukaryota > Metazoa > Arthropoda > Insecta > Coleoptera > Chrysomelidae > Callosobruchus > Callosobruchus maculatus. The sequence goes on from CATOUR010000045.1 coordinate 4,254,839, forward strand.
TTCAGTGGCACATTTTCTATAACGGAGAGTAGGACACCATGGAATAAGACCCAAAATTTGGAGATGAGGGTCGATGTTCTGAAACCGGAAAACTCCACAGGACCTCCACCCTTTGGTAAAAAAATTCGTAAAAAATTTTAGGTTCTCGATCAGGACAAAAACTCTTCTGTTTGTTAGTTTGGATACATTGATCACGAATTCGGCCTCTGTTCCAAGTTTTGCCGTGTTTGAAAAAAAAACCTAAAAATTTTGCATTTCCCGCAGGTCTGCATATATACGAAAAAATAAGGTTCTGTGAGAAGGCGCTGTCCTAGAACCAATCTTAGCACGGCATTGGATACAGTGACACATTTTCTATAACGGAGAGTAGGAAACCATGAAATAAGACCCAAAATTTGGGGATGAGGGTCGATGTTCTGAAACCGGAAAACTCCACAGGACCCTCCCTTTGGTAAAAAAATTCGTGAAAAATTTTAGGTTCTCGATCAGGACAAAAACTCTTCTGTTTGTTAGTTTGGATCCATTGATCACGAATTCGGCCTCTGTTCCAAGTTTTACCGTGTTTGAAAAAAAAAACCTAAAAATTTTGCAATTCCCGCAGGTCTGCATATATACGAAGAAATAATTTTCTGTGAGAAGGCGACGTCCTAGGACCAATCTTAGCACGGCATTGGATTCAGTGACACATTTTCTATAACGGAGAGTAGGAAACCATGAAATAAGACCCAAAATTTGGGGATGAGGGTCGATGTTCTGAAACCCGAAAACTCCACCCTTTGGCAAAAAATTCGTAAAAAATTTTAGGTTCTCGATCAGGACAAAAACCCTTCTGCTTGTTAGTTTGGATATATTGATCACGAATTCGGCCTCTGTTCCAAGTTTTGCCGTGTTTGAAAAAAAAACATAAAAATTTTGCAGTCTGCATATATACGAAAAAATAATTTTCTGTGAGAAGGCGACGTCCTAGGACCAATATTAGCACGGCATTGGATTCTGTGGCACATTTTCTATAACGGAGAGTAGGAAACCATGAGGTAAGACCCAAAATTTGGGGATGAGGGTCGATGTTCTGAAACCGAAAAACTCCACAGGACCCTCCCTTTGGTAAAAAAATTCGTAAAAAATTTTAGGTTCTCGATCAGGACAAAAACTCTTCTGTTTGTTAGTTTGGATACATTGATCACTAATTCGGCGTCTGTTCCAAATTTTGCCGTGTTTGAAAAAAAAACCTAAAAATTTTGCATTTCTCGCAGGTCTGCATATATACGAAAAAATAATTTTCTGTGAGAAGGCGACGTCCTAGGACCAATTCACTTAGCACGGCATTGGATTCAGTGACACATTTTCTATAACGGAGACTAGGAAACCATGAAATAAGACCCAAAATTTGGGGATGAGTGTCGATGTTCTGAAACCGGAAAACTCCACAGGACCCTCCCTTTGGTAAAAAAATTCGTGAAAAATTTTAGGTTCCCGATCAGGACAAAAACTCTTCTGTTTGTTAGTTTGGATACATTGATCACGAATTCGGCCTCTGTTCCAAGTTTTGCCGTGTTTGAAAAAAAAACCTAAAAATTTTGCATTTCCCGCAGGTCTGCATATATAAGAAAAAATAATTTTCTGTGAGAAAGCGACGTTCTAGGACCAACCTTAGCACGGCATTGGATTCAGTGGCACATTTTCTATAACGGAGAGTAGGAAACCATGAAATAAGACCCAAAATTTGGGGATGAGGGTCGATGTCCTGAAACCGGAAAACTCCACAGGACCCTCCCTTTGGTAAAAAAATTCGTAAAAAATGTTAGGTTCTCGATCAGGACAAAAACTCTTCTGTTTGTTAGTTTGGATACATTGATCACGAATTCGGCCTCTGTTCCGAGTTTTGCCGTGTTTGAAAAAAAACTTAAAAATTCTGCATTTCCCGCCGGTCTGCATATATACGAAAAAATAATTTTCTGTGAGAAGGCGACGTCCTAGGATCAATCTTAGCACGGCTTTGGATTCAGTGGCACATTTTCTATAACGTAGAGTAGGAAACCATGAAATAAGACCCAAAATTTGGGGATGAGTGTCGATGTTCTGAAACCGGAAAACTCCACAGGACCCTCCCTTTGGTAAAAAAATTCGTAAAAAATTTTAGGTTCTCGATCAGGACAAAAACCCTTCTGCTTGTTAGTTTGGTTACATTGATCACGAATTCGGCCTCTGTTCCAAGTTTTGCCGTGTTTGAAAAAAAAAACATAAAAATTTTGCAGTCTGCATATATACGAAAAAATAATTTCCTGTGAGAAGGCGACGTCCTAGGACCAATATTAGCACGGCATTGGATTCAGTGGCACATTTTCTATAATGGAGAGTAGGAAACCATGAGGTAAGACCCAAAATTTGGGGATGAGGGTCGATGTTCTGAAACCGGAAAACTCGACAGGACCCTCCCTTTGGTAAAAAAATTCGTAAAAAATTTTAGGTTCTCGATCAGGACAAAAACTCTTCTGTTTGTTAGTTTGGATACATTGATCACGAATTCGGCCTCTGTTCCAAGTTTTGCCGTGTTTGAAAAAAAACCTAAAAATTTTGCATTTCCCGCAGGTCTGCATATATACGAACAAATAACTTTCTGTGAGAAGGCGACGTCATAGGACCAATCTTAGCACGGCATTGGATTCAGTGACACATTTTCTATAACGGAGAGTAGGAAACCATGAAATAAGACCCAAAATTTGGGGATGAGGGTCGATGTTCTGAAACCGGAAAACTCCACAGGACCCTCCCTTTGGTAAAAAAATTCGTAAAAAATTTTAGGTTCTCGATCGGGACAAAAACTCTTCTGTTTGTTAGTTTGGATACATTGATCACGAATTCGGCCTCTGTTCCAAGTTTTGCCGTGTTTGAAAAAAAAACCTAAAAATTTTGCATTTCCCGCAGGTCTGCATATATACGAAAAAATAATTTTCTGAGAGAAGGCGACGTCCTAGGACCAATCTTAGCACGGCATTGGATTCAGTGACACATTTTCTATAACGGAGAGTAGGAAACCATGAAATAAGACCCAAAATTTGGGGATGAGGGTCGATGTTCTGAAACCCGAAAACTACACACCACTCCCGTTTGGTAAAAAAATTCGTAAAAAATTTTAGGTTCTCGATCAGGACAAAAACTCTTCTGTTTGTTAGTTTGGATACATTGATTACGAATTCGGCCTCTGTTCCAAGTTTTGCCGTGTCTGAAAAAAAACCTAAAGATGTTGCATTTCCCGCAGGTCTGCATATATACGAAAAAATAATTTTTCGTGAGAAGGCGACGTCCTAGGACCAATCTTAGCACGGCATTGCATTCAGTGGCACATTTTCTATAACGGAGAGTAGGAAAACATGAAATAAGACCCAAAATTTGGGGATGAGTGTCGATGTTCTGAAACCGGAAAACTCCACACCACTCCCCTTTGGTAAAAAAATTCGTAAAAAATTTTAGGTTCTCGATCAGGACAAAAACCCTTCTGCTTGTTAGTTTGGATACATTGATCACGAATTCGGCCTCTGTTCCAAGTTTTGCCGTGTTTGAAAAAAAAAACATAAAAATTTTGCATTTCCCGCAGGTCTGCATATATACGAAAAAATAATTTTCTGTGAGAAGGCGACCTCCTAGGACCAATCTTAGCACGGCATTGGATTCAGTGACACATTTTCTATAACGGAGAGTAGGAAACCATGAAATAAGACCCAAAATTTGGGGATGAGGGTCGACGTTCTGAAACCGGAAAACTCCAGAGGACCCTCCCTTTGGTAAAAAAATTCGAAAAAAATGTTAGGTTCTCGGTCAGGACAAAAACTCTTCTGTTTGTTAGTTTGGATACATTGATCACGAATTCGGCCTCTGTTCCAAGTTTTGCCGTGTTTGAAAAAAAACCTAAAAATTCTGCATTTCCCGCCGGTCTGCATATATACGAAAAAATAATTTTCTGTGAGAAGGCGACGTCCTAGGACCAATCTTAGCACGGCATTGGATTCATTTTCTATAACGGAGAGTAGGAAACCATGAAATAAGACCCAAAATTTGGGGATGAGGGTCGATGTTCTGAAACCCGAAAACTCCACAGGACCCCCCCTTTGGTAAAAAAATTCGTAAAAAATTTTAGGTTCTCGATCAGGACAAAAACCCTTCTGCTTGTTAGTTTGGATACATTGATCACGAATTCGGCCTCTGTTCCAAGTTTTGCCGTGTTTGAAAAAAAACATAAAAATTTTGCATTTCCCGCAGGTCTGCATATATACGAAAAAATAATTTTCTGTGAGAAGGCGACCTCCTAGGACCAATCTTAGCACGGCATTGGATTCAGTGACACATTTTCTATAACGGAGAGTAGGAAACCATGAAATAAGACCCTAAATTTGGGGATGAGGGTCGATGTTCTGAAACCGGAAAACTCCACCCCCCTTTGGTAAAAAGATTCGTAAAAAATTTAAGGTTCTCGATCAGGAAAAAACTCTTCGGTTTGTTATTTTGGATACATTGGTCACGAATTCGGCGTCTGTTCCAAATTTTGCCGTGTTTGAAAAAAAAACCTAAAAATTTTGCATTTATCGCAGGTCTGCATATATAAGAAAAAATAATTTTCTGTGAGAAGGCGACGTCCTAGGACCAATCTTAGCACGGCATTGGATTCAGTGGCACATTTTCTATAACGGAGAGTAGGAAACCATGAAATAAGACCCAAAATTTGGGGATGAGGGTCGATGTTCTGAAACCGGAAAACTCCAGAGGACCCTCCCTTTGGTAAAAAAATTCGAAAAAAATGTTAGGTTCTCGGTCAGGACAAAAACTCTTCTGTTTGTTAGTTTGGATACATTGATCACGAATTCGGCCTCTGTTCCAAGTTTTGCCGTGTTTGAAAAAAAACCTAAAAATTCTGCATTTCCCGCCGGTCTGCATATATACGAAAAAATAATTTTCTGTGAGAAGGCGACGTCCTAGGACCAATCTTAGCACGGCATTGGATTCAGTGGCACATTTTCTATAACGGAGAGTAGGAAACCATGAAATAAGACCCAAAATTTGGGGATGAGGGTCGATGTTCTGAAACCGGAAAACTCCAGAGGACCCTCCCTTTGGTAAAAAAATTCCTAAAAAATTTTAGGTTCTCGATCAGGACAAAAACCCTTCTGCTTGTTAGTTTGGATACATTGATCACGAATTCGGCCTCTGTTCCAAGTTTTGCCGTGTTTGAAAAAAAAAACCTAAAAATTTTGCATTTCTCGCAGGTCTGCATATATACGAAAAAATAATTTTCTGTGAGAAGGGGACGTCCTAGGACCAATCTTAGCACGGCATTGGATTCAGGGGCACATTTTCTATGACGTAGAGTAGGGAACCATGAAATAAGACCCAAAATTTGGGGATGAGAGTCGATGTTCTGAAACCGGAAAACTCCACAGGACCCTCCCTTGGTAAAAAAATTCGTAAAAAATTTTAGGTTCCCGATCAGGACAAAAACTCTTCTGTTTGTTAGTTTGGATACATTGATCACGAATTCGGCCTCTGTTCCAAATTTTGCCGTGTTTGAAAAAAAAACCTAAAAATTTTGCATTTCCCGCAGGTCCGCATATATACGAAAAAATAATTTTTTGTGAGAAGGCGCCGTCCTAGAACCAATCTTAGCACGGCATTGGATTCAGTGACACATTTTCTATAACGGAGAGTAGGAAACCGTGAAATAAGACCCAAAATTTGGGGATGAGGGTCGATGTTCTGAAACCGGAAAACTCCACAGGACCCTCCCTTTGGTAAAAAAATTCGTAAAAAATTTTAGGTTCTCGATCAGGACAAAAACTCTTCTGTTTGTTAGTTTGGATACATTGATTACGAATTCGGCCTCTGTTCCAAGTTTTGCCGTGTCTGAAAAAAAACCTAAAGATTTGGCATTTCCCGCAGGTCTGCATATATACGAAAAAATAATTTTCTGTGAGAAAGCGACGTTCTAGGACCAATCTTAGCACGGCATTGGATTCAGTGGCACATTTTCTATAACGGAGAGTAGGAAGCTATGAAATAAGACCCAAAGTTTGGGGATGAGGGTCGATGTTCTGAAACCGGAAAACTCCACCCCCCTTTGGTAAAAGAATTCGTAAAAAATTTTAGGTTCTCGATCAGGACAAAAACTCTTCTGTTTGTTAGTTTGGATACATTGATCACGAATTCGGCCTCTGTTCCAAGTTTTGCCGTGTTTGAAAAAAAAACCTAAAAATTTTGTATTTCCCGCAGGTCTGCATATATACGAAAAAATAATTTTCTGTGAGAAGGCGACGTCCTAGGACCAATCTTAGCACGGCATTGGATTCAGTGACACATTTTCTATAACGGAGAGTAGGAAACCATGAAATAAGACCCAAAATTTGGGAATGAGGGTCGATGTTCTGAAACCGGAAAACTCCACAGGACCCTCCCTTTGGTAAAAAAATTCGTAAAAAATTTTAGGTTCTCGATCAGGACAAAAACTCTTCTGTTTGTTAGTTTGGATACATTGATTACGAATTCGGCCTCTGTTCCAAGTTTTGCCGTGTCTGAAAAAAAACATAAAGATTTTGCATTTCCCGCAGGTCTGCATATATACGAAAAAATAATTTTCTGTGAGAAAGCGACGTTCTAGGACCAATCTTAGCACGGCATTGGATTCAGTGGCACATTTTCTATAACGGAGAGTAGGAAGCCATGAAATAAGACCCAAAATTTGGGGATGAGGGTCGATGTTCTGAAACTGGAAAACTCCACAGGACCCTCCCTTTGGTAAAAAAATTCGTAAAAAATTTTAGGTTCTCGATCAGGACAAAAACTCTTCTGTTTGTTAGTTTGGATACATTGATTACGAATTCGGCCTCTGTTCCAAGTTTTGCCGTGTCTGAAAAAAAACCTAAAGATTTTGCATTTCCCGCAGGTCTGCATATATACGAAAAAATAATTTTCTGTGAGAAAGCGACGTTCTAGGACCAATCTTAGCACGGCATTGGATTCAGTGGCACATTTTCTATAACGGAGAGTAGGAAGCCATGAAATAAGACCCAAAATTTGGGGATGAGGGTCGATGTTCTGAAACCGGAAAACTCCACACTCCACCCTTTGGTAAAAAAATTCGTAAAAAATGTTAGGTTCTCGATCAGGACAAAAACTCTTCTGTTTGTTAGTTTGGATACATTGATCACGAATTCGGCCTCTGTTCCAAGTTTTGCCGTGTTTGAAAAAAAAACCTAAAAATTTTGCATTTCCCGCAGGTCTGCATATATACGAAAAAATAATTTTCTGTGAGAAGGCGCCGTCCTAGAACCAATCTTAGCACGGCATTGGATTCAGTGGCACATTTTCTATAACGGAGAGTAGGAAACCATGAAATAAGACCCAAAATTTGGGGATGAGGGTCGATGCTCTGAAACCGGAAAACTCCGCAGGATCCTCCCTTTGGTAAAAAAGTTCGTAAAAAATTTTAGGTTCTCGATCAGGACAAAAACCCTTCTGCCTGTTAGTTTGGATACATTGATCACGAATTCGGCCTCTGTTCCAAGTTTTGCCGTGTTTGAAAAAAAAACCTAAAAATTTTGCATTTCCCGCAGGTCTGCATATATACGAAAAAATAATTTTCTGTGAGAAGGCGCCGTCCTAGAACCAATCTTAGCACGGCATTGGATTCAGTGACACATTTTCTATAACGGAGAGTAGTTAACCATGAAATAAGACCCAAAATTTGGGGATGAGGGTCGATGTTCTGAAACCGGAAAACTCCACAGGACCCTCCCTTTGGTAAAAAAATTCGTGAAAAATTTTAGGTTCTCGATCAGGACAAAAACTCTTCTGTTTGTTAGTTTGGATACATTGATCACGAATTCGGCCACTGTTCCAAGTTTTGCCGTGTTTGAAAAAAAAACCTAAAAATTTTGCATTTCCCGTAGGTCTGCCTATATAAGAAAAAATAATTTTGTGTGAGAAGGCGACGTCCTAGGACCAATCTTAGCACGGCATTGGATTCAGTGACACATTTTCTATAACGGAGAGTAGGAAACCATGAAATAAGACCCAAAATTTGGGGATGAGGGTCGATGTTCTGAAACCCGAAAACTCCACCCTTTGGCAAAAAATTCGTAAAAAATTTTAGGTTCTCGATCAGGACAAAAACCCTTCTGCTTGTTAGTTTGGATATATTGATCACGAATTCGGCCTCTGTTCCAAGTTTTGCCGTGTTTGACAAAAAAACATAAAAATTTTGCAGTCTGCATATATACGAAAAAATAATTTTCTGTGAGAAGGCGACGTCCTAGGACCAATATTAGCACGGCATTGGATTCTGTGGCACATTTTCTATAACGGAGAGTAGGAAACCATGAGGTAAGACCCAAAATTTGGGGATGAGGGTCGATGTTCTGAAACCGAAAAACTCCACAGGACCCTCCCTTTGGTAAAAAAATTCGTAAAAAATTTTAGGTTCTCGATCAGGACAAAAACTCTTCTGTTTGTTAGTTTGGATACATTGATCACTAATTCGGCGTCTGTTCCAAATTTTGCCGTGTTTGAAAAAAAAACCTAAAAATTTTGCATTTCTCGCAGGTCTGCATATATACGAAAAAATAATTTTCTGTGAGAAGGCGACGTCCTAGGACCAATTCACTTAGCACGGCATTGGATTCAGTGACACATTTTCTATAACGGAGACTAGGAAACCATGAAATAAGACCCAAAATTTGGGGATGAGTGTCGATGTTCTGAAACCGGAAAACACCACAGGACCCTCCCTTTGGTAAAAAAATTCGTGAAAAATTTTAGGTTCCCGATCAGGACAAAAACTCTTCTGTTTGTTAGTTTGGATACATTGATCACGAATTCGGCCTCTGTTCCAAGTTTTGCCGTGTTTGAAAAAAAAACCTAAAAATTTTGCATTTCCCGCAGGTCTGCATATATAAGAAAAAATAATTTTCTGTGAGAAAGCGACGTTCTAGGACCAACCTTAGCACGGCATTGGATTCAGTGGCACATTTTCTATAACGGAGAGTAGGAAACCATGAAATAAGACCCAAAATTTGGGGATGAGGGTCGATGTCCTGAAACCGGAAAACTCCACAGGACCCTCCCTTTGGTAAAAAAATTCGTAAAAAATTTTAGGTTCTCGATCAGGACAAAAACCCTTCTGCTTGTTAGTTTGGTTACATTGATCACGAATTCGGCCTCTGTTCCAAGTTTTGCCGTGTTTGAAAAAAAAAACATAAAAATTTTGCAGTCTGCATATATACGAAAAAATAATTTTCTGTGAGAAGGCGACGTCCTAGGACCAATATTAGCACGGCATTGGATTCAGTGGCACATTTTCTATAATGGAGAGTAGGAAACCATGAGGTAAGACCCAAAATTTGGGGATGAGGGTCGATGTTCTGAAACCGGAAAACTCGACAGGACCCCCCCTTTGGTAAAAAAATTCGTAAAAAATGTTAGGTTCTCGATCAGGACAAAAACTCTTCTGTTTGTTAGTTTGGATACATTGATCACGAATTCGGCCTCTGTTCCGAGTTTTGCCGTGTTTGAAAAAAAACTTAAAAATTCTGCATTTCCCGCCGGTCTGCATATATACGAAAAAATAATTTTCTGTGAGAAGGCGACGTCCTAGGATCAATCTTAGCACGGCTTTGGATTCAGTGGCACATTTTCTATAACGTAGAGTAGGAAACCATGAAATAAGACCCAAAATTTGGGGATGAGTGTCGATGTTCTGAAACCGGAAAACTCCACAGGACCCTCCCTTTGGTAAAAAAATTCGTAAAAAATTTTAGGTTCTCGATCAGGACAAAAACCCTTCTGCTTGTTAGTTTGGTTACATTGATCACGAATTCGGCCTCTGTTCCAAGTTTTGCCGTGTTTGAAAAAAAAAAACATAAAAATTTTGCAGTCTGCATATATACGAAAAAATAATTTTCTGTGAGAAGGCGACGTCCTAGGACCAATATTAGCACGGCATTGGATTCAGTGGCACATTTTCTATAATGGAGAGTAGGAAACCATGAGGTAAGACCCAAAATTTGGGGATGAGGGTCGATGTTCTGAAACCGGAAAACTCGACAGGACCCTCCCTTTGGTAAAAAAATTCGTAAAAAATTTTAGGTTCTCGATCAGGACAAAAACTCTTCTGTTTGTTAGTTTGGATACATTGATCACGAATTCGGCCTCTGTTCCAAGTTTTGCCGTGTTTGAAAAAAAACCTAAAAATTTTGCATTTCCCGCAGGTCTGCATATATACGAACAAATAACTTTCTGTGAGAAGGCGACGTCATAGGACCAATCTTAGCACGGCATTGGATTCAGTGACACATTTTCTATAACGGAGAGTAGGAAACCATGAGGTAAGACCCAAAATTTGGGGATGAGGGTCGATGTTCTGAAACCGGAAGACTCCACAGGACCCTCCCTTTGGTAAAAAAATTCGTAAAAAATTTTAGGTTCTCGGTCAGGACAAAAACTCTTCTGTTTGTTAGCTTGGATACATTGATCACGAATTCGCCCTCTGTTCCAAGTTTTGCCGTGTTTGAAAAAAAACCTAAAAATTTTGCATTTCCGGCAGGTCTGCATATATACGAAAAAATAAGGTTCTGTGAGAAGGCGCTGTCCTAGAACCAATCTTAGCACGGCATTGGATACAGTGACACATTTTCTATAACGGAGAGTAGGAAACCATGAAATAGGACCCAAAATTTGGGGATGAGGGTCGATGTTCTGAAACCGGAAAACTCCACAGGACCCTCCCTTTGGTAAAAAAATTCGTGAAAAATTTTAGGTTCTCGATCAGGACAAAAACTCTTCTGTTTGTTACTTTGGATACATTGATCACGAATTCGGCGTCTGTTCCAAATTTTGCCGTGTTTGAAAAAAAAACCTAAAAATTTTGCATTTCTCGCAGGTCTGCATATATACGAAAAAATAATTTTCTGTGAGAAGGCGACGTCCTAGGGCCAATCTTAGCATGGCATTAGATTCAGTGGCACATTTTCTATAACGGAGAGTAGGAAACCATGAAATAAGTCCCAACATTTGGGGATGAGGGTCGATGTTCTGAAACCGGAAAAGTCCACAGGACCCCCTTTGGTAAAAAAATTCGTAAAAAATTTTAGGTTCTCGATCAGGACAAAAACCCTTCTGCTTGTTAGTTTGGTTACATTGATCACGAATTCGGCCTCTGTTCCAAGTTTTGCCGTGTTTGAAAAAAAAACCTAAAAACTTTGCATTTCTCGCAGGTCTGCCTATATACGAAAAAATAACTTTCTGTGAGAAGGCGACGTCCTAGGACCAATCTTAGCACGGCATTGGATTCAGTGGCACATTTGCTATAACGGAGAGTAGGAAACCATGAAATAAGACCCAAAATTTGGGGATGAGAGTCGATGTTCTGAAACCGGAAAACTCCACATGACCCCCCCTTTGGTAAAAAAATTCGCAAAAAATTTTAGGTTCTTGATCAGGACAAAAACTCTTCTGTTTGTTAGTTTGGATCCATTGATCACGAATTCGGCCTCTGTTCCAAGTTTTACCGTGTTTGAAAAAAAAAACCTAAAAATTTTGCAATTCCCGCAGGTCTGCATATATACGAAGAAATAATTTTCTGTGAGAAGGCGACGTCCTAGGACCAATATTAGCACGACATTGGATTCTGTGGCACATTTTCTATAACGGAGAGTAGGAAACCATGAAATAAGACCCAAAATTTGGGGATGAGGGTCGATGTTCTGAAACCCGAAAACTCCACCCTTTGGCAAAAAATTCGTAAAAAATTTTAGGTTCTCGATCAGGACAAAAACCCTTCTGCTTGTTAGTTTGGATATATTGATCACGAATTCGGCCTCTGTTCCAAGTTTTGCCGTGTTTGAAAAAAAAACAAAAATTTTGCAGTCTGCATATATACGAAAAAATAATTTTCTGTGAGAAGGCGACGTCCTAGGACCAATATTAGCACGGCATTGGATTCTGTGGCACATTTTCTATAACGGAGAGTAGGAAACCATGAGGTAAGACCCAAAATTTGGGGATGAGGGTCGATGTTCTGAAACCGAAAAACTCCACAGGACCCTCCCTTTGGTAAAAAAATTCGTAAAAAATTTTAGGTTCTCGATCAGGACAAAAACTCTTCTGTTTGTTAGTTTGGATACATTGATCACGAATTCGGCGTCTGTTCCAAATTTTGCCGTGTTTGAAAAAAAAACCTAAAAATTTTGCATTTCTCGCAGGTCTGCATATATACGAAAAAATAATTTTCTGTGAGAAGGCGACGTCCTAGGACCAATTCACTTAGCACGGCATTGGATTCAGTGACACATTTTCTATAACGGAGACTAGGAAACCATGAAATAAGACCCAAAATTTGGGGATGAGTGTCGATGTTCTGAAACCGGAAAACTCCACAGGACCCTCCCTTGGTAAAAAAATTCGTAAAAAATTTTAGGTTCTCGATCAGGACAAAAACTCTTCTGTTTGTTAGTTTGGATACATTGATCACGAATTCGGCCTCTGTTCCAAGTTTTGCCGTGTTTGAAAAAAAAACCTAAAAATTTTGCATTTCCCGTAGGTCTGCCTATATAAGAAAAAATAATTTTGTGTGAGAAGGCGACGTCCTAGGACAAATCTTAGCACGGCATTGGATTCAGTGGCACATTTTCTATAACGGAGAGTAGGAAACCATGAAATAAGACCCAAAATTTTGGGGATCAGGTTCGATGTTCTGAAACCGGAAAACTCCACAGGACCCCCCCTTTGGTAAAAAAATTCGTAAAAAATGTAGGTTCTCGATCAGGACAAAAACTCTTCTGTTTGTTAGTTTGGATACATTGATCACGAATTCGGCCTCTGTTCCAAGTTTTGCCGTGTTTGAAAAAAAAAACCTAAAAATTTTGCATTTCCCGCAGGTCTGCATATATACGAAAAAATAATTTTCTGTGAGAAGGCGCCGTCCTAGAACCAATCTTAGCACGGCATTGAATTCAGTGACACATTTTCTATAACGGAGAGTAGGAAACCATGAAATAAGACCCAAAATTTGGGGATGAGGGTCGATGTTCTGAAACCGGAAAACTCCACCCCCTTTGGTAAAAAACTTCGTAAAAAATTTTAGGTTCTCGATCAGGACAAAAACTCTTCCGTTTGTTCGTTTGGATACATTGATCACGAATTCGGCCTCTGTTCCAAGTTTTGCCGTGTTTGAAAAAAAAACCTAAAAATGTTGCATTTCCCGCAGGTCAGCATATATACGAAAAAATAATTTTCTGTGAGAAGGCGACGTCCTAGGACCAATCTTAGCACGGCATTGGATTCAGTGACACATTTTCTATAACGGAGACTAGGAAACCATGAAATAAGACCCAAAATTTGGGGATGAGGGTCGATGTTCTGAAACCGGAAAACTCCACAGGACCCTCCCTTGGTAAAAAAATTCGTAAAAAATTTTAGGTTCTCGATCAGGACAAAAACTCTTCTGTTTGTTAGTTTGGATACATTGATCACGAATTCGGCCTCTGTTCCAAGTTTTGCCGTGTTTGAAAAAAAACCTAAAAATTTTGCATTTCCCGCAGGTCTGCATATATACGAAAAAATAATTTTCTGTGGGAAGGCGACGTCCTAGGACCAATCCTAGCACGGCATTGGATTCAGGGGCACATTTTCTATGACGGAGAGTAGGAAACCATGAAATAAGACCCAAAATTTGGGGATGAGAGTCGATGTTCTGAAACCGGAAAACTCCAGAGGACCCTCCCTTTGGTAAAAAAATTCGTAAAAAATGTTAGGTTCTCGATCAGGACAAAAACTCTTCTGTTTGTTAGTTTGGATACATTGATCACGAATTCGGCCTCTGTTCCAAGTTTTGCCGTGTTTGAAAAAAAACCTAAAAATTCTGCATTTCCCGCCGGTCTGCATATATACGAAAAAATAATTTTCTGTGGGAAGGCGACGTCCTAGGACCAATCCTAGCACGGCATTGGATTCAGGGGCACATTTTCTATGACGGAGAGTAGGAAACCATGAAATAAGACCCAAAATTTGGGGATGAGAGTCGATGTTCTGAAACCGGAAAACTCCACAGGACCCTCCCTTGGTAAAAAAATTCGTAAAAAATTTTAGGTTCTCGATCAGGACAAAAACTCTTCTGTTTGTTAGTTTGGATACATTGATCACGAATTCTGCCTCTGTTCCAAGTTTTGCCGTGTTTGAAAAAAAAACCTAAAAATTTTGCATTTCCCGTAGGTCTGCCTATATAAGAAAAAATAATTTTGTGTGAGAAGGCGACGTCCTAGGACAAATCTTAGCACGGCATTGGATTCAGTGGCACATTTTCTATAACGGAGAGTAGGAAACCATGAAATAAGACCCAAAATTTTGGGGATCAGGTTCGATGTTCTGAAACCGGAAAACTCCACAGGACCCCCCCTTTGGTAAAAAAATTCGTAAAAAATGTAGGTTCTCGATCAGGACAAAAACTCTTCTGTTTGTTAGTTTGGATACATTGATCACGAATTCGGCCTCTGTTCCAAGTTTTGCCGTGTTTGAAAAAAAAACCTAAAAATTTTGCATTTCCCGCAGGTCTGCATATATACGAAAAAATAATTTTCTGTGAGAAGGCGCCGTCCTAGAACCAATCTTAGCACGGCATTGAATTCAGTGACACATTTTCTATAACGGAGAGTAGGAAACCATGAAATAAGACCCAAAATTTGGGGATGAGGGTCGATGTTCTGAAACCGGAAAACTCCACCCCCTTTGGTAAAAAACTTCGTAAAAAATTTTAGGGTCTCGATCAGGACAAAACTCTTCCGTTTGTTCGTTTGGATACATTGATCACGAATTCGGCCTCTGTTCCAAGTTTTGCCGTGTTTGAAAAAAAAACCTAAAAATGTTGCATTTCCCGCAGGTCAGCATATATACGAAAAAATAATTTTCTGTGAGAAGGCGACGTCCTAGGACCAATCTTAGCACGGCATTGGATTCAGTGACACATTTTCTATAACGGAGACTAGGAAACCATGAAATAAGACCCAAAATTTGGGGATGAGGGTCGATGTTCTGAAACCGGAAAACTCCACAGGACCCTCCCTTGGTAAAAAAATTCGTAAAAAATTTTAGGTTCTCGATCAGGACAAAAACTCTTCTGTTTGTTAGTTTGGATACATTGATCACGAATTCGGCCTCTGTTCCAAGTTTTGCCGTGTTTGAAAAAAAAACCTAAAAATTTTGCATTTCCCGCAGGTCTGCATATATAAGAAAAAATAATTTTCTGTGAGAAGGCGACGTCCTAGGACCAATCTTAGCACGGCATTGGATTCAGTGGCACATTTTCTATAACGGAGAGTAGGAAACCATGAAATAAGACCCAAAATTTGGGGATGAGGGTCGATGTTCTGAAACCGGAAAACTCCAGAGGACCCTCCCTTTGGTAAAAAAATTCGTAAAAAATGTTAGGTTCTCGATCAGGACAAAAACTCTTCTGTTTGTTAGTTTGGATACATTGATCACGAATTCGGCCTCTGTTCCAAGTTTTGCCGTGTTTGAAAAAAAACCTAAAAATTCTGCGTTTCCCGCCGGTCTGCATATATACGAAAAAATAATTTTCTGTGGGAAGGCGACGTCCTAGGACCAATCCTAGCACGGCATTGGATTCAGGGGCACATTTTCTATGACGGAGAGTAGGAAACCATGAAATAAGACCCAAAATTTGGGGATGAGAGTCGATGTTCTGAAACCGGAAAACTCCACAGGACCCTCCCTTGGTAAAAAAATTCGTAAAAAATTTTAGGTTCTCGATCAGGACAAAAACTCTTCTGTTTGTTAGTTTGGATACATTGATCACGAATTCGGCCTCTGTTCCAAGTTTTGCCGTGTTTGAAAAAAAAACCTAAAAATTTTGCATTTCCCGCAGGTCCGCATATATACGAAAAAATAATTTTCTGTGAGAAGGCGCCGTCCTAGAACCAATCTTAGCACGGCATTGGATTCAGTGACACATTTTCTATAACGGAGAGTAGGAAACCGTGAAATAAGACCCAAAATTTGGGGATGTGGGTCGATGTTCTGAAACCGGAAAACTCCACCCCCCTTTGGTAAAAGAATTCGTAAAAAATTTCAGGTTCTCGATCAGGACAAAAACTCTTCTGTTTGTTAGTTTGGATACATTGATCACGAATTCGGCCTCTGTTCCAAGTTTTGCCGTGTTTGAAAAAAAAACCTAAAAATTTTGCATTTCCCGCAGGTCTGCATATATACGAAAAAATAATTTTCTGTGAGAAGGCGACGTCCTAGGACCAATCTTAGCACGGCATTGGATTCAGTGACACATTTTCTATAACGGAGACTAGGAAACCATGAAATAAGACCCAAAATTTGGGGATGAGGGTCGATGTTCTGAAACCGGAAAACTCCACAGGACCCTCCCTTTGGTAAAAAAATTCGTGAAAAATTTTAGGTTCTCGATCAGGACAAAAACTCTTCTGTTTGTTAGTTTGGATACATTGATCACGAATTCGGCCTCTGTTCCAAGTTTTGCCGTGTTTGAAAAAAAAAACCTAAAAATTTTGCATTTCCCGCAGGTCTGCCTATATAAGAAAAAATAATTTTGTGTGAGAAGGCGACGTCCTAGGACCAATCTTAGCACGGCATTGGATTCAGTGGCACATTTTCTATAACGGAGAGTAGGAAACCATGAAATAAGACCCAAAATTTGGGGATGAGGGTCGATGTTCTGAAACCGGAAAACTCCACACTCCACCCTTTGGTAAAAAAAATTCGTAAAAAATGTTAGGTTCTCGATCAGGACAAAAACTCTTCTGTTTGTTAGTTTGGATACATTGATCACGAATTCGGCCTCTGTTCCAAGTTTTACCGTGTTTGAAAAAAAAACCTAAAAATTTTGCATTTCCCGCAGGTCTGCATATATACGAAAAAATAATTTTCTGTGAGAAGGCGACGTCCTAGGACCAATCCTAGCACGGCGTTGGATTCAGTGGCACATTTTCTATAACGGAGTGTAGGAAACCATGAAATAAGACCCAAAATCTGGGGATGAGGGTTGATGTTCTGAAACCGGAAAACTCCACAGGTAAAAAAATTCGTAAAAAATTTTAGGTTCTAGATCAGAAGAAAAACTCTTCTGTTTGTTAGTTTGGATACATTGATCACGAATTCGGCCTCTGTTCCAAGTTTTGCCGTGTTTGAAAAAAAAACCTAAAAATTTTGCATTTCCCGCAGGTCTGCATATATACGAAAAAATAATTTTCTGTGAGAAGGCGCCGTCCTAGGACCAATCTTAGCACGGCATTGGATTCAGTGACACATTTTCTATAACGGAGAGTAGGAAACCATGAAATAAGACCCAAAATTTGGGGATGAGGGTCGATGTTCTGAAACCGGAAAACTCCACACCACTCCCCTTTGGTAAAAAAATTCGTAAAAAATTTTAGGTTCTCGATCAGGACAAAAGCTCTTCTGTTTGGTAGTTTGGATACATTGATTACGAATTCGGCCTCTGTTCCAAGTTTTGCCGTGTCTGAAAAAAACCTAAAGATTTTGCATTTCCCACAGGTCTGCATATATACGAAAAAATAGTTTTCTGTGAGAAAGCGACGTTCTAGGACCAACCTTAGCACGGCATTGGATTCAGTGGTACATTTTCTATAACGGAGAGTAGGAAGCCATGAAATAAGACCCAAAATTTGGGGATGAGGGTCGATGTTCTGAAACCGGAAAACTCCACAGGACCCTCCCTTTGGTAAAAAAATTCGTAAAAAATTTTAGGTTCTCGATCGGGACAAAAACTCTTCTGTTTGTTAGTTTGGATACATTGATCACGAATTCGGCCTCTGTTCCAAGTTTTGCCGTGTTTGAAAAAAAAACCTAAAAATTTTGCATTTCCCGCAGGTCTGCATATATACGAAAAAATAATTTTCTGTGAGAAGGCGACGTCCTAGGGCCAATCTTAGCATGGCATTAGATTCAGTGGCACATTTTCTATAACGGAGAGTAGGACACCATGGAATAAGACCCAAAATTTGGAGATGAGGGTCGATGTTCTGAAACCGGAAAACTCCACAGGACCTCCACCCTTTGGTAAAAAAATTCGTAAAAAATTTTAGGTTCTCGATCAGGACAAAAACTCTTCTGTTTGTTAGTTTGGATACATTGATCACGAATTCGGCCTCTGTTCCAAGTTTTGCCGTGTTTGAAAAAAAAACCTAAAAATTTTGCATTTCCCGCAGGTCTGCATATATACGAAAAAATAAGGTTCTGTGAGAAGGCGCTGTCCTAGAACCAATCTTAGCACGGCATTGGATACAGTGACACATTTTCTATAACGGAGAGTAGGAAACCATGAAATAAGACCCAAAATTTGGGGATGAGGGTCGATGTTCTGAAACCGGAAAACTCCACAGGACCCTCCCTTTGGTAAAAAAATTCGTGAAAAATTTTAGGTTCTCGATCAGGACAAAAACTCTTCTGTTTGTTAGTTTGGATCCATTGATCACGAATTCGGCCTCTGTTCCAAGTTTTACCGTGTTTGAAAAAAAAACCTAAAAATTTTGCAATTCCCGCAGGTCTGCATATATACGAAGAAATAATTTTCTGTGAGAAGGCGACGTCCTAGGACCAATCTTAGCACGGCATTGGATTCAGTGACACATTTTCTATAACGGAGAGTAGGAAACCATGAAATAAGACCCAAAATTTGGGGATGAGGGTCGATGTTCTGAAACCCGAAAACTCCACCCTTTGGCAAAAAATTCGTAAAAAATTTTAGGTTCTCGATCAGGACAAAAACCCTTCTGCTTGTTAGTTTGGATATATTGATCACGAATTCGGCCTCTGTTCCAAGTTTTGCCGTGTTTGAAAAAAAAACATAAAAATTTTGCAGTCTGCATATATACGAAAAAATAATTTTCTGTGAGAAGGCGACGTCCTAGGACCAATATTAGCACGGCATTGGATTCTGTGGCACATTTTCTATAACGGAGAGTAGGAAACCATGAGGTAAGACCCAAAATTTGGGGATGAGGGTCGATGTTCTGAAACCGAAAAACTCCACAGGACCCTCCCTTTGGTAAAAAAATTCGTAAAAAATTTTAGGTTCTCGATCAGGACAAAAACTCTTCTGTTTGTTAGTTTGGATACATTGATCACTAATTCGGCGTCTGTTCCAAATTTTGCCGTGTTTGAAAAAAAAACCTAAAAATTTTGCATTTCTCGCAGGTCTGCATATATACGAAAAAATAATTTTCTGTGAGAAGGCGACGTCCTAGGACCAATTCACTTAGCACGGCATTGGATTCAGTGACACATTTTCTATAACGGAGACTAGGAAACCATGAAATAAGACCCAAAATTTGGGGATGAGTGTCGATGTTCTGAAACCGGAAAACTCCACAGGACCCTCCCTTTGGTAAAAAAATTCGTGAAAAATTTTAGGTTCCCGATCAGGACAAAAACTCTTCTGTTTGTTAGTTTGGATACATTGATCACGAATTCGGCCTCTGTTCCAAGTTTTGCCGTGTTTGAAAAAAAAACCTAAAAATTTTGCATTTCCCGCAGGTCTGCATATATAAGAAAAAATAATTTTCTGTGAGAAAGCGACGTTCTAGGACCAACCTTAGCACGGCATTGGATTCAGTGGCACATTTTCTATAACGTAGAGTAGGAAACCATGAAATAAGACCCAAAATTTGGGGATGAGTGTCGATGTTCTGAAACCGGAAAACTCCACAGGACCCTCCCTTTGGTAAAAAAATTCGTAAAAAATTTTAGGTTCTCGATCAGGACAAAAACCCTTCTGCTTGTTAGTTTGGTTACATTGATCACGAATTCGGCCTCTGTTCCAAGTTTTGCCGTGTTTGAAAAAAAAACATAAAAATTTTGCAGTCTGCATATATACGAAAAAATAATTTTCTGTGAGAAGGCGACGTCCTAGGACCAATATTAGCACGGCATTGGATTCAGTGGCACATTTTCTATAATGGAGAGTAGGAAACCATGAGGTAAGACCCAAAATTTGGGGATGAGGGTCGATGTTCTGAAACCGGAAAACTCGACAGGACCCTCCCTTTGGTAAAAAAATTCGTAAAAAATTTTAGGTTCTCGATCAGGACAAAAACTCTTCTGTTTGTTAGTTTGGATACATTGATCACGAATTCGGCCTCTGTTCCAAGTTTTGCCGTGTTTGAAAAAAAACCTAAAAATTTTGCATTTCCCGCAGGTCTGCATATATACGAACAAATAACTTTCTGTGAGAAGGCGACGTCATAGGACCAATCTTAGCACGGCATTGGATTCAGTGACACATTTTCTATAACGGAGAGTAGGAAACCATGAAATAAGACCCAAAATTTGGGGATGAGGGTCGATGTTCTGAAACCGGAAAACTCCACAGGACCCTCCCTTTGGTAAAAAAATTCGTAAAAAATTTTAGGTTCTCGATCGGGACAAAAACTCTTCTGTTTGTTAGTTTGGATACATTGATCACGAATTCGGCCTCTGTTCCAAGTTTTGCAGTGTTTGAAAAAAAACCTAAAAATTTTGCATTTCCCGCAGGTCTGCATATATACGAAAAAATAATTTTCTGTGAGAAGGCGACGTCCTAGGACCAATCTTAGCACGGCATTGGATTCAGTGGCACATTTTCTATAACGGAGACTAGGAAACCATGAAATAAGACCCAAAATTTGGGGATGAGTGTCGATGTTCTGAAACCGGAAGACTCCACAGGACCCACCCTTTGGTAAAAAAATTCGTAAAAAATTTTAGGTTCTCGGTCAGGACAAAAACTCTTCTGTTTGTTAGCTTGGATACATTGATCACGAATTCGCCCTCTGTTCCAAGTTTTGCCGTGTTTGAAAAAAAACCTAAAAATTTTGCATTTCCGGCAGGTCTGCATATATACGAAAAAATAAGGTTCTGTGAGAAGGCGCTGTCCTAGAACCAATCTTAGCACGGCATTGGATACAGTGACACATTTTCTATAACGGAGAGTAGGAAACCATGAAATAAGGCCCAAAATTTGGGGATGAGGGTCGATGTTCTGAAACCGGAAAACTCCACAGGACCCTCCCTTTGGTAAAAAAATTCGTGAAAAATTTTAGGTTCTCGATCAGGACAAAAACTCTTCTGTTTGTTACTTTGGATACATTGATCACGAATTCGGCGTCTGTTCCAAATTTTGCCGTGTTTGAAAAAAAAACCTAAAAATTTTGCATTTCTCGCAGGTCTGCATATATACGAAAAAATAATTTTCTGTGAGAAGGCGACGTCCTAGGGCCAATCTTAGCATGGCATTAGATTCAGTGGCACATTTTCTATAACGGAGAGTAGGAAACCATGAAATAAGTCCCAACATTTGGGGATGAGGGTCGATGTTCTGAAACCGGAAAAGTCCACAGGACCCCCTTTGGTAAAAAAATTCGTAAAAAATTTTAGGTTCTCGATCAGGACAAAAACCCTTCTGCTTGTTAGTTTGGTTACATTGATCACGAATTCGGCCTCTGTTCCAAGTTTTGCCGTGTTTGAAAAAAAAACCTAAAAACTTTGCATTTCTCGCAGGTCTGCCTATATACGAAAAAATAACTTTCTGTGAGAAGGCGACGTCCTAGGACCAATCTTAGCACGGCATTGGATTCAGTGGCACATTTTCTATAACGGAGAGTAGGAAACCATGAAATAAGACCCAAAATTTGGGGATGAGAGTCGATGTTCTGAAACCGGAAAACTCCACATGACCCCCCCTTTGGTAAAAAAATTCGCAAAAAATTTTAGGTTCTTGATCAGGACAAAAACTCTTCTGTTTGTTAGTTTGGATCCATTGATCACGAATTCGGCCTCTGTTCCAAGTTTTACCGTGTTTGAAAAAAAAAACCTAAAAATTTTGCAATTCCCGCAGGTCTGCATATATACGAAGAAATAATTTTCTGTGAGAAGGCGACGTCCTAGGACCAATATTAGCACGGCATTGGATTCTGTGGCACATTTTCTATAACGGAGAGTAGGAAACCATGAAATAAGACCCAAAATTTGGGGATGAGGGTCGATGTTCTGAAACCCGAAAACTCCACCCTTTGGCAAAAAATTCGTAAAAAATTTTAGGTTCTCGATCAGGACAAAAACCCTTCTGCTTGTTAGTTTGGATATATTGATCACGAATTCGGCCTCTGTTCCAAGTTTTGCCGTGTTTGAAAAAAAAACATAAAAATTTTGCAGTCTGCATATATACGAAAAAATAATTTTCTGTGAGAAGGCGACGTCCTAGGACCAATATTAGCACGGCATTGGATTCTGTGGCACATTTTCTATAACGGAGAGTAGGAAACCATGAGGTAAGACCCAAAATTTGGGGATGAGGGTCGATGTTCTGAAACCGAAAAACTCCACAGGACCCTCCCTTTGGTAAAAAAATTCGTAAAAAATTTTAGGTTCTCGATCAGGACAAAAACTCTTCTGTTTGTTAGTTTGGATACATTGATCACGAATTCGGCGTCTGTTCCAAATTTTGCCGTGTTTGAAAAAAAAACCTAAAAATTTTGCATTTCTCGCAGGTCTGCATATATACGAAAAAATAATTTTCTGTGAGAAGGCGACGTCCTAGGACCAATTCACTTAGCACGGCATTGGATTCAGTGACACATTTTCTATAACGGAGACTAGGAAACCATGAAATAAGACCCAAAATTTGGGGATGAGTGTCGATGTTCTGAAACCGGAAAACTCCACAGGACCCTCCCTTTGGTAAAAAAATTCGTGAAAAATTTTAGGTTCCCGATCAGGACAAAAACTCTTCTGTTTGTTAGTTTGGATACATTGATCACGAATTCGGCCTCTGTTCCAAGTTTTGCCGTGTTTGAAAAAAAACCTAAAAATTTTGCATTTCCCGCAGGTCTGCATATATACGAAAAAATAATTTTCTGTGAGAAGGCGACGTCCTAGGACCAATCTTAGCACGGCATTGGATTCAGTGGCACATTTTCTATAACGGAGACTAGGAAACCATGAAATAAGACCCAAAATTTGGGGATGAGTGTCGATGTTCTGAAACCGGAAGACTCCACAGGACCCACCCTTTGGTAAAAAAATTCGTAAAAAATTTTAGGTTCTCGGTCAGGACAAAAACTCTTCTGTTTGTTAGCTTGGATACATTGATCACGAATTCGCCCTCTGTTCCAAGTTTTGCCGTGTTTGAAAAAAAACCTAAAAATTTTGCATTTCCGGCAGGTCTGCATATATACGAAAAAATAAGGTTCTGTGAGAAGGCGCTGTCCTAGAACCAATCTTAGCACGGCATTGGATACAGTGACACATTTTCTATAACGGAGAGTAGGAAACCATGAAATAAGGCCCAAAATTTGGGGATGAGGGTCGATGTTCTGAAACCGGAAAACTCCACAGGACCCTCCCTTTGGTAAAAAAATTCGTGAAAAATTTTAGGTTCTCGATCAGGACAAAAACTCTTCTGTTTGTTACTTTGGATACATTGATCACGAATTCGGCGTCTGTTCCAAATTTTGCCGTGTTTGAAAAAAAAACCTAAAAATTTTGCATTTCTCGCAGGTCTGCATATATACGAAAAAATAATTTTCTGTGAGAAGGCGACGTCCTAGGGCCAATCTTAGCATGGCATTAGATTCAGTGGCACATTTTCTATAACGGAGAGTAGGAAACCATGAAATAAGACCCAAAATTTGGGGATGAGGGTCGATGTTCTGAAACCCGAAAACTCCACCCTTTGGCAAAAAATTCGTAAAAAATTTTAGGTTCTCGATCAGGACAAAAACCCTTCTGCTTGTTAGTTGGGATATATTGATCACGAATTCGGCCTCTGTTCCAAGTTTTGCCGTTTTTGAAAAAAAAAACATAAAAATTTTGCAGTCTGCATATATACGAAAAAATAATTTTCTGTGAGAAGGCGACGTCCTAGGACCAATATTAGCACGGCATTGGATTCTGTGGCACATTTTCTATAACGGAGAGTAGGAAACCATGAGGTAAGACCCAAAATTTGGGGATGAGGGTCGATGTTCTGAAACCGAAAAACTCCACAGGACCCTCCCTTTGGTAAAAAAATTCGTAAAAAATTTTAGGTTCTCGATCAGGACAAAAACTCTTCTGTTTGTTAGTTTGGATACATTGATCACGAATTCGGCGTCTGTTCCAAATTTTGCCGTGTTTGAAAAAAAAAACCTAAAAATTTTGCATTTCTCGCAGGTCTGCATATATACGAAAAAATAATTTTCTGTGAGAAGGCGACGTCCTAGGACCAATTCACTTAGCACGGCATTGGATTCAGTGACACATTTTCTATAACGGAGACTAGGAAACCATGAAATAAGACCCAAAATTTGGGGATGAGTGTCGATGTTCTGAAACCGGAAAACTCCACAGGACCCTCCCTTTGGTAAAAAAATTCGTGAAAAATTTTAGGTTCCCGATCAGGACAAAAACTCTTCTGTTTGTTAGTTTGGATACATTGATCACGAATTCGGCCTCTGTTCCAAGTTTTGCCGTGTTTGAAAAAAAAAACCTAAAAATTTTGCATTTCCCGCAGGTCTGCATATATAAGAAAAAATAATTTTCTGTGAGAAGGCGACGTCCTAGGACCAATCTTAGCACGGCATTGGATTCAGTGGCACATTTTCTATAACGGAGAGTAGGAAACCATGAAATAAGACCCAAAATTTGGGGATGAGAATCGATGTTCTGAAACCGGAAAACTCCACAGGACCCTCCCTTGGTAAAAAAATTCGTAAAAAATTTTAGGTTCTCGATCAGGACAAAAACTCTTCTGTTTGTTAGTTTGGATACATTGATCACGAATTCGGCCTCTGTTCCAAGTTTTGCCGTGTTTGAAAAAAAAACCTAAAAATTTTGCATTTCCCGCAGGTCCGCATATATACGAAAAAATAATTTTCTGTGAGAAGGCGCCGTCCTAGAACCAATCTTAGCACGGCATTGGATTCAGTGACACATTTTCTATAACGGAGAGTAGGAAACCGTGAAATAAGACCCAAAATTTGGGGATGAGCCGGAAACCGGAAAACTCCACCGCCCTTTGGTAAAAGAATTCGTAAAAAATTTCAGGTTCTCGATCAGGACAAAAACTCTTCTGTTTGTTAGTTTGGATACATTGATCACGAATTCGGCCTCTGTTCCAAGTTTTGCCGTGTTTGAAAAAAAAACCTAAAAATTTTGCATTTCCCGCAGGTCTGCATATATACGAAAAAATAATTTTCTGTGAGAAGGCGACGTCCTAGGACCAATCTTAGCACGGCATTGGATTCAGTGACACATTTTCTATAACGGAGACTAGGAAACCATGAAATAAGACCCAAAATTTGGGGATGAGGGTCGATGTTCTGAAACCGGAAAGGTCCACACCTTTGGTAAAAAAATTCTAAAAAAATTTAGGTTCTCGATCAGGACAAAAGCTCTTCTGTTTGGTAGTTTGGATACATTGATTACGAATTCGGCCTCTGTTCCAAGTTTTGCCGTGTCTGAAAAAAACCTAAAGATTTTGCATTTCCCGCAGGTCTGCATATATACGAAAAAATAGTTTTCTGTGTGAAAGCGACGTTCTAGGACCAACCTTAGCACGTCATTGGATTCAGTGGCACATTTTCTATAACGGAGAGTAGGAAGCCATGAAATAAGACCCAAAATTTGGGGATGAGGGTCGATGTTCTGAAACCGGAAAAGTCCACACCTTTGGTAAAAAAATTCTAAAAAAATTTAGGTTCTCGATCAGGACAAAAACTCTTCTGTTTGTTATTTTGGATACATTGATCACGAATTCGGCCTCTGTTCCGAGTTTTGCCGTGTTTGAAAAAAAACTTAAAAATTCTGCATTTCCCGCCGGTCTGCATATATACGAAAAAATAATTTTCTGTGAGAAGGCGACGTCCTAGGATCAATCTTAGCACGGCATTGGATTCAGTGGCACATTTTCTATAACGGAGAGTAGGAAACCATGAAATAAGACCCAAAATTTTGGGGATCAGGTTCGATGTTCTGAAACCGGAAAACTCCACAGGACCCTCCCTTGGTAAAAAAATTCGTAAAAAATTTTAGGTTCTCGATCAGGACAAAAACTCTTCTGTTTGTTAGTTTGGATACATTGATCACGAATTCGGCCTCTGTTCCAAGTTTTGCCGTGTTTGAAAAAAAAACCTAAAAATTTTGCATTTCCCGCAGGTCTGCCTATATAAGAAAAAATAATTTTGTGTGAGAAGGCGACGTCCTAGGACAAATCTTAGCACGGCATTGGATTCAGTGGCACATTTTCTATAACGGAGAGTAGGAAACCATGAAATAAGACCCAAAATTTTGGGGATCAGGTTCGATGTTCTGAAACCGGAAAACTCCACAGGACCTCCCCTTTGGTAAAAAAATTCGTAAAAAATGTAGGTTCTCGATCAGGACAAAAACTCTTCTGTTTGTTAGTTTGGATACATTGATCACGAATTCGGCCTCTGTTCCAAGTTTTGCCGTGTTTGAAAAAAAAAACCTAAAAATTTTGCATTTCCCGCAGGTCTGCATATATACGAAAAAATAATTTTCTGTGAGAAGGCGCCGTCCTAGAACCAATCTTAGCACGGCATTGAATTCAGTGACACATTTTCTATAACGGAGAGTAGGAAACCGTGAAATAAGACCCAAAATTTGGGGATGAGGGTCGATGTTCTGAAACCGGAAAAGTCCACACCTTTGGTAAAAAAATTCTAAAAAAATGTAGGTTCTCGATCAGGACAAAAACTCTTCTGTTTGTTATTTTGGATACATTGATCACGAATTCGGCCTCTGTTCCGAGTTTTGCCGTGTTTGAAAAAAAACTTAAAAATTCTGCATTTCCCGCCGGTCTGCATATATACGAAAAAATAATTTTCTGTGAGAAGGCGACGTCCTAGGATCAATCTTAGCACGGCATTGGATTCAGTGGCACATTTTCTATAACGGAGAGTAGGAAACCATGAAATAAGACCCAAAATTTTGGGGATCAGGTTCGATGTTCTGAAACCGGAAAACTCCACAGGACCCTCCCTTGGTAAAAAAATTCGTAAAAAATTTTAGGTTCTCGATCAGGACAAAAACTCTTCTGTTTGTTAGTTTGGATACATTGATCACGAATTCGGCCTCTGTTCCAAGTTTTGCCGTGTTTGAAAAAAAAACCTAAAAATTTTGCATTTCCCGCAGGTCTGCCTATATAAGAAAAAATAATTTTGTGTGAGAAGGCGACGTCCTAGGACAAATCTTAGCACGGCATTGGATTCAGTGGCACATTTTCTATAACGGAGAGTAGGAAACCATGAAATAAGACCCAAAATTTTGGGGATCAGGTTCGATGTTCTGAAACCGGAAAACTCCACAGGACCCCCCCTTTGGTAAAAAAATTCGTAAAAAATGTAGGTTCTCGATCAGGACAAAAACTCTTCTGTTTGTTAGTTTGGATACATTGATCACGAATTCGGCCTCTGTTCCAAGTTTTGCCGTGTTTGAAAAAAAAAACCTAAAAATTTTGCATTTCCCGCAGGTCTGCATATATACGAAAAAATAATTTTCTGTGAGAAGGCGCCGTCCTAGAACCAATCTTAGCACGGCATTGAATTCAGTGACACATTTTCTATAACGGAGAGTAGGAAACCGTGAAATAAGACCCAAAATTTGGGGATGAGGGTCGATGTTCTGAAACCGGAAAACTCCACCCCCTTTGGTAAAAAACTTCGTAAAAAATTTTAGGTTCTCGATCAGGACAAAAACTCTTCCGTTTGTTCGTTTGGATACATTGATCACGAATTCGGCCTCTGTTCCAAGTTTTGCCGTGTTTGAAAAAAAAACCTAAAAATGTTGCATTTCCCGCAGGGCAGCATATATACGAAAAAATAATTTTCTGTGAGAAGGCGACGTCCTAGGACCAATCTTAGCACGGCATTGGATTCAGTGACACATTTTCTATAACGGAGACTAGGAAACCATGAAATAAGACCCAAAATTTGGGGATGAGGGTCGATGTTCTGAAACCGGAAAACTCCACAGGACCCTCCCTTGGTAAAAAAATTCGTAAAAAATTTTAGGTTCTCGATCAGGACAAAAACTCTTCTGTTTGTTAGTTTGGATACATTGATCACGAATTCGGCCTCTGTTCCAAGTTTTGCCGTGTTTGAAAAAAAAACCTAAAAATTTTGCATTTCCCGCAGGTCTGCATATATAAGAAAAAATAATTTTCTGTGAGGAGGCGACGTCCTAGGACCAATCTTAGCACGGCATTGGATTCAGTGGCACATTTTCTATAACGGAGAGTAGGAAACCATGAAATAAGACCCAAAATTTGGGGATGGGGGTCGATGTTCTGAAACCGGAAAACTCCAGAGGACCCTCCCTTTGGTAAAAAAATTCGTAAAAAATGTTAGGTTCTCGATCAGGACAAAAACTCTTCTGTTTGTTAGTTTGGATACATTGATCACGAATTCGGCCTCTGTTCCAAGTTTTGCCGTGTTTGAAAAAAAACCTAAAAATTCTGCATTTCCCGCCGGTCTGCATATATACGAAAAAATAATTTTCTGTGGGAAGGCGACGTCCTAGGACCAATCTTAGCACGGCATTGGATTCAGGGGCACATTTTCTATGACGGAGAGTAGGAAACCATGAAATAAGACCCAAAATTTGGGGATGAGAGTCGATGTTCTGAAACCGGAAAACTCCACAGGACCCTCCCTTGGTAAAAAAATTCGTAAAAAATTTTAGGTTCTCGATCAGGACAAAAACTCTTCTGTTTGTTAGTTTGGATACATTGATCACGAATTCGGCCTCTGTTCCAAGTTTTGCCGTGTTTGAAAAAAAAAACCTAAAAATTTTGCATTTCCCGCAGGTCCGCATATATACGAAAAAATAATTTTCTGTGAGAAGGCGCCGTCCTAGAACCAATCTTAGCACGGCATTGGATTCAGTGACACATTTTCTATAACGGAGAGTAGGAAACCGTGAAATAAGACCCAAAATTTGGGGACGTGGGTCGATGTTCTGAAACCGGAAAACTCCACCCCCCTTTGGTAAAAGAATTCGTAAAAAATTTCAGGTTCTCGATCAGGACAAAAACTCTTCTGTTTGTTAGTTTGGATACATTGATCACGAATTCGGCCTCTGTTCCAAGTTTTGCCGTGTTTGAAAAAAAAACCTAAAAATTTTGCATTTCCCGCAGGTCTGCATATATACGAAAAAATAATTTTCTGTGAGAAGGCGACGTCCTAGGACCAATCTTAGCACGGCATTGGATTCAGTGACACATTTTCTATAACGGAGACTAGGAAACCATGAAATAAGACCCAAAATTTGGGGATGAGGGTCGATGTTCTGAAACCGGAAAACTCCACAGGACCCTCCCTTTGGTAAAAAAATTCGTGAAAAATTTTAGGTTCTCGATCAGGACAAAAACTCTTCTGTTTGTTAGTTTGGATACATTGATCACGAATTCGGCCTCTGTTCCAAGTTTTGCCGTGTTTGAAAAAAAAAACCTAAAAATTTTGCATTTCCCGCAGGTCTGCCTATATAAGAAAAAATAATTTTGTGTGAGAAGGCGACGTCCTAGGACCAATCTTAGCACGGCATTGGATTCAGTGGCACATTTTCTATAACGGAGAGTAGGAAACCATGAAATAAGACCCAAAATTTGGGGATGAGGGTCGATGTTCTGAAACCGGAAAACTCCACACTCCACCCTTTGGTAAAAAAATTCGTAAAAAATGTTAGGTTCTCGATCAGGACAAAAACTCTTCTGTTTGTTAGTTTGGATACATTGATCACGAATTCGGCCTCTGTTCCAAGTTTTACCGTGTTTGAAAAAAAAACCTAAAAATTTTGCATTTCCCGCAGGTCTGCATATATACGAAAAAATAATTTTCTGTGAGAAGGCGACGTCCTAGGACCAATCTTAGCACGGCGTTGGATTCAGTGGCACATTTTCTATAACGGAGTGTAGGAAACCATGAAATAAGACCCAAAATCTGGGGATGAGGGTCGATGTTCTGAAACCGGAAAGCTCCACAGGTAAAAAAATTCGTAAAAAATTTTAGGTTCTCGATCAGAAGAAAAACTCTTCTGTTTGTTAGTTTGGATACATTGATCACGAATTCGGCCTCTGTTCCAAGTTTTGCCGTGTTTGAAAAAAAAACCTAAAAATTTTGCATTTCCCGCAGGTCTGCATATATACGAAAAAATAATTTTCTGTGAAAAGGCGCCGTCCTAGAACCAATCTTAGCACGGCATTGGATTCAGTGACACATTTTCTATAACGGAGAGTAGGAAACCATGAAATAAGACCCAAAATTTGGGGATGAGGGTCGATGTTCTGAAACCGGAAAACTCCACCCCCTTTGGTAAAAAACTTCGTAAAAAATTTTAGGTTCTCGATCAGGACAAAAACTCTTCCGTTTGTTCGTTTGGATACATTGATCACGAATTCGGCCTCTGTTCCCAGTTTTGCCGTGTTTGAAAAAAAAACCTAAAAATTTTGCATTTCCCGCAGGTCTGCATATATACGAAAAAATAATTTTCTGTGAGAAGGCGCCGTCCTAGAACCAATCTTAGCACGGCATTGGATTCAGTGGCACATTTTCTATAACGGAGAGTAGGAAACCATGAAATAAGACCCGAAATTTGGGGATGAGGGTCGATGTTCTGAAACCGGAAAACTCCAGAGGACCCTCCCTTTGGTAAAAAAATTCGTAAAAAATGTTAGGTTCTCGATCAGGACAAAAACTCTTCTGTTTGTTAGTTTGGATACATTGATCACGAATTCGGCCTCTGTTCCAAGTTTTGCCGTGTTTGAAAAAAAACCTAAAAATTCTGCATTTCCCGCCGGTCTGCATATATACGAAAAAATAATTTTCTGTGGGAAGGCGACGTCCTAGGACCAATCTTAGCACGGCATTGGATTCAGTGGCACATTTTCTATGACGGAGAGTAGGAAACCATGAAATAAGACCCAAAATTTGGGGATGAGAGTCGATGTTCTGAAACCGGAAAACTCCACAGGACCCTCCCTTGGTAAAAAAATTCGTAAGAAATTTTAGGTTCTCGATCAGGACAAAAACTCTTCTGTTTGTTAGTTTGGATACATTGATCACGAATTCGGCCTCTGTTCCAAGTTTTGCCGTGTTTGAAAAAAAAACCTAAAAATTTTGCATTTCCCGCAGGTCCGCATATATACGAAAAAATAATTTTCTGTGAGAAGGCGCCGTCCGAGAACCAATCTTAGCACGGCATTGGATTCAGTGACACATTTTCTATAACGGAGAGTAGGAAACCGTGAAATAAGACCCAAAATTTGGGGATGTGGGTCGATGTTCTGAAACCGGAAAACTCCACCCCCCTTTGGTAAAAGAATTCGTAAAAAATTTCAGGTTCTCGATCAGGACAAAAACTCTTCTGTTTGTTAGTTTGGATACATTGATCACGAATTCGGCCTCTGTTCCAAGTTTTGCCGTGTTTGAAAAAAAAAACCTAAAAATTTTGCATTTCCCGCAGGTCTGCATATATACGAAAAAATAATTTTCTGTGAGAAGGCGACGTCCTAGGACCAATCTTAGCACGGCATTGGATTCAGTGACACATTTTCTATAACGGAGACTAGGAAACCATGAAATAAGACCCAAAATTTGGGGATGAGGGTCGATGTTCTGAAACCGGAAAACTCCACAGGACCCTCCCTTTGGTAAAAAAATTCGTAAAAAATTTTAGGTTCTCGATCAGAACAAAAACTCTTCTGTTTGTTAGTTTGGATACATTGATCACGAATTCGGCCTCTGTTCCAAGTTTTGCCGTGTTTGAAAAAAAAACCTAAAAATTTTGCATTTCCCGCAGGTTTGCATATATACGAAAAAATAATTTTCTGTGAGAAGGCGCCGTCCTAGAACCAATCTTAGCACGGCATTGGATTCAGTGACACATTTTCTATAACGGAGGGTAGGAAACCATGAAATAAGACCCAAAATTTGGGGATGAGGGTCGATGTTCTGAAACCGGAAAACTCCACACCACTCCCCTTTGGTAAAAAAATTCGTAAAAAATTTTAGGTTCTCGATCAGGACAAAAACTCTTCTGTTTGGTAGTTTGGATACATTGATTACAAATTCGGCCCCTGTTCCAAGTTTTGCCGTGTCTGAAAAAAACCTAAAGATTTTGCATTTCCCGCAGGTCTGCATATATACGAAAAAATAGTTTTCTGTGAGAAAGCGACGTTCTAGGACCAACCTTAGCACGGCATTGGATTCAGTGGCACATTTTCTATAACGGAGAGTAGGAAGCCATGAAATAAGACCCAAAATTTGGGGATGAGGGTCGATGTTCTGAAACCGGAAAAGTCCACACCTTGTAACGGTTCACCCGTTTTCAAAATTATTTTTATATTATTTACTTGGCTACCATATACAAATAGTTTACAACTTCCATTTTTAGCTACTGCTTCCTCATTATACTAGTACATTTTTATAACTATTTTGCTTCTCACTCCTACCTTTTTCCCATCTCTACTTTCTTTCAAATGGAACGATATTTATATTACACCGCCTGCGCATATCTAATGAGTGGGGATATGCTCTTGCTCTCCACCAAGGTTACCTTTTATGTCGAAACACATATCTCCTTCCTTTTGCGTTTTGAACTCAAACAGTTAACAGCTAACGTAATTATGTCTCTCTAAGACAATCTTTTGTGTCTGTGCCATTATGTCTTAATCAAGGTAATCATAACGATTTAATTGCTAAGGTTTCCCACATTTTCATTGCTTCTGCATATTTATCTTATCTTATCTTGTGTAGGAATGTGATTTTGTTCGATTTATACAGTTCTTTTCATGAACATGTGATGGCGAACATTTTAATCTTTAAATATCAAGTCAATCATACACTGTATATTTATTAATTACCTAACAAAAGATTCGCTGAACACTACTCTTTGTTTCTAGCCATATATTTTTGTGTTAAGATGCCTTATCTTGGGTGTATTTAATGTTTCACATTTTTTTTATGACATTCTTTACGTAAAAATATCTAGCACTCAGATTTGCTAATTGAGAACGCAATGAAAAGATCTTTTGGACATTTTGGTAATTTTGTTTTACAAGGCGTGAGGAAAAAGTTTGTAAATTTTTGAACATACTTTGTACATTTATTTTATTTATCACTATATATCTGAAAAGATCCGGTAGGACTGAAAATACAAAGTATTTAAGAGTTTTTTTTTAAACTATTCGCTCTTGTATATATCTATATTTTTTTTTAATCTTTACCATGTGAACATTTGAAAGTTATCTGCTTTTTGTCTTTTTAATTCCCCCATGCTACTTCATAGATTTGTTTCTGAAGTATATGAATGCAATTTATCAAAATGTAAGAACGCATGAAGATCCATACTTCAGGAACAGATCGTGAAGTCCTGTGAAGTTCTCCACAAGGTGCTAATACCAGCCATAACTCTTTCACAGGAGAACCACCCTTTTTTGGCGGGGTGCCTCAATGAAGACCACTTTTCTTGGTCGGGGTGCCACCATGAAGACCTAACTTCTTTCTTGGTCGGGATGCCACAATGAAGCCACCTTTTTGTCGGGGTGCCGCCATGAAGACACCACACCTTTGGGGCACCACCTGAACTCCTGAAAAAGCCAGCCTTCTCTGGAGCACCACCTTCCTTTCGGAAGGGCACTACTACGAGGACTTCCTTCTGAAGCTAAGTTCTTTTTTAAAAAAAAAAAATTAAATGTACTGCATTCATATACATATACTAAAATAAATCTTTATTAAACCATTGTTGTCCTAGTTTTCATTTCTTGGCGGCTAACGAGACTCACACATTCACGCACACACGCACGCACCTACATACCCTAGTCTCATGCAAGCTGATTGAGCTACTGGTTGCTATGAGTAATAAAAGTGTTGGCTGGTCGTTCATGACCAAGCAACATTTTTATTGTTACAAATTGGCGCTGCCAACGTGTGGCCAGACATGGGTATGTCTGGTGTTGTGCGGTGTGAGTCTTGGAGCTGTCTTGAAATGAAAATTGGACAACTTTTTCAAAATTCCATTTCGGCTCATTGACTCAAAATTCCATTTAATAATGTTTTTTTGATGCAGTACTTTCATTTGGCATATATATTTTATTATTTAATTTTCTTTAACTATTATCAGCTTATTTTTTTTTTGTAGTTTTCAGGGTGATTGTTGGTCCAAATTTTCTATTTTCAAAATTTTTCTATTGAGGTATATTTGAAGTTATTTAAATTTTTCTATTGATTTTTGTCTATTAGTATATTTTATTTATGACTGAGATTTGATTTCCTAATGCGTTATTTTTTGTACTGTCTTGAGACATTTCGCGTATGCGTTAATTTATAAATCTGAGCGTATGTTGTAAATGTTTCTCTAAGATATCTGGCGTTTGGATATTATTCACAGGTCATAAACACTTACCTAGAGTTTTTGTATGGTGTGCTCTTTTTTGTAGCTATACATTTTGTGTGGTATTTGGACAACAATTCACTACATTTTTCTTTGGTAATTTCCTATTTAGGTACATTCATTTTGTAGCTCAATTATAGTTGAACATTTTCATAAGCTGACTTTAGTTTTTTGCTATTTATAGAAGGGTGGTTATATATGTGCAATTATATACTTGCATATATATTTAATTTCCTAGATTAACACATAAATTCAGGCACACACACTTATAAAATATATTGATATTTCAAAGAAAAAAATAATTTTTTTTTGATTTTTCATTAAGCAAATACTAGTCCTTGATTTTTTTTGTGTTACGATTGTTTTATTCTGGAGTTTTATCGATATGTGTAGTTGATTTATCTGGCAAATATTTTTGATATTAGAGCATTCTAGTCTCTATTTTGTTTTGATTGAAGGACTGATGAGGGCAGTCATATTTGTTGAGGTCAGATAAATAATTTTAATTTTTTAGTATCACTCCAGAATACTAGTTTCCTTTTCGAGAACATACATGCTCAAGTACTTTTTTTGGTGATCTGTTTGATATTTTTAGTATTTTTTTTATCTTGTTGGGTTTTGACTTGTCCTTTTTCTACTTAACCTCACTTAAACACAACAATGCCTCTCACTAAACTAAATGTTAATGACTTGATGTCAAGTGAGTTGGCATATGAGATAAAAATTAGAGGCTTGGAAGTTCCTAGCACTATGGATGATAAGCGAAAAGTCTTGCGTGGTCTGCTATCACAAGAGCAGCACGGTAGAAGTTTTTCTGAAACTTCAGTTTTAATTCCCTTTGATGAGGATAAAGATGATATCATACTCTCTTTCAATAAACTTGAAGATATGATATCTCAATTTTCTAGTGGCTATGATTCAAGTGAACATCGCAGGATTTGTACTCGATTGTTGCACTTGGCAAATAGAATTGATCGTCTTGCTCCTTCTTCTGATGAGGAAGTGACACAAAAGTCTAGATTTAAAACACAGCTCGTGATTGCTGAATCAAATCTTTTGGCCAAGCTTGAACCTCCCACAGGACATTCATCACCAGTTCCCATGCCTGTGACTGTCAATCCAACACAGCCTATGCAAACGCAACCTGTTACTACTGTAGCAGCTTCTTTGCCTCCCTTGGCAATGAATCCTCAGCCTTATTCTCCTGCTAGTTTTTCTCAACAGAAGAAAATTCCTATTTTTAAATGGGGGATTAGGAAGTTCAATGGCAAAACATCTGTCATTGAGTTTCTTGAATTGATTCAGTCTCTTATGGCTTCTCGAGGTTGTAATGAGATGGATCTATATGCTGCTGCAGGTGACCTTTTTGAAGGCATAGCGTGGACTTGGTGGCATAATGGTTCTGTTAGGGGTGCTTTTCATGATTGGGGTGATTTGGTGCGTCAATTAAAGGATGCTTTCCTTAGAGACAATTACGACATCAACTTGATTGATGAAATTCGTAGACGCAAACAAGGTCAACGTGAACCTGTCATAACTTTTATTGCTTTTATGGAGTCTCAGTTCAATAGACTCACTAGCAATCCATTCACTGAAAAGGACATGGTTAACATCATTCGTAGAAACTTGTTGCCAGATTATGTTAAGTCACTAGCACTTCATGATATCTTGACGTTTGCCCAATTAACTTCATATTGTAGGAAGTTAGAGGATTCCTTTCTGACATGTCAACCGGTCAGTAGATCCGATCATAGTAATTCTAACAATGATACATCTTCCCCTGTTCTTAGAAAACCAGTAGTTTGCTGGAATTGCGAAAAACTTGGGCATTCCTCTCAGCAGTGTAGATCTCCCCGTATTAAGTTTTGTTATGAATGTGGCATGAGAAATGTCACAAAATCAACTTGTCCCTCTTGTTCAAAAAACGTACAGAGACAGGAAGTTCCCGCTTTGACTCCTGGGCCTTCCCATGTACAGAACAAGGGAGTCACCTTTTCGGATCCCAATACGAAGGGCAAAGCCACTCCAGGGTTGATGATCAAATCACAGAAGTAGATAATGCTAGGGATTTTCATGTTGATACACCTGACTTAGATTTTAGTAAAGATTTTTCAGACATAGATGCTAGGGAACCACAAGTGACTTCTAATGTCAAAGTTAAAAATTCTGTTGAACCTTTATTTGTGAGTAAGAACAATGATAATCGTCCATATCTTTCAATTAGTATAGATAATGAAAATGTTACAGCTTTGCTTGATAGTGGTAGCAACGCTAACATTCTTGGGTCATCCGGACTATATTTGTTGAGCAAACTGAATCTCAAGATTGATTATAACACAGCTTTACAACTGACTACAGCTGATGGTCAGATTCAAAATACTTTAGGTTATGTTTACTTTCCGATCACTTTTAATGGTGAAAATCATAAGATTAAAGTTTTAAT
Organism: Callosobruchus maculatus; assembly: GCA_951848785.1. Lineage (NCBI taxonomy): Eukaryota > Metazoa > Arthropoda > Insecta > Coleoptera > Chrysomelidae > Callosobruchus > Callosobruchus maculatus. The sequence continues at coordinate 4,291,749 of CATOUR010000045.1, forward strand.
TGTCCCAAGCATTTCACATAAGCTGATTTTGGGAATGGAATTTATTTTGCAGTTTAAGCTAAATATAAATTTTGGAAACTTCAGTTATGACACTTGTGCTGTAAATTTTATTCAAGGGATGGATCAAGTGTCTGATAAGCAAAAGGAACAGCTGTCAGAAGTTATTGAACTTTACAAAGATATTGCTCCCTCTGATAGCATTGGCTGCACTCACTTATATACTCATCATATTGATACAGGTGATGCCAAGCCTATCAGACAGAGACAGTATCCTCTTCCATACATGATGGAAAAGGCTCTTCACAAAGAGATTGATGAAATGCTTGAGCCTTGCCAGAGTGCTTGGAATTCACCTTTGTGGCTTGTGAGCAAGAAAGATGGCTCCTACAGAGTCTGTTTTGATGGTAGGAAGCTAAATTCTGTCACTGTACCAGATGCTTATCCACCTCCTTTGATAGAGACAATAATAACTCGAGTCAGGGATGCTAAATATCTATCATCAATAGATCTAAAATCTGCATTCTTCCAAATTCCATTGGATGATGAATCAAAACTAAAAACAGCTTTTTCAGTCCGTGGAAAGGGAATGTATTGCTTTCGCAGACTCCCTTTTGGTTTATCAAATAGCTCAAGTGCCATGTGTCGCTTGTTAGACATGGTTATTGGTCCTGATCTTGAACCTTATGTATTTTACTATCTAGATGATATCATAGTAGTAAGTGCTGACTTTTCTACGCACCTTAAAGTTCTTAAAGAAGTGTACATACGTTTGAAAAATGCAAACTTAACAGTAAATTTTGATAAATGCCACTTTGCTCGTTCATCTCTTACGTTCTTAGGCTATGTTGTTGATGAGAAGGGCCTTAGAACTAATCCTGAAAAAGTATCAGCCCTTTTATCCTACCCTACACCACGGAATACAACCGAAATTCGCAGATTGATTGGCATGTTTAGTTATTATCGTCGTTTTCTCAAAGACTTCAGTACAATAGCTTCTCCAATTACAGATCTATTAAAGAACCGAAAGAAAGGTCAGTCTGTCGCTTGGACACCCGAAGCTGCTGAGGCTTTTGAGAAGATCAAAGGCTTGCTGACTACTGCTCCCATTCTTGCTAGTCCAGACTTCACTAAGCCCTTTTCCATTGTCTGTGACGCTTCGGATTCTGGAGTTGGTGGTGTACTTTTCCAGGAGGAACATGGTTTAGAACATCCCATAGCGTACTTTAGTAAGACTCTCAACACGGCCCAAAGAAAATATTCCACCACAGAAAAAGAACTGCTTGCAGTTTTGCTAAGTATAGAACATTTTCGCTGTTATGTTGAACATACAAAATTTAACGTTATCTCTGACCATTCATCTTTGCAATGGATTCAAGGTCTTAAAAATCCTTCACCTAGATTATCTAGATGGTTATATCGCCTTTCACCATATAACTTTAAAATCATCCATCGCAAAGGCAAAGAAATTCCTGTTGCCGATGCTTTATCTAGAGTACATGAAGATATAGATGTTTCAATATTAAATTTAAATGAGTTAACTCCAGATAAGTGGTATCGAAAAATGATTAACAAAGTCAGTAATAATCCGGATTTATATCCATCCTTTAAAGTAGAAAATAATGTTCTTTACAAACATATTTTATCTGACGATCCTCTTTCAGAGACATATACTGATTGGAAGATAGTTGTACCAACACCTAATAGGTTAAAACTTTTAAAATTATATCATGATGATTCCACTTCAGGTCATTTAGGAGTATTCAAAACGCTATCTAGGTTATCAGCTCTATATTATTGGCCAAAAATGAAACAGTCAGTTAGAATATATGTGAATTCATGCAAAATTTGTGCTCAGTGCAAACCAGGTAATTTACCCCAAGCTGGTTTAATGGGAAAGTACAGAGATATCAAATTTCCATTTCAAATGATATCTGCTGATCTCTTAGGACCATACCCTCGTTCTAAAAAGGGTAATAGATTTCTTCTGGTAGTTTGTGACTGGTTTACAAAACTTGTTTTAGTACATCCTATGCCTAAAGCCACATCAACATCCATAGTTAAATTTCTAGAAAATCAAGTATTTCTCATTTTTGGAGTTCCACAGATCATTGTAGTTGATAATGGACCTCAATTTATCTCTAAAGAATTTAAAGCTCTTACTAGCTCTTATAATGTACAGAAAATCTGGTATAATGCAAGGTACACTCCTCAAGTTAACCCTTGTGAAAGAGTGAATAGGACTATTGTCACTGCAATTAGATCATACATAAAAAGTTCTCACAATACCTGGGATCAGTCTATTCATCAAATAGCCCAGGCAATTAGATTAGCAAAGCATGAAGTTACAGGATATTCACCTAGCTATTTAAACTTTTATCGAAATGTGCCAGTTGATGGTTCATTTTATGGAATCATTGCCGATGATGCTAAGAATGACGTTAATATCAGCCAAAATGTTTTAGACCCAAATTTAGTACAAAAGATACCTGAGATTTATTCTAAAGTTCAAGACCGAATGCGACGTTCTTATGAAGTCAACAAAAATCGTTATAACTTGCGAAGGAGAGATCTTAGATTCAAAGTTGGTGATAGAGTTTTGAAACGTAATTTCATTCTTTCAAAAGCTGCTGATAATTTCTGTGCGAAGTTAAGTCCAAAGTTTATCCCCTGCATTGTTTATAGAGTAAAGTCACCTTTAGTTTATACGTTGAAAGATTTGGATGGTAATATTATAGGAGATTTTCATGTCAAAGATCTTAAACCTGACAATAGTTTAGATATTAATGATACCTATATGGGTAATAATTCAAGTGATAGTTCTGATTCAGATGATGATTGAGACTGGTTCAGAAAGTGATCAACACTATTCTTTGTTGTTGTTATATAATGATTAACAATTCTGATTATATCACAGTCCCAAAATTCATGCGCCCTGCTGTACTGGGCGAAGATGCGAGACGTCTGAAGGGAAAATGCACCGCCATTCTCACTTCAAGCGTCAGTGTCAGAGGAAGAATTAGCCAGCGCCCCTTAAAAATTCTAGGCGGCAGTAAGAGTCTGCTAATAGATCTCCTTAGGACATTTAAGACCGTTGATAATCAACTTGTTGAACTATGTTAGTCCAAAATTTACTATTGTGACAATTGTAATTTAACATCGATTCCCAAATCTGAGCAAATTTAAAATTTAACCATACTGAACATTTGTGAGCACACACTTAAATTTTTACTGATATCTTTGATAGTTCTTAAAAACTTTGATTATTCGATTTAATTTGTAGTATAAATTTATTGCATTCCGTAGTATACTGTAACATGTTTTCAGAAATATTATTTGTTATGGAATTTTTTTCCAAATTTTGTGTTATAGAGACTGAGGTAAGTCCTATGACGTTTCTTGGATCGAAAGCGCTTTTCTTGTATGCATTTTCTGTTCACTTGTCTGTCGTAATATGCATACTTATAAATCTGGCGTATTTCGGGCAGCTCTTGAAACCTCTGGCGTATAAGAAAACACTTTTGATATGGTACATAGTAATGTGCATTGTTTGTTGGTAGATTTCTGAAATCCTATGTTCATTTATGCCACGTCATGTCATTTCATCTTTATGTGAGTTTATGAAACACTTCTTCAATTTCTTTTTTTGGACTTTTGAATTTTCACTCATGAATAAAATCATCCCTGATTGTTGCTATCATCTTGGGTGCATACTGGTATGCGATCCTATAAATTTGCAGCGTACTTGGAGCAGCTTTTGTAGGTTTGCGATTTTCATGTGTGATTTGTTTTCATGGTACTTGTTCAATGTTCATTATAGTAGATTCCTTATGACTTTAAAATCACTTTAAAATTTACGGCTTTAAAAAAAAGGTCACTTAGCTCTCATGAACGAAATTACCCCTGATTGTCTCTATCCCCTTTAGTTATCCTGGTATGCGTTTCTATAAATCTGCAGCGTACTTGGTATGACTTTTGTAGGCCTGAGATTTTCATGTTTAGTTTCTTTCATATGATCTGTTTATCACAGTTTAGTTTTTTTGAATCACTTTGAGTTTATAACTTTACGATTTTTACTTTGCACTCATAACTTGATATGAGTTTGTTACAGTTTTAGTAATCCGATATTTGATGGATTAAAATCTTGGTAACATTTCTTGAAATTTTGCATTTAATCTTCGATTTTTAGCTTACTTGATCTTTATAATTTTTAATCGACTAAGATCCTTGTGCTTACATGCTCACAAATAGTTCAAGCTTTTGATTATTGTTATTGTATTGGCTCATGCGATCTTTAAAAGATTTTTCTTGATTAGATCTTAAACTTACACTGATGTTTGAATTTTTTTTTGGAATCAATTTATTAATGAACATTAGATTTGTGGTAGTTATTTCACTTAAATAATTTTGCCTATTTTAAATTGTCACATGATGTATGAATTTTTTCCTTGGATGTACTTTTCTGAGTGTAACATGATGTATAATTTTCCCTAAATTTATTTTTGAATCCAATTTGAGGCTTAAACTTTCCCTGAATTTTCTTTTCAAGTTTAATATGTTTTGTAAACTTTCCCTGAATTGATTTTGGAATGTAATCTTGTTAATCGTTTGTGAATTCATTCTTTTGAATCTATTATGACACAGAACTGCTTTGAATTTACTTCGTTGTTTATTATTTGAAAAATTTCATGTAGGTATTTAACTTTGAAATGATGTCACTCAAGCACCTATGTTTGATTACTTTTTTTTTCTTTGTAGTCTTATTTTAGACTGCTGGCGCCCAACTTTTTTTTGTTGATCACTGAATCATAATCGAATCAGAACATTACTGGATTATTGCAAGATCTTTTATCGAATCAGAACATCACTGGATTGCAAATTTTTTTTATTGAATCAGAATATTACTGAATTATAGTTAGTACTTAGAAAATATTTTGATCAAAATTTAAATTTTATTTTGGGTTTTCATAGAAACACTTATGGTGTTACAATTTTTTTTTTTCATTTAATATTTCTTAAATGGAAATAGTTTGGTCTTATACTTATGCTTTAGAGATCTGAATTTTCTCTTAAGTCTGTTTAGTGGAATATTTTACAATCTTTTGTTGAGAATATTAAGGGTATCCCAGTTTCTTTTGAGTAGTACTTACGCTTGCATAGGGTATTTAGATTTTTTATAGGCAACAACCTTGTTATTATTTTAGAGGCCGTTTTAATGGTACGTGTTGGCGAGTGTCAATACGACAATCTTTATTGATACTGGACCTGGAAGGATAGTTGTGGGGGGTGACAAAGGGTAGTCAAAATTCTCTGAGGAGACTTGACACACACCTGATGTCACTACTGCAATGTATCTGAGCTCCTTCTTCAGGTCGTATGCGGCAGAGCGCCAGCAGCATTATTGAAATGCTAACCCATTCATTGAGTCGCCTGGAGGCAAGCTTCACTTGTCCTCTTTTCAGTCTAGTGACTACTATAAGTTCACTCTTGCTGTTGCAGGCAGCAAGTAAAACTGTGTTCTTTTTTTTTCCTGCCCTAGAGTCTTCATGACTTGGTTCACTTGTTGTGGGGGCGTGGTAGCTTCTGCAGTCCTCAGCTGACAGACGACTGGTGGATGTAGGAAGATTCTACGGCGCAGTTTTAAGATCGATCAGCGAAACGAATCTTCCTAGCCAGTTGGGTACTCTGGATGCTGCTGCATCCTTTGCACCTCCTGTAGCCGAGTCTTGAAACTCTTTGTCTTTTGTCAAAGTTTTGACGAGTTTTTTTTTAGGTCTTAAGTATATTAGGGTTTGATAGGTTGCGTACATTTGTTTTTTTTTACTTCACAATTTATTACCTTCATTGTGTAGTACATATTCAGTGCAGCTTCACTGCACTTTTAAGCGAGTTGGTGCTATAACCATCCCTCTTGTTTGGTAGACTTGAGGCTATCTCTTTTTCTTCCCATTTCTCTTCCAACATTTTTGTTTTCTACCTGCGTCTTCTTGCTCTTTCATGCACCTTGATAGACTTTGTAGGTTGTAGATTACTACAATTTCTTGAGATTTGCATGGGGAAGCACGAAAACGTAATCTGACATTGTTATCAGGACAAATGATTGATTTTGATCCCTCAGTGATAACCTTAACTTTACACTCTTTAAAGAAAAAAATTCTCGAATGCTTCTCAAATTTTTTCTCGTTAAGTGGGGCCGAGTGTAACGGTTCACCCGTTTTCAAAATTATTTTTATATTATTTACTTGGCTACCATATACAAATAGTTTACAACTTCCATTTTTAGCTACTGCTTCCTCATTATACTAGTACATTTTTATAACTATTTTGCTTCTCACCCCTACCTTTTCCCATCTCTACTTTCTTTCAAATGGAACGATATTTATATTACACCGCCTGCGCATATCTAATGAGTGGGGATATGCTCTTGCTCTCCACCAAGGTTACCTTTTATGTCGAAACACATATCTCCTTCCTTTTGCGTTTTGAACTCAAACAGTTAACAGCTAACGTAATTATGTCTCTCTAAGACAATCTTTTGTGTCTGTGCCATTATGTCTTAATCAAGGTAATCATAACGATTTAATTGCTAAGGTTTCCCACATTTTCATTGCTTCTGCATATTTATCTTATCTTATCTTGTGTAGGAATGTGATTTTGTTTGATTTATACAGTTCTTTTCATGAACATGTGATGGCGAACATTTTAATCTTTAAATATCAAGTCAATCATACACTGTATATTTATTAATTACCTAACAAAAGATTCGCTGAACACTACTCTTTGTTTCTAGCCATATATTTTTGTGTTAAGATGCCTTATCTTGTGTGTATTTAATGTTTCACATTTTTTTTATGACATTCTTTACGTAAAAATACCTAGCACTCAGATTTGCTAATTGAGAACGCAATGAAAAGATCTTTTGGACATTTTGGTAATTTTGTTTTACAAGGCGTGAGGAAAAAGTTTGTAAATTTTTGAACATACTTTGTACATTTATTTTATTTATCACTATATATCTGAAAAGATTCGGTAGGACTGAAAATACAAAGTATTTAAGAGTTTTTTTTTTAAACTATTCGCTCTTGTATATATCTATATTTTTTTTTTAATCTTTACCATGTGAACATTTGAAAGTTATCTGCTTTTTGTCTTTTTAATTCCCCCATGCTACTTCATAGATTTGTTTCTGAAGTATATGAATGCAATTTATCAAAATGTAAGAACGCATGAAGATCCATACTTCAGGAACAGATCGTGAAGTCCTGTGAAGTTCTCCACAAGGTGCTAATACCAGCCATAACTCTTTCACAGGAGAACCACCCTTTTTTGGCGGGGTGCCTCAATGAAGACCACTTTTCTTGGTCGGGGTGCCACCATGAAGACCTAACTTCTTTCTTGGTCGGGATGCCACAATGAAGCCACCTTTTTGTCGGGGTGCCGCCATGAAGACACCACACCTTTGGGGCACCACCTGAACTCCTGAAAAAGCCAGCCTTCTCTGGAGCACCACCTTCCTTTCGGAAGGGCACTACTACGAGGACTTCCTTCTGAAGCTAAGTTCTTTTTTTTAAAAAAAAAATTAAATGTACTGCATTGATATATATATACTAAAATAAATCTTTATTAAACCATTGTTGTCCTAGTTTTCATTTCTTGGCGGCTAACGAGACTCACACATTCACGCACACACGCACGCACCTACATACCCTAGTCTCATGCAAGCTGATTGAGCTACTGGTTGCTATGAGTAATAAAAGTGTTGGCTGGTCGTTCATGACCAAGCAACATTTTTATTGTTACAACGTTTGGTAAAAAAATTCTAAAAAAATTTAGGTTCTCGATCAGGACAAAAACTCTTCTGTTTGTTATTTTGGATACATTGATCACGAATTCGGCCTCTGTTCCGAGTTTTGCCGTGTTTGAAAAAAAACTTAAAAATTCTGCATTTCCCGCCGGTCTGCATATATACGAAAAAATAATTTTCTGTGAGAAGGCGCCGTCCTAGAACCAATCTTAGCACGGCATTGGATTCAGTGACACATTTTCTATAACGGAGAGTAGGAAACCGTGAAATAAGACCCAAAATTTGGGGATGAGGGTCGATGTTCTGAAACCGGAAAACTCCACAGGACCCTCCCTTTGGTAAAAAAATTCGTAAAAAATTTTAGGTTCTCGATCAGGACAAAAACTCTTCTGTTTGTTAGTTTGGATACATTGATTACGAATTCGGCCTCTGTTCCAAGTTTTGCCGTGTCTGAAAAGAAACCTAAAGATTTTGCATTTCCCGCAGGTCTGCATATATACGAAAAAATAATTTTCTGTGAGAAAGCGACGTTCTAGGACCAATCTTAGCACAGCATTGGATTCAGTGGCACATTTTCTATAACGGAGAGTAGGAAGCCATGAAATAAGACCCAAAATTTGGGGATGAGGGTCGATGTTCTGAAACCGGAAAACTCCACACTCCACCCTTTGGTAAAAAAATTCGTAAAAAATGTTAGGTTCTCGATCAGGACAAAAACTCTTCTGTTTGTTAGTTTGGATACATTGATCACGAATTCGGCCTCTGTTCCAAGTTTTACCGTGTTTGAAAAAAAAAACCTAAAAATTTTGCATTTCCCGCAGGTCTGCATATATACGAAAAAATAATTTTCTGTGAGAAGGCGGCGTCCTAGGACCAATCTTAGCACGGCGTTGGATTCAGTGGCACATTTTCTATAACCGAGTGTAGGAAACCATGAAATAAGACCCAAAATTTGGGGATGAGGGTCGATGTTCTGAAACCGGAAAACTCCACAGGACCCTCCCTTTGGTAAAAAAATTCGTAAAAAATTTTAGGTTCTCGATCAGGACAAAAACTCTTCTGTTTGTTAGTTTGGATACATTGATCACGAATTCGGCCTCTGTTCCAAGTTTTGCCGTGTTTGAGAAAAAAGCCTAAAAATTTTGCATTTCCCGCAGGTCCGCATATATACGAAAAAATAATTTTCTGTGAGAAGGCGCCGTCCTAGAACCAATCTTAGCACGGCATTGGATTCAGTGACACATTTTCTATAACGGAGAGTAGGAAACCGTGAAATAAGACCCAAAATTTGGGGATGAGGGTCGATGTTCTGAAACCGGAAAACTCCACCCCCCTTTGGTAAAAGAATTCGTAAAAAATTTCAGGTTCTCGATCAGGACAAAAACTCTTCTGTTTGTTAGTTTGGATACATTGATCACGAATTCGGCCTCTGTTCCAAGTTTTGCCGTGTTTGAAAAAAAAACCTAAAAATTTTGCATTTCCCGCAGGTCTGCATATATACGAAAAAATAATTTTCTGTGAGAAGGCGACGTCCTAGGACCAATCTTAGCACGGCATTGGATTCAGTGACACATTTTCTATAACGGAGACTAGGAAACCATGAAATAAGACCCAAAATTTGGGGATGAGGGTCGATGTTCTGAAACCGGAAAACTCCACAGGACCCTCCCTTTGGTAAAAAAATTCGTGAAAAATTTTAGGTTCTCGATCAGGACAAAAACTCTTCTGTTTGTTAGTTTGGATACATTGATCACGAATTCGGCCTCTGTTCCAAGTTTTGCCGTGTTTGAAAAAAAAAAACCTAAAAATTTTGCATTTCCCGCAGGTCTGCCTATATAAGAAAAAATAATTTTGTGTGAGAAGGCGACGTCCTAGGACCAATCTTAGCACGGCGTTGGATTCAGTGGCACATTTTCTATAACGGAGAGTAGGAAACCATGAAATAAGACCCAAAATTTGGGGATGAGGGTCGATGTTCTGAAACCGGAAAACTCCACAGGACCCTCCCTTTGGTAAAAAAATTCGTAAAAAATTTTAGGTTCTCGATCAGGACAAAAACTCTTCTGTTTGTTAGTTTGGATACATTGATTACGAATTCGGCCTCTGTTCCAAGTTTTGCCGTGTCTGAAAAAAAACCTAAAGATTTTGCATTTCCCGCTGGTCTGCATATATACGAAAAAATAATTTTCTGTGAGAAGGCGACGTCCTAGGACCAATCTTAGCACAGCGTTGGATTCAGTGGCACATTTTCTATAACCGAGTGTAGGAAACCATGAAATAAGACCCAAAATTTGGGGATGAGGTTCGATGTTCTGAAACCGGAAAACTCCACAGGACCCTCCCTTTGGTAAAAAAATTCGTAAAAAATTTTAGGTTCTCGATCAGGACAAAAACTCTTCTGTTTGTTAGTTTGGATACATTGATCACGAATTCGGCCTCTGTTCCAAGTTTTGCCGTGTTTGAAAAAAAAACCTAAAAATTTTGCATTTCCCGCAGGTCTGCATATATAAGAAAAAATAATTTTCTGTGAGAAGGCGACGTCCTAGGACCAATCTTAGCACGGCATTGGATTCAGTGGCACATTTTCTATAACGGAGAGTAGGAAACCATGAAACAAGACCCAAAATTTGGCGATGAGGGTCGATGGTCTGAAACCGGAAAACTCCAGAGGACCCTCCCTTTGGTAAAAAAATTCGTAAAAAATGTTAGGTTCTCGATCAGGACAAAAACTCTTCTGTTTGTTAGTTTGGATACATTGATCACGAATTCGGCCTCTGTTCCAAGTTTTGCCGTGTTTGAAAAAAAGCCTAAAAATTCTGCATTTCCCGCCGGTCTGCATATATACGAAAAAATAATTTTCTGTGGGAAGGCGACGTCCTAGGACCAATCTTAGCACGGCATTGGATTCAGGGGCACATTTTCTATGACGGAGAGTAGGAAACCATGAAATAAGACCCAAAATTTGGGGATGAGAGTCGATCTTCTGAAACCGGAAAACTCCACAGGACCCTCCCTTGGTAAAAAAATTCGTAAAAAATTTTAGGTTCTCGATCAGGACAAAAACTCTTCTGTTTGTTAGTTTGGATACATTGATCACGAATTCGGCCTCTGTTCCAAGTTTTGCCGTGTTTGAAAAAAAAAACCTAAAAATTTTGCATTTCCCGCAGGTCCGCATATATACGAAAAAATAATTTTCTGTGAGAAGGCGCCGTCCTAGAACCAATCTTAGCACGGCATTGGATTCAGTGACACATTTTCTATAACGGAGAGTAGGAAACCGTGAAATAAGACCCAAAATTTGGGGATGAGGGTCGATGTTCTGAAACCGGAAAGCTCCACACCACTCCCATTTGGTAAAAAAATTCGTAAAAAATTTTAGGTTCTCGATCAGGACAAAAACTCTTCTGTTTGGTAGTTTGGATACATTGATCACGAATTCGGCCTCTATTCCAAGTTTTGCCGTGTTTGAAAAAAAAACCTAAAAATTTTGCATTTCCCGCAGGTCTGCATATATACGAAAGAATAATTTTCTGTGAGAAGGCGACGTCCTAAGACCAATCTTAGCACGGCATTGGATTCAGTGGCACATTTTCTATAACGGAGAGTAGGAAACCATGAAATAAGACCCAAAATTTGGGGATGAGGGTCGATGTTCTGAAACCGGAAAACTCCATAGGACCCTCCCTTTGGTAAAAAAATTCGTAAAAAATTTTAGGTTCTCGATCAGGACAAAAACTCTTCTGTTTGTTAGTTTGGATACATTGATCACGAATTCGGCCTCTGTTCCAAGTTTTGCCGTGTTTGAAAAAAAACCTAAAAATTTTGCATTTCCCGCAGGTCTGCCTATATAAGAAAAAATAATTTTGTGTGAGAAGGCGACGTCCTAGGACCAATCTTAGCACGGCATTGGATTCAGTGGCACATTTTCTATAACGGAGAGTAGGAAACCATGAAATAAGACCCAAAATTTGGGGATGAGGGTCGATGTTCTGAAACCGGAAAACTCCACAGGACCCTCCCTTTGGTAAAAAAATTCGTAAAAAACTTTAGGTTCTCGATCAGGACAAAAACTCTTCTGTTTGTTAGTTTGGATACATTGATTACGAATTCGGCCTCTGTTCCAAGTTTTGCCGTGTCTGAAAAAAAGCCTAAAGATTTTGCATTTCCCGCAGGTCTGCACATATACGAAAAAATAATTTTCTGTGAGAAAGCGACGTTCTAGGACCAATCTTAGCACGGCATTGGATTCAGTGGCACATTTTCTAGAACGGAAAGTAGGAAGCCATGAAATAAGACCCAAAATTTGGGGATGAGGGTCGATGTTCTGAAACCGGAAAACTCCACACTCCACCCTTTGGTATAAAAATTCGTAAAAAATTTTAGGTTCTCGATCAGGAAAAAAACTCTTCTGTTTGTTAGTTTGGATACATTGATCACGAATTCGGCCTCTGTTCCAAGTTTTGCCGTGTTTGAAAAAAAAAACCTAAAAATTTTGCATTTCCCGCAGGTCTGCATATATACGAAAGAATAATTTTCTGTGAGAAGGCGACGTCCTAAGACCAATCTTAGCACGGCATTGGATTCAGTGGCACATTTTCTATAACGGAGAGTAGGAAACCATGAAATAAGACCCAAAATTTTGGGGATCAGGTTCGATGTTCTGAAACCGGAAAACTCCACAGGACCCCCCCTTTGGTAAAAAAATTCGTAAAAAATGTAGGTTCTCGATCAGGACAAAAACTCTTCTGTTTGTTAGTTTGGATACATTGATCACGAATTCGGCCTCTGTTCCAAGTTTTGCCGTGTTTGAAAAAAAAACCTAAAAATTTTGCATTTCCCGCAGGTCTGCATATATACGAAAAAATAATTTTCTGTGAGAAAGCGACGTCCTAGGACCAATCTTAGCACGGCATTGGATTCAGTGGCACATTTTCTATAACGGAGAGTAGGAAACCATGAAATAAGACCCAAAATTTGGGGATGAGGGTCGATGTTCTGAAACCGGAAAACTCCACCCCCCTTTGGTAAAAAAATTCGTAAAAAATTTTAGGTTCTCGATCAGGACAAAAACCCTTGTGCTTGTTAGTTTGGATACATTGATCATGAATTTGGCCTCTGTTCCAAGTTTTGCCGTGTTTGAAAAAAAAACCTAAAAATTTTGCATATCTCGCAGGTCTGCATATATACGAAAAAATAATTTTCTGTGAAAAGGCGACGTCCTAGGACCAATCTTAGCACGGCATTGGATTCAGGGGCACATTTTCTATAACGGAGAGTAGGAAACCATGAAATAAGACCCAAAATTTGGGGATGAGAGTCGATGTTCTGAAACCGGAAAACTCCACAGGACCCTCCCTTGGTAAAAAAATTCGTAAAAAATTTTAGGTTCTCGATCAGGACAAAAACTCTTCTGTTTGTTAGTTTGGATACATTGATCACGAATTTGGCCTCTGTTCCAAGTTTTGCCGTGTTTGAAAAAAAAACCTAAAAATTTTGCATATCTCGCAGGTCTGCATATATACGAAAAAATAATTTTCTGTGAGAAGGCGACGTCCTAGGACCAATCTTAGCACGGCATTGGATTCAGGGGCACATTTTCTATATTGGAGAGTAGGAAACCATGAAATAAGACCCAAAATTTGGGGATGAGAGTCGATGTTCTGAAACCGGAAAACTCCACAGGACCCTCCCTTGGTAAAAAAATTCGTAAAAAATTTTAGGTTCTCGATCAGGACAAAAACTCTTCAATTTGTTAGTTTGGATACATTGATCACGAATTCGGCCTCTGTTCCAAGATTTGCCGTGTTTGAAAAAAAAAACCTAAAAATTTAGCATTTCCCGCAGGTCTGCATATATACGAAAAAATAATTTTCTGTGAGAAGGCGACGTCCTAGGACCAATTCACTTAGCACGGCATTGGATTCAGTGACACATTTTCTATAACGGAGACTAGGAAACCATGAAATAAGACCCAAAATTTGGGGATGAGTGTCGATGTTCTGAAACCGGAAAACTCCACAGGACCCTCCCTTTGGTAAAAAAATTCGTAAAAAATTTTAGGTTCTCGATTAGGACAAAAACTCTTCTGTTTGTTAGTCTGGATACATTGATCACGAATTCGGCCTCTGTTCCAAGTTTTGCCGTGTTTGAAAAAAAAAACCTAAAAATTTTACATTTCCCGCAGGTCTGCATATATACGAAAAAATAATTTTCTGTGAGAAGGCGCCGTCCTAGAACCAATCTTAGCACGGCATTGGATTCAGTGACACATTTTCTATAACGGAGAGTAGGAAACCATGAAATAAGACCCAAAATTTGGGGATGAGGGTCGATGTTCTGAAACCAGAAAACTCCACCCCCTTTGGTAAAAAACTTCGTAAAAAATTTTAGGTTCTCGATCAGGACAAAAACTCTTCCGTTTGTTCGTTTGGATACATTGATCACGAATTCGGCCTCTGTTCCAAGTTTTGCCGTGTTTGAAAAAAAAACCTAAAAATTTTGCATTTCCCGCAGGTCAGCATATATACGAAAAAATAATTTTCTGTGAGAAGGCGACGTCCTAGGACCAATCTTAGCACGGCATTGGATTCAGTGACACATTTTCTATAACGGAGACTAGGAAACCATGAAATAAGACCCAAAATTTGGGGATGAGGGTCGATGTTCTGAAACCGGAAAACTCCACACTCCACCCTTTGGTAAAAAAATTCGTAAAAAATGTTAGGTTCTCGATCAGGACAAAAACTCTTCTGTTTGTTAGTTTGGATACATTGATCACGAATTCGGCCTCTGTTCCAAGCTTTACCGTGTTTGAAAAAAAACCTAAAAATTTTGCATTTCCCGCAGGTCTGCATATATACGAAAAAATAATTTTCTGTGAGAAGGCGACGTCCTAGGACCAATCTTAGCACGGCGTTGGATTCAGTGGCACATTTTCTATAACGGAGTGTAGGAAACCATGAAATAAGACCCAAAATTTGGGGATGAGGGTCGATGTTCTGAAACCGGAAAACTCCACAGGCCCCTCCCTTTGGTAAAAAAATTCGTAAAAAATTTTAGGTTCTCGATCAGAACAAAAACTCTTCTGTTTGTTAGTTTGGATACATTGATCACGAATTCGGCCTCTGTTCCAAGTTTTGCCGTGTTTGAAAAAAAAACCTAAAAATTTTGCATTTCCCGCAGGTTTGCATATATACGAAAAAATAATTTTCTGTGAGAAGGCGCCGCCCTAGAACCAATCTTAGCACGGCATTGGATTCAGTGACACATTTTCTATAACGGAGAGTAGGAAACCATGAAATAAGACCCAAAATTTGGGGATGAGGGACGATGTTCTGAAACCGGAAAACTCCACACCACTCCCCTTTGGTAAAAAAATTCGTAAAAAATTTTAGGTTCTCGATCAGGACAAAAACTCTTCTGTTTGGTAGTTTGGATACATTGATTACGAATTCGGCCTCTGTTCCAAGTTTTGCCGTGTCTGAAAAAAACCTAAAGATTTTGCATTTCCCGCAGGTCTGCATATATACGAAAAAATAGTTTTCTGTGAGAAAGCGACGTTCTAGGACCAACCTTAGCACGGCATTGGATTCAGTGGCACATTTTCTATAACGGAGAGTAGGAAGCCATGAAATAAGACCCAAAATTTGGGGATGAGGGTCGATGTTCTGAAACCGGAAAAGTCCACACCTTTGGTAAAAAAATTCTAAAAAAATTTAGGTTCTCGATCAGGATAAAAACTCTTCTGTTTGTTATTTTGGATACATTGATCACGAATTCGGCCTCTGTTCCGAGTTTTGCCGTGTTTGAAAAAAAACTTAAAAATTCTGCATTTCCCGCCGGTCTGCATATATACGAAAAAATAATTTTCTGTGAGAAGGCGACGTCCTAGGATCAATCTTAGCACGGCATTGGATTCAGTGGCACATTTTCTATAACGTAGAGTAGGAAACCATGGAATAAGACCCAAAATTTGGGGATGAGTGTCGATGTTCTGAAACCGGAAAACTCCACAGGACCCTCCCTTGGTAAAAAAATTCGTAAAAAATTTTAGGTTCTCGATCAGGACAAAAACTCTTCTGTTTGTTAGTTTGGATACATTGATCACGAATTCGGCCTCTGTTCCAAGTTTTGCCGTGTTTGAAAAAAAACCTAAAAATTTTGCATTTCCCGCAGGTCCGCATATATACGAAAAAATAATTTTCTGTGAGAAGGCGCCGTCCTAGAACCAATCTTAGCACGGCATTGGATTCAGTGACACATTTTCTATAACGGAGAGTAGGAAACCGTGAAATAAGACCCAAAATTTGGGGATGAGGGTCGATGTTCTGAAACCGGAAAACTCCACCCCCCTTTGGTAAAAGAATTCGTAAAAAATTTCAGGTTCTCGATCAGGACAAAAACTCTTCTGTTTGTTAGTTTGCATACATTGATCACGAATTCGGCCTCTGTTCCAAGTTTTGCCGTGTTTGAAAAAAAAACCTAAAAATTTTGCATTTCCCGCAGGTCTGCATATATACGAAAAAATAATTTTCTGTGAGAAGGCGACGTCCTAGGACCAATCTTAGCACGGCATTGGATTCAGTGACACATTTTCTATAACGGAGACTAGGAAACCATGAAATAAGACCCAAAATTTGGGGATGAGGGTCGATGTTCTGAAACCGGAAAACTCCACAGGACCCTCCCTTTGGTAAAAAAATTCGTGAAAAATTTTAGGTTCTCGATCAGGACAAAAACTCTTCTGTTTGTTAGTTTGGATACATTGATCACGAATTCGGCCTCTGTTCCAAGTTTTGCCGTGTCTGAAAAAAACCTAAAGATTTTGCATTTCCCGCAGGTCTGCATATATACGAAAAAATAGTTTTCTGTGAGAAAGCGACGTTCTAGGACCAACCTTAGCACGGCATTGGATTCAGTGGCACATTTTCTATAACGGAGAGTAGGAAGCCATGAAATAAGACCCAAAATTTGGGGATGAGGGTCGATGTTCTGAAACCGGAAAAGTCCACACCTATGGTAAAAGAATTCTAAAAAAATTTAGGTTCTCGATCAGGACAAAAACTCTTCTGTTTATTAGTTTGGATCCATTGATCACGAATTCGGCCTCTGTTCCAAGTTTTATCGTGTTTGAAAAAAAAAACCTAAAAATTTTGCAATTCCCGCAGGTCTGCATATATACGAAGAAACAATTTTCTGTGAGAAGGCGACGTCCTAGGACCAATCTTAGCACGGCATTGGATTCAGTGACACATTTTCTATAACGGAGAGTAGGAAACCATGAAATAAGACCCAAAATTTGGGGATGAGGGTCGATGTTCTGAAACCCGAAAACTCCCTTTGGTAAAAAAATTCGTAAAAAATTTTAGGTTCTCGATCAGGACAAAAACCCTTCTGCTTGTTAGTTTGGATACATTGATCACGAATTCGGCCTCTGTTCCAAGTTTTGCCGTGTTTGAAAAAAAAACCTAAAAATTTTGCATATCTCGCAGGTCTGCATATATACGAAAAAATAATTTTCTGTGAGAAGGCGACGTCCTAGGACCAATCTTAGCACGGCATTGGATTCAGGGGCACATTTTCTATAATGGAGAGTAGGAAACCATGAAATAAGACCCAAAATTTGGGGATGAGAGTCGATGTTCTGAAACCGGAAAACTCCACAGGACCCTCCCTTTGGTAAAAAAATTCGTAAAAAATTTTAGGTTCTCGATCAGGACAAAAACCCTTCTGCTTGTTAGTTTGGTTACATTGATCACGAATTCGGCCTCTGTTCCAAGTTTTGCCGTGTTTGAAAAAAAAACCTAAAAACTTTGCATTTCTCGCAGGTCTGCATATATACGAAAAAATAACTTTCTGTGAGAAGGCGACGTCCTAGGACCAATCCTAGTACGGCATTGGATTCAGTGGCACATTTTCTATAACGGAGAGTAGGAAACCATGAAATAAGACCCAAAATTTGGGGATGAGAGTCGATGTTCTGAAACCGGAAAACTCCACAGGACCCCCCCTTTGGTAAAAAAATTCGCAAAAAATTTTAGGTTCTTGATCAGGACAAAAACTCTTCTGTTTGTTAGTTTGGATCCATTGATCACGAATTCGGCCTCTGTTCCAAGTTTTACCGTGTTTGAAAAAAAAACCTAAAAATTTTGCAATTCCCGCAGGTCTGCATATATACGAAGAAACAATTTTCTGTGAGAAGGCGACGTCCTAGGACCAATCTTAGCACGGCATTGAATTCAGTGACACATGCTCTATAACGGAGAGTAGGAAACCATGAAATAAGACCCAAAATTTGGGGATGAGGGTCGATGTTCTGAAACCCGAAAACTCCCTTTGGTAAAAAAATTCGTAAAAAATTTTAGGTTCTCGATCAGGACAAAAACCCTTCTGCTTGTTAGTTTGGATACATTGATCACGAATTCGGCCTCTGTTCCAAGTTTTGCCGTGTTTGAAAAAAAAAACATAAAAATTCTGCAGTCTGCATATATACGAAAAAATAATTTTCTGTGAGAAGGCGACGTCCTAGGACCAATATTGGCACGGCATTGGATTCAGTGGCACATTTTCTATAACGGAGAGTAGGAAACCATGAGGTAAGACCCAAAATTTGGGGATGAGGGTCGATGCTCTGAAACCGGAAAACTCGACAGGACCCTCCCTTTGGTAAAAAAATTCGTAAAAAATTTTAGGTTCTCGATCAGGACAAAAACTCTTCTGTTTATTAGTTTGGATCCATTGATCACGAATTCGGCCTCTGTTCCAAGTTTTACCGTGTTTGAAAAAAAAAACCTAAAAATTTTGCAATTCCCGCAGGTCTGCATATATACGAAGAAACAATTTTCTGTGAGAAGGCGACGTCCTAGGACCAATCTTAGCACGGCATTGGATTCAGTGACACATTTTCTATAACGGAGAGTAGGAAACCATGAAATAAGACCCAAAATTTGGGGATGAGGGTCGATGTTCTGAAACCCGAAAACTCCCTTTGGTAAAAAAATTCGTAAAAAATTTTAGGTTCTCGATCAGGACAAAAACCCTTCTGCTTGTTAGTTTGGATACATTGATCACGAATTCGGCCCCTGTTCCAAGTTTTGCCGTGTTTGAAAAAAAAACCTAAAAATTTTGCATATCTCGCAGGTCTGCATATATACGAAAAAATAATTTTCTGTGAGAAGGCGACGTCCTAGGACCAATCTTAGCACGGCATTGGATTCAGGGGCACATTTTCTATAATGGAGAGTAGGAAACCATGAAATAAGACCCAAAATTTGGGGATGAGAGTCGATGTTCTGAAACCGGAAAACTCCACAGGACCCTCCCTTGGTAAAAAAATTCGTAAAAAATTTTAGGTTCTCGATCAGGACAAAAACTCTTCAATTTGTTAGTTTGGATACATTGATCACGAATTCGGCCTCTGTTCCAAGATTTGCCGTGTTTGAAAAAAAAAACCTAAAAATTTAGCATTTCCCGCAGGTCTGCATATCTACGAAAAAATAATTTTCTGTGAGAAGGCGACGTCCTAGGACCAATTCACTTAGCACGGCATTGGATTCAGTGACACATTTTCTATAACGGAGACTAGGAAACCATGAAATAAGACCCAAAATTTGGGGATGAGTGTCGATGTTCTGAAACCGGAAAACTCCACAGGACCCTCCCTTTGGTAAAAAAATTCGTAAAAAATTTTAGGTTCTCGATTAGGACAAAAACTCTTCTGTTTGTTAGTTTGGATACATTGATCACGAATTCGGCCTCTGTTCCAAGTTTTGCCGTGTTTGAAAAAAAAAACCTAAAAATTTTGCATTTCCCGCAGGTCTGCATATATACGAAAAAATAATTTTCTGTGAGAAGGCGCCGTCCTAGAACCAATCTTAGCACGGCATTGGATTCAGTGACACATTTTCTATAACGGAGAGTAGGAAACCATGAAATAAGACCCAAAATTTGGGGATGAGGGTCGATGTTCTGAAACCGGAAAACTCCACCCCCTTTGGTAGAAAACTTCGTAAAAAATTTTAGGTTCTCGATCAGGACAAAAACTCTTCTGTTTGTTAGTTTGGATACATTGATCACGAATTTGGCCTCTGTTCCAAGTTTTGCCGTGTTTGAAAAAAAAACCTAAAAATTTTGCATATCTCGCAGGTCTGCATATATACGAAAAAATAATTTTCTGTGAGAAGGCGACGTCCTAGGACCAATCTTAGCACGGCATTGGATTCAGGGGCACATTTTCTATAATGGAGAGTAGGAAACCATGAAATAAGACCCAAAATTTGGGGATGAGAGTCGATGTTCTGAAACCGGAAAACTCCACAGGACCCTCCCTTGGTAAAAAAATTCGTAAAAAATTTTAGGTTCTCGATCAGGACAAAAACTCTTCAATTTGTTAGTTTGGATACATTGATCACGAATTCGGCCTCTGTTCCAAGATTTGCCGTGTTTGAAAAAAAAAACCTAAAAATTTAGCATTTCCCGCAGGTCTGCATATATACGAAAAAATAATTTTCTGTGAGAAGGCGACGTCCTAGGACCAATTCACTTAGCACGGCATTGGATTCAGTGACACATTTTCTATAACGGAGACTAGGAAACCATGAAATAAGACCCAAAATTTGGGGATGAGTGTCGATGTTCTGAAACCGGAAAACTCCACAGGACCCTCCCTTTGGTAAAAAAATTCGTAAAAAATTTTAGGTTCTCGATTAGGACAAAAACTCTTCTGTTTGTTAGTTTGGATACATTGATCACGAATTCGGCCTCTGTTCCAAGTTTTGCCGTGCTTGAAAAAAAAAACCTAAAAATTTTGCATTTCCCGCAGGTCTGCATATATACGAAAAAATAATTTTCTGTGAGAAGGCGCCGTCCTAGAACCAATCTTAGCACGGCATTGTATTCAGTGACACATTTTCTATAACGGGGAGTAGGAAACCATGAAATAAGACCCAAAATTTGGGGATGAGGGTCGATGTTCTGAAACCGGAAAACTCCACCCCCTTTGGTAAAAAACTTCGTAAAAAATTTTAGGTTCTCGATCAGGACAAAAACTCTTCCGTTTGTTCGTTTGGATACTTTGATCACGAATTCGGCCTCTGTTCCAAGCTTTACCGTGTTTGAAAAAAAAACCTAAAAATTTTGCATTTCCCGCAGGTCTGCATATATACGAAAAAATAATTTTCTGTGAGAAGGCGACGTCCTAGGACCAATCTTAGCACGGCGTTGGATTCAGTGGCACATTTTCTATAACGGAGTGTAGGAAACCATGAAATAAGACCCAAAATTTGGGGATGAGGGTCGATGTTCTGAAACCGGAAAACTCCACAGGCCCTCCCTTTGGTAAAAAAATTCGTAAAAAATTTTAGGTTCTCGATCAGAACAAAAACTCTTCTGTTTGTTAGTTTGGATACATTGATCACGAATTCGGCCTCTGTTCCAAGTTTTGCCGTGTTTGAAAAAAAAAACCTAAAAATTTTGCATTTCCCGCAGGTTTGCATATATACGAAAAAATAATTTTCTGTGAGAAGGCGCCGCCCTAGAACCAATCTTAGCACGGCATTGGATTCAGTGACACATTTTCTATAACGGAGAGTAGGAAACCATGAAATAAGACCCAAAATTTGGGGATGAGGGTCGATGTTCTGAAACCGGAAAACTCCACACCACTCCCCTTTGGTAAAAAAATTCGTAAAAAATTTTAGGTTCTCGATCAGGACAAAAACTCTTCTGTTTGGTAGTTTGGATACATTGATTACGAATTCGGCCTCTGTTCCAAGTTTTGCCGTGTCTGAAAAAAACCTAAAGATTTTGCATTTCCCGCAGGTCTGCATATATACGAAAAAATAGTTTTCTGTGAGAAAGCGACGTTCTAGGACCAACCTTAGCACGGCATTGGATTCAGTGGCACATTTTCTATAACGGAGAGTAGGAAGCCATGAAATAAGACCCAAAATTTGGGGATGAGGGTCGATGTTCTGAAACCGGAAAAGTCCACACCTTTGGTAAAAAAATTCTAAAAAAATTTAGGTTCTCGATCAGGATAAAAACTCTTCTGTTTGTTATTTTGGATACATTGATCACGAATTCGGCCTCTGTTCCGAGTTTTGCCGTGTTTGAAAAAAAACTTAAAAATTCTGCATTTCCCGCCGGTCTGCATATATACGAAAAAATAATTTTCTGTGAGAAGGCGACGTCCTAGGATCAATCTTAGCACGGCATTGGATTCAGTGGCACATTTTCTATAACGTAGAGTAGGAAACCATGGAATAAGACCCAAAATTTGGGGATGAGTGTCGATGTTCTGAAACCGGAAAACTCCACAGGACCCTCCCTTGGTAAAAAAATTCGTAAAAAATTTTAGGTTCTCGATCAGGACAAAAACTCTTCTGTTTGTTAGTTTGGATACATTGATCACGAATTCGGCCTCTGTTCCAAGTTTTGCCGTGTTTGAAAAAAAAACCTAAAAATTTTGCATTTCCCGCAGGTCCGCATATATACGAAAAAATAATTTTCTGTGAGAAGGCGCCGTCCTAGAACCAATCTTAGCACGGCATTGGATTCAGTGACACATTTTCTATAACGGAGAGTAGGAAACCGTGAAATAAGACCCAAAATTTGGGGATGAGGGTCGATGTTCTGAAACCGGAAAACTCCACCCCCCTTTGGTAAAAGAATTCGTAAAAAATTTCAGGTTCTCGATCAGGACAAAAACTCTTCTGTTTGTTAGTTTGGATACATTGATCACGAATTCGGCCTCTGTTCCAAGTTTTGCCGTGTTTGAAAAAAAACCTAAAAATTTTGCATTTCCCGCAGGTCTGCATATATACGAAAAAATAATTTTCTGTGAGAAGGCGACGTCCTAGGACCAATCTTAGCACGGCATTGGATTCAGTGACACATTTTCTATAACGGAGACTAGGAAACCATGAAATAAGACCCAAAATTTGGGGATGAGGGTCGATGTTCTGAAACCGGAAAACTCCACAGGACCCTCCCTTTGGTAAAAAAATTCGTGAAAAATTTTAGGTTCTCGATCAGGACAAAAACTCTTCTGTTTGTTAGTTTGGATACATTGATCACGAATTCGGCCTCTGTTCCAAGTTTTGCCGTGTCTGAAAAAAACCTAAAGATTTTGCATTTCCCGCAGGTCTGTATATATACGAAAAAATAGTTTTCTGTGAGAAAGCGACGTTCTAGGACCAACCTTAGCACGGCATTGGATTCAGTGGCACATTTTCTATAACGGAGAGTAGGAGGCCATGAAATAAGACCCAAAATTTGGGGATGAGGGTCGATGTTCTGAAACCGGAAAAGTCCACACCTTTGGTAAAAGAATTCTAAAAAAATTTAGGTTCTCGATCAGGACAAAAACTCTTCTGTTTGTTACTTTGGATACATTGATCACGAATTCGGCCTCTGTTCCGAGTTTTGCCGTGTTTGAAAAAAAACTTAAAAATACTGCATTTCCCGCCGGTCTGCATATATACGAAAAAATAATTTTCTGTGAGAAGGCGACGTCCTAGGATCAATCTTAGCACGGCATTGGATTCAGTGGCACATTTTCTATAACGTAGAGTAGGAAACCATGAAATAAGACCCAAAATTTGGAGATGAGTGTCGATGTTCTGAAACCGGAAAACTCCACAGGACCCTCCCTTTGGTAAAAAAATTCGTAAAAAATTTTAGGTTCTCGATCAGGACAAAAACCCTTCTGCTTGTTAGTTTGGTTACATTGATCACGAATTCGGCCTCTGTTCCAAGTTTTGCCGTGTTTGAAAAAAAAACCTAAAAACTTTGCATTTCTCGCAGGTCTGCATATATACGAAAAAATAACTTTCTGTGAGAAGGCGACGTCCTAGGACCAATCCTAGCACGGCATTGGATTCAGTGGCACATTTTCTATAACGGAGAGTAGGAAACCATGAAATAAGACCCAAAATTTGGGGATGAGAGTCGATGTTCTGAAACCGGAAAACTCCACAGGACCCCCCCTTTGGTAAAAAAATTCGCAAAAAATTTTAGGTTCTTGATCAGGACAAAAACTCTTCTGTTTGTTAGTTTGGATCCATTGATCACGAATTCGGCCTCTGTTCCAAGTTTTACCGTGTTTGAAAAAAAAAACCTAAAAATTTTGCAATTCCCGCAGGTCTGCATATATACGAAGAAACAATTTTCTGTGAGAAGGCGACGTCCTAGGACCAATCTTAGCACGGCATTGAATTCAGTGACACATTTTCTATAACGGAGAGTAGGAAACCGTGAAATAAGACCCAAAATTTGGGGATGAGGGTCGATGTTCTGAAACCCGAAAACTCCCTTTGGTAAAAAAATTCGTAAAAAATTTTAGGTTCTCGATCAGGACAAAAACCCTTCTGCTTGTTAGTTTGGATACATTGATCACGAATTCGGCCTCTGTTCCAAGTTTTGCCGTGTTTGAAAAAAAAAACATAAAAATTCTGCAGTCTGCATATATACGAAAAAATAATTTTCTGTGAGAAGGCGACGTCCTAGGACCAATATTAGCACGGCATTGGATTCAGTGGCACATTTTCTATAACGGAGAGTAGGAAACCATGAGGTAAGACCCAAAATTTGGGGATGAGGGTCGATGTTCTGAAACCGGAAAACTCCCTTTGGTAAAAAAATTCGTATAAAATTTTAGGTTCTCGATCAGGACAAAAACCCTTCTGCTTGTTAGTTTGGATACATTGATCACGAATTCGGCCTCTGTTCCAAGTTTTGCCGTGCTTGAAAAAAAAACCTAAAAATTTTGCATTTCCCGCAGGTCTGCATATATAAGAAAAAATAATTTTCTGTGAGAAGGCGACGTCCTAGGACCAATCTTAGCACGGCATTGGATTCAGTGGCACATTTTCTATAACGGAGAGTAGGAAACCATGAAATAAGACCCAAAATTTGGGGATGAGGGTCGATGTTCTGAAACCGGAAAACTCCACAGGACCCTCCCTTTGGTATAAAAATTCGTAAAAAATTTTAGGTTCTCGATCAGGAAAAAAACTCTTCTGTTTGTTAGTTTGGATACATTGATCACGAATTCGGCCTCTGTTCCAAGTTTTGCCGTGTTTGAAAAAAAAAAACCTAAAAATTTTGCATTTCCCGCAGGTTTGCATATATACGAAAAAATAATTTTCTGTGAGAAGGCGACGTCCTAGGACCAATCTTAGCACGGGATTGGATTCAGTGGCACATTTTCTATAACGGAGAGTAGGAAACCATGAAATAAGACCCAAAATTTGGGGATGAGGGTCGATGCTCTGAAACCGGAAAACTCCACAGGACCCTCCCTTTGGTAAAAAAATTCGTAAAAAATTTTAGGTTCTCGATCAGGACAAAAACTCTTCTGTTTGTTATTTTGGATACATTGATCACGAATTCGGCGTCTGTCCCAAATTTTGCCGTGTTTGAAAAAAAAACCTAAAAATTTGGCATTTCTCGCAGGTCTGCATATATACGAAAAAATAATTTTCTGTGAGAAGGCGACGTCCTAGGGCCAATCTTAGCATGGCATTAGATTCAGTGGCACATTTTCTATAACGGAGAGTAGGAAACCATGAAATAAGTCCCAGCATTTGGGGATGAGGGTCGATGTTCTGAAACCGGAAAAGTCCACAGGAAAAAAATTCGTAAAAAATTTTAGGTTCTCGATCAGGACAAAAACCCTTCTGCTTGTTAGTTTGGATACATTGATCACGAATTCGGCCTCTGTTCCAAGTTTTGCCGTGTTTGAAAAAAAACCCTAAAGATTTTGCATTTTTCACAGGTCTGCATATATACGAAAAAATAATTTTCTGTGAGAAGGCGACGTCCTAGGACCAATCTTAGCACGGCATTGGATTCAGTGGCACATTTTCTATAACGGAGAGTAGGAAACCATGAAATAAGACCCAAAATTTGGGGATGAGGGTCGATGTTCTGAAACCGGAAAACTCCACAGGACCCTCCCTTTGGTAAAAAAATTCGTAAAAAATTTTAGGTTCTTGATCAGGACAAAAACTCTTCTGTTTGTTAGTTTGGATCCATTGATCACGAATTCGGCCTCTGTTCCAAGTTTTACCGTGTTTGAAAAAAAAAACCTAAAAATTTTGCAATTCCCGCAGGTCTGCATATATACGAAGAAACAATTTTCTGTGAGAAGGCGACGTCCTAGGACCAATCTTAGCACGGCATTGAATTCAGTGACACATTTTCTATAACGGAGAGTAGGAAACCATGAAATAAGACCCAAAATTTGGGGATGAGGGTCGATGTTCTGAAACCCGAAAACTCCCTTTGGTAAAAAAATTCGTAAAAAATTTTAGGTTCTCGATCAGGACAAAAACCCTTCTGCTTGTTAGTTTGGATACATTGATCACGAATTCGGCCTCTGTTCCAAGTTTTGCCGTGTTTGAAAAAAAAAACATAAAAATTCTGCAGTCTGCATATATACGAAAAAATAATTTTCTGTGAGAAGGCGACGTCCTAGGACCAATATTAGCACGGCATTGGATTCAGTGGCACATTTTCTATAACGGAGAGTAGGAAACCATGAGGTAAGACCCAAAATTTGGGGATGAGGGTCGATGTTCTGAAACCGGAAAACTCCCTTTGGTAAAAAAATTCGTATAAAATTTTAGGTTCTCGATCAGGACAAAAACCCTTCTGCTTGTTAGTTTGGATACATTGATCACGAATTCGGCCTCTGTTCCAAGTTTTGCCGTGCTTGAAAAAAAAACCTAAAAATTTTGCATTTCCCGCAGGTCTGCATATATAAGAAAAAATAATTTTCTGTGAGAAGGCGACGTCCTAGGACCAATCTTAGCACGGCATTGGATTCAGTGGCACATTTTCTATAACGGAGAGTAGGAAACCATGAAATAAGACCCAAAATTTGGGGATGAGAGTCGATGTTCTGAAACCGGAAAACTCCACAGGACCCCCCCTTTGGTAAAAAAATTCGCAAAAAATTTTAGGTTCTTGATCAGGACAAAAACTCTTCTGTTTGTTAGTTTGGATCCATTGATCACGAATTCGGCCTCTGTTCCAAGTTTTACCGTGTTTGAAAAAAAAAACCTAAAAATTTTGCAATTCCCGCAGGTCTGCATATATACGAAGAAACAATTTTCTGTGAGAAGGCGACGTCCTAGGACCAATCTTAGCACGGCATTGAATTCAGTGACACATTTTCTATAACGGAGAGTAGGAAACCGTGAAATAAGACCCAAAATTTGGGGATGAGGGTCGATGTTCTGAAACCCGAAAACTCCCTTTGGTAAAAAAATTCGTAAAAAATTTTAGGTTCTCGATCAGGACAAAAACCCTTCTGCTTGTTAGTTTGGATACATTGATCACGAATTCGGCCTCTGTTCCAAGTTTTGCCGTGTTTGAAAAAAAAAACATAAAAATTCTGCAGTCTGCATATATACGAAAAAATAATTTTCTGTGAGAAGGCGACGTCCTAGGACCAATATTAGCACGGCATTGGATTCAGTGGCACATTTTCTATAACGGAGAGTAGGAAACCATGAGGTAAGACCCAAAATTTGGGGATGAGGGTCGATGTTCTGAAACCGGAAAACTCCCTTTGGTAAAAAAATTCGTATAAAATTTTAGGTTCTCGATCAGGACAAAAACCCTTCTGCTTGTTAGTTTGGATACATTGATCACGAATTCGGCCTCTGTTCCAAGTTTTGCCGTGCTTGAAAAAAAAACCTAAAAATTTTGCATTTCCCGCAGGTCTGCATATATAAGAAAAAATAATTTTCTGTGAGAAGGCGACGTCCTAGGACCAATCTTAGCACGGCATTGGATTCAGTGGCACATTTTCTATAACGGAGAGTAGGAAACCATGAAATAAGACCCAAAATTTGGGGATGAGGGTCGATGTTCTGAAACCGGAAAACTCCACAGGACCCTCCCTTTGGTATAAAAATTCGTAAAAAATTTTAGGTTCTCGATCAGGAAAAAAACTCTTCTGTTTGTTAGTTTGGATACATTGATCACGAATTCGGCCTCTGTTCCAAGTTTTGCCGTGTTTGAAAAAAAAAAACCTAAAAATTTTGCATTTCCCGCAGGTTTGCATATATACGAAAAAATAATTTTCTGTGAGAAGGCGACGTCCTAGGACCAATCTTAGCACGGGATTGGATTCAGTGGCACATTTTCTATAACGGAGAGTAGGAAACCATGAAATAAGACCCAAAATTTGGGGATGAGGGTCGATGCTCTGAAACCGGAAAACTCCACAGGACCCTCCCTTTGGTAAAAAAATTCGTAAAAAATTTTAGGTTCTCGATCAGGACAAAAACTCTTCTGTTTGTTATTTTGGATACATTGATCACGAATTCGGCGTCTGTCCCAAATTTTGCCGTGTTTGAAAAAAAAACCTAAAAATTTGGCATTTCTCGCAGGTCTGCATATATACGAAAAAATAATTTTCTGTGAGAAGGCGACGTCCTAGGGCCAATCTTAGCATGGCATTAGATTCAGTGGCACATTTTCTATAACGGAGAGTAGGAAACCATGAAATAAGTCCCAGCATTTGGGGATGAGGGTCGATGTTCTGAAACCGGAAAAGTCCACAGGAAAAAAATTCGTAAAAAATTTTAGGTTCTCGATCAGGACAAAAACCCTTCTGCTTGTTAGTTTGGATACATTGATCACGAATTCGGCCTCTGTTCCAAGTTTTGCCGTGTTTGAAAAAAAACCCTAAAGATTTTGCATTTTTCACAGGTCTGCATATATACGAAAAAATAATTTTCTGTGAGAAGGCGACGTCCTAGGACCAATCTTAGCACGGCATTGGATTCAGTGGCACATTTTCTATAACGGAGAGTAGGAAACCATGAAATAAGACCCAAAATTTGGGGATGAGGGTCGATGTTCTGAAACCGGAAAACTCCACAGGACCCTCCCTTTGGTAAAAAAATTCGTAAAAAATTTTAGGTTCTTGATCAGGACAAAAACTCTTCTGTTTGTTAGTTTGGATCCATTGATCACGAATTCGGCCTCTGTTCCAAGTTTTACCGTGTTTGAAAAAAAAAACCTAAAAATTTTGCAATTCCCGCAGGTCTGCATATATACGAAGAAACAATTTTCTGTGAGAAGGCGACGTCCTAGGACCAATCTTAGCACGGCATTGAATTCAGTGACACATTTTCTATAACGGAGAGTAGGAAACCATGAAATAAGACCCAAAATTTGGGGATGAGGGTCGATGTTCTGAAACCCGAAAACTCCCTTTGGTAAAAAAATTCGTAAAAAATTTTAGGTTCTCGATCAGGACAAAAACCCTTCTGCTTGTTAGTTTGGATACATTGATCACGAATTCGGCCTCTGTTCCAAGTTTTGCCGTGTTTGAAAAAAAAAACATAAAAATTCTGCAGTCTGCATATATACGAAAAAATAATTTTCTGTGAGAAGGCGACGTCCTAGGACCAATATTAGCACGGCATTGGATTCAGTGGCACATTTTCTATAACGGAGAGTAGGAAACCATGAGGTAAGACCCAAAATTTGGGGATGAGGGTCGATGTTCTGAAACCGGAAAACTCCCTTTGGTAAAAAAATTCGTATAAAATTTTAGGTTCTCGATCAGGACAAAAACCCTTCTGCTTGTTAGTTTGGATACATTGATCACGAATTCGGCCTCTGTTCCAAGTTTTGCCGTGCTTGAAAAAAAAACCTAAAAATTTTGCATTTCCCGCAGGTCTGCATATATAAGAAAAAATAATTTTCTGTGAGAAGGCGACGTCCTAGGACCAATCTTAGCACGGCATTGGATTCAGTGGCACATTTTCTATAACGGAGAGTAGGAAACCATGAAATAAGACCCAAAATTTGGGGATGAGGGTCGATGTTCTGAAACCGGAAAACTCCACAGGACCCTCCCTTTGGTATAAAAATTCGTAAAAAATTTTAGGTTCTCGATCAGGAAAAAAACTCTTCTGTTTGTTAGTTTGGATACATTGATCACGAATTCGGCCTCTGTTCCAAGTTTTGCCGTGTTTGAAAAAAAAAAACCTAAAAATTTTGCATTTCCCGCAGGTTTGCATATATACGAAAAAATAATTTTCTGTGAGAAGGCGACGTCCTAGGACCAATCTTAGCACGGGATTGGATTCAGTGGCACATTTTCTATAACGGAGAGTAGGAAACCGTGAAATAAGACCCAAAATTTGGGGATGAGGGTCGATGCTCTGAAACCGGAAAACTCCACAGGACCCTCCCTTTGGTAAAAAAATTCGTAAAAAATTTTAGGTTCTCGATCAGGACAAAAACTCTTCTGTTTGTTATTTTGGATACATTGATCACGAATTCGGCGTCTGTCCCAAATTTTGCCGTGTTTGAAAAAAAAACCTAAAAATTTGGCATTTCTCGCAGGTCTGCATATATACGAAAAAATAATTTTCTGTGAGAAGGCGACGTCCTAGGGCCAATCTTAGCATGGCATTAGATTCAGTGGCACATTTTCTATAACGGAGAGTAGGAAACCATGAAATAAGTCCCAGCATTTGGGGATGAGGGTCGATGTTCTGAAACCGGAAAAGTCCACAGGAAAAAAATTCGTAAAAAATTTTAGGTTCTCGATCAGGACAAAAACCCTTCTGCTTGTTAGTTTGGATACATTGATCACGAATTCGGCCTCTGTTCCAAGTTTTGCCGTGTTTGAAAAAAAACCCTAAAGATTTTGCATTTTTCACAGGTCTGCATATATACGAAAAAATAATTTTCTGTGAGAAGGCGACGTCCTAGGACCAATCTTAGCACGGCATTGGATTCAGTGGCACATTTTCTATAACGGAGAGTAGGAAACCATGAAATAAGACCCAAAATTTGGGGATGAGGGTCGATGTTCTGAAACCGGAAAACTCCACAGGACCCTCCCTTTGGTAAAAAAATTCGTAAAAAATTTTAGGTTCTCGATCAGGACAAAAACTCTTCTGTTTGTTAGTTTGGATACATTGATCACGAATTCGGCCTCTGTTCCAAGTTTTGCCGTGTTTGAAAAAAAAACCTAAAAATTTTGCATTTCCCGCAGGTCTGCATATATAAGAAAAAATAATTTTCTGTGAGAAGGCGACGTCCTAGGACCAATCTTAGCACGGCATTGGATTCAGTGGCACATTTTCTATAACGAAGAGTAGGAAACCATGAAATAAGACCCAAAATTTGGGGATGAGGGTCGATGTTCTGAAACCGGAAAACTCCACAGGACCCCCCCGTTGGTAAAAAAATTCGTAAAAAATTTAGGTTCTCGATCAGGACAAAAACTCTTCTGTTTGTTAGTTTGGATACATTGATCACGAATTCGGCGTCTGTTGCAAATTTTGCCGTGTTTGAAAAAAACCTAAAAATTTTGCATTTCCCGCAGGTCTGCATAATATGTATGTATATACCAAAAAATAATTTTCTGTGAGAAGGCGACGTCCTAGGGCCAATCTTAGCATGGCATTATATTCAGTGGCACATTTTCTATAACGGGGAGTAGGAAACCATGAAATAAGTCCCAACATTTGGGGATGAGGGTCGATGTTCTGAAACCGGAAAAGTCCACAGGACCCCCTTTGGTAAAAAAATTCGTAAAAAATTTTAGGTTCCTCGTTTGAAAAAAAAACCTAAAAATTTTGCATTTTTCACAGGTCTGCATATATACGAAAAAATAATTTTCTGTGAGAAGGCGACGTCCTAGGGCCAATCTTAGCATGGCATTAGATTCAGTGGCACATTTTCTATAACGGAGAGTAGGACACCATGGAATAAGACCCAAAATTTGGAGATGAGGGTCGATGTTCTGAAACCGGAAAACTCCACAGGACCTCCACCCTTTGGTAAAAAAATTCGTAAAAAGTTTTAGGTTCTCGATCAGGACAAAAACTCTTGTGTTTGTTAGTTTGGATACATTGATCACGAATTCGGCGTCTGTTCCAAATTTTGCCGTGTTTGAAAAAAAAACCTAAAAATTTTGCATTTCTCGCAGGTCTGCATATATACGAAAAAATAATTTTCTGTGAGAAGGCGACGCCCTAGGGCCAATCTTAGCATGGCATTAGATTCAGTGGCACATTTTCTATAACGGAGAGTAGGACACCATGGAATAAGACCCAAAATTTGGAGATGAGGGTCGATGTTCTGAAACCGGAAAACTCCACAGGACCTCCACCCTTTGGTAAAAAAATTCGTAAAAAATTTTAGGTTCTCGATCAGGACAAAAACTCTTCTGTTTGTTAGTTTGGATACATTGATCACGAATTCGGCCTCTGTTCTAAGTTTTGCCGTGTTTGAAAAAAAAAACCTAAAAATTTTGCATTTCCCGCAGGTCTGCATATATACGAAAAATAATTTTCTGTGAGAAGGCGACGTCCTAGGACCAATCTTAGCACGGCATTGGATTCAGTGGCACATTTTCTATAACGGAGCAGGAAACCATGAAATAAGACCCAAAATTTGGGGATGAGGGTCGATGTTCTGAAACCGGAAAACTCCACAGGACCCTCCCTCTGGTAAAAAAATTCGTAAAAAATTTTAGGTTCTCGATCAGGACAAAAACTCTTCTGTTTGTTAGTTTGGATACATTGATCACGAATTCGGCCTCTGTTCCAAGTTTTGCCGTGTTGGAAAAAAAAAACCTAAAAATTTTGCATTTCCCGCAGGTCTGCATATATACGAAAAATAATTTTCTGCGAGAAGGCGACGTCCTAGGACCAATTAGCTTAGCACGGCATTGGATTCAGTGACACATTTTCTATAACGGAGACTAGGAAACCATGAAATAAGACCCAAAATTTGGGGATGAGTGTCGATGTTCTGAAACCGGAAAACTCCACAGGACCCTCCCTTTGGTAAAAAAATTCGTAAAAAATTTTAGGTTCTCGGTCAGGACAAAAACTCTTCTGTTTGTTAGTTTGGATACATTGATCACGAATTCGGCGTCTGTTCCAAATTTTGCCGTGTTTGAAAAAAAAACCTAAAAATTTTGCATTTCTCGCAGGTCTGCATATATACGAAAAAATAATTTTCTGTGAGAAGGCGACGTCCTAGGGCCAATCTTAGCATGGCATTAGATTCAGTGGCACATTTTCTATAACGGAGAGTAGGAAACCATGAAATAAGTCCCAACATTTGGGGATGAGGGTCGATGTTCTGAAACCGGAAAAGTCCACAGGACCCCCTTTGGTAAAAAAATTCGTAAAAAATTTTAGGTTCTCGATCAGGACAAAAACCCTTCTGCTTGTTAGTTTGGATACATTGATCACGAATTCGGCCTCTGTTCCAAGTTTTGCCGTGTTTGAAAAAAAACCCTAAAGATTTTGCATTTTTCACAGGTCTGCATATATACGAAAAAATAATTTTCTGTGAGAAGGCGACGTCCTAGGACCAATCTTAGCACGGCATTGGATTCAGTGGCACATTTTCTATAACGGAGAGTAGGAAACCATGAAATAAGACCCAAAATTTGGGGATGAGGGTCGATGTTCTGAAACCGGAAAACTCCACAGGACCCTCCCTTTGGTAAAAAAATTCGTAAAAAATTTTAGGTTCTCGATCAGGACAAAAACTCTTGTGTTTGTCAGTTTGGATACATTGATCACGAATTCGGCGTCTGTTCCAAATTTTGCCGTGTTTGAAAAAAAAACCTAAAAATTTTGCATTTCTCGCAGGTCTGCATATATACGAAAAAATAATTTTCTGTGAGAAGGCGACGTCCTAGGGCCAATCTTAGCATGGCATTAGATTCACTGGCACATTTTCTATAACGGAGAGTAGGACACCATGGAATAAGACCCAAAATTTGGAGATGAGGGTCGATGTTCTGAAACCGGAAAACTCCACAGGACCTCCACCCTTTGGTAAAAAAATTCGTAAAAAATTTTAAGTTCTCGATCAGGACAAAAACTCTTCTGTTTGTTAGTTTGGATACATTGATCACGAATTCGGCCTCTGTTCCAAGTTTTGCCGTGTTTGAAAAAAAAACCTAAAAATTTTGCATTTCCCGCAGGTCTGCATATATACGAAAAATAATTTTCTGTGAGAAGGCGACGTCCTAGGACCAATCTTAGCACGGCATTGGATTCAGTTGCACATTTTCTATAACGGAGCAGGAAACCATGAAATAAGACCCAAAATTTGGGGATGAGGGTCGATGTTCTGAAACCGGAAAACTCCACAGGACCCTCCCTCTGGTAAAAAAATTCGTAAAAAATTTTAGGTTCTCGATCAGGACAAAAACTCTTCTGTTTGTTAGTGTGGATACATTGATCACGAATTCGGCCTCTGTTCCAAGTTTTGCCGTGTTGGAAAAAAAACCTAAAAATTTTGCATTTCCCGCAGGTCTGCATATATACGAAAAATAATTTTCTGCGAGAAGGCGACGTCCTAGGACCAATTAGCTTAGCACGGCATTGGATTCAGTGACACATTTTCTATAACGGAGACTAGGAAACCATGAAATAAGACCCAAAATTTGGGGATGAGTGTCGATGTTCTGAAACCGGAAAACTCCACAGGACCCTCCCTTTGGTAAAAAAATTCGTAAAAAATTTTAGGTTCTCGGTCAGGACAAAAACTCTTCTGTTTGTTAGTTTGGATACATTGATCACGAATTCGGCGTCTGTTCCAAATTTTGCCGTGTTTGAAAAAAAAACCTAAAAATTTTGCATTTCTCGCAGGTCTGCATATATACGAAAAAATAATTTTCTGTGAGAAGGCGACGTCCTAGGGCCAATCTTAGCATGGCATTAGATTCAGTGGCACATTTTCTATAACGGAGAGTAGGAAACCATGAAATAAGTCCCAACATTTGGGGATGAGGGTCGATGTTCTGAAACCGGAAAAGTCCACAGGACCCCCTTTGGTAAAAAAATTCGTAAAAAATGTTAGGTTCTCGATCAGGACAAAAACCCTTCTGCTTGTTAGTTTGGTTACATTGATCACGAATTCGGCCTCTGTTCCAAGTTTTGCCGTGTTTGAAAAAAAAAGCCTAAAAACTTTGCATTTCTCGCAGGTCTGCCTATATACGAAAAAATAACTTTCTGTGAGAAGGCGACGTCCTAGGACCAATCTTAGCACGGCATTGGATTCAGTGGCACATTTTCTATAACGGAGAGTAGGAAACCATGAAATAAGACCCAAAATTTGGGGATGAGAGTCGATGTTCTGAAACCGGAAAACTCCCTTTGGTAAAAAAATTCGCAAAAAAATTTAGGTTCTTGATCAGGACAAAAACTCTTCTGTTTGTTAGTTTGGATACATTGATCACGAATTCGGCCTCTGTTCCAAGTTTTACCGTGTTTGAAAAAAAAAACCTAAAAATTTTGCAATTCCCGCAGGTCTGCATATATACGAAGAAATAATTTTCTTTGAGAAGGCGACGCCCTAGGACCAATCTTAGCACGGCATTGGATTCAGTGGCACATTTTCTATAACGGAGAGTAGGAAACCATGAAATAAGACCCAAAATTTGGGGATGAGGGTCGATGCTCTGAAACCGGAAAACTCCACAGGACCCTCCCTTTGGTAAAAAAAATTCGTAAAAAATTTTAGGTTCTCGATCAGGACAAAAACTCTTCTGTTTGTTAGTTTGGATACATTGATAACGAATTCGGCCTCTGTTCCAAGTTTTGCCGTGTTTGAAAAAAGAACCTAAGAATTTTGCATTTCCCGCAGGTCTGCATATATACGAAAAAATAATTTTCTGTGAGAAAACGACGTCCTAGGACCAATCTTAGCACGGCATTGGATTCAGTGGCACATTTTCTATAACGGAGAGTAGGAAACCATGAAATAAGACCCAAAAATTGGGGATGAGGGTCGATGTTCTGAAACCGGAAGACTCCACAGGACCCTCCCTTTGGTAAAAAAATTCGTAAAAAATTTTAGGTTCTCGATCAGGACAAAAACTCTTCTGTTTGTTAGTTTGGATACATTGATCACGAATTCGGCCTCCGTTCCAAGTTTTGCCGTGTTTGAAAAAAAAACCTAAGAATTTTGCATTTCCCGCAGGTCTGCATATATACGAAAAAATAATTTTCTGTGAGAAAACGACGTCCTAGGACCAACCTTAGCACGGCATTGGATTCAGTGGCACATTTTCTATAATGGAGAGTAGGGAACCATGAAATAAGTCCCAAAATTTGGAGATGAGGGTCGATGCTCTGAAACCGGAAAACTCCACAGGACCCTCCCTTTTGTAAGAAAATTCGTAAAAAATTTTAGGTTCTCGATCAGGACAAAAACTCTTCTGTTTGTTAGTTTGGATACATTGATCACGAATTCGGCCTCTGTTCCAAGTTTTGCCGTGTTTGAAAAAAAAACCTAAAAATTTTGCATTTCCCGCCGGTCTGCATATATACGAAAAAATAATTTTCTGTGAGAAAGCGACGTCCTAGGACCAATCTTAGCACGGCATTGGATTCAGTGGCACATTTTCTATAACGTAGAGTAGGAAACCATGAAATAAGACCCAAAATTTGGGGATGAGGGTCGATGTTCTGAAACCGGAAAACTCCACAGGAGCCTCCCTTTGGTAAAAAAATTCGTAAAAAATTTTAGGTTCTCGATCAGGACAAGAACTCTTCTGTTTGTTAGTTTGGATACATTGATCACGAATTCGGCCTCTGTTCCAAGTTTTGCCGTGTTTGAAGAAAAAAACCTAAAAATTTTGCATTTCCCGCAGGTCTGCATATATACGAAAAAATAATTTTCTGTGAGAAGGCGACGTCCTAGGACCAATCTTAGCACGGCATTGGATTCAGTGGCACATTTTCTATAACGGAGAGTAGGAAACCATAAAATAAGTCCCAAAATTTGGGGATGAGGGTCGATGTTCTGAAACCGGAAAACTCCACAGGACCCTCCCTTTGGTAAAAAAATTCGTAAAAAATTTTAGGTTCTCGATCAGGACAAGAACACTTCTGTGTTAGTTTGGATACATTGATCACGAATTCGGCCTCCGTTCCAAGTTTTGCCGTGTTTGCAAAGAAAACCTAAAAATTTTGCATTTCCCGCAGGTCTGCATATATACCAAAAAATAATTTTCTGTGAGAAGGCGACGTCCTAGGACCAACCTTAGCACGGCATTGGATTCAGTGGCACATTTTCTATAACGGAGAGTAGGGAACCATGAAATAAGTCCCAAAATTTGGAGATGAGGGTCGATGTTCTGAAACCGGAAAACTCCACAGGACCCCTCCTTTGGTAAAAAAATTCGTAGAAAATTTTAGGTTCTCGATCAGGACAAAAACTCTTCTGTTTGTTATTTTGGATACATTGATCACGAATTCGGCGTCTGTCCCAAATTTTGCCGTGTTTGAAAAAAAAACCTAAAAATTTTGCATTTCCCACAGGTCTGCATATATACGAAAGATTAATTTTCTGTGAGAAGGCGACGTCCTAGGGCCAAACTTAGCACGGCGTTGGATTCAGTGGCACATTTTCTATAACGGAGAGTAGGAAACCATGGAATAAGGCCCAACATTTGGGGATGAGGGTCGATGTTCTGAAACCGGAAAAGTCCACAGGACTTGGTAAAAAATTCGTAAAAAATTTTAGGTTCTCGGTCAGGACAAAAACTCTTCTGTTTGTTAGTTTGGATACATTGATCACGAATTCGGCCTCTGTTCCAAGTTTTGCCGTGTTTGAAAAAAAAACCTAAAAATTTTGCATTTCCCGCAGGTCTGCATATATACGAAAAACTAATCTTCTGTGAGAAAGCGACGTCCTAGGACCAATCTTAGCACGGCGTTGGATTCAGTGGCACATTTTCTATAACGGAGAGTAGGAAACCATGAAATAAGACCCAAAATTTTAGGATGAGGGTCGATGTTCTGAAACCGGAAAACTCCACAGGACCCTCCCTTTGGTAAAAAAATTCGTAAAAAAATTTAGGTTCTCGATCAGGAAAAAAACTCTGCTGTTTGTTAGTTTGGATACATTGATCACGAATTCGGCCTCTGTTCCAAGTTTTGCCGTGTTTGAAAAAAAAAACATAAAAATTTTGCATTTCCCGCAGGTCTGCATATATACGAAAAACTAATTTTCTGTGAGAAAGCGACGTCCTAGGGCCAATCTTAGCACGGCATTGGATCCAGTGGCACATTTTCTATAACGGAGAGTAGGAAACCATGAAATAAGACCCAAAATTTGGGGATGAGGGTCGATGTTCTGAAACCGGAAAACTCCACAGGACCCTCCCTTTGGTAAAAAAATTCGTAAAAAATTTTAGGTTCTCGATCTGGGCAAAGACTCTTCTGTTTGTTAGTTTGGATACATTGATCACGAATTCGGCCTCTGTTCCAAGTTTTGCCGTGTTTGAAAAAAAAACCTAAAAATTTTGCATTTCCCGCAGGTCTGCATATATACGAAAAACTAATCTTCTGTGAGAAAGCGACGTCCTAGGACCAATCTTAGCACGGCATTGGATTCAGTGGCACATTTTCTATAACGGAGAGTAGGAAACCATGAAATAAGACCCAAAATTTTAGGATGAGGGTCGATGTTCTGAAACCGGAAAACTCCACAGGACCCCCCCTTTTGTAAAAAAATTCGTAAAAAATGTTAGGTTCTCGATCAGGACAAAAACCCTTCTGCTTGTTAGTTTGGATACATTGATCACGAATTCGACCTCTGTTCCAAGTTTTGCCGTGTTTGAAAAAAAAACCTAAAAGTTTTGCATTTCTCGCAGGTCTGCATATATACGAAAAAATAATTTTCTGTGAGAAGGCGACGTCCTAGGACCAATCTTAGCACGGCATTGGACGCAGTGGCACATTTTCTATAACGGAGAGTAGGAAACCATGAAATAAGACCCAAAATTTGGGGATGATGGTCGATGTTCTGAAGCCGGAAAACTGCACAGGACCTTCCCTTTGGTAAAAAAATTCGTAAAAAATTTTAGGTTCTGGATCAGGACAAACACTCTTCTGTTTGTTAGTTTGGATACATTGATCACGAATTCGGCCTCTGTTCCAAGTTTTGCCGTGTTTGAAAAAAAAACCTAAAAATTTTGCATTTCCCGCAGGTCTGCATATATACGAAAAAATAATTTTCTGTGAGAAAGCGACCTCCTAGGACCAATCTTAGCACGGCATTAGATTCAGTGGTACATTTTCTATAACGGAGAGTAGGAAACCATGAAATAAGACCCAAAATTTTAGGATGAGGGTCGATGTTCTGAAACCGGAAAACTCCACAGGACCCTCCCTTTGGTAAAAAAATTCGTAAAAAATTTTAGGTTCTCGATCAGGGCAAAGACTCTTCTGTTTGTTAGTTTGGATACATTGATCACGAATTCGGCCTCTGTTCCAAGTTTTGCCGTGTTTGAAAAAAAAACCTAAAAATTTTGCATTTCCCGCAGGTCTGCATATATACGAAAAAATAATTTTCTGTGAGAAGGCGACGTCCTAGGACCACTTAGCACGGCATTGGACGCAGTGGCACATTTTCTATAACGGAGAGTAGGAAACCATGAAATAAGACCCAAAATTTGGGGATGATGGTCGATGTTCTGAAGCCGGAAAACTGCACAGGACCTTCCCTTTGGTAAAAAAATTCGTAAAAAATTTTAGGTTCTGGATCAGGACAAACACTCTTCTGTTTGTTAGTTTGGATACATTGATCACGAATTCGGCCTCTGTTCCAAGTTTTGCCGTGTTTGAAAAAAAAACCTAAAAATTTTGCATTTCCCGCAGGTCTGCATATATACGAAACAATAATTTTCTGTGAGAAAGCGACCTCCTAGGACCAATCTTAGCACGGCATTAGATTCAGTGGTACATTTTCTATAACGGAGAGTAGGAAACCATGAAATAAGACCCAAAATTTTAGGATGAGGGTCGATGTTCTGAAACCGGAAAACTCCACAGGACCCTCCCTTCGGTAAAAAAATTCGTAAAAAAATTTAGGTTCTCGATCAGGACAAAAACTCTTCTGTTTGTTAGTTTGGATACATTGATCACGAATTCGGCCTCTGTTCCAAGTTTTGCCGTGTTTGAAAAAAAAAACCTAAAAATTTTGCATTTCCCGCAGGTCTGCATATATACGAAAAACTAATTTTCTGTGAGAAAGCGACGTCCTAGGGCCAATCTTAGCACGGCATTGGATACAGTGGCACATTTTCTATAACGAAGAGTAGGAAACCATGAAATAAGACCCAAAATTTGGGGATGAGGGTCGATGTTCTGAAACCGGAAAACTCCACAGGACCCTCCCTTTGGTAAAAAAATTCGTAAAAAATTTTAGGTTCTCGATCAGGACAAACACTCTTCTGTTTGTTAGTTTGGATACATTAATCACGAATTCGGCCTCTGTTCCAAGTTTTGCCGTGTTTGAAAAAAAAAACCTAAAAATTTTGCATTTCCCGCAGGTCTGCATATATACGAAAAAATAATTTTCTGTGAAAAAGCGACGCCCTAGGACCAACCTTAGCACGGCATTGGATTCAGTAGCACATTTTCTATAACGGAGAGTAGGGAACCATGAAATAAGTCCCAAAATTTGGAGATGAGGGTCGATGCTCTGCAACCGGAAAACTCCACAGGACCCTCCCTTTTGTAAAAAAATTCGTAAAAAATTTTAGGTTCTCGATCAGGACAAAAACTCTTCTGTTTGTTAGTTTGGATACATTGATCACGAATTCGGCCTCTGTTCCAAGTTTTGCCGTGTTTGAAAAAAAAACCTAAAAATTTTGCATTTCCCGCAGGTCTGCATATATACGAAAAAATAATTTTCTGTGAGAAAGCGACCTCCTAGGACCAATCTTAGCACGGCATTAGATTCAGTGGTACATTTTCTATAACGGAGAGTAGGAAACCATGAAATAAGACCCAAAATTTTAGGATGAGGGTCGATGTTCTGAAACCGGAAAACTCCACAGAACTCCTTTGGTAAAAAAATTCGTAAAAAATTTTAGGTTCTCGATCAGGGCAAAGACTCTTCTGTTTGTTAGTTTGGATACATTGATCACGAATTCGGCCTCTGTTCCAAGTTTTGCCGTGTTTGAAAAAAAAACCTAAAAGTTTTGCATTTCCCGCAGGTCTGCATATATACGAAAAACTAATCTTCTGTGAGAAAGCGACGTCCTAGGACCAATCTTAGCACGGCATTGGATTCAGTGGCACATTTTCTATAACGGAGAGTAGGAAACCATGAAATAAGACCCAAAATTTTAGGATGAGGGTCGATGTTCTGAAACCGGAAAGCTCCACAGGACCCTCCCTTCGGTAAAAAAATTCGTAAAAAAATTTAGGTTCTCGATCAGGACAAAAACTCTTCTGTTTGTTAGTTTGGATACATTGATCACGAATTCTGCCTCTGTTCCAAGTTTTGCCGTGTTTGAAAAAAAAAACCTAAAAATTTTGCATTTCCCGCAGGTCTGCATATATACGAAAAACTAATTTTCTGTGAGAAAGCGACGTCCTAGGGCCAATCTTAGCACGGCATTGGATCCAGTGGCACATTTTCTATAACGAAGAGTAGGAAACCATGAAATAAGACCCAAAATTTGGGGATGAGGGTCGATGTTCTGAAACCGGAAAACTCCACAGGACCCTCCCTTTGGTAAAAAAATTCGTAAAAAATTTTAGGTTCTCGATCAGGACAAACACTCTTCTGTTTGTTAGTTTGGATACATTGATCACGAATTCGGCCTCTGTTCCAAGTTTTGCCGTGTTTGAAAAAAAAACCTAAAAATTTTGCATTTCCCGCAGGTCTGCATATATACGAAAAAATAATTTTCTGTGAAAAAGCGACGCCCTAGGACCAACCTTAGCACGGCATTGCATTCAGTGGCACATTTTCTATAACGGAGAGTAGGGAACCATGAAATAAGTCCCAAAATTTGGAGATGAGGGTCGATGCTCTGCAACCGGAAAACTCCACAGGACCCTCCCTTTTGTAAAAAAAATTCGTAAAAAATTTTAGGTTCTCGATCAGGACAAAAACTCTTCTGTTTGTTAGTTTGGATACATTGATCACAAATTCGGCCTCTGTTCCAAGTTTTGCCGTGTTTGAACAAAAAACCTAAAAATTTTGCATTTCCCGCAGGTCTGCATATATACGAAAAACTAATCTTCTGTGAGAGAGCGACGTCCTAGGACCAATCTTAGCACGGCATTGGATTCAGTGGCACATTTTCTATAACGGAGAGTAGGAAACCATGAAATAAGACCCAAAATTTTAGGATGAGGGTCGATGTTCTGAAACCGGAAAACTCCACAGGACCCTCCCTTTGGTAAAAAAATTCGTAAAAAAATTTAGGTTCTCGATCAGGACAAAAACTCTTCTGTTTGTTAGTTTGGATACATTGATCACGAATTCGGCCTCTGTTCCAAGTTTTGCCGTGTTTGAAAAAAACCTAAGAATTTTGCATTTCCCGCAGGTCTGCATATACACGAAAAAATAATTTTCTGTGAGAAAACGACGTCCTAGGACCAATCTTAGCACGGCATTGGATTCAGTGGCACATTTTCTATAACGGAAAGTAGGAAACCATGAAATAAGACCCAAAAATTGGGGATGAGGGTCGATGTTCTGAAACCGGAAGGCTCCACAGGACCCTCCCTTTGGTAAAAAAATTCGTAAAAAATTTTAGGTTCTCGATCAGGACAAGAACTCTTCTGTTTGTTAGTTTGGATACATTGATCATGAATTCGGCCTCTGTTCCAAGTTTTGCCGTGTTTGAAGAAAAAAACCTAAAAATTTTGCATTTCCCGCAGGTCTGCATATATACGAAAAAATAATTTTCTGTGAGAAGGCGACGTCCTAGGACCAATCTTAGCACGGCATTGGATTCAGTGGCACATTTTCTATAACGGAGAGTAGGAAACCATGAAATAAGTCTCAAAATTTGGGGATGAGGGTCGATGTTCTGAAACCGGAAAACTCCACAGGACCCTCCCTTTGGTAAAAAAATTCGTAAAAAATTTCAGGTTCGAGATCAGGACAAAAACTCTTTTGTATGTTAGATTGGATACATTGATCACGAATTCGGCCTCTGTTCCAAGTTTTGCCGTGTTTGAAAAAAAACCTAAAAATTTTGCATTTCCCGCAGGTCTGCATATATACGAAAAAATAATTTTCTGTGAAAAAGCGACGTCCTAGGACCAATCTTAGCACGGCATTGGATTCAGTGGCACATTTTCTATAACGGAGAGTAGGGAACCATGAAATAAGTCCCAAAATTTGGAGATGAGGGTCGATGCTCTGAAACCGGAAAACTCCACAGGACCCTCCCTTTGGTAAAAAAATTCGTAAAAAATTTTAGGTTCTCGATCAGGACAAAAACACTTCTGTTTGTTAGTTTGGATACATTGATCACGAATTCGGCCTCCGTTCCAAGTTTTGCCGTGTTTGCAAAGAAAACCTAAAAATTTTGCATTTCCCGCAGGTCTGCATATATACCAAAAAATAATTTTCTGTGAGAAGGCGACGTCCTAGGACCAATCTTAGCACGGCATTGGATTCAGTGACATATTTTCTATAACGGAGAGTGGGAAACCATGAAATAAGACCCAAAATTTGGGGATGAGGGTCGATGTTCTGAAACCGGAAAACTCCACAGGACCCCCCCTTTTGTAAAAAAATTCTTTAAAAATGTTAGGTTCTCGATCAGGACAAAAACCCTTCTGCTTGTTAGTTTGGATACATTGATCACGAATTCGGCCTCTGTTCCAAGTTTTGCCGTGTTTGAAAAAAAAACCTAAAAATTTTGCATTTCTCGCAGGTCTGCATATATACGAAAAAATAATTTTCTGTGAGAAGGCGACGTCCTAGGACCAATCTTAGCACGGCATGGGACTCAGTGGCACATTTTCTATAACGGAGAGTAGGAAACCATGAAATAAGACCCAAAATTTGGGGATGATGGTCGATGTTCTGAAGCCGGAAAACTGCACAGGACCTTCCCTTTGGTAAAAAAATTCGTAAAAAATTTTAGGTTCTGGATCAGGACAAACACTCTTCTGTTTGTTAGTTTGGATACATTGATCACGAATTCGGCCTCTGTTCCAAGTTTTGCCGTGTTTGAAAAAAAAACCTAAAAATTTTGCATTTCCCGCAGGTCTGCATATATACGAAAAAATAATTTTCTGTGAGAAAGCGACCTCCTAGGACCAATCTTAGCACGGCATTAGATTCAGTGGTACATTTTCTATAACGGAGAGTAGGAAACCATGAAATAAGACCCAAAATTTTAGGATGAGGGTCGATGTTCTGAAACCGGAAAACTCCACAGGACCCTCCCTTTGGTAAAAAAATTCGTAAAAAATTTTAGGTTCTCGATCAGGGCAAAGACTCTTCTGTTTGTTAGTTTGGATACATTGATCACGAATTCGGCCTTTGTTCCAAGTTTTGCCGTGTTTGAAAAAAAAACCTAAAAATTTTGCATTTCCCGCAGGTCTGCATATATAAGAAAAACTAATCTTCTGTGAGAAAGCGACGTCCTAGGACCAATCTTAGCACGGCATTGGATTCAGTGGCACATTTTCTATAACGGAGAGTA
This sequence comes from Callosobruchus maculatus, assembly GCA_951848785.1. NCBI lineage: Eukaryota > Metazoa > Arthropoda > Insecta > Coleoptera > Chrysomelidae > Callosobruchus > Callosobruchus maculatus. The sequence continues at coordinate 4,336,037 of CATOUR010000045.1, forward strand.
GGAAACCATGAAATAAGACCCAAAATTTTAGGATGAGGGTCGATGTTCTGAAACCGGAAAACTCCACAGGACCCCCCCTTTTGTAAAAAAATTCGTAAAAAAATTTAGGTTCTCGATCAGGACAAAAACTCTTCTGTTTGTTAGTTTGGATACATTGATCACGAATTCGGCCTCTGTTCCAAGTTTTGCCGTGTTTGAAAAAAAAAACCTAAAAATTTTGCATTTCCCGCAGGTCTGCATATATACGAAAAACTAATTTTCTGTGAGAAGGCGACGTCCTAGGGCCAATCTTAGCACGGCATTGGATCCAGTGGCACATTTTCTATAACGGAGAGTAGGAAACCATGAAATAAGACCCAAAATTTGGGGATGAGGGTCGATGTTCTGAAACCGGAAAACTCCACAGGACCCTCCCTTTGGTAAAAAAATTCGTAAAAAATTTTAGGTTCTCGATCAGGACAAACACCCTTCTGTTTGTTGGTTTGGATACATTGATCACGAATTCGGCCTCTGTTCCAAGTTTTGCCGTGTTTGAAAAAAAAAACCTAAAAATTTTGCATTTCCCGCAGGTCTGCATATATACGAAAAAATAATTTTGTGTGAAAAAGCGACGTCCTAGGACCAACCTTAGCACGGCATTGGATTCAGTGGCACATTTTCTATAACGGAGAGTAGGAAACCATGAAATAAAACCCAAAAATTGGGGATGAGGGTCGATGTTCTGAAACCGGAAAACTCCATAGGACCCTCCCTTTGGTAAAAAAATTCGTAAAAAATTTCAGGTTCTCGATCAGGACAAAAACTCTTCTGTTTGTTAGTTTGGATACATTGATCACGAATTCGGCCTCTGTTCCAAGTTTTGCCGTGTTTGAAAAAAAAACCTAAAAATTTTGCATTTCCCGCAGGTCTGCATATATACGAAAAAATAATTTTCTGTGAAAAAGCGACGTCCTAGGACCAACCTTAGCACGGCATTGGATTCAGTGGCACATTTTCTATAACGGAGAGTAGGGAACCATGAAATAAGTCCCAAAATTTGGAGATGAGGGTCGATGCTCTGCAACCGGAAAACTCCACAGGACCCTCCCTTTTGTAAAAAAATTCGTGAAAAGTTTTAGGTTCTCGATCAGGACAAAAACTCTTCTGTTTGTTAGTTTGGATACATTGATCACGAATTCGGCCTCTGTTCCAAGTTTTGCCGTGTTTGAAGAAAAAAACCTAAAAATTTTGCATTTCCCGCAGGTCTGCATATATACGAAAAAATAATTTTCTGTGAGAAGGCGACGCCCTAGGACCAATCTTAGCACGGCATTGGATTCAGTGGCACATTTTCTATAACGGAGAGTAGGAAACCATGAAATAAGACCCAAAATTTGGGGATGAGGGTCGATGTTCTGAAACCGGAAAACTCCACAGGACCCTCCCTTTGGTAAAAAAATTCGTAAAAAATTTTAGGTTCTCGATCAGGACAAAAACTCTTCTGTTTGTTAGTTTGGACACATTGATAACGAATTCGGCCTCTGTTCCAAGTTTTGCGGTGTTTGAAAAAAAAACCTAAGAATTTTGCATTTCCCGCAGGTCTGCATATATACGAAAAAATAATTTTCTGTGAAAAAGCGACGTCCTAGGACCAATCTTAGCACGGCATTGGATTCAGTGGCACATTTTCTATAACGGAGAGTAGGGAACCATGAAATAAGTCCCAAAATTTGGAGATGAGGGTCGATGCTCTGAAACCGGAAAACTCCACAGGACCCTCCCTTTGGTAAAAAAATTCGTAAAAAATTTTAGGTTCTCGATCAGGACAAAAACTCTTCTGTTTGTTAGTTTGGATACATTGATCACGAATTCGGCCTCTGTTCCAAGTTTTGCCGTGTTTGAAAAAAAAAACCTAAAAATTTTGCATTTCCCGCAGGTCTGCATATATACGAAAAAATAATTTTCTGTGAAAAAGCGACGTCCTAGGACCAATCTTAGCACGGCATTGGATTCAGTGGCACATTTTCTATAACGGAGAGTAGGGAACCATGAAATAAGTCCCAAAATTTGGAGATGAGGGTCGATGCTCTGAAACCGGAAAACTCCACTCCCTTTTGTAAAAAAATTCGTAAAAAATTTTAGGTTCTCGATCAGGACAAAAACTCTTCTGTTTGTTAGTTTGGATACATTGATCACGAATTCGGCCTCTGTTCCAAGTTTTGCTGTGTTTGAAAAAAAAACCTAAAAATTTTGCATTTCCCGCAGGTCTGCATATATACGAAAAAATAATTTTCTGTGAGAAGGCGACGTCCTAGGACCAATCTTAGCACGGCATTGGATTCAGTGGCACATTTTCTATAACAGAGAGTAGGAAACCATGAAATAAGACCCAAAATTTTAGGATGAGGGTCGATGTTCTGAGACCGGAAAACTCCACAGGACCCTCCCTTTGGTAAAAAAATTCGTAAAAAATTTTAGTTTCTCGATCAGGACAAAAACTCTTCTGATTGTTAGTTTGGATACATTGATCACGAATTCGGCCTCTGTTCCAAGTTTTGCCGTGTTTGAAAAAAAAAACCTAAAAATTTTGCATTTCCCGCAGGTCTGCATATATCCGAAAAAATAATTTTCTGTGAGAAGGCGACGTCCTAGGACCAATCTTAGCACGGCATTGGATTCAGTGGCACATTTTCTATAAGGAAGAGTAGGAAACCATGAAATAAGACCCAAAATTTGGGGATGAGTGTCGATGTTCTGAAACCGGAAAACTCCACAGGACCCTCCCTTTGGTACAAAAATTCGTAAAAAATTTTAGGTTCTCGATCAGGACAAAAACTCTTCTGTTTGTTAGTTTGGATACATTGATCACGAATTCGGCCTCTGTTCCAAGTTTTGCCGTGTTTGAAAAAAAACCTAAAAATTTTGCATTTCCCGCAGGTCTGCATATATACGAAAAAATAATTTTCTGTGAGAAAGCGACGTCCTAGGACCAATCTTAGCACGGCATTGGATTCAGTGGCACATTTTCTATAACGGAGAGTAGGAAACCATGAAATAAAACGCAAAATTTTAGGATGAGGGTCGATGTTCTGAAACCGGAAAACTCCACAGGACCCTCCCTTTGGTAAAAAAATTCGTAAAAAAGTTTAGGTTCTCGATCAGGACAAAAACTCTTCTGTTTGTTAGTTTGGATACATTGATCACGAATTCGGCCTCTGTTCCAAGTTTCTGCATTTCCCGCAGGTCTGCATATATACGAAAAACTAATTTTCTGTGAGAAAGCGACGTCCTAGGACCAATCTTAGCACGGCATTGGATTCAGTGGCACATTTTCTATAACGGAGAGTAGGAAACCATGAAATAAGACCCAAAATTTGGGGATGAGGGTCGATGTTCTGAAACCGGAAAACTCCACAGGACCCTCCCTTTGGTAAAAAAATTCGTAAAAAATTTTAGGTTCTCGATCAGGACAAAAACTCTTCTGTTTGTTAGTTTGGATACATTGATCACGAATTCGGCCTCTGTTCCAAGTTTTGCCGTGTTTGAAAAAAAACCTAAAAATTTTGCATTTCCCGCAGGTCTGCATATACAGGGTGGCCAATCGGGCGACGATAATAATTTTTTTTTAGATAGCCCGTACCGAGATCTATCCAAAACACCCCCATGTATGTGTACCGATCATTGATAGTTTTCGAGTTATGATTTTTTTTTGAAAACTTAGAGATTTTCCACTTTTTCCAAGAAATCGTCAAAAACAAAAACAAGAATGCTTTTTGGCTTTTATTTTTTTCTGCAATTATACTCAGTATTAAGCCTATTTTAATATCCAATAAAGAGAACCTGTACATCCGAGCAATAATTAAGTACATTTTAGGCCCAAAGTTTGCAATCTCTGTTTTTAGTCAGGAGACCAAATCCTTCAAAATAAAATTAAAAATACTCATTCCTGGTTCTGGAGCTCCAATCTAATCTTAAAAACTCTGCAAGACATTGCACTTTCGAAATAATAATGAAAAAGTAGCACTTATGGGGGCATTTTGCGCCGTGCGTGACTGTTATATGTAAAAAGGTGATAATTCACGAATTTCCAAAATGATTTAAAAAACTATTATTTTACTTTATTATGACAAATTAAAGAAAAAAAACTCATAGGAACTAATAAACACGATAGTCATTGATGTTTTAATCACTTTTAATAAAAAAAATTAACACCTGTCCTTTTTGCTATGTACTATTGAACTTCTGCTAAATTAAATTGTATGACATTTAATTCCATGGCGGAATTACCTGGGAAGTGTTATCTTAGCATACGCCATCCCTTTTACTTCCCACACCGATAGGTGAGGGAAAGATTGTGATCGTGAATATTTTCGATTTTGAGATAAAAGGTTTTTTGGGCGTTTTATAATGTCTACATAACGAAAATCCGCGTCACTCATTTTCGTCGTTCTGTCTGGCGGTCTGCCTGTCGGTCTGTCTGTCTGTACGCGTTTTTCTAGTCTCGTAATCTCAGTGACTGCTGCATGGACTGTGATGAAATTTGGGCAGCAATATGCTGTGGGGTCGTAGTAGGTAATGCTGCTATAATTTTAGAAATCGGTACATGGGCGGCGGAGTAATTAAAACAAAAATTTCAAATATTCCTCAAACTTCGGTTTTAGGCGTTTTAGAGGTTCTTGATCATTTTCTGCATTCTTTTGGGTGGGGGTGGAATTTGGGTATTCGGGGGGTGGGGGGTTGAAAACTGAAAAACTTGTTGTATTCATGATAGGTCTACTGACCTGTTAAGGAAGACCTAGCGATATAAATCACCGAACATTGCCTTGCCTATTACCGAAAATTAATTAACACAACTGCGCTTCGCCGACATGAGCTCGCAAAAAGCTACTATGAAAGAAAGGGATGGCGTATGCTACGACATCGCTTTCCAGGTAATTCTGCCATGAAATTGGAAGTCAGATTATTGTTTTATTATTCCTTTCCTTTGTTAACTTTCCATACAACTTATTTTAGCAGAAGTTCAATAGTACATAGCAAAAACACTTCAAAAATCACAATTTGGGTATTCGTTTTTTCATCAGGACAAAAACTCTTCTGTTTGTTAGTTTGGATACATTGATCACGAATTCGGCCTCTGTTCCAAGTTTTGCCGGGTTTGAAAAAAAAACCTAAAAATTTTGCATTTCCCGCAGGTCTGCATATATACGAACAAATAATTTTCTGTGAGAAAGCGACGTCCTAGGACCAGTCTTAGCACGGCATTGGATTCAGTGGCACATTTTCTATAACGGAGAGTAGGAAACCATGAAATAAGGCCCAAAATTTGGGGATGAGGGTCGATGTTCTGAAACCGGAAAACTCCACAGGAGCCTCCCTTTGGTAAAAAAATTCGTAAAAAATTTTAGGTTCTCGATCAGGACAAGAACTCTTCTGTTTGTTAGTTTGGATACATTGATCACGAATTCGGCCTCTGTTCCAAGTTTTGTCGTGTTTGAAGAAAAAACCTAAAAATTTTGCATTTCCCGCAGGTCTGCATATATACGAAAAAATAATTTTCTGTGAGAAGGCGACGTCCTAGGACCAATCTTAGCACGGCATTGGATTCAGTGGCACATTTTCTATAACGGAAAGTAGGAAACCATGAAATAAGACCCAAAATTTGGGGATGAGGGTCGATGTTCTGAAACCGGAAAACTCCACAGGAGCCTCCCTTTGGTAAAAAAATTCGTAAAAAATTTTAGGTTCTCGATCAGGACAAGAACTCTTCTGTTTGTTAGTTTGGATACATTGATCACGAATTCGGCCTCTGTTCCAAGTTTTGCCGTGTTTGAAAAAAAACCTAAGAATTTTGCATTTCCCGCAGGTCTGCATATATACGAAAAAATAATTTTCTGTGAGAAAACGACGTCCTAGGATCAATCTTAGCACGGCATTGGATTCAGTGGCACATTTTCTATAAGAGGGAGTAGGAAACCATGAAATAAGATCCAAAATTTGGGGATGAGGGTCGATGTTCTGAAACCGGAAAACTCCACAGGACAGGATAATTTTCTGTGAGAAAGCGACCTCCTAGGACCAATCTCAGCACGGCATTAGATTCAGTGGTACATTTTCTATAACGGAGAGTAGGAAACCATGAAATAAGACCCAAAATTTTAGGATGAGGGTCGATGTTCTGAAACCGGAAAACTCCACAGGACCCTCCCTTTGGTAAAAAAATTCGTAAAAAATTTTAGGTTCTCGATCAGGGCAAAAACTCTTCTGTTTGTTAGTTTGGATACATTGATCACGAATTCGGCCTCTGTTCCCAGTTTTGCCGTGTTTGAAAAAAAAACCTAAAAATTTTGCATTTCCCGCAGGTCTGCATATATACGAAAAACTAATTTTCTGTGAGAAAGCGACGTCCTAGGACCAATCTTAGCACGGCATTGGATTCAGTGGCACATTTTCTATAACGGAGAGTAGGAAGCCATGAAATAAGACCCAAAATTTGGGGATGAGGGTCGATGTTCTGAAACCGGAAAACTCCACAGGACCTTCCCTTTGGTAAAAAAATTCGTAAAAAATTTTAGGTTCTAGATCAGGACAAAAACTCTTCTGTTTGTTAGTTTGGATACATTGATCACGAATTCGGCCTCTGTTCCAAGTTTTGCCGGGTTTGAAAAAAAAACCTAAAAATTTTGCATTTCCCGCAGGTCTGCATATATACGAACAAATAATTTTCTGTGAGAAAGCGACGTCCTAGGACCAATCTTAGCACGGCATTGGATTCAGTGGCACATTTTCTATAACGGAGAGTAGGAAACCATGAAATAAGGCCCAAAATTTGGGGATGAGGGTCGATGTTCTGAAACCGGAAAACTCCACAGGAGCCTCCCTTTGGTAAAAAAATTCGTAAAAAATTTTAGGTTCTCGATCAGGACAAGAACTCTTCTGTTTGTTAGTTTGGATACATTGATCACGAATTCGGCCTCTGTTCCAAGTTTTGTCGTGTTTGAAGAAAAAACCTAAAAATTTTGCATTTCCCGCAGGTCTGCATATATACGAAAAAATAATTTTCTGTGAGAAGGCGACGTCCTAGGACCAATCTTAGCACGGCATTGGATTCAGTGGCACATTTTCTATAACGGAAAGTAGGAAACCATGAAATAAGACCCAAAATTTGGGGATGAGGGTCGATGTTCTGAAACCGGAAAACTCCACAGGAGCCTCCCTTTGGTAAAAAAATTCGTAAAAAATTTTAGGTTCTCGATCAGGACAAGAACTCTTCTGTTTGTTAGTTTGGATACATTGATCACGAATTCGGCCTCTGTTCCAAGTTTTGCCGTGTTTGAAAAAAAACCTAAGAATTTTGCATTTCCCGCAGGTCTGCATATATACGAAAAAATAATTTTCTGTGAGAAAACGACGTCCTAGGATCAATCTTAGCACGGCATTGGATTCAGTGGCACATTTTCTATAAGAGGGAGTAGGAAACCATGAAATAAGATCCAAAATTTGGGGATGAGGGTCGATGTTCTGAAACCGGAAAACTCCACAGGACAGGATAATTTTCTGTGAGAAAGCGACCTCCTAGGACCAATCTCAGCACGGCATTAGATTCAGTGGTACATTTTCTATAACGGAGAGTAGGAAACCATGAAATAAGACCCAAAATTTTAGGATGAGGGTCGATGTTCTGAAACCGGAAAACTCCACAGGACCCTCCCTTTGGTAAAAAAATTCGTAAAAAATTTTAGGTTCTCGATCAGGGCAAAAACTCTTCTGTTTGTTAGTTTGGATACATTGATCACGAATTCGGCCTCTGTTCCCAGTTTTGCCGTGTTTGAAAAAAAAACCTAAAAATTTTGCATTTCCCGCAGGTCTGCATATATACGAAAAACTAATTTTCTGTGAGAAAGCGACGTCCTAGGACCAATCTTAGCACGGCATTGGATTCAGTGGCACATTTTCTATAACGGAGAGTAGGAAGCCATGAAATAAGACCCAAAATTTGGGGATGAGGGTCGATGTTCTGAAACCGGAAAACTCCACAGGACCTTCCCTTTGGTAAAAAAATTCGTAAAAAATTTTAGGTTCTAGATCAGGACAAAAACTCTTCTGTTTGTTAGTTTGGATACATTGATCACGAATTCGGCCTCTGTTCCAAGTTTTGCCGGGTTTGAAAAAAAAACCTAAAAATTTTGCATTTCCCGCAGGTCTGCATATATACGAACAAATAATTTTCTGTGAGAAAGCGACGTCCTAGGACCAATCTTAGCACGGCATTGGATTCAGTGGCACATTTTCTATAACGGAGAGTAGGAAACCATGAAATAAGACCCAAAATTTGGGGATGAGGGTCGATGTTCTGAAACCGGAAAACTCCACAGGAGCCTCCCTTTGGTAAAAAAATTCGTAAAAAATTTTAGGTTCTCGATCAGGACAAGAACTCTTCTGTTTGTTAGTTTGGATACATTGATCACGAATTCGGCCTCTGTTCCAAGTTTTGCCGTGTTTGAAGAAAAAACCTAAAAATTTTGCATTTCCCGCAGGTCTGCATATATACGAAAAAATAATTTTCTGTGAGAAGGCGACGTCCTAGGACCAATCTTAGCACGGCATTGGATTCAGTGGCACATTTTCTATAACGGAAAGTAGGAAACCATGAAATAAGACCCAAAATTTGGGGATGAGGGTCGATGTTCTGAAACCGGAAAACTCCACAGGAGCCTCCCTTTGGTAAAAAAATTCGTAAAAAATTTTAGGTTCTCGATCAGGACAAGAACTCTTCTGTTTGTTAGTTTGGATACATTGATCACGAATTCGGCCTCTGTTCCAAGTTTTGCCGTGTTTGAAAAAAAACCTAAGAATTTTGCATTTCCCGCAGGTCTGCATATATACGAAAAAATTATTTTCTGTGAGAAAACGACGTCCTAGGATCAATCTTAGCACGGCATTGGATTCAGTGGCACATTTTCTATAAGAGGGAGTAGGAAACCATGAAATAAGATCCAAAATTTGGGGATGAGGGTCGATGTTCTGAAACCGGAAAACTCCACAGGACCCTCCCTTTGGTAAAAAAATTCGTAAAAAATTTTAGGTTCTCGATCAGGACAAAAACTCTTCTGTTTGTTAGTTTGAGTACATTGATCACGAAATCGGCCTCTGTTCCAAGTTTTGCCGTGTTTGAAAAAAAAGCCTAAGAATTTTGCATTTCCCGCAGGTCTGCATATATACGAAAAAATAATTTTCTGTGAGAAAGCGACGTCCTAGGACCAATCTGAGCACGGCATTGGATTCAGTGGCACATTTTCTATAACGGAGAGTAGGAAACCATGAAATGAGACCCAAAATTTGGGGATGAGGGTCGATGTTCTGAAACCGGAAAACTCCACGGGACCCCTCCTTCGGTAAAAAAATTCGTAAAAAATTTTAGGTTCTCGATCAGGACAAAAACTCTTCTGTTTGTTATTTTGGATTCATTGATCACGAATTCGGCGTCTGTTCCAAATTTTGCCGTGTTTGAAAAAAAAACCTAAAAATTTTGCGTTTCCCACAGGTCTGCATATATACGAAAAATTAATTTTCTGTGAGAAGGCGACGTCCTAGTGCCAATCTTAGCACGGCATTGGATTCAGTGGCACATTTTCTATAACGGAGAGTGGCAAACCATGAAATAAGTCCCAAAATTTGGGGATGAGGGTCGATGTTCTGAAACCGGAAAACTCCACAGGACCCTCCCTTTGGTAAAAAAATTCGTAAAAAATTTTAGGTTCTCGATCAGGACAAAAACTCTTCTGTTTGTTATCTTGGATACATTGATCACGAATTCGGCGTCTGTTCCAAATTTTGCCGTGTTTGAAAAAAAAACCTAAAAATTTTGCATTTCCCACAGGTCTGCATATATACGAAAAATTAATTTTCTGTGAGAAGGCGACGTCCTAGGGCCAATCTTAGCACGGCATTGGATTCAGTGGCACATTTTCTATAACGGAGAGTGGCAAACCATGAAATAAGTCCCAAAATTTGGGGATGAGGGTCGATGTTCTGAAACCGGAAAACTCCACAGGACCCTCCCTTTGGTAAAAAAATTCGTAAAAAATTTTAGGTTCTAGATCAGGACAAAAACTCTTCTGTTTGTTAGTTTGGATACATTGATCACGAATTCGGCCTCTGTTCCAAGTTTTGCCGTGTTTGAAAAAAAACCTAAAAATTTTGCATTTCCCGCAGGTCTGCATATACACGAAAAAATCATTTTCTGTGAGAAGGCGACGTCCTAGGACCAATCTTAGCACGGCATTGGATTCAGTGGCACATTTTCTATAACGCAGAGTAGGACACCATGAAATAAGACGCAAAATTTGGAGATGAGGGTCGATGTTCTGAAACCGGAAAACTCCACAGGACCCTTTGGTAAAAAAATTCGTAAAAAATTTTAGGTTCTCGATCAGGACAAAAACTCTTCTGTTTGTTAGTTTGGATATATTGATCACGAATTCGGCCTCTGTTCCAAGTTTTGCCGTGTTTGAAAAGAAAACCTAAAAATTTTGCATTTCCCGCAGGTCTGCATATATACGAAAAAATAATTTTCTGTGAGAAGGCGACGTCCTAGGACCAATCTTAGCACGGCATTGGATTCAGTGGCACATTTTCTATAAGAGAGAGTAGGAAACCATGAAATAAGACCCAAAAATTGGGGATGAGGGTCGATGTTCTGAAACCGGAAAACTCCACAGGAGCCTCCCTTTGGTAAAAAAATTCGTAAAAAATTTTAGGTTCTCGATCAGGACAAAAACTCTTCTGTTTGTTAGTTTGGATACATTGATCACGAATTCGGCCTCTGTTCCAAGTTTTGCCGTGTTTGAAAAAAAAGCCTAAAAATTTTGCATTTCCCGCAGGTCTGCATGTATACGAAAAAATAATTTTCTGTGAGAAAGCGACGTCCTAGGACCAATCCTAGCACGGCATTGGATTCAGTGACACATTTTCTATAACGGAGAGTAGGAAACCATGAAATAAGACCCAAAATTTGGGGATGAGGGTCGATGTTCTGAAACCGGAAAACTCCACAGGACCCTCCCTTTGGTAAAAAAATTCGTAAAAAATTTTAGGTTCTCGATCAGGACAAACACTCTTCTGTTTGTTAGTTTGGATACATTGATCACGAATTTTGCCTCTGTTCCAAGTCTTGCCGTGTTTGAAAAAAAAAACCTTTGGTAAAAAAATTCGTAAAAAATTTTAGGTTCTCGATCAGGACAAAAACTCTTCTGTTTGTTATTTTGGATACATTGATCACGAATTCGGCGTCTGTTCCAAATTTTGCCGTGTTTGAAAAAAAAACCTAAAAATTTTGCATTTCCCACAGGTCTGCATATATACGAAAAATTAATTTTCTGTGAGAAGGCGACTTCCTAGGGCCAATCTTAGCACGGCATTGGATTCAGTGGCACATTTTCTATAACGGAGAGTGGCAAACCATGAAATAAGTCCCAAAATTTGGGGATGAGGGTCGATGTTCTGAAACCGGAAAACTCCACAGGACCCTCCCTTTGGTACAAAAATTCGTAAAAAATTTTAGGTTCTCGATCAGGACAAAAACTCTTCTGTTTGTTAGTTTGGATACATTGATCACGAATTCGGCCTCTGTTCCAAGTTTTGCCGTGTTTGAAAAAAAACCTAAAAATTTTGCATTTCCCGCAGGTCTGCATATATACGAAAAAATAATTTTCTGTGAGAAAACGACGTCCTAGGACCAATCTTAGCACGGCATTGGATTCAGTGGCACATTTTCTATAACGGAGAGTGGCAAACCATGAAATAAGTCCCAAAATTTGGGGATGAGGGTCGATGTTCTGAAACCGGAAAACTCCACAGGACCCTCCCTTTGGTACAAAAATTCGTAAAAAATTTTAGGTTCTCGATCAGGACAAAAACTCTTCTGTTTGTTAGTTTGGATACATTGATCACGAATTCGGCCTCTGTTCCAAGTTTTGCCGGGTTTGAAAAAAAAACCTAAAAATTTTGCATTTCCCGCAGGTCTGCATATATACGAACAAATAATTTTCTGTGAGAAAGCGACGTCCTAGGACCAATCTTAGCACGGCATTGGATTCAGTGGCACATTTTCTATAACGGAGAGTAGGAAACCATGAAATAAGGCCCAAAATTTGGGGATGAGGGTCGATGTTCTGAAACCGGAAAACTCCACAGGAGCCTCCCTTTGGTAAAAAAATTCGTAAAAAATTTTAGGTTCTCGATCAGGACAAGAACTCTTCTGTTTGTTAGTTTGGATACATTGATCACGAATTCGGCCTCTGTTCCAAGTTTTGCCGTGTTTGAAGAAAAAACCTAAAAATTTTGCATTTCCCGCAGGTCTGCATATATACGAAAAAATAATTTTCTGTGAGAAGGCGACGTCCTAGGACCAATCTTAGCACGGCATTGGATTCAGTGGCACATTTTCTATAACGGAAAGTAGGAAACCATGAAATAAGACCCAAAATTTGGGGATGAGGGTCGATGCTCTGAAACCGGAAAACTCCACAGGAGCCTCCCTTTGGTAAAAAAATTCGTAAAAAATTTTAGGTTCTCGATCAGGACAAAAACTCTTCTGTTTGTTAGTTTGGATACATTGATCACGAATTCGGCCTCTGTTCCAAGTTTTGCCGTGTTTGAAAAAAAAGCCTAAAAATTTTGCATTTCCCGCAGGTCTGCATGTATACGAAAAAATAATTTTCTGTGAGAAAGCGACGTCCTAGGACCAATCCTAGCACGGCATTGGATTCAGTGACACATTTTCTATAACGGAGAGTAGGAAACCATGAAATAAGACCCAAAATTTGGGGATGAGGGTCGATGTTCTGAAACCGGAAAACTCCACAGGACCCTCCCTTTGGTAAAAAAATTCGTAAAAAATTTTAGGTTCTCGATCAGGACAAACACTCTTCTGTTTGTTAGTTTGGATACATTGATCACGAATTTTGCCTCTGTTCCAAGTCTTGCCGTGTTTGAAAAAAAAAACCTTTGGTAAAAAAATTCGTAAAAAATTTTAGGTTCTCGATCAGGACAAAAACTCTTCTGTTTGTTATTTTGGATACATTGATCACGAATTCGGCGTCTGTTCCAAATTTTGCCGTGTTTGAAAAAAAAACCTAAAAATTTTGCATTTCCCACAGGTCTGCATATATACGAAAAATTAATTTTCTGTGAGAAGGCGACTTCCTAGGGCCAATCTTAGCACGGCATTGGATTCAGTGGCACATTTTCTATAACGGAGAGTGGCAAACCATGAAATAAGTCCCAAAATTTGGGGATGAGGGTCGATGTTCTGAAACCGGAAAACTCCACAGGACCCTCCCTTTGGTACAAAAATTCGTAAAAAATTTTAGGTTCTCGATCAGGACAAAAACTCTTCTGTTTGTTAGTTTGGATACATTGATCACGAATTCGGCCTCTGTTCCAAGTTTTGCCGTGTTTGAAAAAAAACCTAAAAATTTTGCATTTCCCGCAGGTCTGCATATATACGAAAAAATAATTTTCTGTGAGAAAACGACGTCCTAGGACCAATCTTAGCACGTCATTGGATTCAGTGGCACATTTTCTATAACGGAGAGTAGGAAACCATGAAATAAGACCAAAAATTTTAGGATGAGGGTCGATGTTCTGAAACCGGAAAACTCCACAGGACCCTCCCTTTGGTACAAAAATTCGTAAAAAATTTTAGGTTCTCGATCAGGACAAAAACTCTTCTGTTTGTTAGTTTGGATACATTGATCACGAATTCGGCCTCTGTTCCAAGTTTTGCCGGGTTTGAAAAAAAAACCTAAAAATTTTGCATTTCCCGCAGGTCTGCATATATACGAACAAATAATTTTCTGTGAGAAAGCGACGTCCTAGGACCAATCTTAGCACGGCATTGGATTCAGTGGCACATTTTCTATAACGGAGAGTAGGAAACCATGAAATAAGGCCCAAAATTTGGGGATGAGGGTCGATGTTCTGAAACCGGAAAACTCCACAGGAGCCTCCCTTTGGTAAAAAAATTCGTAAAAAATTTTAGGTTCTCGATCAGGACAAGAACTCTTCTGTTTGTTAGTTTGGATACATTGATCACGAATTCGGCCTCTGTTCCAAGTTTTGCCGTGTTTGAAGAAAAAACCTAAAAATTTTGCATTTCCCGCAGGTCTGCATATATACGAAAAAATAATTTTCTGTGAGAAGGCGACGTCCTAGGACCAATCTTAGCACGGCATTGGATTCAGTGGCACATTTTCTATAACGGAAAGTAGGAAACCATGAAATAAGACCCAAAATTTGGGGATGAGGGTCGATGTTCTGAAACCGGAAAACTCCACAGGAGCCTCCCTTTGGTAAAAAAATTCGTAAAAAATTTTAGGTTCTCGATCAGGACAAGAACTCTTCTGTTTGTTAGTTTGGATACATTGATCACGAATTCGGCCTCTGTTCCAAGTTTTGCCGTGTTTGAAAAAAAACCTAAGAATTTTGCATTTCCCGCAGGTCTGCATATATACGAAAAAATAATTTTCTGTGAGAAAACGACGTCCTAGGATCAATCTTAGCACGGCATTGGATTCAGTGGCACATTTTCTATAAGAGGGAGTAGGAAACCATGAAATAAGATCCAAAATTTGGGGATGAGGGTCGATGTTCTGAAACCGGAAAACTCCACAGGACCCTCCCTTTGGTAAAAAAATTCGTAAAAAATTTTAGGTTCTCGATCAGGACAAAAACTCTTCTGTTTGTTAGTTTGGATACATTGATCACGAATTCGGCCTCTGTTCCAAGTTTTGCCGTGTTTGAAAAAAAAGCCTAAAAATTTTGCATTTCCCGCAGGTCTGCATGTATACGAAAAAATAATTTTCTGTGAGAAAGCGACGTCCTAGGACCAATCCTAGCACGGCATTGGATTCAGTGACACATTTTCTATAACGGAGAGTAGGAAACCATGAAATAAGACCCAAAATTTGGGGATGAGGGTCGATGTTCTGAAACCGGAAAACTCCACAGGACCCTCCCTTTGGTAAAAAAATTCGTAAAAAATTTTAGGTTCTCGATCAGGACAAACACTCTTCTGTTTGTTAGTTTGGATACATTGATCACGAATTTTGCCTCTGTTCCAAGTCTTGCCGTGTTTGAAAAAAAAAACCTTTGGTAAAAAAATTCGTAAAAAATTTTAGGTTCTCGATCAGGACAAAAACTCTTCTGTTTGTTATTTTGGATACATTGATCACGAATTCGGCGTCTGTTCCAAATTTTGCCGTGTTTGAAAAAAAAACCTAAAAATTTTGCATTTCCCACAGGTCTGCATATATACGAAAAATTAATTTTCTGTGAGAAGGCGACTTCCTAGGGCCAATCTTAGCACGGCATTGGATTCAGTGGCACATTTTCTATAACGGAGAGTGGCAAACCATGAAATAAGTCCCAAAATTTGGGGATGAGGGTCGATGTTCTGAAACCGGAAAACTCCACAGGACCCTCCCTTTGGTACAAAAATTCGTAAAAAATTTTAGGTTCTCGATCAGGACAAAAACTCTTCTGTTTGTTAGTTTGGATACATTGATCACGAATTCGGCCTCTGTTCCAAGTTTTGCCGTGTTTGAAAAAAAACCTAAAAATTTTGCATTTCCCGCAGGTCTGCATATATACGAAAAAATAATTTTCTGTGAGAAAACGACGTCCTAGGACCAATCTTAGCACGTCATTGGATTCAGTGGCACATTTTCTATAACGGAGAGTAGGAAACCATGAAATAAGACCAAAAATTTTAGGATGAGGGTCGATGTTCTGAAACCGGAAAACTCCACAGGACCCTCCCTTTAGTAAAAAAATTCGTAAAAAATTTTAGGTTCTCGATCAGGGCAAAAACTCTTCTGTTTGTTAGTTTGGATACATTGATCACGAATTCGGCCTCTGTTCCCAGTTTTGCCGTGTTTGAAAAAAAAACCTAAAAATTTTGCATTTCCCGCAGGTCTGCATATATACGAAAAACTAATTTTCTGTGAGAAAGCGACGTCCTAGGACCAATCTTAGCACGGCATTGGATTCAGTGGCACATTTTCTATAACGGAGAGTAGGAAACCATGAAATAAGACCCAAAATTTGGGGATGAGGGTCGATGTTCTGAAACCGGAAAACTCCACAGGACCCTCCCTTTGGTAAAAAAATTCGTAAAAAATTTTAGGTTCTCGATCAGGACAAAAACTCTTCTGTTTGTTAGTTTGGATACATTGATCACGAATTCGGCCTCTGTTCCAAGTTTTGCCGGGTTTGAAAAAAAAACCTAAAAATTTTGCATTTCCCGCAGGTCTGCATATATACGAACAAATAATTTTCTGTGAGAAAGCGACGTCCTAGGACCAATCTTAGCACGGCATTGGATTCAGTGGCACATTTTCTATAACGGAGAGTAGGAAACCATGAAATAAGACCCAAAATTTGGGGATGAGGGTCGATGTTCTGAAACCGGAAAACTCCACAGGAGCCTCCCTTTGGTAAAAAAATTCGTAAAAAATTTTAGGTTCTCGATCAGGACAAGAACTCTTCTGTTTGTTAGTTTGGATACATTGATCACGAATTCGGCCTCTGTTCCAAGTTTTGCCGTGTTTGAAGAAAAAACCTAAAAATTTTGCATTTCCCGCAGGTCTGCATATATACGAAAAAATAATTTTCTGTGAGAAGGCGACGTCCTAGGACCAATCTTAGCACGGCATTGGATTCAGTGGCACATTTTCTATAACGGAAAGTAGGAAACCATGAAATAAGACCCAAAATTTGGGGATGAGGGTCGATGTTCTGAAACCGGAAAACTCCACAGGAGCCTCCCTTTGGTAAAAAAATTCGTAAAAAATTTTAGGTTCTCGATCAGGACAAGAACTCTTCTGTTTGTTAGTTTGGATACATTGATCACGAATTCGGCCTCTGTTCCAAGTTTTGCCGTGTTTGAAAAAAAACCTAAGAATTTTGCATTTCCCGCAGGTCTGCATATATACGAAAAAATAATTTTCTGTGAGAAAACGACGTCCTAGGATCAATCTTAGCACGGCATTGGATTCAGTGGCACATTTTCTATAAGAGGGAGTAGGAAACCATGAAATAAGATCCAAAATTTGGGGATGAGGGTCGATGTTCTGAAACCGGAAAACTCCACAGGACCCTCCCTTTGGTAAAAAAATTCGTAAAAAATTTTAGGTTCTCGATCAGGACAAAAACTCTTCTGTTTGTTAGTTTGAGTACATTGATCACGAAATCGGCCTCTGTTCCAAGTTTTGCCGTGTTTGAAAAAAAAGCCTAAGAATTTTGCATTTCCCGCAGGTCTGCATATATACGAAAAAATAATTTTCTGTGAGAAAGCGACGTCCTAGGACCAATCTGAGCACGGCATTGGATTCAGTGGCACATTTTCTATAACGGAGAGTAGGAAACCATGAAATGAGACCCAAAATTTGGGGATGAGGGTCGATGTTCTGAAACCGGAAAACTCCACGGGACCCCTCCTTTGGTAAAAAAATTCGTAAAAAATTTTAGGTTCTCGATCAGGACAAAAACTCTTCTGTTTGTTATTTTGGATTCATTGATCACGAATTCGGCGTCTGTTCCAAATTTTGCCGTGTTTGAAAAAAAAACCTAAAAATTTTGCATTTCCCACAGGTCTGCATATATACGAAAAATTAATTTTCTGTGAGAAGGCGACGTCCTAGTGCCAATCTTAGCACGGCATTGGATTCAGTGGCACATTTTCTATAACGGAGAGTGGCAAACCATGAAATAAGTCCCAAAATTTGGGGATGAGGGTCGATGTTCTGAAACCGGAAAACTCCACAGGACCCTACCTTTGGTAAAAAAATTCGTAAAAAATTTTAGGTTCTAGATCAGGACAAAAACTCTTCTGTTTGTTAGTTTGAATACATTGATCACGAATTCGGCCTTTGTTCCAAGTCTTGCCGTGTTTGAAAAAAAAACCTAAAAATTTTGCATTTCCCGCAGGTCTGCATATATACGAAAAAATAATTTTCTGTGAGAAGGCGACGTCCTAGGACCAATCTTAGCACGGCATTGGATTCAGTGACACATTTTCTATAACGGAGAGTAGGAAACCATGAAATAAGACCCAAAATTTGGGGATGAGGGTCGATGTTCTGAAACCGGAAAACTCCACAGGACCCCTCCTTTGGTAAAAAAATTCGTAAAAAATTTTAGGTTCTCGATCAGGACAAAAACTCTTCTGTTTGTTATCTTGGATACATTGATCACGAATTCGGCGTCTGTTCCAAATTTTGCCGTGTTTGAAAAAAAAACCTAAAAATTTTGCATTTCCCACAGGTCTGCATATATACGAAAAATTAATTTTCTGTGAGAAGGCGACGTCCTAGGGCCAATCTTAGCACGGCATTGGATTCAGTGGCACATTTTCTATAACGGAGAGTGGCAAACCATGAAATAAGTCCCAAAATTTGGGGATGAGGGTCGATGTTCTGAAACCGGAAAACTCCACAGGACCCTCCCTTTGGTAAAAAAATTCGTAAAAAATTTTAGGTTCTAGATCAGGACAAAAACTCTTCTGTTTGTTAGTTTGGATACATTGATCACGAATTCGGCCTCTGTTCCAAGTTTTGCCGTGTTTGAAAAAAAAACCTAAAAATTTTGCATTTCCCGCAGGTCTGCATATACACGAAAAAATCATTTTCTGTGAGAAGGCGACGTCCTAGGACCAATCTTAGCACGGCATTGGATTCAGTGGCACATTTTCTATAACGCAGAGTAGGACACCATGAAATAAGACGCAAAATTTGGAGATGAGGGTCGATGTTCTGAAACCGGAAAACTCCACAGGACCCTTTGGTAAAAAAATTCGTAAAAAATTTTAGGTTCTCGATCAGGACAAAAACTCTTCTGTTTGTTAGTTTGGATATATTGATCACGAATTCGGCCTCTGTTCCAAGTTTTGCCGTGTTTGAAAAGAAAACCTAAAAATTTTGCATTTCCCGCAGGTCTGCATATATACGAAAAAATAATTTTCTGTGAGAAGGCGACGTCCTAGGACCAATCTTAGCACGGCATTCGATTCAGTGGCACATTTTCTATAAGAGAGAGTAGGAAACCATGAAATAAGACCCAAAAATTGGGGATGAGGGTCGATGTTCTGAAACCGGAAAACTCCACAGGACCCTCCCTTTGGTAAAAAAATTCGTAAAAAATTTTAGGTTCTCGATCAGGACAAAAACTCTTCTGCTTGTTAGTTTGGATACATTGATCACGAATTCGGCCTCTGTTCCGAGTTTTGCCGTGTTTGAAAAAAAAAACCTAAAAATTTTGCATTTCCCGCAGGTCTGCATATATACCAAAAAATAATTTTCTGTGAGAAGGCGACGTCCTAGGACCAATCTTAGCACGGCATTGGATTCAGTGACACATTTTCTATAACGGAGAGTAGGAAACCATGAAATAAGACCCAACATTTGGGGATGAGGGTCGATGTTCTGAAACCGGAAAAGTCCACAGGACCCTCCCTTTGGTACAAAAATTCGTAAAAAATTTTAGGTTCTCGATCAGGACAAAAACTCTTCTGTATGTTAGTTTGGATATATTGATCACGAATTCGGCTTCTGTTCCAAGTTTTGCCGTGTTTGAAAAAAAAACCTAAAAATTTTGCATTTCCCGCAGGTCTGCATATACACGAAAAAATCATTTTCTGTGAGAAGGCGACGTCCTAGGACCAATCTTAGCACGGCATTGGATTCAGTGGCACATTTTCTATAACGGAGAGTGGGACACCATGAAATAAGACCCAAAATTTGGAGATGAGGGTCGATGTTCTGAAACCGGAAAACTCCACAGGACCCTTTGGTAAAAAAATTCGTAAAAAATTTTAGGTTCTCGATCAGGACAAAAACTCTTCTCTTTGTTAGTTTGGATACATTGATCACGAATCCGGCCTCTGTTCCAAGTTTTGCCGTGTTTGAAAAAAAAAAACCTAAAAATTTTGCATTTCCCGCACGTCTGCATATATACCAAAAAATAATTTTCTGTGAGAAGGCGACGTCCTAGGACCAACCTTAGCACGGCATTGGACTCAGTGGCACATTTTCTATAACGGAGAGTAGGAAACCATGAAATAAGACCCAAAATTTGGGGATGATGGTCGATGTTCTGAAACCGGAAAACTCCACAGGACCCTCCCTTTGGTACAAAAATTCGTAAAAAATTTTAGGTTCTCGATCAGGACAAAAACTCTTCTGTTTGTTAGTTTGGATACATTGATCACGAATTCGGCCTCTGTTCCAAGTTTTGCCGTGTTTGAAAAAAAAAACCTAAAAATTTTGCATTTCCCGCAGGTCTGCATATATACGAAAAAATAATTTTCAGTGAGAAGGCGACGTCCTAGGACCAATATTAGCACGGCATTGGATTCAGTGACACATTTTCTATAACGGAGAGTAGGAAACAATGAAATAAGACCCAAAAATTGGGGATGAGGGTCGATGTTCTGAAACCGGAAAACTCCACAGCAGTTGTTAAAAAAATTCGTAAAAAATTTTAGGTTCTCGATCAGGACAAAAACTCTTCTGTTTGTTCGTTTGGATACATTGATCACGAATTAGGCCTCTGTTCCAAGTTTTGCCGTGTTTGAAAAAAAAACCTAAAAATTTTGCATTTCCCGCAGGTCTGCATATATACCAAAAAATAATTTTCTGTGAGAAGGCGACGTCCTAGGATCAATCTTAGCACGGCATTGGATTCAGTGACACATTTTCTATAACGGAGAGAAGGAAACCATGAAATAAGACCCAAAATTTGGGGATGAGTGTCGATGTTCTGAAACCGGAAAACTTGGAAAACCGGAAACTTTGGTAAAAAAATTCGTAAAAAATGTTAGGTTCTCGATCAGGACAAAAACCCTTCTGCTTGTTAGTTTGGATACATTGATCACGAATTCGGCCTCTGTTCCAAGTTTTGCCGTGTTTGAAAAAAAACCTAAAAATTTTGCATTTCCCGCAGGTCTGCATATATACGAAAAAATAATTTTCAGTGAGAAGGCGACGTCCTAGGACCAATCTTAGCACGGCATTGGATTCAGTGGCACATTTTCTATAAGGGAGAGTAGGAAACCATGAAATAAGACCCAAAATTTGGGGATGAGTGTCGATGTTCTGAAACCGGAAAACTCCACAGGACCCTCCCTTTGGTACAAAAATTCGTAAAAATTTTTAGGTTCTCGATCAGGACAAAAACTCTTCTGTTTGTTAGTTTGGATACATTGATCACTAATTCGGCCTCTGTTCCAAGTTTTGCCGTGTTTGAGAAAAAAACCTAAAAATTTTGCATTTCCCGCAGGTCTGCATATATACGAAAAACTAATTTTCTGTGAGAAAGCGACGTCCCAGGACCAATCTTATAACGGCATTGGATTCAGTGGCACATTTTGTATAACGGAGAGTAGGAAACCATGAAATAAGACCCAAAATTTGGGGATGAGGGTTGATGTTCTGAAACCGGAAAACTCCACAGGTCCCTTTGGTAAAAAAATTCGTAAAAAATTTTAGGTTCTGGATCAGGACAAAAACTCTTCTGTTTGTTAGTTTGAATACATTGATCACGAATTCGGCCTCTGTTCCAAGTTTTGCCGTGTTTGAAGAAAAAACCTAAAAATTATGCATTTCCCGCAGGTCTGCATATATACGAAAAAATAATTTTCTGTGAGAAGGCGACGTCCTAGGACCAATCTTAGCACGGCATTGGATTCAGTGGCACATTTTCTATAACGGAGAGTAGGAAACCATGAAATAAGACCCAAAATTTGGGGATGAGGGTCGATGTTCTGGAACCGGAAAACTCCACAGGTAAACTCCCTTTGGTAAAAAAATTCGTAAAAAATTTTAGGTTCTCGATCAGGACAAAAACACTTCTGTTTGTTATTTTGGATACATTGATCACGAATTCGGCCTCTGTTCCAAGTTTTGCCGGGTTTGAAAAAAAAACCTAAAAATTTTGCATTTCCCGCAGGTCTGCATATATACGAACAAATAATTTTCTGTGAGAAAGCGACGTCCTAGGACCAATCTTAGCACGGCATTGGATTCAGTGGCACATTTTCTATAACGGAGAGTAGGAAACCATGAAATAAGACCCAAAATTTGGGGATGAGGGTCGATGTTCTGAAACCGGAACCACAGGAGCCTCCCTTTGGTAAAAAAATTCGTAAAAGATTTTAGGTTCTCGATCAGGACAAGAACTCTTCTGTTTGTTAGTTTGGATACATTGATCACGAATTCGGCCTCTGTTCCAAGTTTTGCCGTGTTTGAAAAAAAACCTAAGAATTTTGCATTTCCCGCAGGTCTGCATATATACGAAAAAATAATTTTCTGTGAGAAAACGACGTCCTAGGATCAATCTTAGCACGGCATTGGATTCAGTGGCACATTTTCTATAAGAGGGAGTAGGAAACCATGAAATAAGATCCAAAATTTGGGGATGAGGGTCGATGTTCTGAAACCGGAAAACTCCACAGGACCCTCCCTTTGGTAAAAAAATTCGTAAAAAATTTTAGGTTCTCGATCAGGACAAAAACTCTTCTGTTTGTTAGTTTGAGTACATTGATCACGAAATCGGCCTCTGTTCCAAGTTTTGCCGTGTTTGAAAAAAAAGCCTAAGAATTTTGCATTTCCCGCAGGTCTGCATATATACGAAAAAATAATTTTCTGTGAGAAAGCGACGTCCTAGGACCAATCTGAGCACGGCATTGGATTCAGTGGCACATTTTCTATAACGGAGAGTAGGAAACCATGAAATGAGACCCAAAATTTGGGGATGAGGGTCGATGTTCTGAAACCGGAAAACTCCACGGGACCCCTCCTTTGGTAAAAAAATTCGTAAAAAATTTTAGGTTCTCGATCAGGACAAAAACTCTTCTGTTTGTTATTTTGGATTCATTGATCACGAATTCGGCGTCTGTTCCAAATTTTGCCGTGTTTGAAAAAAAAAACCTAAAAATTTTGCATTTCCCACAGGTCTGCATATATACGAAAAATTAATTTTCTGTGAGAAGGCGACGTCCTAGTGCCAATCTTAGCACGGCATTGGATTCAGTGGCACATTCTCTATAACGGAGAGTGGCAAACCATGAAATAAGTCCCAAAATTTGGGGATGAGGGTCGATGTTCTGAAACCGGAAAACTCCACAGGACCCTCCCTTTGGTAAAAAAATTCGTAAAAAATTTTAGGTTCTAGATCAGGACAAAAACTCTTCTGTTTGTTAGTTTGAATACATTGATCACGAATTCGGCCTTTGTTCCAAGTCTTGCCGTGTTTGAAAAAAAAACCTAAAAATTTTGCATTTCCCGCAGGTCTGCATATATACGAAAAAATAATTTTCTGTGAGAAGGCGACGTCCTAGGACCAATCTTAGCACGGCATTGGATTCAGTGACACATTTTCTATAACGGAGAGTAGGAAACCATGAAATAAGACCCAAAATTTGGGGATGAGGGTCGATGTTCTGAAACCGGAAAACTCCACAGGACCCCTCCTTTGGTAAAAAAATTCGTAAAAAATTTTAGGTTCTCGATCAGGACAAAAACTCTTCTGTTTGTTATCTTGGATACATTGATCACGAATTCGGCGTCTGTTCCAAATTTTGCCGTGTTTGAAAAAAAAACCTAAAAATTTTGCATTTCCCACAGGTCTGCATATATACGAAAAATTAATTTTCTGTGAGAAGGCGACGTCCTAGGGCCAATCTTAGCACGGCATTGGATTCAGTGGCACATTTTCTATAACGGAGAGTGGCAAACCATGAAATAAGTCCCAAAATTTGGGGATGAGGGTCGATGTTCTGAAACCGGAAAACTCCACAGGACCCTCCCTTTGGTAAAAAAATTCGTAAAAAATTTTAGGTTCTAGATCAGGACAAAAACTCTTCTGTTTGTTAGTTTGGTTACATTGATCACGAATTCGGCCTCTGTTCCAAGTTTTGCCGTGTTTGAAAAAAAACCTAAAAATTTTGCATTTCCCGCAGGTCTGCATATACACGAAAAAATCATTTTCTGTGAGAAGGCGACGTCCTAGGACCAATCTTAGCACGGCATTGGATTCAGTGGCACATTTTCTATAACGCAGAGTAGGACACCATGAAATAAGACGCAAAATTTGGAGATGAGGGTCGATGTTCTGAAACCGGAAAACTCCACAGGACCCTTTGGTAAAAAAATTCGTAAAAAATTTTAGGTTCTCGATCAGGACAAAAACTCTTCTGTTTGTTAGTTTGGATATATTGATCACGAATTCGGCCTCTGTTCCAAGTTTTGCCGTGTTTGAAAAGAAAACCTAAAAATTTTGCATTTCCCGCAGGTCTGCATATATACGAAAAAATAATTTTCTGTGAGAAGGCGACGTCCTAGGACCAATCTTAGCACGGCATTCGATTCAGTGGCACATTTTCTATAAGAGAGAGTAGGAAACCATGAAATAAGACCCAAAAATTGGGGATGAGGGTCGATGTTCTGAAACCGGAAAACTCCACAGGACCCTCCCTTTGGTAAAAAAATTCGTAAAAAATTTTAGGTTCTCGATCAGGACAAAAACTCTTCTGCTTGTTAGTTTGGATACATTGATCACGAATTCGGCCTCTGTTCCGAGTTTTGCCGTGTTTGAAAAAAAAAACCTAAAAATTTTGCTTTTCCCGCAGGTCTGCATATATACCAAAAAATAATTTTCTGTGAGAAGGCGACGTCCTAGGACCAATCTTAGCACGGCATTGGATTCAGTGACACATTTTCTATAACGGAGAGTAGGAAACCATGAAATAAGACCCAACATTTGGGGATGAGGGTCGATGTTCTGAAACCGGAAAAGTCCACAGGACCCTCCCTTTGGTACAAAAATTCGTAAAAAATTTTAGGTTCTCGATCAGGACAAAAACTCTTCTGTATGTTAGTTTGGATATATTGATCACGAATTCGGCTTCTGTTCCAAGTTTTGCCGTGTTTGAAAAAAAAACCTAAAAATTTTGCATTTCCCGCAGGTCTGCATATACACGAAAAAATCATTTTCTGTGAGAAGGCGACGTCCTAGGACCAATCTTAGCACGGCATTGGATTCAGTGGCACATTTTCTATAACGGAGAGTGGGACACCATGAAATAAGACCCAAAATTTGGAGATGAGGGTCGATGTTCTGAAACCGGAAAACTCCACAGGACCCTTTGGTAAAAAAATTCGTAAAAAATTTTAGGTTCTCGATCAGGACAAAAACTCTTCTCTTTGTTAGTTTGGATACATTGATCACGAATCCGGCCTCTGTTCCAAGTTTTGCCGTGTTTGAAAAAAAAAACCTAAAAATTTTGCATTTCCCGCACGTCTGCATATATACCAAAAAATAATTTTCTGTGAGAAGGCGACGTCCTAGGACCAACCTTAGCACGGCATTGGATTCAGTGACACATTTTCTATAACGGAGAGTAGGAAACCATGAAATAAGACCCAAAATTTGGGGATGAGGGTCGATGTTCTGAAACCGGAAAACTCCACAGGACTCCACTACTTTGGTAAACCAATTCGTAAAAAATGTTAGGTTCTCGATCAGGACAAAAACCCTTCTGCTTGTTAGTTTGGATACATTGATCACGAATTCGGCCTCTGTTCCAAGTTTTGCCGTGTTTGGAAAAAAAACCTAAAGATTTTGCATTTCTCGCAGGTCTGCATATATACGAAAAAATAATTTTCTGTGAGAAGGCGACGTCCTAGGACCAATCTTAGCACGGCATTGGACTCAGTGGCACATTTTCTATAACGGAGAGTAGGAAACCATGAAATAAGACCCAAAATTTGGGGATGATGGTCGATGTTCTGAAACCGGAAAACTCCACAGGACCCTCCCTTTGGTACAAAAATTCGTAAAAAATTTTAGGTTCTCGATCAGGACAAAAACTCTTCTGTTTGTTAGTTTGGATACATTGATCACGAATTCGGCCTCTGTTCCAAGTTTTGCCGTGTTTGAAAAAAAAAACCTAAAAATTTTGCATTTCCCGCAGGTCTGCATATATACGAAAAAATAATTTTCAGTGAGAAGGCGACGTCCTAGGACCAATATTAGCACGGCATTGGATTCAGTGACACATTTTCTATAACGGAGAGTAGGAAACAATGAAATAAGACCCAAAAATTGGGGATGAGGGTCGATGTTCTGAAACCGGAAAACTCCACAGCAGTTGTTAAAAAAATTCGTAAAAAATTTTAGGTTCTCGATCAGGACAAAAACTCTTCTGTTTGTTCGTTTGGATACATTGATCACGAATTAGGCCTCTGTTACAAGTTTTGCCGTGTTTGAAAAAAAAACCTAAAAATTTTGCATTTCCCGCAGGTCTGCATATATACCAAAAAATAATTTTCTGTGAGAAGGCGACGTCCTAGGATCAATCTTAGCACGGCATTGGATTCAGTGACACATTTTCTATAACGGAGAGAAGGAAACCATGAAATAAGACCCAAAATTTGGGGATGAGTGTCGATGTTCTGAAACCGGAAAACTTGGAAAACCGGAAACTTTGGTAAAAAAATTCGTAAAAAATGTTAGGTTCTCGATCAGGACAAAAACCCTTCTGCTTGTTAGTTTGGATACATTGATCACGAATTCGGCCTCTGTTCCAAGTTTTGCCGTGTTTGAAAAAAAACCTAAAAATTTTGCATTTCCCGCAGGTCTGCATATATACGAAAAAATAATTTTCAGTGAGAAGGCGACGTCCTAGGACCAATCTTAGCACGGCATTGGATTCAGTGGCACATTTTCTATAAGGGAGAGTAGGAAACCATGAAATAAGACCCAAAATTTGGGGATGAGTGTCGATGTTCTGAAACCGGAAAACTCCACAGGACCCTCCCTTTGGTACAAAAATTCGTAAAAATTTTTAGGTTCTCGATCAGGACAAAAACTCTTCTGTTTGTTAGTTTGGATACATTGATCACTAATTCGGCCTCTGTTCCAAGTTTTGCCGTGTTTGAGAAAAAAACCTAAAAATTTTGCATTTCCCGCAGGTCTGCATATATACGAAAAACTAATTTTCTGTGAGAAAGCGACGTCCTAGGACCAATCTTATAACGGCATTGGATTCAGTGGCACATTTTGTATAACGGAGAGTAGGAAACCATGAAATAAGACCCAAAATTTGGGGATGAGGGTTGATGTTCTGAAACCGGAAAACTCCACAGGTCCCTTTGGTAAAAAAATTCGTAAAAAATTTTAGGTTCTGGATCAGGACAAAAACTCTTCTGTTTGTTAGTTTGAATACATTGATCACGAATTCGGCCTCTGTTCCAAGTTTTGCCGTGTTTGAAGAAAAAACCTAAAAATTATGCATTTCCCGCAGGTCTGCATATATACGAAAAAATAATTTTCTGTGAGAAGGCGACGTCCTAGGACCAATCTTAGCACGGCATTGGATTCAGTGGCACATTTTCTATAACGGAGAGTAGGAAACCATGAAATAAGACCCAAAATTTGGGGATGAGGGTCGATGTTCTGAAACCGGAAAACTCCACAGGTAAACTCCCTTTGGTAAAAAAATTCGTAAAAAATTTTAGGTTCTCGATCAGGACAAAAACACTTCTGTTTGTTATTTTGGATACATTGATCACGAATTCGGCGTCTGTTCCAAATTTTGCCGTGTTTGAAAAAAAAACCTAAAAATTTTGCATTTCCCACAGGTCTGCATATATACGAAAAATTAATTTTCTGTGAGAAGGCGGCGTCCTAGGGCCAATCTTAGCACGGCATTGGATTCAGTGGCACATTTTCTATAAGAGGGAGTAGGAAACCATGAAATAAGATCCAAAATTTGGGGATGAGGGTCGATGTTCTGAAACCGGAAAACTCCACAGGACCCTCCCTTTGGTAAAAAAATTCGTAAAAAATTTTAGGTTCTCGATCAGGACAAAAACTCTTCTGTTTGTTAGTTTGAATACATTGATCACGAATTCGGCCTCTGTTCCAAGTTTTGCCGTGTTTGAAAAAAAACCTAAAAATTTTGCATTTCTCGCAGGTCTGCATATATACGAAAAAATAATGTTCTGTGAGAAGGCGACGTCCTAGGACCAATCTTAGCACGGCATTGGACTGAGTGGCACATCTTCTATAACGGAGAGTAGGAAACCATGAAATAAGACCCAAAATTTGGGGATGAGGGTCGATGTTCTGAAACCGGAAAACTCCACAGGTAAACTCCCTTTGGTAAAAAAATTCGTAAAAAATTTTAGGTTCTCGATCAGGACAAAAACACTTCTGTTTGTTATTTTGGATACATTGATCACGAAGTCGGCGTCTGTTCCAAATTTTGCCGTGTTTGAAAAAAAACCTAAAAACTTTGCATTTCCCACAGGTCTGCATATATACGAAAAATTAATTTTCTGTGAGAAGGCGGCGTCCTAGGGCCAATCTTAGCACGGCATTGGATTCAGTGGCACATTTTCTATAACGGAGAGTGGAAAACCATGAAATAAGTCCCAAAATTTGGGGATGAGGGTCGATGTCCTGAAACCGGGAAACTCCACAGGACCCTCCCTTTGGTAAAAAAATTCGTAAAAAATTTTAGGTTCTAGATCAGGACAAAAACTCTTCTGTATGTTAGTTTGGATACATTGATCACGAATTCGGCCTCTGTTCCAAGTTTTGCCGTGTTTGAAAAAAAAAACCTAAAAATTTTGCATTTCCCGCAGGTCTGCATATACACGAAAAAATCATTTTCTGTGAGAAGGCGACGTCCTAGGACCAATCTTAGCACGGCATTGGATTCAGTGACACATTTTCTATAACGGAGAGTAGGAAACCATGAAATAAGACCCAAAATTTTGGGATGAGGGTCGATGTTCTGAAACCGGAAAACTCCACAGGACCATTGGTAAAAAAATTCGTAAAAAATGTTAGGTTCTCGATCAGGACAAAAACCCTTCTGCTTGTTAGATTGGATACATTGATCACGAATTCGGCCTCTGTTCCAAGTTTTGCCGTGTTTGAAAAAAAAACCTAAAAATTTTGCATTTCTCGCAGGTCTGCATATATACGAAAAAATAATTTTCTGTGAGAAGGCGACGTCCTAGGACCAATCTTCGCACGGCATTGGATTCAGTGGCACATTTTCTATAACGGAGAGTAGGACACCATGAAATAAGACCCAAAATTTGGAGATGAGGGTCGATGTTCTGAAACCGGAAAACTCCACAGGACCCTTTGGTACAAAAATTCGTAAAAAATTTTAGGTTCTCGATCAGGACAAAAACTCTTCTGTTTGTTAGTTTGGATACATTGATCACGAATTCGGCCTCTGTTCCGCTTTTTGCCGTGTTTGAAAAAAAAAAAACCTAAAAATTTTGCACATCCCGCAGGTCTGCATATATACGAAAAAATAATTTTCAGTGAGAAGGCGACGTCCTAGGACCAATCTTAGCACGGCATTGGATTCAGTGACACATTTTCTATAACGGAGAGTAGGAAACCATGAAATAAGACCCAAAAATTTGGGATGAGGGTCGATGTTCTGAAACCGGAAAACTCCACAGGACCCTCCCTTTGGTAAAAAAATTCGTAAAAAATTTTAGGTTCTCGATCAGGACAAAAACTCTTCTGTTTGTTAGTTTGGATACATTGATCACGAATTCGGCCTCTGTTCCAAGTTTTGCCGTGTTTGAAAAAAAAACCTAAAAATTTTGCATTTCCCGCAGGTCTGCATATATACCAAAAAATAATTTTCTGTGAGAAGGCGACGTCCTAGGACCAATCTTAGCACGGCATTGGATTCAGTGGCACATTTTGTATAACGGAGGGTAGGAAACCATGAAATAAGACCCAAAATTTGGGGATGAGGGTCGATGTTCTGAAACCGGAAAACTCCACAGGACCCCCCTTTTGGTAAAAAAATTCGTAAAAAATGTTAGGTTCTCGATCAGGACAAAAACCCTTCTGCTTGTTAGTTTGGATACATTGATCACGAATTCGGCCTCTGTTCCAAGTTTTGCCGTGTTTGAAAAAAAAACCTAAAAATTTTGCATTTCCCGCAGGTCTGCATATATACGAAAAAATAATTTTCTGTGAGAAAGCGACGTCCTAGGACCAATCTTAGCACGGCATTGGATTCAGTGGCACATTTTCTACAACGGAGAGTAGGAAACCATGAAATAAGACCCAAAATTTCAGGATGAGGGTCGATGTTCTGAAACCGGAAAACTCCACAGGACCCTCCCTTTGGTAAAATAATTCGTAAACAATTTTAGGTTCTCGATCAGGGCAAAAACTCTTCTGTTTGTTAGTTTGGATACATTGATCACGAATTCGGCCTCTGTTCCAAGTTTTGCCGTGTTTGAAAAAAAAAAACCTAAAAATCTTGCATTTCCCGCAGGTCTGCATATAACGAAAAACTAATTTTCTGTGAGAAAGCGACGTCCTAGGACCAATCTTAGCACGGCATTGGATTCAGTGGCACATTTTCTATAACAGAGAGTAGGAAAACATGAAACAAGACCCAAAATTTGGGGATGAGGGTCGATGTTCTGAAACCGGAAAACTCCACAGGACCCTCCCTTTGGTAAAAAAATTCGTAAAAAATTTTAGGTTCTGGATCAGGACAAAAACCCTTCTGCTTGTTAGTTTGGATACATGGATCACGAATTCGGCCTTTGTTCCAAGTTTTGCCGTGTTTGAAAAAAAAACCTAAAAATTTTGCATTTCTCGCAGGTCTGCATATATACGAAAAAATAATTTTCTGTGAGAAGGCGACGTCCTAGGACCAATCTTAGCACGGCATTGGACTCAGTGGCACATTTTCTATAACGGAGAGTAGGAAACCATGAAATAAGACCCAAAATTTGGGGATGAGGGTCGATGTTCTGAAACCGGAAAACTCCACAGGTAAACTCCCTTTGGTAAAAAAATTCGTAAAAAATTTTAGGTTCTCGATCAGGACAAAAACACTTCTGTTTGTTATTTTGGATACATTGATCACGAATTCGGCGTCTGTTCCAAATTTTGCCGTGTTTGAAAAAAAAACCTAAAAATTTTGCATTTCCCACAGGTCTGCATATATACGAAAAATTAATTTTCTGTGAGAAGGCGGCGTCCTAGGGCCACTCTTAGCACGGCATTGGATTCAGTGGCACATTTTCTATAAGAGGGAGTAGGAAACCATGAAATAAGATCCAAAATTTGGGGATGAGGGTCGATGTTCTGAAACCGGAAAACTCCACAGGACCCTCCCTTTGGTAAAAAAATTCGTAAAAAATTTTAGGTTCTCGATCAGGACAAAAACTCTTCTGTTTGTTAGTTTGAATACATTGATCACGAATTCGGCCTCTGTTCCAAGTTTTGCCGTGTTTGAAAAAAAAACCTAAAAATTTTGCATTTCTCGCAGGTCTGCATATATACGAAAAAATAATGTTCTGTGAGAAGGCGACGTCCTAGGACCAATCTTAGCACGGCATTGGACTGAGTGGCACATCTTCTATAACGGAGAGTAGGAAACCATGAAATAAGACCCAAAATTTGGGGATGAGGGTCGATGTTCTGAAACCGGAAAACTCCACAGGTAAACTCCCTTTGGTAAAAAAATTCGTAAAAAATTTTAGGTTCTCGATCAGGACAAAAACACTTCTGTTTGTTATTTTGGTTACATTGATCACGAATTCGGCGTCTGTTCCAAATTTTGCCGTGTTTGAAAAAAAACCTAAAAATTTTGCATTTCCCACAGGTCTGCATATATACGAAAAATTAATTTTCTGTGAGAAGGCGGCGTCCTAGGGCCAATCTTAGCACGGCATTGGATTCAGTGGCACATTTTCTATAACGGAGAGTGGAAAACCATGAAATAAGTCCCAAAATTTGGGGATGAGGGTCGATGTTCTGAAACCGGGAAACTCCACAGGACCCTCCCTTTGGTAAAAAAATTCGTAAAAAATTTTAGGTTCTAGATCAGGACAAAAACTCTTCTGTATGTTAGTTTGGATACATTGATCACGAATTCGGCCTCTGTTCCAAGTTTTGCCGTGTTTGAAAAAAAAAACCTAAAAATTTTGCATTTCCCGCAGGTCTGCATATACACGAAAAAATCATTTTCTGTGAGAAGGCGACGTCCTAGGACCAATCTTAGCACAACATTGGATTCAGTGGCACATTTTCTATAACGCAGAGTAGGACACCATGAAATAAGACGCAAAATTTGGAGATGAGGGTCGATGTTCTGAAACCGGAAAACTCCACAGGACCCTTTGGTAAAAAAATTCGTAAAAAATTTTAGGTTCTCGATCAGGACAAAAACTCTTCTGTTTGTTAGTTTGGATACATTGATCACGAATTCGGCCTCTGTTCCAAGTTTTGCCGTGTTTGAAAAGAAAACCTAAAAATTTTGCATTTCCCGCAGGTCTGCATATATACGAAAAAATAATTTTCTGTGAGAAGGCGACGTCCTAGGACCAATCTTAGCACGGCATTGGATTCAGTGACACATTTTCTATAACGGAGAGTAGGAAACCATGAAATAAGACCCAAAATTTTGGGATGAGGGTCGATGTTCTGAAACCGGAAAACTCCACAGGACCATTGGTAAAAAAATTCGTAAAAAATGTTAGGTTCTCGATCAGGACAAAAACCCTTCTGCTTGTTAGTTTGGATACATTGATCACGAATTCGGCCTCTGTTCCAAGTTTTGCCGGGTTTGAAAAAAAAACCTAAAAATTTTGCATTTCCCGCAGGTCTGCATATATACGAAAAATTAATTTTCTGTGAGAAGGCGGCGTCCTAGGGCCAATCTTAGCACGGCATTGGATTCAGTGGCACATTTTCTATAACGGAGAGTGGAAAACCATGAAATAAGTCCCAAAATTTGGGGATGAGGGTCGATGTTCTGAAACCGGGAAACTCCACAGGAGCCTCCCTTTGGTAAAAAAATTCGTAAAAAATTTTAGGTTCTCGATCAGGACAAGAACTCTTCTGTTTGTTAGTTTGGATACATTGATCACGAATTCGGCCTCTGTTCCAAGTTTTGCCGTGTTTGAAAAAAAAAAACCTAAAAATTTTGCATTTCCCGCAGGTCTGCATATACACGAAAAAATCATTTTCTGTGAGAAGGCGACGTCCTAGGACCAATCTTAGCACAACATTGGATTCAGTGGCACATTTTCTATAACGCAGAGTAGGACACCATGAAATAAGACGCAAAATTTGGAGATGAGGGTCGATGTTCTGAAACCGGAAAACTCCACAGGACCCTTTGGTAAAAAAATTCGTAAAAAATTTTAGGTTCTCGATCAGGACAAAAACTCTTCTGTTTGTTAGTTTGGATACATTGATCACGAATTCGGCCTCTGTTCCAAGTTTTGCCGTGTTTGAAAAGAAAACCTAAAAATTTTGCATTTCCCGCAGGTCTGCATATATACGAAAAAATAATTTTCTGTGAGAAGGCGACGTCCTAGGACCAATCTTAACACGGCATTGGATTCAGTGACACATTTTCTATAACGGAGAGTAGGAAACCATGAAATAAGACCCAAAATTTTGGGATGAGGGTCGATGTTCTGAAACCGGAAAACTCCACAGGAGCCTCCCTTTGGTAAAAAAATTCGTAAAAAATTTTAGGTTCTCGATCAGGACAAGAACTCTTCTGTTTGTTAGTTTGGATACATTGATCACGAATTCGGCCTCTGTTCCAAGTTTTGCCGTGTTTGAAGAAAAAACCTAAAAATTTTGCATTTCCCGCAGGTCTGCATATATACGAAAAAATAATTTTCTGTGAGAAGGCGACGTCCTAGGACCAATCTTAGCACGGCATTGGATTCAGTGGCACATTTTCTATAACGGAAAGTAGGAAACCATGAAATAAGACCCAAAATTTGGGGATGAGGGTCGATGTTCTGAAACCGGAAAACTCCACAGGAGCCTCCCTTTGGTAAAAAAATTCGTAAAAAATTTTAGGTTCTCGATCAGGACAAGAACTCTTCTGTTTGTTAGTTTGGATACATTGATCACGAATTCGGCCTCTGTTCCAAGTTTTGCCGTGTTTGAAAAAAAACCTAAGAATTTTGCATTTCCCGCAGGTCTGCATATATACGAAAAAATAATTTTCTGTGAGAAAACGACGTCCTAGGATCAATCTTAGCACGGCATTGGATTCAGTGGCACATTTTCTATAAGAGGGAGTAGGAAACCATGAAATAAGATCCAAAATTTGGGGATGAGGGTCGATGTTCTGAAACCGGAAAACTCCACAGTACCCTTCCCTTTGGTAAAAAAATTCGTAAAAAATTTTAGGTTCTCGATCAGGACAAAAACTCTTCTGTTTGTTAGTTTGGATACATTGATCACGAATTCGGCCTCTGTTCCAAGTTTTGCCGTGTTTGAAGAAAAAACCTAAAAATTTTGCATTTCCCGCAGGTCTGCATATATACGAAAAAATAATTTTCTGTGAGAAAGCGACGTCCTAGGACCAATCTTAGCACGGCATTGGATTCAGTGGCACATTTTCTATAACGGAGAGTAGGAAACCATGAAATAAGACCCAAAATTTGGGGGTGAGGGTCGATGTTCTGAAACCGGAAAACTCCACAGGAGCCTCCCTTTGGTAAAAAAATTCGTAAAAAATTTTAGGTTCTCGATCAGGACAAGAACTCTTCTGTTTGTTAGTTTGGATACATTGATCACGAATTCGGCCTCTGTTCCAAGTTTTGCCGTGTTTGAAGAAAAAACCTAAAAATTTTGCATTTCCCGCAGGTCTGCATATATACGAAAAAATAATTTTCTGTGAGAAGGCGACGTCCTAGGACCAATCTTAGCACGGCATTGGATTCAGTGGCACATTTTCTATAACGGAAAGTAGGAAACCATGAAATAAGACCCAAAATTTGGGGATGAGGGTCGATGTTCTGAAACCGGAAAACTCCACAGGAGCCTCCCTTTGGTAAAAAAATTCGTAAAAAATTTTAGGTTCTCGATCAGGACAAGAACTCTTCTGTTTGTTAGTTTGGATACATTGATCACGAATTCGGCCTCTGTTCCAAGTTTTGCCGTGTTTGAAGAAAAAACCTAAAAATTTTGCATTTCCCGCAGGTCTGCATATATACGAAAAAATAATTTTCTGTGAGAAAGCGACGTCCTAGGACCAATCTGAGCACGGCATTGGATTCAGTGGCACATTTTCTATAACGGAGAGTAGGAAACCATGAAATGAGACCCAAAATTTGGGGATGAGGGTCGATGTTCTGAAACCGGAAAACTCCACAGGAGCCTCCCTTTGGTAAAAAAATTCGTAAAAAATTTTAGGTTCTCGATCAGGACAAGAACTCTTCTGTTTGTTAGTTTGGATACATTGATCACGAATTCGGCCTCTGTTCCAAGTTTTGCCGTGTTTGAAAAAAAACCTAAGAATTTTGCATTTCCCGCAGGTCTGCATATATACGAAAAAATAATTTTCTGTGAGAAAACGACGTCCTAGGATCAATCTTAGCACGGCATTGGATTCAGTGGCACATTTTCTATAAGAGGGAGTAGGAAACCATGAAATAAGATCCAAAATTTGGGGATGAGGGTCGATGTTCTGAAACCGGAAAACTCCACAGGACCCTCCCTTTGGTAAAAAAATTCGTAAAAAATTTTAGGTTCTCGATCAGGACAAAAACTCTTCTGTTTGTTAGTTTGAGTACATTGATCACGAAATCGGCCTCTGTTCCAAGTTTTGCCGTGTTTGAAAAAAAAGCCTAAGAATTTTGCATTTCCCGCAGGTCTGCATATATACGAAAAAATAATTTTCTGTGAGAAAGCGACGTCCTAGTACCAATCTGAGCACGGCATTGGATTCAGTGGCACATTTTCTATAACGGAGAGTAGGAAACCATGAAATGAGACCCAAAATTTGGGGATGAGGGTCGATGTTCTGAAACCGGAAAACTCCACGGGACCCCTCCTTTGGTAAAAAAATTCGTAAAAAATTTTAGGTTCTCGATCAGGGCAAAAACTCTTCTGTTTGTTAGTTTGGATACATTGATCACGAATTCGGCCTCTGTTCCCAGTTTTGCCGTGTTTGAAAAAAAAACCTAAAAATTTTGCATTTCCCGCAGGTCTGCATATATACGAAAAACTAATTTTCTGTGAGAAAGCGACGTCCTAGGACCAATCTTAGAACGGCATTGGATTCAGTGGCACATTTTCTATAACGGAGAGTAGGAAACCATGAAATAAGACCCAAAATTTGGGGATGAGGGTCGATGTTCTGAAACCGGAAAACTCCACAGTACCCTCCCTTTGGTAAAAAAATTCGTAAAAAATTTTAGGTTCTCGATCAGGACAAAAACTCTTCTGTTTGTTAGTTTGGATACATTGATCACGAATTCGGCCTCTGTTCCAAGTTTTGCCGGGTTTGAAAAAAAAACCTAAAAATTTTGCATTTCCCGCAGGTCTGCATATATACGAACAAATAATTTTCTGTGAGAAAGCGACGTCCTAGGACCAATCTTAGCACGGCATTGGATTCAGTGGCACATTTTCTATAACGGAGAGTAGGAAACCATGAAATAAGACCCAAAATTTGGGGATGAGGGTCGATGTTCTGAAACCGGAAAACTCCACAGGAGCCTCCCTTTGGTAAAAAAATTCGTAAAAAATTTTAGGTTCTCGATCAGGACAAGAACTCTTCTGTTTGTTAGTTTGGATACATTGATCACGAATTCGGCCTCTGTTCCAAGTTTTGCCGTGTTTGAAGAAAAAACCTAAAAATTTTGCATTTCCCGCAGGTCTGCATATATACGAAAAAATAATTTTCTGTGAGAAGGCGACGTCCTAGGACCAATCTTAGCACGGCATTGGATTCAGTGGCACATTTTCTATAACGGAAAGTAGGAAACCATGAAATAAGACCCAAAATTTGGGGATGAGGGTCGATGTTCTGAAACCGGAAAACTCCACAGGAGCCTCCCTTTGGTAAAAAAATTCGTAAAAAATTTTAGGTTCTCGATCAGGACAAGAACTCTTCTGTTTGTTAGTTTGGATACATTGATCACGAATTCGGCCTCTGTTCCAAGTTTTGCCGTGTTTGAAAAAAAACCTAAGAATTTTGCATTTCCCGCAGGTCTGCATATATACGAAAAAATAATTTTCTGTGAGAAAACGACGTCCTAGGATCAATCTTAGAACGGCATTGGATTCAGTGGCACATTTTCTATAAGAGGGAGTAGGAAACCATGAAATAAGATCCAACATTTGGGGATGAGGGTCGATGTTCTGAAACCGGAAAACTCCACAGGACCCCTCCCTTTGGTAAAAAAATTCGTAAAAAATTTTAGGTTCTCGATCAGGACAAAAACTCTTCTGTTTGTTAGTTTGAGTACATTGATCACGAAATCGGCCTCTGTTCCAAGTTTTGCCGTGTTTGAAAAAAAAGCCTAAGAATTTTGCATTTCCCGCAGGTCTGCATATATACGAAAAAATAATTTTCTGTGAGAAAGCGACGTCCTAGGACCAATCTGAGCACGGCATTGGATTCAGTGGCACATTTTCTATAACGGAGAGTAGGAAACCATGAAATGAGACCCAAAATTTGGGGATGAGGGTCGATGTTCTGAAACCGGAAAACTCCACGGGACCCCTCCTTTGGTAAAAAAATTCGTAAAAAATTTTAGGTTCTCGATCAGGACAAAAACTCTTCTGTTTGTTATTTTGGATTCATTGATCACGAATTCGGCGTCTGTTCCAAATTTTGCCGTGTTTGAAAAAAAAACCTAAAAATTTTGCATTTCCCACAGGTCTGCATATATACGAAAAATTAATTTTCTGTGAGAAGGCGACGTCCTAGTGCCAATCTTAGCACGGCATTGGATTCAGTGGCACATTTTCTATAACGGAGAGTGGCAAACCATGAAATAAGTCCCAAAATTTGGGGATGAGGGTCGATGTTCTGAAACCGGAAAACTCCACAGGACCCTCCCTTTGGTAAAAAAATTCGTAAAAAATGTTAGGTTCTAGATCAGGACAAAAACTCTTCTGTTTGTTAGTTTGAATACATTGATCACGAATTCGGCCTTTGTTCCAAGTCTTGCCGTGTTTGAAAAAAAAAACCTAAAAATTTTGCATTTCCCGCAGGTCTGCATATATACGAAAAAATAATTTTCTGTGAGAAGGCGACGTCCTAGTACCAATCTTAGCACGGCATTGGATTCAGTGACACATTTTCTATAACGGAGAGTAGGAAACCATGAAATAAGACCCAAAATTTGGGGATGAGGGTCGATGTTCTGAAACCGGAAAACTCCACAGGACCCCTCCTTTGGTAAAAAAATTCGTAAAAAATTTTAGGTTCTCGATCAGGACAAAAACTCTTCTGTTTGTTATCTTGGATACATTGATCACGAATTCGGCGTCTGTTCCAAGTTTTGCCGTGTTTGAAAAAAAAACCTAAAAATTTTGCATTTCCCGCAGGTCTGCATATACACGAAAAAATCATTTTCTGTGAGAAGGCGACGTCCTAGGACCAATCTTAGCACGGCATTGGATTCAGTGGCACATTTTCTATAACGCAGAGTAGGACACCATGAAATAAGACGCAAAATTTGGAGATGAGGGTCGATGTTCTGAAACCGGAAAACTCCACAGGACCCTTTGGTAAAAAAATTCGTAAAAAATTTTAGGTTCTCGATCAGGACAAAAACTCTTCTGTTTGTTAGTTTGGATACATTGATCACGAATTCGGCCTCTGTTCCAAGTTTTGCCGGGTTTGAAAAAAAAACCTAAAAATTTTGCATTTCCCGCAGGTCTGCATATATACGAACAAATAATTTTCTGTGAGAAAGCGACGTCCTAGGACCAATCTTAGCACGGCATTGGATTCAGTGGCACATTTTCTATAACGGAGAGTAGGAAACCATGAAATAAGACCCAAAATTTGGGGATGAGGGTCGATGTTCTGAAACCGGAAAACTCCACAGGAGCCTCCCTTTGGTAAAAAAATTCGTAAAAAATTTTAGGTTCTCGATCAGGACAAGAACTCTTCTGTTTGTTAGTTTGGATACATTGATCACGAATTCGGCCTCTGTTCCAAGTTTTGCCGTGTTTGAAGAAAAAACCTAAAAATTTTGCATTTCCCGCAGGTCTGCATATATACGAAAAAATAATTTTCTGTGAGAAGGCGACGTCCTAGGACCAATCTTAGCACGGCATTGGATTCAGTGGCACATTTTCTATAACGGAAAGTAGGAAACCATGAAATAAGACCCAAAATTTGGGGATGAGGGTCGATGTTCTGAAACCGGAAAACTCCACAGGAGCCTCCCTTTGGTAAAAAAATTCGTAAAAAATTTTAGGTTCTCGATCAGGACAAGAACTCTTCTGTTTGTTAGTTTGGATACATTGATCACGAATTCGGCCTCTGTTCCAAGTTTTGCCGTGTTTGAAAAAAAACCTAAGAATTTTGCATTTCCCGCAGGTCTGCATATATACGAAAAAATAATTTTCTGTGAGAAAACGACGTCCTAGGATCAATCTTAGAACGGCATTGGATTCAGTGGCACATTTTCTATAAGAGGGAGTAGGAAACCATGAAATAAGATCCAACATTTGGGGATGAGGGTCGATGTTCTGAAACCGGAAAACTCCACAGGACCCTCCCTTTGGTAAAAAAATTCGTAAAAAATTTTAGGTTCTCGATCAGGACAAAAACTCTTCTGTTTGTTAGTTTGAGTACATTGATCACGAAATCGGCCTCTGTTCCAAGTTTTGCCGTGTTTGAAAAAAAAGCCTAAGAATTTTGCATTTCCCGCAGGTCTGCATATATACGAAAAAATAATTTTCTGTGAGAAAGCGACGTCCTAGGACCAATCTGAGCACGGCATTGGATTCAGTGGCACATTTTCTATAACGGAGAGTAGGAAACCATGAAATGAGACCCAAAATTTGGGGATGAGGGTCGATGTTCTGAAACCGGAAAACTCCACGGGACCCCTCCTTTGGTAAAAAAATTCGTAAAAAATTTTAGGTTCTCGATCAGGACAAAAACTCTTCTGTTTGTTATTTTGGATTCATTGATCACGAATTCGGCGTCTGTTCCAAATTTTGCCGTGTTTGAAAAAAAAACCTAAAAATTTTGCATTTCCCACAGGTCTGCATATATACGAAAAATTAATTTTCTGTGAGAAGGCGACGTCCTAGTGCCAATCTTAGCACGGCATTGGATTCAGTGGCACATTTTCTATAACGGAGAGTGGCAAACCATGAAATAAGTCCCAAAATTTGGGGATGAGGGTCGATGTTCTGAAACCGGAAAACTCCACAGGACCCTCCCTTTGGTAAAAAAATTCGTAAAAAATGTTAGGTTCTAGATCAGGACAAAAACTCTTCTGTTTGTTAGTTTGAATACATTGATCACGAATTCGGCCTTTGTTCCAAGTCTTGCCGTGTTTGAAAAAAAAAACCTAAAAATTTTGCATTTCCCGCAGGTCTGCATATATACGAAAAAATAATTTTCTGTGAGAAGGCGACGTCCTAGTACCAATCTTAGCACGGCATTGGATTCAGTGACACATTTTCTATAACGGAGAGTAGGAAACCATGAAATAAGACCCAAAATTTGGGGATGAGGGTCGATGTTCTGAAACCGGAAAACTCCACAGGACCCCTCCTTTGGTAAAAAAATTCGTAAAAAATTTTAGGTTCTCGATCAGGACAAAAACTCTTCTGTTTGTTATCTTGGATACATTGATCACGAATTCGGCGTCTGTTCCAAGTTTTGCCGTGTTTGAAAAAAAAACCTAAAAATTTTGCATTTCCCGCAGGTCTGCATATACACGAAAAAATCATTTTCTGTGAGAAGGCGACGTCCTAGGACCAATCTTAGCACGGCATTGGATTCAGTGGCACATTTTCTATAACGCAGAGTAGGACACCATGAAATAAGACGCAAAATTTGGAGATGAGGGTCGATGTTCTGAAACCGGAAAACTCCACAGGACCCTTTGGTAAAAAAATTCGTAAAAAATTTTAGGTTCTCGATCAGGACAAAAACTCTTCTGTTTGTTAGTTTGGATATATTGATCACGAATTCGGCCTCTGTTCCAAGTTTTGCCGTGTTTGAAAAGAAAACCTAAAAATTTTGCATTTCCCGCAGGTCTGCATATATACGAAAAAATAATTTTCTGTGAGAAGGCGACGTCCTAGGACCAATCTTAGCACGGCATTGGATTCAGTGGCACATTTTCTATAAGAGAGAGTAGGAAACCATGAAATAAGACCCAAAAATTGGGGATGAGGGTCGATGTTCTGAAACCGGAAAACTCCACAGGACCCTCCCTTTGGTAAAAAAATTCGTAAAAAATTTTAGGTTCTCGATCAGGACAAAAACTCTTCTGCTTGTTAGTTTGGATACATTGATCACGAATTCGGCCTCTGTTCCGAGTTTTGCCGTGTTTGAAAAAAAAAACCTAAAAATTTTGCATTTCCCGCAGGTCTGCATATATACCAAAAAATAATTTTCTGTGAGAAGGCGACGTCCTAGGACCAATCTTAGCACGGCATTGGATTCAGTGACACATTTTCTATAACGGAGAGTAGGAAACCATGAAATAAGACCCAAAATTTTGGGATGAGGGTCGATGCTCTGAAACCGGAAAACTCCACAGGACCCCCCCTTTGGTAAAAAGATTCGTAAAAAATGTTAGGTTCTCGATGAGGACAAAAACCCTTCTGCTTGTTAGTTTGGATACATTGATCACGAATTCGGCCTCTGTTCCAAGTTTTGCCGTGTTTGAAAAAAAACCTAAAAATTTTGCATTTCTCGCAGGTCTGCATATATACGAAAAAATAATTTTCTGTGAGAAGGCGACGTCCTAGGACCAACCTTAGCACGGCAGTGGATTCAGTGGCACATTTTCTATAAGGTAGAGTAGGAAACCATGAAATAAGACCCAACATTTGGGGATGAGGGTCGATGTTCTGAAACCGGAAAAGTCCACAGGACCCTCCCTTTGGTACAAAAATTCGTAAAAAATTTTAGGTTCTCGATCAGGACAAAAACTCTTCTGTTTGTTAGTTTGGATACATTGATCACGAATTTGGCCTCTGTTCCAAGTTTTGCCGTGTTTGAAAAAAAAAACCTAAAAATTTTGCATTTCCCGCAGGTCTGCATATCGCACCATCAGTACAATACTAACACAACTCCAAAAAATGCAATTTTGAGTTATGTTGTCCATGATGTAGCTTAAGTTACGTAGTATTCAGTGTAAAAACAACATATATCTAAATCTACAAAAAATACTTGTTTTGATGATATATGTTGGTCTTTCATTTCTGCTGAGCTTCCAACATTTCAGTACAATACCAACACATTTCAGTTGCGTTGGTATTGCACGCAAAATATGTGCTACGAACAGTTTGTGCTCATAGCGACTTATGTTAGTGTTCCACTTGCTTTCGGTCAATCACGTTTTCTAATTACCGAACACGTTTTGTTTTGTGCATGAAAAAGTGTTGCATTTACAATTTTTGTGTAAATTTACCAAAACAACAATGGGTTCTAGAGGAAAGCTCATGGTCCAAATCGCTTGTAATCGTTTTGTGCAGTCACCAACACATACTTTGGTAAGTACCATAGTATTCATAGTAACTGTGACGCTGCCAGACATAACCTCAATTTGATTTTGAGAAACAGCCACAAAATGTAAGTAGGATGTTCGCGATTATAATATTAGACTCGTGTTTTTTATAGGATGAAGAGAATAATTCGCTCTCTACCGCCGGCGATCTTTCTTACAATAATGGATATATAGAATTATCCCCTGCAATTATCGCTAGTCAAGAGCGTATGCAAAACTATGATCAGAATGCTGTTCCAATTCAGGTAAGCTATTTTTACTTGTTTTACTTTATTGACAGCTTGAACATGTGACTTCATTTAAGGTAACTGATGAAGGAAATACTAATAATGTGTATTGTGACTTATCCCCTATAAATACCAAACAAGATTTGAGTTTGGAGCTATCCACTGCTGGATGTTCAAGAGCTGTATGCTTTCCTCCATTGCCAACAAGTACTATTGTAAGTTTCAGTATGTTATAGTCTAAATTTTAACCCACAACATAATCTATTTGTTATGCAGGATAGAGTTGAGTATATGGAAGATATTACAGAAGAAAATTCAGACGGTGGTATTCTAATAGAAAATTATGTAGTGGAATACCCATCCACTGTTATGAGTAGCATTGAGCAAAGTTTTGTCTCCCAATATTCTCAAGAACACTTGGATGGTAGCGTTTCAATGATTGATAGCGAATCTTACAAATCCGGAAGTGAACAACATAAAACAAAGGACGACAGTGTGAGAGATAGAGGTTGCTCACGTGAAAACAGCTTTGACGATTGTTCAAATCAATCAGGTTTAGCAAACATAGTTGTACCTACAACTGGAGATTGTTTAGTCGAAGGATCTTCCAAAGAATTTAGAAAAGCTTTAAACAAAGGTATTCTCAGTGTTCCTGCAGAACCGAATCAAGGCCAAGGCAATCATGATTTAGACAAAAAGAGCCGTAAACGGAAAAGAAACCCAAAAGAATGGAAACGAAATATCAAGAAACAGAATCACAATAAAGGAGAAGAATACGTCAATTCTAAGAACAAACTCATCCCAAAAAGGCATCTTAAAGTACCTTGCACTGAAAAATGCCGCTTTAAATGCTACTCAGT
The DNA here is from genome assembly GCA_951848785.1 of Callosobruchus maculatus. Taxonomy (NCBI): domain Eukaryota; kingdom Metazoa; phylum Arthropoda; class Insecta; order Coleoptera; family Chrysomelidae; genus Callosobruchus; species Callosobruchus maculatus. Next base: position 4,379,702 of record CATOUR010000045.1, read on the forward strand.
GATTTCAGAAGGAGAAAGAGAAACCATCTTAAAGTCATTCTGGGAAATTGGAGACATTACACGACAGCGTCAGTATGTTTCATCCAGCATGGAAAGCGTAGATCCAAAATATAGATATCCAACAAATGATAGTAACAGGGCCCATAACCAAGCTTATTTTTTAAGAAGAAACGGCGAAAAAGTCCGTGTCTGCAAAAAGTTTTTCATGGCAACCCTAGACATTGGTGACACAATGATTCGTACCACCATAGCAAAACGCAACTCAAACTTGATTGTGGAAATGGACCATCGAGGAAGACATAGAAAGCAAAAAGTCCTAGATCCAGCTCTCAAGGATGCTGTAAGAAGTCATATTAACTCAATTCCGAGAGTAGAATCGCACTATCTGAGAAACCAGACGAGTCGTGACTGTTTCGAAGGCTCTCTAAACATTTCAACCTTATATAGGCTGTACAAAGAGAAGTGTCTGGAGAATAACTCTCCTTATGTAAAAAAGTCTATGTACGAACATATTTTCAATACAGAATTTAATATAGGTTTTCATAAGCCTAAAAAAGATCAATGCTCTACATGTGAATGTTACAGAAATTCCAGTGAAGAAGACAGAAGACAACTACAAGAGATGTACGAAAAACATTTGAGAGATAAAGATCTATCTAGGGAAGAAAAGACTAAAGATGTAGAAGATGCCAAAACAAAAGAAAATAAAATAGTTGCGGTGTATGACTTGCAAGCAGTCCTCCCTTCTCCTTCTGGAGATGTTTCATCCTTCTACTATAAAAGCAGATTAGCAACGTATAACTTTACTATGTACGACATTGTTAGGAAGCAAGGGTATTGCTATGTATGGAGTGAACATCGTGCCAAACGAGGAGCTAATGAAATTGGTACTTGTGTCCTAAACTTTCTTAGAATGAACGCTGATGGAAAAAGTATTGTGTTCTTTTCTGACAATTGCGCAGGGCAAAATAAGAACAAGTTTATAGCTGCTATGTATCTATTTGCCGTATCCAATCTCAATATCCCTAGTATAACTCACAAATTTTTGGTGACCGGACATACCCAAAATGAGGGAGACAGCATGCACTCCTGCATTGAGCGAGAAAAAAAGAGGGTTTTAAAGAGTGGTCCCATTTATGTACCCTCACAATGGATACCGGTTATACGTTTAGCAAAGAAGAAAGGTAATCCATATATTATCCAAGAGATGGATACATCTGATATCTACAATCTTAAAAAACTTTCAGAAGATATGGGAAAAAATTTTAATGAGAGCAATCAACATGAAAAGGTCTTATGGAGTAACATCAAAATCCTGAATTTCAGAAAAGATGACCCCTATTTCATCTACTATAAATACAACTATGATGATGCTGAATATAAATTTATTGACATAAGAGGTCGTAAAAGTACTAGATCTCTTACTACCTTACTACCTTACTACTACATTTTCCCTCAAACCTGCCTATGAGTGTTCACCAAAAATTTCAAAAGATAAGAAGGATGGCCTTTTGTTTTTGTGCAAAACAAAAGCAATCAAGCAACAGTATCACAGTTTTTACAAAAACCTACCTTCCAATCAATAATATCGATGTATTAATTGTATTATTTCTATGGTAATACCATTTATGTTCAGTTATAATAAAATAATGAGATTTTCAGTGGATTGTTTTTATGTTTATTCGGAAAATAAGCTTTGAACTATGTATCCTACTGTATTCAGATGTTTTTTTTGTAACAATAAATATATTAAACTTTTCTATCAGTTCTTTTACTTGAAAATCAGAAGACGAACTCATCATTTTTGGTTGACATTACTAGCAAAGAACGTTTTGTCGCTAAGCAAAAAAATGTATTCAATTATGAAACATTCTTGTAGTTGCACTGCTGAAAAGATAGTGATATGAATGATTGTTACTACAAACACATCTTGAAAATACGTATGGTATGCATTGGGATGCTAGAGCAACACAAACATATCTCAAAATACTCTTGATTATTTATGAATGTGTTGCCTCCATACACTCTAATGTTAAGAACGAATGTTTTGTAATAATACCAGAGAAATTTCTGACAACCTCATCTGAGTTTGAATTAAATACAACGCATATTTATCAAGATAAAACATAATTTCTGTTGCAACAAAACTTCAAACGCGTTTTTCTCGAAACTGACAAATTTAGTTATGTTACTCTTGTACTGATGGTGCGATATATACGAAAAAATAATTTTCAGTGAGAAGGCGACGTCCTAGGACCAATATTAGCACGGCATTGGATTCAGTGACACATTTTCTATAACGGAGAGTAGGAAACAATGAAATAAGACCCAAAAATTGGGGATGAGGGTCGATGTTCTGAAACCGGAAAACTCCACAGCAGTTGTTAAAAAAATTCGTAAAAAATTTTAGGTTCTCGATCAGGACAAAAACTCTTCTGTTTGTTCGTTTGGATACATTGATCACGAATTAGGCCTCTGTTCCAAGTTTTGCCGTGTTTGAAAAAAAAACCTAAAAATTTTGCATTTCCCGCAGGTCTGCATATATACCAAAAAATAATTTTCTGTGAGAAGGCGACGTCCTAGGACCAATCTTAGCACGGCATTGGATTCAGTGACACATTTTCTATAACGGAGAGAAGGAAACCATGAAATAAGACCCAAAATTTGGGGATGAGGGTCGATGTTCTGAAACCGGAAAACTTGGAAAACCGGAAACTTTGGTAAAAAAATTCGTAAAAAATGTTAGGTTCTCGATCAGGACAAAAACCCTTCTGCTTGTTAGTTTGGATACATTGATCACGAATTCGGCCTCTGTTCCAAGTTTTGCCGTGTTTGAAAAAAAACCTAAAAATTTTGCATTTCCCGCAGGTCTGCATATATACGAAAAAATAATTTTCAGTGAGAAGGCGACGTCCTAGGACCAATCTTGGCACGGCATTGGATTCAGTGGCACATTTTCTATAAGGGAGAGTAGGAAACCATGAAATAAGACCCAAAATTTGGGGATGAGTGTCGATGTTCTGAAACCGGAAAACTCCACAGGACCCTCCCTTTGGTACAAAAATTCGTAAAAATTTTTAGGTTCTCGATCAGGACAAAAACTCTTCTGTTTGTTAGTTTGGATACATTGATCACTAATTCGGCCTCTGTTCCAAGTTTTGCCGTGTTTGAGAAAAAAACCTAAAAATTTTGCATTTCCCGCAGGTCTGCATATATACGAAAAACTAATTTTCTGTGAGAAAGCGACGTCCTAGGACCAATCTTATAACGGCATTGGATTCAGTGGCACATTTTGTATAACGGAGAGTAGGAAACCATGAAATAAGACCCAAAATTTGGGGATGAGGGTTGATGTTCTGAAACCGGAAAACTCCACAGGTCCCTTTGGTAAAAAAATTCGTAAAAAATTTTAGGTTCTGGATCAGGACAAAAACTCTTCTGTTTGTTAGTTTGAATACATTGATCACGAATTCGGCCTCTGTTCCAAGTTTTGCCGTGTTTGAAGAAAAAACCTAAAAATTATGCATTTCCCGCAGGTCTGCATATATACGAAAAAATAATTTTCTGTGAGAAGGCGACGTCCTAGGACCAATCTTAGCACGGCATTGGATTCAGTGGCACATTTTCTATAACGGAGAGTAGGAAACCATGAAATAAGACCCAAAATTTGGGGATGAGTGTCGATGTTCTGAAACCGGAAAACTCCACAGGACCATTGGTAAAAAAATTCGTAAAAAATGTTAGGTTCTCGATCAGGACAAAAACCCTTCTGCTTGTTAGATTGGATACATTGATCACGAATTCGGCCTCTGTTCCAAGTTTTGCCGTGTTTGAAAAAAAAACCTAAAAATTTTGCATTTCTCGCAGGTCTGCATATATACGAAAAAATAATTTTCTGTGAGAAGGCGACGTCCTAGGACCAATCTTCGCACGGCATTGGATTCAGTGGCACATTTTCTATAACGGAGAGTAGGACACCATGAAATAAGACCCAAAATTTGGAGATGAGGGTCGATGTTCTGAAACCGGAAAACTCCACAGGACCCTTTGGTACAAAAATTCGTAAAAAATTTTAGGTTCTCGATCAGGACAAAAACTCTTCTGTTTGTTAGTTTGGATACATTGATCACGAATTCGGCCTCTGTTCCGCTTTTTGCCGTGTTTGAAAAAAAAAACCTAAAAATTTTGCATTTCCCGCAGGTCTGCATATATACGAAAAAATAATTTTCAGTGAGAAGGCGACGTCCTAGGACCAATCTTAGCACGGCATTGGATTCAGTGACACATTTTCTATAACGGAGAGTAGGAAACCATGAAATAAGACCCAAAAATTTGGGATGAGGGTCGATGTTCTGAAACCGGAAAACTCCACAGGACCCTCCCTTTGGTAAAAAAATTCGTAAAAAATTTTAGGTTCTCGATCAGGACAAAAACTCTTCTGTTTGTTAGTTTGGATACATTGATCACGAACTCGGCCTCTGTTCCAAGTTTTGCCGTGTTTGAAAAAAAAAACCTAAAAATTTTTCATTTCCCGCAGGTCTGCATATATACCAAAAAATAATTTTCTGTGAGAAGGCGACGTCCTAGGACCAATCTTAGCACGGCATTGGATTCAGTGGCACATTTTGTATAACGGAGAGTAGGAAACCATGAAATAAGACCCAAAATTTCAGGATGAGGGTCGATGTTCTGAAACCGGATAACTCCACAGGACCCTCCCTTTGGTAAAATAATTCGTAAAAAATTTTAGGTTCTCGATCAGGGCAAAAACTCTTCTGTTTGTTAGTTTGGATACATTGATCACGAATTCGGCCTCTGTTCCAAGTTTTGCCGTGTTTGAAAAAAAAAACCTAAAAATCTTGCATTTCCCGCAGGTCTGCATATAACGAAAAACTAATTTTCTGTGAGAAAGCGACGTCCTAGGACCAATCTTAGCACGGCATTGGATTCAGTGGCACATTTTCTATAACAGAGAGTAGGAAAACATGAAATAAGACCCAAAATTTGGGGATGAGGGTCGATGTTCTGAAACCGGAAAACTCCACAGGACCCTCCCTTTGGTAAAAAAATTCGTAAAAAATTTTAGGTTCTGGATCAGGACAAAAACTCTTCTGTTTGTTAGTTTGGATACATTGATCACGAATTCGGCCTCTGTTCCAAGTTTTGCCGTGTTTGAAAAAAAAACCTAAAAATTTTGCATTTGCATATATATACGCAAAAATCATTTTCTGTGAGAGGGCGACGTCCTAGGACCAATCTTAGCACGGCATTGGATTCAGTGGCACATTTTCTATAACGGAGAGTAGGAAACCATGAAATAAGACCCAAAATTTGGGGATGAGGGTCGATGTTCTGAAACCGGAAAACTCCACAGGTAAACTCCCTTTGGTAAAAAAATTCGTAAAAAATTTTAGGTTCTCGATCAGGACAAAAACACTTCTGTTTGTTATTTTGGATACATTGATCACGAATTCGGCGTCTGTTCCAAATTTTGCCGTGTTTGAAAAAAAAACCTAAAAATTTTGCATTTCCCACAGGTCTGCATGTATACGAAAAATTAATTTTCTGTGAGAAGGCGGCGTCCTAGGGCCAATCTTAGCACGGCATTGGATTCAGTGGCACATTTTCTATAACGGAGAGTGGAAAACCATGAAATAAGTCCCAAAATTTGGGGATGAGGGTCGATGTTCTGAAACCGGGAAACTCCACAGGACCCTCCCTTTGGTAAAAAAATTCGTAAAAAATTTTAGGTTCTAGATCAGGACAAAAACTCTTCTGTATGTTAGTTTGGATACATTGATCACGAATTCGGCCTCTGTTCCAAGTTTTGCCGTGTTTGAAAAAAAAAGCCTAAAAATTTTGCATTTCCCGCAGGTCTGCATATACACGAAAAAATCATTTTCTGTGAGAAGGCGACGTCCTAGGACCAATCTTAGCACGACATTGGATTCAGTGGCACATTTTCTATAACGCAGAGTAGGACACCATGAAATAAGACGCAAAATTTGGAGATGAGGGTCGATGTTCTGAAACCGGAAAACTCCACAGGACCCTTTGGTAAAAAAATTCGTAAAAAATTTTAGGTTCTCGATCAGGACAAAAACTCTTCTGTTTGTTAGTTTGGATACATTGATCACGAATTCGGCCTCTGTTCCAAGTTTTGCCGTGTTTGAAAAGAAAACCTAAAAATTTTGCATTTCCCGCAGGTCTGCATATATACGAAAAAATAATTTTCTGTGAGAAGGCGACGTCCTAGGACCAATCTTAGCACGGCATTGGATTCAGTGACACATTTTCTATAACGGAGAGTAGGAAACCATGAAATAAGACCCAAAATTTTGGGATGAGGGTCGATGTTCTGAAACCGGAAAACTCCACAGGACCATTGGTAAAAAAATTCGTAAAAAATGTTAGGTTCTCGATCAGGACAAAAACCCTTCTGCTTGTTAGTTTGGATACATTGATCACGAATTCGGCCTCTGTTCCAAGTTTTGCCGTGTTTGAAAAAAAAACCTAAAAATTTTGCATTTCTCGCAGGTCTGCATATACAGGGTTATTCACGTTATTCGACACGGAGCATTATGGCTAAACTATTTGATAAAAAAGAAAACTATAATTTCGGATGGATAGAGACCCATAAAGGCTACATTTTAAAAATATTTTCATGTTATACAGGGTGTCCCAAAAACACGAAATGTATCAAAGTTATGTTTTTTTAAATGGAACACCCCGTATATTTTTGCATATTCAGATTCCCTGATGAATTCTAGTGTGACTTTCTGTATCATACATGGGACTTAAAGCGAACCGTTTAGGTGTAAATCACCATTTTCGGTATAAGTAGATATCAGGAAAAAACTGAATATCGCAGAGATTATAAAATTTGGAAGGCTGTGACTTTGCCGTATTACTAAGCATAAAATGCGTCAGCTTTGAAGAGACTGTCAAATTTAAATTACGTTTATGCTTGGAGAAATCGGTCGATCAATTAAGGGAACTTCGATCAACGATAACTTGATTTTTTCAAATGGGAATGCCTAATTTTTTTTATACGGTTAAACGTAGAATTTGATAACCTTTCTAATGATATAAGATTGTGAATATCAATCTCTGGTAGTTTTCATTTAATTTTAAATTTTCAAACAAATCCGCGTTTTTCAATTTTCCTATCTATAAGCAACGTAGCAGGCCATGAAATATAAACAAAAACCTGTTCAGGTAGAAGAAAACAACTAACTTAGCTGGAAAATACACACGAACTAGACTAAAGGGACAAGATTAAAAAAATAACTCACAACAAACAAAGTCTAACCAGAAACAACGGCGGTAACATATCTTTGGTCAAAGAGAAGCTGGAGTATGGCAGAAATTAATTTTTTCACAGCCTACTAGCTACTGCAATGTACTAGACATTGGCAATTTCCAAAACCATTAAAAATTTTGAAAAAAAATAAAAACTACTAGAGAATGTTGTAAGCAGTTTATTATTTTCATAATAAAATTTCACATTTAATGATATAAATCAAGTGTGCAATTCTGTCAAAACTCTAGTCAAAAGTACCTCTGACTGGAGTTCTGAAAATTCTTCAGTACCTATTACCAAGATAGCAGAAAATGAAGAATGAATTAAAATTTGTTCAAATCATAAAACATAACTTAACTGGCAGAAAATTTAAATCTGATTTGTCAGTATTCCTTTTTTGCAATATTGGTAATAGATATTGAAAAATAGAAGAGCTTCAGTCAGGTATCGACTTCGACGCAAATTAGTACTTTTTTACACCATTACATATGATTGATAGTTGCGTACTGGAGCAACAGTCGCTGGTTGTTTTTGTTTCATATCAGGGTTTTTAATTGTCTTGGAAATTTTTAACCTCTAGTAAATTGCCGTAGCCAGTAGACTGTAAAAAATATCTATTACTGCCATACTCCAGCTTCTCTTTGACCTTAGAGATATTATCGCAGCTGTCTTTGGGAGAGTTGATTTGTTGTAAGGAATTTTTATAATCTTGTCCTTTATAGTCTAGTTAGTGTTTATTTTTCAGCTAAGTTAGTTGTTTTCTTCTACCTGAACAGGTTTTTGTTTATATTTCATGGCCTGCTACGTTGCTTATAGGTAGGAAAATTGAAAATCGCCGATTTGTTTGAAAATTCAAAATTAAATGAAAACTACCAGAGATTGATATTCACAACCTTATATCATTAGCAAGATTATCAAATTCTACGTTTAACCGTATAAAAAAAATTAGGCATTCCCATTTGAAAAAATCAAGTTATCGCTGATCGAAGTTTCCTTAATTAATCGACCGATTTCTCCAAGCATAAACGTAATTTAAATTTGACAGTCTCATCAAAGCTGACGCATTTTATGGTTAGTAATATGGCAAAGTCACAACCTTCCATATTTTATAATTTCTGTGATATTCAATTTTTCCCTGATATCTACTTATACCGAAAATGGCGATTTACACCTAAACGGTTCGCTTTAGGTCCCATGTATGATACATAAAGTCACACTAGAATTCACCAAGGAATCTAAATATGCAATAATATACGGGGTGTTCCATTTAAAAAAACATAACTTTGATACATTTCGTGTTTTTGGGACACCCTGTATAACATGAAAATATTTTTAAAATGTAGCCTTTATGGGTCTCTATCCATCCGAAATTATCATTTTCTTTTTCATCAAATACTTTAGCCATAATGCTCCGTGTCGGATAACGTGAATAACCCTGTATACGAAAAAATAATTTTCTGTGAGAAGGCGACGTCCTAGGACCAATCTTCGCACGGCATTGGATTCAGTGGCACATTTTCTATAACGGAGAGTAGGACACCATGAAATAAGACCCAAAATTTGGAGATGAGGGTCGATGTTCTGAAACCGGAAAACTCCACAGGACCCTTTGGTACAAAAATTCGTAAAAAATTTTAGGTTCTCGATCAGGACAAAAACTCTTCTGTTTGTTAGTTTGGATACATTGATCACGAATTCGGCCTCTGTTCCGCTTTTTGCCGTGTTTGAAAAAAAAAACCTAAAAATTTTGCATTTCCCGCAGGTCTGCATATATACGAAAAAATAATTTTCAGTGAGAAGGCGACGTCCTAGGACCAATCTTAGCACGGCATTGGATTCAGTGACACATTTTCTATAACGGAGAGTAGGAAACCATGAAATAAGACCCAAAAATTTGGGATGAGGGTCGATGTTCTGAAACCGGAAAACTCCACAGGACCCTCCCTTTGGTAAAAAAATTCGTAAAAAATTTTAAGTTCTCGATCAGGACAAAAACTCTTCTGTTTGTTAGTTTGGATACATTGATCACGAATTCGGCCTCTGTTCCAAGTTTTGCCGTGTTTGAAAAAAAAACCTAAAAATTTTGCATTTCCCGCAGGTCTGCATATATACCAAAAAATAATTTTCTGTGAGAAGGCGACGTCCTAGGACCAATCTTAGCACGGCATTGGATTCAGTGGCACATTTTGTATAACGGAGGGTAGGAAACCATGAAATAAGACCCAAAATTTGGGGATGAGGGTCGATGTTCTGAAACCGGAAAACTCCACAGGACCCCCCCTTTGGTAAAAAAATTCGTAAAAAATGTTAGGTTCTCGATCAGGACAAAAACCCTTCTGCTTGTTAGTTTGGATACATTGATCACGAATTCGGCCTCTGTTCCAAGTTTTGCCGTGTTTGAAAAAAAAACCTAAAAATTTTGCATTTCCCGCAGGTCTGCATATATACGAAAAATAATTTTCTGTGAGAAAGCGACGTCCTAGGACCAATCTTAGCACGGCATTGGATTCAGTGGCACATTTTCTATAACGGAGAGTAGGAAACCATGAAATAAGACCCAAAATTTCAGGATGAGGGTCGATGTTCTGAAACCGGAAAACTCCACAGGACCCTCCCTTTGGTAAAAAAATTCGTAAAAAATTTTAGGTTCTCGATCAGGGCAAAAACTCCTCTGTTTGTTAGTTTGGATACATTGATCACGAATTCGGCCTCTGTTCCAAGTTTTGCCGTGTTTGAAAAAAAAAACCTAAAAATCTTGCATTTCCCGCAGGTCTGCATATAACGAAAAACTAATTTTCTGTGAGAAAGCGACGTCCTAGGACCAATCTTAGCACGGCATTGGATTCAGTGGCACATTTTCTATAACAGAGAGTAGGAAACCATGAAATAAGACCCAAAATTTGGGGATGAGGGTCGATGTTCTGAAACCGGAAAACTCCACAGGACCCTCCCTTTGGTAAAAAAATTCGTAAAAAATTTTAGGTTCTGGATCAGGACAAAAACTCTTCTGTTTGTTAGTTTGGATACATTGATCACGAATTTGGCCTCTGTTCCAAGTTTTGCCGTGTTTGAAAAAAAAACCTAAAAATTTTGCATTCGCATATATATACGCAAAAATCATTTTCTGTGAGAGGGCGACGTCCTAGGACCAATCTTAGCACGGCATTGGATTCAGTGGCACATTTTCTATAACGGAGAGTAGGAAACCATGAAATAAGACCCAAAATTTGGGGATGAGGGTCGATGTTCTGAAACCGGAAAACTCCACAGGACCCTCCCTTTGGTAAAAAAATTCGTAAAAAATTTTAGGTTCTCGATCAGGACAAAAACTCTTCTGTTTGTTAGTTTGAATACACTGATCACGAATTCGGCCTCTGTTCCAAGTTTTGCCGTGTTTGAAAAAAAAACCTAAAATTTTTGCATTTCCCGCAGGTCTGCATATATACCAAAAAATAATTTTCTGTGAGAAGGCGACGTCCTAGGACCAATCTTAGCACGGCATTGGATTCAGTGGCACATTTTGTATAACGGAGGGTAGGAAACCATGAAATAAGACCCAAAATTTGGGGATGAGGGTCGATGTTCTGAAACCGGAAAACTCCACAGGACCCCCCCTTTGGTAAAAAAATTCGTAAAAAATGTTAGGTTCTCGATCAGGACAAAAACCCTTCTGCTTGTTAGTTTGGATACATTGATCACGAATTCGGCCTCTGTTCCAAGTTTTGCCGTGTTTGAAAAAAAAACCTAAAAATTTTGCATTTCCCGCAGGTCTGCATATATACGAAAAAATAATTTTCTGTGAGAAAGCGACGTCCTAGGACCAATCTTAGCACGGCATTGGATTCAGTGGCACATTTTCTATAACGGAGAGTAGGAAACCATGAAATAAGACCCAAAATTTGGGGATGAGGGTCGATGTTCTGAAACCGGAAAACTCCACAGGACCCCCCCTTTGGTAAAAAAATTCGTAAAAAATGTTAGGTTCTCGATCAGGACAAAAACCCTTCTGCTTGTTAGTTTGGATACATTGATCACGAATTCGGCCTCTGTTCCAAGTTTTGCCGTGTTTGAAAAAAAAACCTAAAAATTTTGCATTTCCCGCAGGACTGCATATATACGAAAAAATAATTTTCTGTGAGAAAGCGACGTCCTAGGACCAATCTTAGCACGGCATTGGATTCAGTGGCACATTTTCTATAACGGAGAGTAGGAAACCATGAAATAAGACCCAAAATTTCAGGATGAGGGTCGATGTTCTGAAACCGGAAAACTCCACAGGACCCTCCCTTTGGTAAAAAAATTCGTAAAAAATTTTAGGTTCTCGATCAGGGCAAAAACTCCTCTGTTTGTTAGTTTGGATACATTGATCACGAATTCGGCCTCTGTTCCAAGTTTTGCCGTGTTTGAAAAAAAAAACCTAAAAATCTTGCATTTCCCGCAGGTCTGCATATAACGAAAAACTAATTTTCTGTGAGAAAGCGACGTCCTAGGACCAATCTTAGCACGGCATTGGATTCAGTGGCACATTTTCTATAACAGAGAGTAGGAAACCATGAAATAAGACCCAAAATTTGGGGATGAGGGTCGATGTTCTGAAACCGGAAAACTCCACAGGACCCTCCCTTTGGTAAAAAAATTCGTAAAAAATTTTAGGTTCTGGATCAGGACAAAAACTCTTCTGTTTGTTAGCTTGGATACATTGATCACGAATTTGGCCTCTGTTCCAAGTTTTGCCGTGTTTGAAAAAAAAACCTAAAAATTTTGCATTTGCATATATATACGCAAAAATCATTTTCTGTGAGAGGGCGACGTCCTAGGACCAATCTTAGCACGGCATTGGATTCAGTGGCACATTTTCTATAACGGAGAGTAGGAAACCATGAAATAAGACCCAAAATTTGGGGATGAGGGTCGATGTTCTGAAACCGGAAAACTCCACAGGACCCTCCCTTTGGTAAAAAAATTCGTAAAAAATTTTAGGTTCTCGATCAGGACAAAAACTCTTCTGTTTGTTAGTTTGAATACATTGATCACGAATTCGGCCTCTGTTCCAAGTTTTGCCGTGTTTGAAAAAAAAACCTAAAAATTTTGCATTTCTCGCAGGTCTGCATATATACGAAAAAATAATGTTCTGTGAGAAGGCGACGTCCTAGGACCAATCTTAGCACGGCATTGGACTGAGTGGCACATCTTCTATAACGGAGGGTAGGAAACCATGAAATAAGACCCAAAATTTGGGGATGAGGGTCGATGTTCTGAAACCGGAAAACTCCACAGGTAAACTCCCTTTGGTAAAAAAATTCGTAAAAAATTTTAGGTTCTCGATCAGGACAAAAACACTTCTGTTTGTTATTTTGGATACATTGATCACGAATTCGGCGTCTGTTCCAAATTTTGCCGTGTTTGAAAAAAAAACCTAAAAATTTTGCATTTCCCACAGGTCTGCATATATACGAAAAATTAATTTTCTGTGAGAAGGCGGCGTCCTAGGGCCAATCTTAGCACGGCATTGGATTCAGTGGCACATTTTCTATAACGGAGAGTGGAAAACCATGAAATAAGTCCCAAAATTTGGGGATGAGGGTCGATGTTCTGAAACCGGGAAACTCCACAGGACCCTCCCTTTGGTAAAAAAATTCGTAAAAAATTTTAGGTTCTAGATCAGGACAAAAACTCTTCTGTATGTTAGTTTGGATACATTGATCACGAATTCGGCCTCTGTTCCAAGTTTTGCCGTGTTTGAAAAAAAAAACCTAAAAATTTTGCATTTCCCGCAGGTCTGCATATACACGAAAAAATCATTTTCTGTGAGAAGGCGACGTTCTAGAACCAATCTTAGCACGACATTGGATTCAGTGGCACATTTTCTATAACGCAGAGTAGGACACCATGAAATAAGACGCAAAATTTGGAGATGAGGGTCGATGTTCTGAAACCGGAAAACTCCACAGGACCCTTTGGTAAAAAAATTCGTAAAAAATTTTAGGTTCTCGATCAGGACAAAAACTCTTCTGTTTGTTAGTTTGGATACATTGATCACGAATTCGGCCTCTGTTCCAAGTTTTGCCGTGTTTGAAAAGAAAACCTAAAAATTTTGCATTTCCCGCAGGTCTGCATATATACGAAAAAATAATTTTCTGTGAGAAGGCGACGTCCTAGGACCAATCTTAGCACGGCATTGGATTCAGTGACACATTTTCTATAACGGAGAGTAGGAAACCATGAAATAAGACCCAAAATTTTGGGATGAGGGTCGATGTTCTGAAACCGGAAAACTCCACAGGACCATTGGTAAAAAAATTCGTAAAAAATGTTAGGTTCTCGATCAGGACAAAAACCCTTCTGCTTGTTAGTTTGGATACATTGATCACGAATTCGGCCTCTGTTCCAAGTTTTGCCGTGTTTGAAAAAAAAACCTAAAAATTTTGCATTTCTCGCAGGTCTGCATATATACGAAAAAATAATTTTCTGTGAGAAGGCGACGTCCTAGGACCAATCTTCGCACGGCATTGGATTCAGTGGCACATTTTCTATAACGGAGAGTAGGACACCATGAAATAAGACCCAAAATTTGGAGATGAGGGTCGATGTTCTGAAACCGGAAAACTCCACAGGACCCTTTGGTACAAAAATTCGTAAAAAATTTTAGGTTCTCGATCAGGACAAAAACTCTTCTGTTTGTTAGTTTGGATACATTGATCACGAATTCGGCCTCTGTTCCGCTTTTTGCCGTGTTTGAAAAAAAACCTAAAAATTTTGCATTTCCCGCAGGTCTGCATATATACCAAAAAATAATTTTCTGTGAGAAGGCGACGTCCTAGGACCAATCTTAGCACGGCATTGGATTCAGTGGCACATTTTGTATAACGGAGGGTAGGAAACCATGAAATAAGACCAAAAATTTGGGGATGAGGGTCGATGTTCTGAAACCGGAAAACTCCACAGGACCCCCCCTTTGGTAAAAAAATTCGTAAAAAATGTTAGGTTCTCGATCAGGACAAAAACCCTTCTGCTTGTTAGTTTGGATACATTGATCACGAATTCGGCCTCTGTTCCAAGTTTTGCCGTGTTTGAAAAAAAAAACCTAAAAATTTTGCATTTCCCGCAGGTCTGCATATATACGAAAAAATAATTTTCTGTGAGAAAGCGACGTCCTAGGACCAATCTTAGCACGGCATTGGATTCAGTGGCACATTTTCTATAACGGAGAGTAGGAAACCATGAAATAAGACCCAAAATTTCAGGATGAGGGTCGATGTTCTGAAACCGGAAAACTCCACAGGACCCTCCCTTTGGTAAAAAAATTCGTAAAAAATTTTAGGTTCTCGATCAGGGCAAAAACTCTTCTGTTTGTTAGTTTGGATACATTGATCACGAATTCGGCCTCTGTTCCAAGTTTTGCCGTGTTTGAAAAAAAAAACCTAAAAATCTTGCATTTCCCGCAGGTCTGCATATAACGAAAAACTAATTTTCTGTGAGAAAGCGACGTCCTAGGACCAATCTTAGCACGGCATTGGATTCAGTGGCACATTTTCTATAACAGAGAGTAGGAAACCATGAAATAAGACCCAAAATTTGGGGATGAGGGTCGATGTTCTGAAACCGGAAAACTCCACAGGACCCTCCCTTTGGTAAAAAAATTCGTAAAAAATTTTAGGTTCTGGATCAGGACAAAAACTCTTCTGTTTGTTAGTTTGGATACATTGATCACGAATTTGGCCTCTGTTCCAAGTTTTGCCGTGTTTGAAAAAAAAACCTAAAAATTTTGCATTTGCATATATATACGCAAAAATCATTTTCTGTGAGAGGGCGACGTCCTAGGACCAATCTTAGCACGGCATTGGATTCAGTGGCACATTTTCTATAACGGAGAGTAGGAAACCATGAAATAAGACCCAAAATTTGGGGATGAGGGTCGATGTTCTGAAACCGGAAAACTCCACAGGACCCTCCCTTTGGTAAAAAAATTCGTAAAAAATTTTAGGTTCTCGATCAGGGCAAAAACTCTTCTGTTTGTTAGTTTGGATACATTGATCACGAATTCGGCCTCTGTTCCAAGTTTTGCCGTGTTTGAAAAAAAAGCCTATAAATTTTGCGTTTCCCGCAGGTCTGCATATATACGAAAAAATAATTTTCTCTGAGAAGGCGACGTCCTAGGACCAATCTTAGCACGGCATTGGATTCAGTGGCACATTTTCTATAATGGAGAGTAGGAAACCTTGAAATAAGACCCAAAATTTGGGGATGAGAGTCGATGTTCTGAAACCGGAAAACTCCACAGGACCCTCCCTTTGGTAAAAAAATTCGTAAAAAATTTTAGGTTCTCGATCAGGACAAAAACTCTTCTGTTTGTTAGTTTGGATACATTGATCACGAATTCGGCCTCTGTTCCAAGTTTTGCCGTGTTTGAAAAAAAAACCTAAAAATTTTGCATTTCCCGCAGGTCTGCATATATACCAAAAAATAATTTTCTGTGAGAAGGCGACGTCCTAGGACCAATCTTAGCACGGCATTGGATTCAGTGGCACATTTTGTATAACGGAGGGTAGGAAACCATGAAATAAGACCCAAAATTTGGGGATGAGGGTCGATGTTCTGAAACCGGAAAACTCCACAGGACCCCCCCTTTGGTAAAAAAATTCGTAAAAAATGTTAGGTTCTCGATCAGGACAAAAACCCTTCTGCTTGTTAGTTTGGATACATTGATCACGAATTCGGCCTCTGTTCCAAGTTTTGCCGTGTTTGAAAAAAAAACCTAAAAATTTTGCATTTCCCGCAGGTCTGCATATATACGAAAAAATAATTTTCTGTGAGAAAGCGACGTCCTAGGACCAATCTTAGCACGGCATTGGATTCAGTGGCACATTTTCTATAACGGAGAGTAGGAAACCATGAAATAAGACCCAAAATTTCAGGATGAGGGTCGATGTTCTGAAACCGGAAAACTCCACAGGACCCTCCCTTTGGTAAAAAAATTCGTAAAAAATTTTAGGTTCTCGATCAGGGCAAAAACTCCTCTGTTTGTTAGTTTGGATACATTGATCACGAATTCGGCCTCTGTTCCAAGTTTTGCCGTGTTTGAAAAAAAAAACCTAAAAATCTTGCATTTCCCGCAGGTCTGCATATAACGAAAAACTAATTTTCTGTGAGAAAGCGACGTCCTAGGACCAATCTTAGCACGGCATTGGATTCAGTGGCACATTTTCTATAACAGAGAGTAGGAAACCATGAAATAAGACCCAAAATTTGGGGATGAGGGTCGATGTTCTGAAACCGGAAAACTCCACTTTGGTAAAAAAATTCGTAAAAAATTTTAGGTTCTGGATCAGGACAAAAACTCTTCTGTTTGTTAGTTTGGATACATTGATCACGAATTTGGCCTCTGTTCCAAGTTTTGCCGTGTTTGAAAAAAAAACCTAAAAATTTTGCATTTGCATATATATACGCAAAAATCATTTTCTGTGAGAGGGCGACGTCCTAGGACCAATCTTAGCACGGCATTGGATTCAGTGGCACATTTTCTATAACGGAGAGTAGGAAACCATGAAATAAGACCCAAAATTTGGGGATGAGGGTCGATGTTCTGAAACCGGAAAACTCCACAGGACCCTCCCTTTGGTAAAAAAATTCGTAAAAAATTTTAGGTTCTCGATCAGGGCAAAAACTCTTCTGTTTGTTAGTTTGGATACATTGATCACGAATTCGGCCTCTGTTCCAAGTTTTGCCGTGTTTGAAAAAAAAGCCTATAAATTTTGCGTTTCCCGCAGGTCTGCATATATACGAAAAAATAATTTTCTCTGAGAAGGCGACGTCCTAGGACCAATCTTAGCACGGCATTGGATTCAGTGGCACATTTTCTATAATGGAGAGTAGGAAACCTTGAAATAAGACCCAAAATTTGGGGATGAGGGTCGATGTTCTGAAACCGGAAAACTCCACAGGACCCTCCCTTTGGTAAAAAAATTCGTAAAAAATTTTAGGTTCTGGATCAGGACAAAAACTCTTCTGTTTGTTAGTTTGGATACATTGATCACGAATTTGGCCTCTGTTCCAAGTTTTGCCGTGTTTGAAAAAAAAACCTAAAAATTTTGCATTTGCATATATATACGCAAAAATCATTTTCTGTGAGAGGGCGACGTCCTAGGACCAATCTTAGCACGGCATTGGATTCAGTGGCACATTTTCTATAACGGAGAGTAGGAAACCATGAAATAAGACCCAAAATTTGGGGATGAGGGTCGATGTTCTGAAACCGGAAAACTCCACAGGACCCTCCCTTTGGTAAAAAAATTCGTAAAAAATTTTAGGTTCTCGATCAGGGCAAAAACTCTTCTGTTTGTTAGTTTGGATACATTGATCACGAATTCGGCCTCTGTTCCAAGTTTTGCCGTGTTTGAAAAAAAAGCCTATAAATTTTGCGTTTCCCGCAGGTCTGCATATATACGAAAAAATAATTTTCTCTGAGAAGGCGACGTCCTAGGACCAATCTTAGCACGGCATTGGATTCAGTGGCACATTTTCTATAATGGAGAGTAGGAAACCTTGAAATAAGACCCAAAATTTGGGGATGAGAGTCGATGTTCTGAAACCGGAAAACTCCACAGGACCCTCCCTTTGGTAAAAAAATTCGTAAAAAATTTTAGGTTCTCGATCAGGACAAAAACTCTTCTGTTTGTTAGTTTGGATACATTGATCACGAATTCGGCCTCTGTTCCAAGTTTTGCCGTGTTTGAAAAAAAAACCTAAAAATTTTGCATTTCCCGCAGGTCTGCATATATACCAAAAAATAATTTTCTGTGAGAAGGCGACGTCCTAGGACCAATCTTAGCACGGCATTGGATTCAGTGGCACATTTTGTATAACGGAGGGTAGGAAACCATGAAATAAGACCCAAAATTTGGGGATGAGGGTCGATGTTCTGAAACCGGAAAACTCCACAGGACCCCCCCTTTGGTAAAAAAATTCGTAAAAAATGTTAGGTTCTCGATCAGGACAAAAACCCTTCTGCTTGTTAGTTTGGATACATTGATCACGAATTCGGCCTCTGTTCCAAGTTTTGCCGTGTTTGAAAAAAAAACCTAAAAATTTTGCATTTCCCGCAGGTCTGCATATATACGAAAAAATAATTTTCTGTGAGAAAGCGACGTCCTAGGACCAATCTTAGCACGGCATTGGATTCAGTGGCACATTTTCTATAACGGAGAGTAGGAAACCATGAAATAAGACCCAAAATTTCAGGATGAGGGTCGATGTTCTGAAACCGGAAAACTCCACAGGACCCTCCCTTTGGTAAAAAAATTCGTAAAAAATTTTAGGTTCTCGATCAGGGCAAAAACTCCTCTGTTTGTTAGTTTGGATACATTGATCACGAATTCGGCCTCTGTTCCAAGTTTTGCCGTGTTTGAAAAAAAAAACCTAAAAATCTTGCATTTCCCGCAGGTCTGCATATAACGAAAAACTAATTTTCTGTGAGAAAGCGACGTCCTAGGACCAATCTTAGCACGGCATTGGATTCAGTGGCACATTTTCTATAACAGAGAGTAGGAAACCATGAAATAAGACCCAAAATTTGGGGATGAGGGTCGATGTTCTGAAACCGGAAAACTCCACAGGACCCTCCCTTTGGTAAAAAAATTCGTAAAAAATTTTAGGTTCTGGATCAGGACAAAAACTCTTCTGTTTGTTAGTTTGGATACATTGATCACGAATTTGGCCTCTGTTCCAAGTTTTGCCGTGTTTGAAAAAAAAACCTAAAAATTTTGCATTTGCATATATATACGCAAAAATCATTTTCTATGAGAGGGCGACGTCCTAGGACCAATCTTAGCACGGCATTGGATTCAGTGGCACATTTTCTATAACGGAGAGTAGGAAACCATGAAATAAGACCCAAAATTTGGGGATGAGGGTCGATGTTCTGAAACCGGAAAACTCCACAGGACCCTCCCTTTGGTAAAAAAATTCGTAAAAAATTTTAGGTTCTCGATCAGGACAAAAACTCTTCTGTTTGTTAGTTTGAATACATTGATCACGAATTCGGCCTCTGTTCCAAGTTTTGCCGTGTTTGAAAAAAAAACCTAAAATTTTTGCATTTCCCGCAGGTCTGCATATATACCAAAAAATAATTTTCTGTGAGAAGGCGACGTCCTAGGACCAATCTTAGCACGGCATTGGATTCAGTGGCACATTTTGTATAACGGAGGGTAGGAAACCATGAAATAAGACCCAAAATTTGGGGATGAGGGTCGATGTTCTGAAACCGGAAAACTCCACAGGACCCCCCCTTTGGTAAAAAAATTCGTAAAAAATGTTAGGTTCTCGATCAGGACAAAAACCCTTCTGCTTGTTAGTTTGGATACATTGATCACGAATTCGGCCTCTGTTCCAAGTTTTGCCGTGTTTGAAAAAAAAACCTAAAAATTTTGCATTTCCCGCAGGTCTGCATATATACGAAAAAATAATTTTCTGTGAGAAAGCGACGTCCTAGGACCAATCTTAGCACGGCATTGGATTCAGTGGCACATTTTCTATAACGGAGAGTAGGAAACCATGAAATAAGACCCAAAATTTGGGGATGAGGGTCGATGTTCTGAAACCGGAAAACTCCACAGGACCCCCCCTTTGGTAAAAAAATTCGTAAAAAATGTTAGGTTCTCGATCAGGACAAAAACCCTTCTGCTTGTTAGTTTGGATACATTGATCACGAATTCGGCCTCTGTTCCAAGTTTTGCCGTGTTTGAAAAAAAAACCTAAAAATTTTGCATTTCCCGCAGGTCTGCATATATACGAAAAAATAATTTTCTGTGAGAAAGCGACGTCCTAGGACCAATCTTAGCACGGCATTGGATTCAGTGGCACATTTTCTATAACGGAGAGTAGGAAACCATGAAATAAGACCCAAAATTTCAGGATGAGGGTCGATGTTCTGAAACCGGAAAACTCCACAGGACCCTCCCTTTGGTAAAAAAATTCGTAAAAAATTTTAGGTTCTCGATCAGGGCAAAAACTCCTCTGTTTGTTAGTTTGGATACATTGATCACGAATTCGGCCTCTGTTCCAAGTTTTGCCGTGTTTGAAAAAAAAAACCTAAAAATCTTGCATTTCCCGCAGGTCTGCATATAACGAAAAACTAATTTTCTGTGAGAAAGCGACGTCCTAGGACCAATCTTAGCACGGCATTGGATTCAGTGGCACATTTTCTATAACAGAGAGTAGGAAACCATGAAATAAGACCCAAAATTTGGGGATGAGGGTCGATGTTCTGAAACCGGAAAACTCCACAGGACCCTCCCTTTGGTAAAAAAATTCGTAAAAAATTTTAGGTTCTGGATCAGGACAAAAACTCTTCTGTTTGTTAGTTTGGATACATTGATCACGAATTTGGCCTCTGTTCCAAGTTTTGCCGTGTTTGAAAAAAAAACCTAAAAATTTTGCATTTGCATATATATACGCAAAAATCATTTTCTGTGAGAGGGCGACGTCCTAGGACCAATCTTAGCACGGCATTGGATTCAGTGGCACATTTTCTATAACGGAGAGTAGGAAACCATGAAATAAGACCCAAAATTTGGGGATGAGGGTCGATGTTCTGAAACCGGAAAACTCCACAGGACCCTCCCTTTGGTAAAAAAATTCGTAAAAAATTTTAGGTTCTCGATCAGGACAAAAACTCTTCTGTTTGTTAGTTTGAATACATTGATCACGAATTCGGCCTCTGTTCCAAGTTTTGCCGTGTTTGAAAAAAAAACCTAAAAATTTTGCATTTATCGCAGGTCTGCATATATACGAAAAAATAATGTTCTGTGAGAAGGCGACGTCCTAGGACCAATCTTAGCACGGCATTGGACTGAGTGGCACATCTTCTATAACGGAGGGTAGGAAACCATGAAATAAGACCCAAAATTTGGGGATGAGGGTCGATGTTCTGAAACCGGAAAACTCCACAGGTAAACTCCCTTTGGTAAAAAAATTCGTAAAAAATTTTAGGTTCTCGATCAGGACAAAAACACTTCTGCTTGTTATTTTGGATACATTGATCACGAATTCGGCGTCTGTTCCAAATTTTGCCGTGTTTGAAAAAAAAACCTAAAAATTTTGCATTTCCCACAGGTCTGCATATATACGAAAAATTAATTTTCTGTGAGAAGGCGGCGTCCTAGGGCCAATCTTAGCACGGCATTGGATTCAGTGGCACATTTTCTATAACGGAGAGTGGAAAACCATGAAATAAGTCCCAAAATTTGGGGATGAGGGTCGATGTTCTGAAACCGGGAAACTCCACAGGACCCTCCCTTTGGTAAAAAAATTCGTAAAAAATTTTAGGTTCTAGATCAGGACAAAAACTCTTCTGTATGTTAGTTTGGATACATTGATCACGAATTCGGCCTCTGTTCCAAGTTTTGCCGTGTTTGAAAAAAAAAACCTAAAAATTTTGCATTTCCCGCAGGTCTGCATATACACGAAAAAATCATTTTCTGTGAGAAGGCGACGTCCTAGAACCAATCTTAGCACGACATTGGATTCAGTGGCACATTTTCTATAACGCAGAGTAGCACACCATGAAATAAGACGCAAAATTTGGAGATGAGGGTCGATGTTCTGAAACCGGAAAACTCCACAGGACCCTTTGGTAAAAAAATTCGTAAAAAATTTTAGGTTCTCGATCAGGACAAAAACTCTTCTGTTTGTTAGTTTGGATACATTGATCACGAATTCGGCCTCTGTTCCAAGTTTTGCCGTGTTTGAAAAGAAAACCTAAAAATTTTGCATTTCCCGCAGGTCTGCATATATACGAAAAAATAATTTTCTGTGAGAAGGCGACGTCCTAGGACCAATCTTAGCACGGCATTGGATTCAGTGACACATTTTCTATAACGGAGAGTAGGAAACCATGAAATAAGGCCCAAAATTTTGGGATGAGGGTCGATGTTCTGAAACCGGAAAACTCCACAGGACCATTGGTAAAAAAATTCGTAAAAAATGTTAGGTTCTCGATCAGGACAAAAACCCTTCTGCTTGTTAGTTTGGATACATTGATCACGAATTCGGCCTCTGTTCCAAGTTTTGCCGTGTTTGAAAAAAAAACCTAAAAATTTTGCATTTCTCGCAGGTCTGCATATATACGAAAAAATAATTTTCTGTGAGAAGGCGACGTCCTAGGACCAATCTTCGCACGGCATTGGATTCAGTGGCACATTTTCTATAACGGAGAGTAGGACACCATGAAATAAGACCCAAAATTTGGAGATGAGGGTCGATGTTCTGAAACCGGAAAACTCCACAGGACCCTTTGGTACAAAAATTCGTAAAAAATTTTAGGTTCTCGATCAGGACAAAAACTCTTCTGTTTGTTAGTTTGGATACATTGATCACGAATTCGGCCTCTGTTCCGCTTTTTGCCGTGTTTGAAAAAAAAACCTAAAAATTTTGCATTTCCCGCAGGTCTGCATATATACGAAGAAATAATTTTCAGTGAGAAGGCGACGTCCTAGGACCAATCTTAGCACGGCATTGGATTCAGCGACACATTTTCTATAACGGAGAGTAGGAAACCATGAAATAAGACCCAAAAATTTGGGATGAGGGTCGATGTTCTGAAACCGGAAAACTCCACAGGACCCTCCCTTTGGTAAAAAAATTCGTAAAAAATTTTAAGTTCTCGATCAGGACAAAAACTCTTCTGTTTGTTAGTTTGGATACATTGATCACGAATTCGGCCTCTGTTCCAAGTTTTGCCGTGTTTGAAAAAAAACCTAAAAATTTTGCATTTCCCGCAGGTCTGCATATATACCAAAAAATAATTTTCTGTGAGAAGGCGACGTCCTAGGACCAATCTTAGCACGGCATTGGATTCAGTGGCACATTTTGTATAACGGAGGGTAGGAAACCATGAAATAAGACCAAAAATTTGGGGATGAGGGTCGATGTTCTGAAACCGGAAAACTCCACAGGACTCCCCCTTTGGTAAAAAAATTCGTAAAAAATGTTAGGTTCTCGATCAGGACAAAAACCCTTCTGCTTGTTAGTTTGGATACATTGATCACGAATTCGGCCTCTGTTCCAAGTTTTGCCGTGTTTGAAAAAAAAACCTAAAAATTTTGCATTTCCCGCAGGTCTGCATATATACGAAAAAATAATTTTCTGTGAGAAAGCGACGTCCTAGGACCAATCTTAGCACGGCATTGGATTCAGTGGCACATTTTCTATAACGGAGAGTAGGAAACCATGAAATAAGACCCAAAATTTCAGGATGAGGGTCGATGTTCTGAAACCGGAAAACTCCACAGGACCCTCCCTTTGGTAAAAAAATTCGTAAAAAATTTTAGGTTCTCGATCAGGGCAAAAACTCTTCTGTTTGTTAGTTTGGATACATTGATCACGAATTCGGCCTCTGTTCCAAGTTTTGCCGTGTTTGAAAAAAAAAACCTAAAAATCTTGCATTTCCCGCAGGTCTGCATATAACGAAAAACTAATTTTCTGTGAGAAAGCGACGTCCTAGGACCAATCTTAGCACGGCATTGGATTCAGTGGCACATTTTCTATAACAGAGAGTAGGAAACCATGAAATAAGACCCAAAATTTGGGGATGAGGGTCGATGTTCTGAAACCGGAAAACTCCACAGGACCCTCCCTTTGGTAAAAAAATTCGTAAAAAATTTTAGGTTCTGGATCAGGACAAAAACTCTTCTGTTTGTTAGTTTGGATACATTGATCACGAATTCGGCCTCTGTTCCAAGTTTTGCCGTGTTTGAAAAAAAAGCCTATAAATTTTGCGTTTCCCGCAGGTCTGCATATAACGAAAAACTAATTTTCTGTGAGAAAGCGACGTCCTAGGACCAATCTTAGCACGGCATTGGATTCAGTGGCACATTTTCTATAACGGAGAGTAGGAAACCATGAAATAAGACCCAAAATTTGGGGATGAGGGTCGATGTTCTGAAACCGGAAAACTCCACAGGACCCCCCCTTTGGTAAAAAAATTCGTAAAAAATGTTAGGTTCTCGATCAGGACAAAAACCCTTCTGCTTGTTAGTTTGGATACATTGATCACGAATTCGGCCTCTGTTCCAAGTTTTGCCGTGTTTGAAAAAAAAAACCTAAAAATTTTGCATTTCCCGCAGGTCTGCATATATACGAAAAAATAATTTTCAGTGAGAAGGCGACGTTCTAGGACCAATCTTAGCACGGCATTGGCTTCAGTGGCACATTTTCTATAAGGGAGAGTAGGAAACCATGAAATAAGACCCAAAATTTGGGGATGAGTGTCGATGTTCTGAAACCGGAAAACTCCACAGGACCTTCCCTTTGGTACAAAAATTCGTAAAAAATTTTAGGTTCTCGATCAGGACAAAAACTCTTCTGTTTGTTAGTTTGGATACATTGGTCACTAATTCGGCCTCTGTTCCAAGTTTTGCCGTGTTTGAAAAAAAAACCTAAAAATTTTGCATTTCCCGCAGGTCTGCATATATACGAAAAAATAATTTTCTGTGAGAAAGCGACGTCCTAGGACCAATCTTAGCACGGCATTGGCTTCAGTGGCACATTTTCTATAACGGAGAGTAGGAAACCATGAAATAAGACCCAAAATTTGGGGATGAGGGTCGATGTTCTGAAACCGGAAAACTCCACAGGACCCTCCCTTTGGTAAAAAAATTCGTAAAAAATTTTAGGTTCTCGATCAGGGCAAAAACTCTTCTGTTTGTTAGTTTGGATACATTGATCACGAATTCGGCCTCTGTTCCAAGTTTTGCCGTGTTTGAAAAAAAAAACCTAAAAATTTTGCATTTCTCGCAGGTCTGCATATGTACGAAAAAATAATTTTCCGTGAGAAGGCGACGTCCTAGGACCAATCTTAGCACGGCATTGGCTTCAGTGGCACATTTTCTATAAGGGAGAGTAGGAAACCATGAAATAAGACCCAAAATTTGGGGATGAGTGTCGATGTTCTGAAACCGGAAAACTCCACAGGACCCTCCCTTTGGTAAAAAAATTCGTAAAAAATTTTAGGTTCTCGATCAGGGCAAAGCTCTTCTGTTTGTTAGTTTGGATACATTGATCACTAATTCGGCCTCTGTTCCAAGTTTTGCCGTGTTTGAAAAAAAAACCTAAAAATTTTGCATTTCCCGCAGGTCTGCATATATACGAAAAAATAATTTTCTGTGAGAAAGCGACGTCCTGGGACCAATGTTAGCACGGCATTGGATTCAGTGGCACATTTTCTATAACGGAGAGTAGGAAACCATGAAATAAGACCCAAAATTTTAGGATGAGGGTCGATGTTCTGAAACCGGAAAACTCCACAGGACCCTCCCTTTGGTAAAAAAATTCGTAAAAAATTTTAGGTTCTCGATCAGGGCAAAACTCTTCTGTTTGTTAGTTTGGATACATTGATCACGAATTCGGCCTCTGTTCCAAGTTTTGCCGTGTTTGAAAAAAAAAACCTAAAAATTTTGCATTTCCCGCAGGTCTGCATATATACGAAAAACTAATTTTCTGTGAGAAAGCGACGTCCTAGGACCAATCTTAGCACGGCATTGGATTCAGTGGCACATTTTGTATAACGGAGAGTAGGAAGCCATGAAATAGGACCCAAAATTTGGGGATGAGGGTCGATGTTCTGAAACCGGAAAACTCCACAGGACCCTCCCTTTGGTAAAAAAATTCGTAAAAAATTTTAGGTTCTGGATCAGGACAAAAACTCTTCTGTTTGTTAGTTTGGATACATCGATCACGAATTCGGCCTCTGTTCCAAGTTTTGCCGTGTTTGAAAAAAAAGCCTAAAAATTTTGCATTTGCCGCAGGTCTGCATATATACGAAAAAATAATTTTCTGTGAGAAGGCGACGTCCTAGGCCCAATCTTAGCACGGCATTGGATTCAGTGGCACATTTTCTATAACGGAGAGTAGGAAACGATGAAATAAGACCCAAAATTTGTGGATGAGGGTCGATGTTCTGAAACCGGAAAACTCCACAGGACCCTCCCTTTGGTAAAAAAATTCGTAAAAAATTTTAGGTTCTGGATCAGGACAAAAACTCTTCTGTTTGTTAGTTTGGATACATTGATCACGAATTCGGCCTCTGTTCCAAGTTTTGCCGTGTTTGAAAAAAAAACCTAAAAATTTTTCATTTCCCGCAGGTCTGCATATATACGAAAAAATCATTTTCTGTGAGAGGGCGACGTCCTAGGACCAATCCTAGCACGGCATTGGATTCAGTGGCACATTTTCTATAACGGAGAGTAGGAAACCATGAAATAAGACCCAAAATTTTAGGATGAGGGTCGATGTTCTGAAACCGGAAAACTCCACAGGACCCTCCCTTTGGTAAAAAAATTCGTAAAAAATTTTAGGTTCTCGATCAGGGCAAAAACTCTTCTGTTTGTTAGTTTGGATACATTGATCACGAATTCGGCCTCTGTTCCAAGTTTTGCCGTGTTTGAAAAAACAAACCTAAAAATTTTGCATTTCCCGCAGGTCTGCATATATACGAAAAACTAATTTTCTGTGAGAAAGCGACGTCCTAGGACCAATCTTAGCACGGCATTGGATTCAGTGGCACATTTTGTATAACGGAGAGTAGGAAACCATGAAATAAGACCCAAAATTTGGGTATGAGGGTTGATGTTCTGAAACCGGAAAAATCCACAGCTCCACACCCTTTGGTAAAAAAATTCGTAAAAAATTTTAGGTTCTGGATCAGGACAAAAACTCTTCTGTTTGTTAGTTTGGATACATTGATCACGAATTCGGCCTCTGTTCCAAGTTTTGCCGTGTTTGAAAAAAAAAACCTAAAAATTTTGCATTTCTCGCAGGTCTGCATATACACGAAAAAATAATTTTCTGTGAGAAGGCGACGTCCTAGGACCAATCTTAGCACGGCATTGGACTCAGTGGCACATTTTCTATAACGGAGAGTAGGAAACCATGAAATAAGACCCGAAATTTGGGGATGAGGGTCGATGTTCTGAAACCGGAAAACTCCACAGGACCCTCCCTTTGATAAAAAAATTCGTAAAAAATTTTAGGTTCTCGATCAGGACAAAAACTCTTCTGTTTGTTAGTTTGGATGCATTGATCACGAATTCGGCCTCTGTTCCAAGTTTTGCCGTGTTTGAAAAAAAAACCTAAAAATTTTGCATTTCTCGCAGGTCTGCATATATACGAAAAAATAATTTTCTGTGAGAAGGCGACGTCCTAGGACCAATCTTAGCACGGCATTGGATTCAGTGGCACATTTTGTATAACGGAGGGTAGGAAACCATGAAATAAGACCAAAAATTTGGGGATGAGGGTCGATGTTCTGAAACCGGAAAACTCCACAGGACTCCCCCTTTGGTAAAAAAATTCGTAAAAAATGTTAGGTTCTCGATCAGGACAAAAACCCTTCTGCTTGTTAGTTTGGATACATTGATCACGAATTCGGCCTCTGTTCCAAGTTTTGCCGTGTTTGAAAAAAAAACCTAAAAATTTTGCATTTCCCGCAGGTCTGCATATATACGAAAAAATAATTTTCTGTGAGAAAGCGACGTCCTAGGACCAATCTTAGCACGGCATTGGATTCAGTGGCACATTTTCTATAACGGAGAGTAGGAAACCATGAAATAAGACCCAAAATTTCAGGATGAGGGTCGATGTTCTGAAACCGGAAAACTCCACAGGACCCTCCCTTTGGTAAAAAAATTCGTAAAAAATTTTAGGTTCTCGATCAGGGCAAAAACTCTTCTGTTTGTTAGTTTGGATACATTGATCACGAATTCGGCCTCTGTTCCAAGTTTTGCCGTGTTTGAAAAAAAAAACCTAAAAATCTTGCATTTCCCGCAGGTCTGCATATAACGAAAAACTAATTTTCTGTGAGAAAGCGACGTCCTAGGACCAATCTTAGCACGGCATTGGATTCAGTGGCACATTTTCTATAACAGAGAGTAGGAAACCATGAAATAAGACCCAAAATTTGGGGATGAGTGTCGATGTTCTGAAACCGGAAAACTCCACAGGACCTTCCCTTTGGTACAAAAATTCGTAAAAAATTTTAGGTTCTCGATCAGGACAAAAACTCTTCTGTTTGTTAGTTTGGATACATTGGTCACTAATTCGGCCTCTGTTCCAAGTTTTGCCGTGTTTGAAAAAAAAACCTAAAAATTTTGCATTTCCCGCAGGTCTGCATATATACGAAAAAATAATTTTCTGTGAGAAAGCGACGTCCTAGGACCAATCTTAGCACGGCATTGGCTTCAGTGGCACATTTTCTATAACGGAGAGTAGGAAACCATGAAATAAGACCCAAAATTTGGGGATGAGGGTCGATGTTCTGAAACCGGAAAACTCCACAGGACCCTCCCTTTGGTAAAAAAATTCGTAAAAAATTTTAGGTTCTCGATCAGGGCAAAAACTCTTCTGTTTGTTAGTTTGGATACATTGATCACGAATTCGGCCTCTGTTCCAAGTTTTGCCGTGTTTGAAAAAAAAAACCTAAAAATTTTGCATTTCTCGCAGGTCTGCATATGTACGAAAAAATAATTTTCCGTGAGAAGGCGACGTCCTAGGACCAATCTTAGCACGGCATTGGCTTCAGTGGCACATTTTCTATAAGGGAGAGTAGGAAACCATGAAATAAGACCCAAAATTTGGGGATGAGTGTCGATGTTCTGAAACCGGAAAACTCCACAGGACCCTCCCTTTGGTAAAAAAATTCGTAAAAAATTTTAGGTTCTCGATCAGGGCAAAGCTCTTCTGTTTGTTAGTTTGGATACATTGATCACTAATTCGGCCTCTGTTCCAAGTTTTGCCGTGTTTGAAAAAAAAACCTAAAAATTTTGCATTTCCCGCAGGTCTGCATATATACGAAAAAATAATTTTCTGTGAGAAAGCGACGTCCTGGGACCAATGTTAGCACGGCATTGGATTCAGTGGCACATTTTCTATAACGGAGAGTAGGAAACCATGAAATAAGACCCAAAATTTTAGGATGAGGGTCGATGTTCTGAAACCGGAAAACTCCACAGGACCCTCCCTTTGGTAAAAAAATTCGTAAAAAATTTTAGGTTCTGGATCAGGACAAAAACTCTTCTGTTTGTTAGTTTGGATACATTGATCACGAATTCGGCCTCTGTTCCAAGTTTTGCCGTGTTTGAAAAAAAAACCTAAAAATTTTTCATTTCCCGCAGGTCTGCATATATACGAAAAAATCATTTTCTGTGAGAGGGCGACGTCCTAGGACCAATCCTAGCACGGCATTGGATTCAGTGGCACATTTTCTATAACGGAGAGTAGGAAACCATGAAATAAGACCCAAAATTTTAGGATGAGGGTCGATGTTCTGAAACCGGAAAACTCCACAGGACCCTCCCTTTGGTAAAAAAATTCGTAAAAAATTTTAGGTTCTCGATCAGGGCAAAAACTCTTCTGTTTGTTAGTTTGGATACATTGATCACGAATTCGGCCTCTGTTCCAAGTTTTGCCGTGTTTGAAAAAACAAACCTAAAAATTTTGCATTTCCCGCAGGTCTGCATATATACGAAAAACTAATTTTCTGTGAGAAAGCGACGTCCTAGGACCAATCTTAGCACGGCATTGGATTCAGTGGCACATTTTGTATAACGGAGAGTAGGAAACCATGAAATAAGACCCAAAATTTGGGTATGAGGGTTGATGTTCTGAAACCGGAAAAATCCACAGCTCCACACCCTTTGGTAAAAAAATTCGTAAAAAATTTTAGGTTCTGGATCAGGACAAAAACTCTTCTGTTTGTTAGTTTGGATACATTGATCACGAATTCGGCCTCTGTTCCAAGTTTTGCCGTGTTTGAAAAAAAAAACCTAAAAATTTTGCATTTCTCGCAGGTCTGCATATACACGAAAAAATAATTTTCTGTGAGAAGGCGACGTCCTAGGACCAATCTTAGCACGGCATTGGACTCAGTGGCACATTTTCTATAACGGAGAGTAGGAAACCATGAAATAAGACCCGAAATTTGGGGATGAGGGTCGATGTTCTGAAACCGGAAAACTCCACAGGACCCTCCCTTTGATAAAAAAATTCGTAAAAAATTTTAGGTTCTCGATCAGGACAAAAACTCTTCTGTTTGTTAGTTTGGATGCATTGATCACGAATTCGGCCTCTGTTCCAAGTTTTGCCGTGTTTGAAAAAAAAACCTAAAAATTTTGCATTTCTCGCAGGTCTGCATATATACGAAAAAATAATTTTCTGTGAGAAGGCGACGTCCTAGGACCAATCTTAGCACGGCATTGGACTCAGTGGCACATTTTCTATAAGGGATAGTAGGAAACCGTGAAATAAGACCCAAAATTTGGGGATGAGGGTCGATGTTCTGAAACCGGAAAACTCCACAGGACCCTCCCTTTGGTAAAAAAATTCGTAAAAAATTTAAGGTTCTCGATCAGGACAAAAACCCTTCTGCTTGTTAGTTTGGATACATTGATCACGAATTCGGCCTCTGTTCCAAGCTTTTCCGTGTTTGAAAAAAAAAACCTAAAAATTTTGCATTTCTCGCAGGTCTGCATATATACGAAAAAATAATTTTCTGTGAGAAGGCGACGTCTTAGGACCAATCTTAGCACGGCATTGGATTCAGTGACACATTTTCTATAACGGAGAGTAGGAAACGATGAAATAAGACCCAAAATTTGGGGATGGGGGTCGATGTTCTGAAACCGGAAAACTCCACTGGACCCTCCCTTTGGTAAAAAAATTCGTAAAAAATTTTAGGTTCTCGATCAGGGCAAAAACTCTTCTGTTTGTTAGTTTGGATACATTGATCACGAATTCGGCCTCTGTTCCAAGTTTTGCCGTGTTGGAAAAAAAACCTAAAAATCTTGCATTTCCCGCAGGTCTGCATATATACGAAAAACTAATTTTCTGTGAGAAAGCGACGTCCTAGGACCAATCTTAGCACGGCATTGGATTCAGTGGGACATATTGTATAACGGAGAGTAGGAAACCATGAAATAAGACCCAAAATTTGGGGATGAGGGTCGATGTTCTGAAACCGGAAAACTCCACAGGACCCTCCCTTCTGTAAAAAAATTCGTAAAAAATTTTAGGTTCTCGATCAGGACAAAAACTCTTCTGTTTGTTAGTTTGGATACATTGATCACGAATTCGGCCTCTGTTCCAAGTTTTGCCGTGTTTGAAAAAAAAAACCTAAAAATCTTGCATTTCCCGCAGGTCTGCATATAACGAAAAACTAATTTTCTGTGAGAAAGCGACGTCCTAGGACCAATCTTAGCACGGCATTGGATTCAGTGGTAAAAAAATTCGTAAAAAATTTTAGGTTCTGGATCAGGACAAAAACCCTTCTGCTTGTTAGTTTGGATACATGGATCACGAATTCGGCCTCTGTTCCAAGTTTTGCCGTGTTTGAAAAGAAAACCTAAAAATTTTGCATTTCTCGCAGGTCTGCATATATACGAAAAAATAATTTTCTGTGAGAAGGCGACGTCCTAGGACCAATCTTAGCAAGGCATTGGATTCAGTGACACATTTTCTATAACGGAGAGTAGGAAACGATGAAATAAGACCCAAAATTTGGGGATGAGGGTCGATGTTCTGAAACCGGAAAACTCCACAGGACCCCCCCTTTGGTAAAAAAATTCGTAAAAAATGTTAGGTTCTCGATCAGGACACAAACCCTTCTGCTTGTTAGTTTGGATACATTGATCACGAATTCGGCCTCTGTTCCAAGTTTTGCCGTGTTTGAAAAAAAAACCTAAAAATCTTGCATTTCCCGCAGGTCTGCATACATACCAAAAAATAATTTTCTGTGAGAAGGCGACGTCCTAGGCCCAATCTTAGCACGGCATTGGATTCAGTGGCACATTTTGTATAACGGAGGGTAGGAAACCATGAAATAAGACCCAAAATTTGGGGATGAGGGTCGATGTTCTGAAACCGGAAAACTCCACAGGACCCCCCCCTTTGGTAAAAAAATTCGTAAAAAATGTTAGGTTCTCGATCAGGACAAAAACCCTTCTGCTTGTTAGTTTGGATACATTGATCACGAATTCGGCCTCTGTTCCAAGTTTTGCCGTGTTTGAAAAAAAAACCTAAAAATTTTGCATTTCCCGCAGGTCTGCATATATACGAAAAAATAATTTTCTGTGAGAAAGCGACGTCCTAGGACCAATCTTAGCACGGCATTGGATTCAGTGGCACATTTTCTATAACGGAGAGTAGGAAACCATGAAATAAGACCCAAAATTTGGGGATGAGGGTCGATGTTCTGAAACCGGAAAACTCCACAGGACCCCCCCTTTGGTAAAAAAATTCGTAAAAAATGTTAGGTTCTCGATCAGGACAAAAACCCTTCTGCTTGTTAGTTTGGATACATTGATCACGAATTCGGCCTCTGTTCCAAGTTTTGCCGTGTTTGAAAAAAAAACCTAAAAATTTTGCATTTCCCGCAGGTCTGCATATATACGAAAAAATAATTTTCTGTGAGAAAGCGACGTCCTAGGACCAATCTTAGCACGGCATTGGATTCAGTGGCACATTTTCTATAACGGAGAGTAGGAAACCATGAAATAAGACCCAAAATTTCAGGATGAGGGTCGATGTTCTGAAACCGGAAAACTCCACAGGACCCTCCCTTTGGTAAAAAAATTCGTAAAAAATTTTAGGTTCTCGATCAGGGCAAAAACTCCTCTGTTTGTTAGTTTGGATACATTGATCACGAATTCGGCCTCTGTTCCAAGTTTTGCCGTGTTTGAAAAAAAAAACCTAAAAATCTTGCATTTCCCGCAGGTCTGCATATAACGAAAAACTAATTTTCTGTGAGAAAGCGACGTCCTAGGACCAATCTTAGCACGGCATTGGATTCAGTGGCACATTTTCTATAACAGAGAGTAGGAAACCATGAAATAAGACCCAAAATTTGGGGATGAGGGTCGATGTTCTGAAACCGGAAAACTCCACAGGACCCTCCCTTTGGTAAAAAAATTCGTAAAAAATTTTAGGTTCTGGATCAGGACAAAAACTCTTCTGTTTGTTAGTTTGGATACATTGATCACGAATTTGGCCTCTGTTCCAAGTTTTGCCGTGTTTGAAAAAAAAACCTAAAAATTTTGCATTTGCATATATATACGCAAAAATCATTTTCTGTGAGAGGGCGACGTCCTAGGACCAATCTTAGCACGGCATTGGATTCAGTGGCACATTTTCTATAACGGAGAGTAGGAAACCATGAAATAAGACCCAAAATTTGGGGATGAGGGTCGATGTTCTGAAACCGGAAAACTCCACAGGACCCTCCCTTTGGTAAAAAAATTCGTAAAAAATTTTAGGTTCTCGATCAGGACAAAAACTCTTCTGTTTGTTAGTTTGAATACATTGATCACGAATTCGGCCTCTGTTCCAAGTTTTGCCGTGTTTGAAAAAAAAACCTAAAAATTTTGCATTTCTCGCAGGTCTGCATATATACGAAAAAATAATGTTCTGTGAGAAGGCGACGTCCTAGGACCAATCTTAGCACGGCATTGGACTGAGTGGCACATCTTCTATAACGGAGGGTAGGAAACCATGAAATAAGACCCAAAATTTGGGGATGAGGGTCGATGTTCTGAAACCGGAAAACTCCACAGGTAAACTCCCTTTGGTAAAAAAATTCGTAAAAAATTTTAGGTTCTCGATCAGGACAAAAACACTTCTGTTTGTTATTTTGGATACATTGATCACGAATTCGGCGTCTGTTCCAAATTTTGCCGTGTTTGAAAAAAAAACCTAAAAATTTTGCATTTCCCACAGGTCTGCATATATACGAAAAATTAATTTTCTGTGAGAAGGCGGCGTCCTAGGGCCAATCTTAGCACGGCATTGGATTCAGTGGCACATTTTCTATAACGGAGAGTGGAAAACCATGAAATAAGTCCCAAAATTTGGGGATGAGGGTCGATGTTCTGAAACCGGGAAACTCCACAGGACCCTCCCTTTGGTAAAAAAATTCGTAAAAAATTTTAGGTTCTAGATCAGGACAAAAACTCTTCTGTATGTTAGTTTGGATACATTGATCACGAATTCGGCCTCTGTTCCAAGTTTTGCCGTGTTTGAAAAAAAAAACCTAAAAATTTTGCATTTCCCGCAGGTCTGCATATACACGAAAAAATCATTTTCTGTGAGAAGGCGACGTCCTAGAACCAATCTTAGCACGACATTGGATTCAGTGGCACATTTTCTATAACGCAGAGTAGGACACCATGAAATAAGACGCAAAATTTGGAGATGAGGGTCGATGTTCTGAAACCGGAAAACTCCACAGGACCCTTTGGTAAAAAAATTCGTAAAAAATTTTAGGTTCTCGATCAGGACAAAAACTCTTCTGTTTGTTAGTTTGGATACATTGATCACGAATTCGGCCTCTGTTCCAAGTTTTGCCGTGTTTGAAAAGAAAACCTAAAAATTTTGCATTTCCCGCAGGTCTGCATATATACGAAAAAATAATTTTCTGTGAGAAGGCGACGTCCTAGGACCAATCTTAGCACGGCATTGGATTCAGTGACACATTTTCTATAACGGAGAGTAGGAAACCATGAAATAAGACCCAAAATTTTGGGATGAGGGTCGATGTTCTGAAACCGGAAAACTCCACAGGACCATTGGTAAAAAAATTCGTAAAAAATGTTAGGTTCTCGATCAGGACAAAAACCCTTCTGCTTGTTAGTTTGGATACATTGATCACGAATTCGGCCTCTGTTCCAAGTTTTGCCGTGTTTGAAAAAAAAACCTAAAAATTTTGCATTTCTCGCAGGTCTGCATATATACGAAAAAATAATTTTCTGTGAGAAGGCGACGTCCTAGGACCAATCTTCGCACGGCATTGGATTCAGTGGCACATTTTCTATAACGGAGAGTAGGACACCATGAAATAAGACCCAAAATTTGGAGATGAGGGTCGATGTTCTGAAACCGGAAAACTCCACAGGACCCTTTGGTACAAAAATTCGTAAAAAATTTTAGGTTCTCGATCAGGACAAAAACTCTTCTGTTTGTTAGTTTGGATACATTGATCACGAATTCGGCCTCTGTTCCGCTTTTTGCCGTGTTTGAAAAAAAAACCTAAAAATTTTGCATTTCCCGCAGGTCTGCATATACACGAAAAAATCATTTTCTGTGAGAAGGCGACGTCCTAGGACCAATCTTAGCACGGCATTGGATTCAGCGACACATTTTCTATAACGGAGAGTAGGAAACCATGAAATAAGACCCAAAAATTTGGGATGAGGGTCGATGTTCTGAAACCGGAAAACTCCACAGGACCCTCCCTTTGGTAAAAAAATTCGTAAAAAATTTTAAGTTCTCGATCAGGACAAAAACTCTTCTGTTTGTTAGTTTGGATACATTGATCACGAATTCGGCCTCTGTTCCAAGTTTTGCCGTGTTTGAAAAAAAACCTAAAAATTTTGCATTTCCCGCAGGTCTGCATATATACCAAAAAATAATTTTCTGTGAGAAGGCGACGTCCTAGGACCAATCTTAGCACGGCATTGGATTCAGTGGCACATTTTGTATAACGGAGGGTAGGAAACCATGAAATAAGACCAAAAATTTGGGGATGAGGGTCGATGTTCTGAAACCGGAAAACTCCACAGGACTCCCCCTTTGGTAAAAAAATTCGTAAAAAATGTTAGGTTCTCGATCAGGACAAAAACCCTTCTGCTTGTTAGTTTGGATACATTGATCACGAATTCGGCCTCTGTTCCAAGTTTTGCCGTGTTTGAAAAAAAAACCTAAAAATTTTGCATTTCCCGCAGGTCTGCATATATACGAAAAAATAATTTTCTGTGAGAAAGCGACGTCCTAGGACCAATCTTAGCACGGCATTGGATTCAGTGGCACATTTTCTATAACGGAGAGTAGGAAACCATGAAATAAGACCCAAAATTTCAGGATGAGGGTCGATGTTCTGAAACCGGAAAACTCCACAGGACCCTCCCTTTGGTAAAAAAATTCGTAAAAAATTTTAGGTTCTCGATCAGGGCAAAAACTCTTCTGTTTGTTAGTTTGGATACATTGATCACGAATTCGGCCTCTGTTCCAAGTTTTGCCGTGTTTGAAAAAAAAAACCTAAAAATCTTGCATTTCCCGCAGGTCTGCATATAACGAAAAACTAATTTTCTGTGAGAAAGCGACGTCCTAGGACCAATCTTAGCACGGCATTGGATTCAGTGGCACATTTTCTATAACAGAGAGTAGGAAACCATGAAATAAGACCCAAAATTTGGGGATGAGGGTCGATGTTCTGAAACCGGAAAACTCCACAGGACCCTCCCTTTGGTAAAAAAATTCGTAAAAAATTTTAGGTTCTGGATCAGGACAAAAACTCTTCTGTTTGTTAGTTTGGATACATTGATCACGAATTTGGCCTCTGTTCCAAGTTTTGCCGTGTTTGAAAAAAAAACCTAAAAATTTTGCATTTGCATATATATATACGCAAAAATCATTTTCTGTGAGAGGGCGACGTCCTAGGACCAATCTTAGCACGGCATTGGATTCAGTGGCACATTTTCTATAACGGAGAGTAGGAAACCATGAAATAAGACCCAAA
This sequence comes from Callosobruchus maculatus, assembly GCA_951848785.1. Classification (NCBI taxonomy): domain Eukaryota; kingdom Metazoa; phylum Arthropoda; class Insecta; order Coleoptera; family Chrysomelidae; genus Callosobruchus; species Callosobruchus maculatus. Next base: position 4,416,559 of record CATOUR010000045.1, read on the forward strand.
ATTTGGGGTTGAGGGTCGATGTTCTGAAACCGGAAAACTCCACAGGACCCTCCCTTTGGTAAAAAAATTCGTAAAAAATTTTAGGTTCTCGATCAGGGCAAAAACTCTTCTGTTTGTTAGTTTGGATACATTGATCACGAATTCGGCCTCTGTTCCAAGTTTTGCCGTGTTTGAAAAAAAAGCCTATAAATTTTGCGTTTCCCGCAGGTCTGCATATATACGAAAAAATAATTTTCTCTGAGAAGGCGACGTCCTAGGACCAATCTTAGCACGGCATTGGATTCAGTGGCACATTTTCTATAACGGAGAGTAGGAAACCATGAAATAAGACCCAAAATTTGGGGATGAGGGTCGATGTTCTGAAACCGGAAAACTCCACAGGACCCCCCCTTTGGTAAAAAAATTCGTAAAAAATGTTAGGTTCTCGATCAGGACAAAAACCCTTCTGCTTGTTAGTTTGGATACATTGATCACGAATTCGGCCTCTGTTCCAAGTTTTGCCGTGTTTGAAAAAAAAAAACCTAAAAATTTTGCATTTCCCGCAGGTCTGCATATATACGAAAAAATAATTTTCAGTGAGAAGGCGACGTTCTAGGACCAATCTTAGCACGGCATTGGCTTCAGTGGCACATTTTCTATAAGGGAGAGTAGGAAACCATGAAATAAGACCCAAAATTTGGGGATGAGTGTCGATGTTCTGAAACCGGAAAACTCCACAGGACCTTCCCTTTGGTACAAAAATTCGTAAAAAATTTTAGGTTCTCGATCAGGACAAAAACTCTTCTGTTTGTTAGTTTGGATACATTGGTCACTAATTCGGCCTCTGTTCCAAGTTTTGCCGTATTTGAAAAAAAAACCTAAAAATTTTGCATTTCCCGCAGGTCTGCATATATACGAAAAAATAATTTTCTGTGAGAAAGCGACGTCCTAGGACCAATCTTAGCACGGCATTGGCTTCAGTGGCACATTTTCTATAACGGAGAGTAGGAAACCATGAAATAAGACCCAAAATTTGGGGATGAGGGTCGATGTTCTGAAACCGGAAAACTCCACAGGACCCTCCCTTTGGTAAAAAAATTCGTAAAAAATTTTAGGTTCTCGATCAGGGCAAAAACTCTTCTGTTTGTTAGTTTGGATACATTGATCACGAATTCGGCCTCTGTTCCAAGTTTTGCCGTGTTTGAAAAAAAAAAACCTAAAAATTTTGCATTTCTCGCAGGTCTGCATATGTACGAAAAAATAATTTTCCGTGAGAAGGCGACGTCCTAGGACCAATCTTAGCACGGCATTGGCTTCAGTGGCACATTTTCTATAAGGGAGAGTAGGAAACCATGAAATAAGACCCAAAATTTGGGGATGAGTGTCGATGTTCTGAAACCGGAAAACTCCACAGGACCCTCCCTTTGGTAAAAAAATTCGTAAAAAATTTTAGGTTCTCGATCAGGGCAAAGCTCTTCTGTTTGTTAGTTTGGATACATTGATCACTAATTCGGCCTCTGTTCCAAGTTTTGCCGTGTTTGAAAAAAAAACCTAAAAATTTTGCATTTCCCGCAGGTCTGCATATATACGAAAAAATAATTTTCTGTGAGAAAGCGACGTCCTGGGACCAATGTTAGCACGGCATTGGATTCAGTGGCACATTTTCTATAACGGAGAGTAGGAAACCATGAAATAAGACCCAAAATTTTAGGATGAGGGTCGATGTTCTGAAACCGGAAAACTCCACAGGACCCTCCCTTTGGTAAAAAAATTCGTAAAAAATTTTAGGTTCTCGATCAGGGCAAAACTCTTCTGTTTGTTAGTTTGGATACATTGATCACGAATTCGGCCTCTGTTCCAAGTTTTGCCGTGTTTGAAAAAAAAAACCTAAAAATTTTGCATTTCCCGCAGGTCTGCATATATACGAAAAACTAATTTTCTGTGAGAAAGCGACGTCCTAGGACCAATCTTAGCACGGCATTGGATTCAGTGGCACATTTTGTATAACGGAGAGTAGGAAGCCATGAAATAGGACCCAAAATTTGGGGATGAGGGTCGATGTTCTGAAACCGGAAAACTCCACAGGACCCTCCCTTTGGTAAAAAAATTCGTAAAAAATTTTAGGTTCTGGATCAGGACAAAAACTCTTCTGTTTGTTAGTTTGGATACATCGATCACGAATTCGGCCTCTGTTCCAAGTTTTGCCGTGTTTGAAAAAAAAGCCTAAAAATTTTGCATTTGCCGCAGGTCTGCATATATACGAAAAAATAATTTTCTGTGAGAAGGCGACGTCCTAGGACCAATCTTAGCACGGCATTGGATTCAGTGGCACATTTTCTATAACGGAGAGTAGGAAACGATGAAATAAGACCCAAAATTTGTGGATGAGGGTCGATGTTCTGAAACCGGAAAACTCCACAGGACCCTCCCTTTGGTAAAAAAATTCGTAAAAAATTTTAGGTTCTGGATCAGGACAAAAACTCTTCTGTTTGTTAGTTTGGATACATTGATCACGAATTCGGCCTCTGTTCCAAGTTTTGCCGTGTTTGAAAAAAAAACCTAAAAATTTTTCATTTCCCGCAGGTCTGCATATATACGAAAAAATCATTTTCTGTGAGAGGGCGACGTCCTAGGACCAATCCTAGCACGGCATTGGATTCAGTGGCACATTTTCTATAACGGAGAGTAGGAAACCATGAAATAAGACCCAAAATTTTAGGATGAGGGTCGATGTTCTGAAACCGGAAAACTCCACAGGACCCTCCCTTTGGTAAAAAAATTCGTAAAAAATTTTAGGTTCTCGATCAGGGCAAAAACTCTTCTGTTTGTTAGTTTGGATACATTGATCACGAATTCGGCCTCTGTTCCAAGTTTTGCCGTGTTTGAAAAAACAAACCTAAAAATTTTGCATTTCCCGCAGGTCTGCATATATACGAAAAACTAATTTTCTGTGAGAAAGCGACGTCCTAGGACCAATCTTAGCACGGCATTGGATTCAGTGGCACATTTTGTATAACGGAGAGTAGGAAACCATGAAATAAGACCCAAAATTTGGGTATGAGGGTTGATGTTCTGAAACCGGAAAAATCCACAGCTCCACACCCTTTGGTAAAAAAATTCGTAAAAAATTTTAGGTTCTGGATCAGGACAAAAACTCTTCTGTTTGTTAGTTTGGATACATTGATCACGAATTCGGCCTCTGTTCCAAGTTTTGCCGTGTTTGAAAAAAAAAACCTAAAAATTTTGCATTTCTCGCAGGTCTGCATATACACGAAAAAATAATTTTCTGTGAGAAGGCGACGTCCTAGGACCAATCTTAGCACGGCATTGGACTCAGTGGCACATTTTCTATAACGGAGAGTAGGAAACCATGAAATAAGACCCGAAATTTGGGGATGAGGGTCGATGTTCTGAAACCGGAAAACTCCACAGGACCCTCCCTTTGATAAAAAAATTCGTAAAAAATTTTAGGTTCTCGATCAGGACAAAAACTCTTCTGTTTGTTAGTTTGGATGCATTGATCACGAATTCGGCCTCTGTTCCAAGTTTTGCCGTGTTTGAAAAAAAAACCTAAAAATTTTGCATTTCTCGCAGGTCTGCATATATACGAAAAAATAATTTTCTGTGAGAAGGCGACGTCCTAGGACCAATCTTAGCACGGCATTGGACTCAGTGGCACATTTTCTATAAGGGAGAGTAGGAAACCGTGAAATAAGACCCAAAATTTGGGGATGAGGGTCGATGTTCTGAAACCGGAAAACTCCACAGGACCCTCCCTTTGGTAAAAAAATTCGTAAAAAATTTAAGGTTCTCGATCAGGACAAAAACCCTTCTGCTTGTTAGTTTGGATACATTGATCACGAATTCGGCCTCTGTTCCAAGCTTTTCCGTGTTTGAAAAAAAAAACCTAAAAATTTTGCATTTCTCGCAGGTCTGCATATATACGAAAAAATAATTTTCTGTGAGAAGGCGACGTCTTAGGACCAATCTTAGCACGGCATTGGATTCAGTGACACATTTTCTATAACGGAGAGTAGGAAACGATGAAATAAGACCCAAAATTTGGGGATGGGGGTCGATGTTCTGAAACCGGAAAACTCCACTGGACCCTCCCTTTGGTAAAAAAATTCGTAAAAAATTTTAGGTTCTCGATCAGGGCAAAAACTCTTCTGTTTGTTAGTTTGGATACATTGATCACGAATTCGGCCTCTGTTCCAAGTTTTGCCGTGTTGGAAAAAAAACCTAAAAATCTTGCATTTCCCGCAGGTCTGCATATATACGAAAAACTAATTTTCTGTGAGAAAGCGACGTCCTAGGACCAATCTTAGCACGGCATTGGATTCAGTGGGACATATTGTATAACGGAGAGTAGGAAACCATGAAATAAGACCCAAAATTTGGGGATGAGGGTCGATGTTCTGAAACCGGAAAACTCCACAGGACCCTCCCTTCTGTAAAAAAATTCGTAAAAAATTTTAGGTTCTCGATCAGGACAAAAACTCTTCTGTTTGTTAGTTTGGATACATTGATCACGAATTCGGCCTCTGTTCCAAGTTTTGCCGTGTTTGAAAAAAAAAACCTAAAAATCTTGCATTTCCCGCAGGTCTGCATATAACGAAAAACTAATTTTCTGTGAGAAAGCGACGTCCTAGGACCAATCTTAGCACGGCATTGGATTCAGTGGTAAAAAAATTCGTAAAAAATTTTAGGTTCTGGATCAGGACAAAAACCCTTCTGCTTGTTAGTTTGGATACATGGATCACGAATTCGGCCTCTGTTCCAAGTTTTGCCGTGTTTGAAAAAAAAACCTAAAAATTTTGCATTTCTCGCAGGTCTGCATATATACGAAAAAATAATTTTCTGTGAGAAGGCGACGTCCTAGGACCAATCTTAGCAAGGCATTGGATTCAGTGACACATTTTCTATAACGGAGAGTAGGAAACGATGAAATAAGACCCAAAATTTGGGGATGAGGGTCGATGTTCTGAAACCGGAAAACTCCACAGGACCCCCCCTTTGGTAAAAAAATTCGTAAAAAATGTTAGGTTCTCGATCAGGACACAAACCCTTCTGCTTGTTAGTTTGGATACATTGATCACGAATTCGGCCTCTGTTCCAAGTTTTGCCGTGTTTGAAAAAAAAACCTAAAAATCTTGCATTTCCCGCAGGTCTGCATACATACCAAAAAATAATTTTCTGTGAGAAGGCGACGTCCTAGGCCCAATCTTAGCAAGGCATTGGATTCAGTGACACATTTTCTATAACGGAGAGTAGGAAACGATGAAATAAGACCCAAAATTTGGGGATGAGGGTCGATGTTCTGAAACCGGAAAACTCCACAGGTAAACTCCCTTTGGTAAAAAAATTCGTAAAAAATTTTAGGTTCTCGATCAGGACAAAAACTCTTCTGTTTGTTAGTTTGGATACATTGATCACGAATTCGGCCTCTGTTCCAAGTTTTGCCGTGTTTGAAAAAAAAACCTAAAAATTTTGCATTTCCCGCAGGTCTGCATATATACGAACAAATAATTTTCTGTGAGAAGGCGACGTCCTAGGACCAATCTGAGCACGGCATTGGATTCAGTGGCACATTTTCTATAAGGGAGAGTAGGAAACCGTGAAATAAGACCCAAAATTTGGGGATGAGGGTCGATGTTCTGAAACCGGAAAACTCCACAGGTAAACTCCCTTTGGTAAAAAAATTCGTAAAAAATTTTAGGTTCTCGATCAGGACAAAAACTCTTCTGTTTGTTAGTTTGGATACATTGATCACGAATTCGGCCTCTGTTCCAAGTTTTGCCGTGTTTGAAAAAAAAATCTAAAAATTTTGCATTTCCCGCAGGTCTGCATATATACGAACAAATAATTTTCTGTGAGAAGGCGACGTCCTAGGACCAATCTGAGCACGGCATTGGATTCAGTGACACATTTTCTATAAGGGAGAGTAGGAAACCATGAAATAAGACCCAAAATTTGGGGATGAGGGTCGATGTTCTGAAGCCGGAAAACTCCACAGCTCCTTTGGTAAAAAAATTCGTAAAAAATTTAAGGTTCTCGATCAGGACAAAAACTCTTCTGTTTGTTAGTTTGGATACATTGATCACGAATTCGGCCTCTGTTCCAAGTTTTGCCGTGTTTGAAAAAAAAACCTAAAAATTTTGCATTTCTCGCAGGTCTGCATATATAAGAAAAAATAATTTGCTGTGAGAAAGCGACGTCCTAGGACCAATCTTAGTACGGCGTTGGATTCAGTGGCATATTTTCTATAACGGAGAGTAGGAAACCATGAAATAAGGCCCAAAATTTTAGGATGAGGGTCGATGTTATGAAACCGGAAAACTCCACAGGACCCCCCTTTGGTAAAAAAATTCGTAAAAAATTTTAGGTTCTCGATCAGGACATAGATAGATAGATAGATAGATAGATAGATATATACTTTATTGATGATATGTACATACTGTACTTTCACAAGTCAAAAAAGGAAATAAAACAACAAATAAAACAGTGCTTGGTTGACAGACATAACATACAATTTACAGATAAATAGGACAATAAATAAAGTAACCTAGAATGCAACACACAACACATAATAATAGAAAAGAGTAATATTGCGAAAGGTACATGTAAATACAAGTAGTACTAGAAATATTAAAAGCACATTATTCAAACACATTTACATTTTTAAAATTCTGACATGGTGCATGATGTCGTCCATAGAAAAGAATGCACCAGATATTAAAAAACTTCTTATTGCAGTCCTAAATTGTGGCAGAGGGAGGTTTTTAACTTCCGGATTTAGTATCTTATATAATTTGGGACCGTAGTAAGAAACTCCATCGCGTGATTTGGTAAGTCTTCTGAATGGCAGCTTTAAAGTATTTTTTCCTCTAGTATTATATCGATGAGTATGAGTTTCATACTTATCTTGATATTTATGAGTATACAGCAAACAATCCAGCGCATACTGTGACGGAAGAGTTGGAATTTTCAAGTTGATAAATGCTTCCTTACAATCATCTCTATATGGTATGTTGGCTACTATCCTTACTGCTCTTCTCTGGAGCCTAAATATTCTAGAAAAATTAGATGAATGACCCCAAGCGAGTAAACCGTAACTCAGTTTTTAGTGTACCAATGCAAAATACGCCACACGCAGCACATCAGACGATGCTCTGAGTGATAACTGCCGTAAGGCAAATACTGTTTGTGATAGTGATTTTGCTAATGAATCACCGTGGGCATTGCAACATAATTTTGGATCTAAATGGATGCCTAAGAACTTTGCAGAGCTCGCGCTATCATACAGTGCGGTATTTTTGGTGGTTAGGAGCATCTCTACAGTTTTGGAATCATTCAGCCTTAGGTGATTCATAGCAAACCACGACTCTGCAACCAGCTTTACGTTACAGGTATTTTGCAGTAATTGATTCATACTCTCTGCTCTAATTAAAAGTGTTGTGTCGTCAGCATAAAAAACACAGTCTATGTCTGTTAAAGCTAAGGGGAGGTCGTTAATGTAAAGGAGGAATAGTACTGGCCCAAGGATAGAGCCCTGTGGTACGCCCTCTCTTACATCAATCATCTCATATCGCGTCTCCCCTAGCTTCACGGTTTGTTTTCTGTTTTGCAGGTAATTTTTTATGAGACACACACTGCTAGCATCAAAACCATAAAATGGTAATTTCCCGTTCAGAATGTCATGAGATACACAGTCGAAAGCCTAGCTTAAGTCACAAAAAATTGCGTTCGTTAATGCGCCATCGTCAAAGCATCGCAGCGTTATTTCTGTAAATTTTAGTATAGCATCAGTTGTTCCACGTTTTTTTCTAAAACCAAATTGTTGTTCGTTTAAAAGATTATGTGATTCTAAATACTCAACGATTTGTAATTTTAACAGTTTTTCTAGAATTTTAGAAATTATAGGTAACAAAGATATTGGTCTATAATTGTTTGTGTCATTTATATCTCCACTTTTAAAAACAGGTACTACTGATGCTATTTTTAAAGCGTCTGGGAAAATGTTATACCTTATACACATGTTAAATAGCTTTGTTATAGGAATTATTATTAAATTTAGAATAACTTTCAAGAGTTCAACACTGAAACCATATATATCTTTACTGCTGCTGTTTTTTATGAGTTTACGACATCCCTAACTTGATTATAACTGACCGGTTGGAAGCTAAATGTGTTATTATGCTTTTGTTCTCTATTTTTTAGGTACTTTAGTGTGTCATCGTTTGAGCTAGGCAATTGTTTAATAATTTTAGATGCTATGTTTGCAAAGTGCCGATTAAATTCATCAGCATTGATGGATGTCTCATTGGAGTAGTTTTTATCTCTTGTGTTACCGGCAATTATCTTCCAAATAGCTTTGGACTTGTTAGGGCTTTCTTTTATAAAGTTATCATTTGTTCTTATTTTGGCGTGTGTGATTGCTGTTTTGTATTGTTTTCTAAACTTATTTCGCATATTTATGTTTTCCGGTGAGTAATTCATTTTACATACACTGTTTAAAAAATGTAGTGTTTCTCTCATGTGTACTAGTTCATCGCAAAACCATTTTAAATTTTCTTTGATGCTACTGATGTTCACCTTTTTTTCATGAAACGCTTCAATGTACATACCATTGAGCAAATTAATTAAATATGTAAATTTTTCTTCAACAGTCAAAACATTGTCATCAACAAAGTCCCAGCTTATGGTTTCTACTAAACTGTAGAATCTATGTTTACCAACCTCGGTAATTGGTCTACATATTTTATTGCTAGATATTTCTACTACTTTACAAGGTAGGTTTAATTCAATACTTTGAGATAGGTGGTCAGATAGTTCAGGATTGTCACAGGAAGCCTTAAAATAATCATGAGAAAAATTTATGAATATGTTATCTAAACAGTTTGAGCCTCTAGTAGGAACAAGGATCGTTTGCAAAAAATTAAAAGAATCGAATAAGTCTATTAACCTATCTCTCTGACTATTTGGGTAATTGAAATGAATATTGAAGGACAAAAACTCTTCTGTTTGTTAGTTTGGATACATTGATCACGAATTCGGCCTCTGCTCCAAGTTTTGCCGTGTTTGAAAAAAAAAACCTAAAAATTTTGCATTTCTCGCAGGTCTGCATATATACGAAAAAATAATTTTCTGTGAGAAGGCGACGTCCTAGGACCAATCTTAGCACGGCATTGGATTCAGTGGCACATTTTCTATAACGGAGAGTAGGAAACGATGAAATAAGACCCAAAATTTGGGGATGAGGGTCGATGTTCTGAAACCGGAAAACTCCACAGGTAAACTCCCTTTGGTAAAAAAATTCGTAAAAAATTTTAGGTTCTCGATCAGGACAAAAACTCTTCTGTTTGTTAGTTTGGATACATTGATCACGAATTCGGCCTCTGTTCCAAGTTTTGCCGTGTTTGAAAAAAAAACCTAAAAATTTTGCATTTCTCGCAGGTCTGCATATATACGAAAAAATAATTTTCTGTGAGAAGGCGACGTCCTAGGACCAATCTTAGCACGGCATTGGATTCAGTGGCACATTTTCTATAACGGAGAGTAGGAAACGATGAAATAAGCCCCAAAATTTGGGGATGAGGGTCGATGTTCTGGAACCGGAAAACTCCACAGGTAAACTCCCTTTGGTAAAAAAATTCGTAAAAAATTCTAGGTTCTCGATCAGGACAAAAACTCTTCTGTTTGTTAGTTTGGATACATTGATCACGAATTCGGCCTCTGTTCCAAGTTTTACCGTGTTTGAAAAAAAAAACCTAAAAACTTTGCATTTCCCGCAGGTCTGCATATATACGAAAAAATAATTTTCTGTGAGAAAGCGACGTCCTAGGACCAATCTTAGCACGGCATTGGATTCAGTGGCACATTTTCTATAACGGAGAGTAGGAAACCATGAAATAAGACCCAAAATTTGGGGATGAGGGTCGATGTTCTGAAACCGGAAAACTCCACAGGACCCTCCCTTTGGTAAAAAAATTCGTAAAAAATTTTAGGTTCTCGATCAGGACAAAAACTCTTCTGTTTGTTAGTTTGGATACATTGATCACGAATTCGGCCTCTGTTCCAAGTTTTGCCGTGTTTGAAAAAAAAACCTAAAAATCTTGCATTTCCCGCAGGTCTGCATACATACCAAAAAATAATTTTCTGTGAGAAGGCGACGTCCTAGGCCCAATCTTAGCACGGCATTGGATTCAGTGACACATTTTCTATAACGGAGAATAGGAAACGATGAAATAAGATCCAAAATTTGGGGATGAGGGTCGATGTTCTGAAACCGGAAAACTCCACAGGACCCCCCCTTTGGTAAAAAAATTCGTAAAAAATGTTAGGTTCTCGATCAGGACAAAAACCCTTCTGCTTGTTAGTTTGGATACATTGATCATGAATTCGGCCTCTGTTCCAAGTTTTGCCGTGTTTGAAAAAAAAACCTAAAAATTTTGCATTTCTCGCAGGTCTGCATATATACGAAAAAATAATTTTCTGTGAGAAGGCGACGTCCTAGGACCAATCTTGGCACGGCATTGGACTGAGTGGCACATTTTCTATAACGGAGACTAGAAAACCATGAAATAAGACCCAAATTTTGGGGATGAGGGTCGATGTTCTGAAACCGGAAAACTCCACAGGTAAACTCTCTTTGGTAAAAAAATTCGTAAAAAATTTTAGGTTCTCGATCAGGACAAAAACTCTTCTGTTTGTTAGTTTGGATACATTGATCACGAATTCGGCCTCTGTTCCAAGTTTTGCCGTGTTTGAAAAAAAAACCTAAAAATTTTGCATTTCTCGCAGGTCTGCATATATACGAAAAAATAATTTTCTGTGAGAAGGCGACGTCATAGGACCAATCTTAGCACGGCATTGGACTGAGTGGCACATTTTCTATAACGGAGAGTAGGAAACAATGAAATAAGACCCAAAATTTGGGGATGAGGGTCGATGTTCTGAAACCGGAAAACTCCACAGGTAAACTCCCTTTGGTAAAAAAATTCGTAAAAAATTTTAGGTTCTCGATCAGGACAAAAACTCTTCTGTTTGTTAGTTTGGATACATTGATCACGAATTCGGCCTCTGTTCCAAGTTTTGCCGTGTTTGAAAAAAAAACCTAAAAATCTTGCATTTCCCGCAGGTCTGCATACATACCAAAAAATAATTTTCTGTAAGAAGGCGACGTCCTAGGACCAATCTGAGCACGGCATTGGATTCAGTGGCACATTTTCTATAAGGGAGAGTAGGAAACCGTGAAATAAGACCCAAAATTTGGGGATGAGGGTCGATGTTCTGAAACCGGAAAACTCCACAGGACCCTCCCTTTGGTAAAAAAATTCGTAAAAAATTTAAGGTTCTCGATCAGGACAAAAACTCTTCTGTTTGTTAGTTTGGATACATTGATCGCGAATTCGGCCTCTGTTCCAAGTTTTGCCGTGTTTGAAAAAAAAACCTAAAAATTTTGCATTTCTCGCAGGCCTGCATATATACGAAAAAATAATTTTCTGTGAGAAGGCGACGTCCTAGGACCAATCTTAGCACGGCATTGGACTCAGTGGCACATTTTCTATAACGGAGAGTAGGAAACCATGAAATAAGACCCGAAATTTGGGGATGAGGGTCGATGTTCTGAAACCGGAAAACTCCACAGGACCCTCCCTTTGATAAAAAAATTCGTAAAAAATTTTAGGTTCTCGATCAGGACAAAAACTCTTCTGTTTGTTAGTCTGGATACATTGATCACGAATTCGGCCTCTGTTCCAAGTTTTGCCGTGTTTGAAAAAAAAACCTAAAAATCTTGCATTTCCCGCAGGTCTGCATACATACCAAAAAATAATTTTCTGTGAGAAGGCGACGTCCTAGGCCCAACCTTAGCAAGGCATTGGATTCAGTGACACATTTTCTATAACGGAGAGTAGGAAACGATGAAATAAGACCCAAAATTTGGGGATGAGGGTCGATGTTCTGAAACCGGAAAACTCCACAGGACCCCCCCATTGGTAAAAAAATTCGTAAAAAATGTTAGGTTCTCGATCAGGACACAAACCCTTCTGCTTGTTAGTTTGGATACATTGATCATGAATTCGGCCTCTGTTCCAAGTTTTGCCGTGTTTGAAAAAAAACCTAAAAATTTTGCATTTCTCGCAGGTCTGCATATATACGAAAAAATAATTTTCTGTGAGAAGGCGACGTCCTAGGACCAATCTTAGCACGGCACTGGACTGAGTGGCACATTTTCTATAACGGAGAGTAGGAAACCATGAAATAAGACCCAAAATTTGGGGATGAGGGTCGATGTTCTGAAACCGGAAAACTCCACAGGTAAACTCCCTTTGGTAAAAAAATTCGTAAAAAATTTTAGGTTCTCGATCAGGACAAAAACTCTTCTGTTTGTTAGTTTGGATACATTGATCACGAATTCGGCCTCTGTTCCAAGTTTTGCCGTGTTTGAAAAAAAAACCTAAAAATTTTGCATTTCCCGCAGGTCTGCATATATACGAACAAATAATTTTCTGTGAGAAGGCGACGTCCTAGGACCAATCTGAGCACGGCATTGGATTCAGTGACACATTTTCTATAAGGGAGAGTAGGAAACCATGAAATAAGACCCAAAATTTGGGGATGAGGGTCGATGTTCTGAAGCCGGAAAACTCCACAGCTCCTTTGGTAAAAAAATTCGTAAAAAATTTAAGGTTCTCGATCAGGACAAAAACTCTTCTGTTTGTTAGTTTGGATACATTGATCACGAATTCGGCCTCTGTTCCAAGTTTTGCCGTGTTTGAAAAAAAAACCTAAAAATTTTGCATTTCTCGCAGGTCTGCATATATAAGAAAAAATAATTTGCTGTGAGAAAGCGACGTCCTAGGACCAATCTTAGCACGGCGTTGGATTCAGTGGCATATTTTCTATAACGGAGAGTAGGAAACCATGAAATAAGGCCCAAAATTTTAGGATGAGGGTCGATGTTATGAAACCGGAAAACTCCACAGGACCCCCCTTTGGTAAAAAAATTCGTAAAAAATTTTAGGTTCTCGGTCAGGACATAGATAGATAGATAGATAGATAGATATATACTTTATTGATGATATGTACATACTGTACTTTCACAAGTCAAAAAAGGAAATAAAACAACAAATAAAACAGTGCTTGGTTGACAGACATAACATACAATTTACAGATAAATAGGACAATAAATAAAGTAACCTAGAAAGCAACACACAACACATAATAATAGAAAAGAGTAATATTGGGAAAGGTACATGTAAATACAAGTAGTACTAGAAATATTAAAAGCACATTATTCAAACACATTTACATTTTTAAAATTCTGATATGGTGCATGATGTCGTCCATAGAAAAGAATGCACCAGATATTAAAAAACTTCTTATTGCAGTCCTAAATTGTGGCAGAGGGAGGTTTTTAACTTCCGGATTTAGTATATTATATAATTTGGGACCGTAGTAAGAAACTCCATCGCGTGATTTGGTAAGTCTTCTGAATGGCGGCTTTAAAGTATTTTTTCCTCTAGTATTATATCGATGAGTATGAGTTTCATACTTATCTTGATATTTATGAGTATACAGCAAACAATCCAGCGCATACTGTGACGGAAGAGTTGGAATTTTCAAGTTGATAAATGCTTCCTTACAATCATCTCTATATGGTATGTTGGCTACTATCCTTACTGCTCTTCTCTGGAGCCTAAATATTCTAGAAAAATTAGATGAATGACCCCAAGCGAGTAAACCATAACTCAGTTTTTAGTGTACCAATGCAAAATACGCCACACGCAGCACATCAGACGATGCTCTGAGTGATAACTGCCGTAAGGCAAATACTGTTTGTGATAGTGATTTTGCTAATGAATCACCGTGGGCATTGCAACATAATTTTGGATCTAAATGGATGCCTAAGAACTTTGCAGAGCTCGCGCTATCATACAGTGCGGTATTTTTGGTGGTTAGGAGCATCTCTACAGTTTTGGAATCATTCAGCCTTAGGTGATTCATAGCAAACCACGACTCTGCAACCAGCTTTACGTTACAGGTATTTTGCAGTAATTGATTCATGCTCTCTGCTCTAATTAAAAGTGTTGTGTCGTCAGCATAAAAAACACAGTCTATGTCTGTTAAAGCTAAGGGGAGGTCGTTAATGTAAAGGAGGAATAGTACTGGCCCAAGGATAGAGCCCTGTGGTACGCCCTCTCTTACATCAATCATCTCATATCGCGTCTCCCCTAGCTTCACGGTTTGTTTTCTGTTTTGCAGGTAATTTTTTATGAGACACACACTGCTAGCATCAAAACCATAAAATGGTAATTTCCCGTTCAGAATGTCATGAGATACACAGTCGAAAGCCTAGCTTAAGTCACAAAAAATTGCGTTCGTTAATGCGCCATCGTCAAAGCATCGCAGCGTTATTTCTGTAAATTTTAGTATAGCATCAGTTGTTCCACGTTTTTTTCTAAAACCAAATTGTTGTTCGTTTAAAAGATTATGTGATTCTAAATACTCAACGATTTGTAATTTTAACAGTTTCTCTAGAATTTTAGAAATTATAGGTAACAAAGATATTGGTCTATAATTGTTTGTGTCATTTATATCTCCACTTTTAAAAACAGGTACTACTGATGCTATTTTTAAAGCGTCTGGGAAAATGTTATACCTTATACACATGTTAAATAGCTTTGTTATAGGAATTATTATTAAATTTAGAATAACTTTCAAGAGTTCAACACTGAAACCATATATATCTTTACTGCTGCTGTTTTTTATGAGTTTACGACATCCCTAACTTGATTATAACTGACCGGTTGGAAGCTAAATGTGTTATTATGCTTTTGTTCTCTATTTTTTAGGTACTTTAGTGTGTCATCGTTTGAGCTAGGCAATTGTTTAATAATTTTAGATGCTATGTTTGCAAAGTGCCGATTAAATTCATCAGCATTGATGGTTGTCTCATTGGAGTAGTTTTTATCTCTTGTGTTACCGGCAATTATCTTCCAAATAGCTTTGGACTTGTTAGGGCTTTCTTTTATAAAGTTATCATTTGTTCTTATTTTGGCGTGTGTGATTGCTGTTTTGTATTGTTTTCTAAACTTATTTCGCATATTTATGTTTTCCGGTGAGTAATTCATTTTACATACACTGTTTAAAAAATGTAGTGTTTCTCTCATGTGTACTAGTTCATCGCAAAACCATTTTAAATTTTCTTTGATGCTACTGATGTTCACCTTTTTTTCATGAAACGCTTCAATGTACATACCATTGAGCAAATTAATTAAATATGTAAATTTTTCTTCAACACTCAAAACATTGTCATCAACAAAGTCCCAGCTTATGGTTTCTACTAAACTGTAGAATCTATGTTTACCAACCTTGGTAATTGGTCTACATATTTTATTGCTAGATATTTCTACTACTTTACAAGGTAGGTTTAATTCAATACTTTGAGATAGGTGGTCAGATAGTTCAGGATTGT
This sequence comes from Callosobruchus maculatus, assembly GCA_951848785.1. NCBI lineage: Eukaryota > Metazoa > Arthropoda > Insecta > Coleoptera > Chrysomelidae > Callosobruchus > Callosobruchus maculatus. Next base: position 4,432,019 of record CATOUR010000045.1, read on the forward strand.
CACAGGAAGCCTTAAAATAATCATGAGAAAAATTTATGAATATGTTATCTAAACAGTTTGAGCCTCTAGTAGGAACAAGGATCGTTTGCAAAAAATTAAAAGAATCGAATAAGTCTATTAACCTATCTCTCTGACTATTTGGGTAATTGAAATGAATATTGAAGGACAAAAACTCTTCTGTTTGTTAGTTTGGATACATTGATCACGAATTCGGCCTCTGCTCCAAGTTTTGCCGTGTTTGAAAAAAAAAACCTAAAAATTTTGCATTTCTCGCAGGTCTGCATATATACGAAAAAATAATTTTCTGTGAGAAGGCGACGTCCTAGGACCAATCTTAGCACGGCATTGGATTCAGTGGCACATTTTCTATAACGGAGAGTAGGAAACGATGAACTAAGACCCAAAATTTGGGGATGAGGGTCGATGTTCTGAAACCGGAAAACTCCACAGGTAAACTCCCTTTGGTAAAAAAATTCGTAAAAAATTTTAGGTTCTCGATCAGGACAAAAACTCTTCTGTTTGTTAGTTTGGATACATTGATCACGAATTCGGCCTCTGTTCCAAGTTTTGCCGTGTTTGAAAAAAAAACCTAAAAATTTTGCATTTCTCGCAGGTCTGCATATAGAAAAAATAATTTTCTGTGAGAAGGCGACGTCCTAGGACCAATCTTAGCACGGCATTGGATTCAGTGGCACATTTTCTATAACGGAGAGTAGGAAACGATGAAATAAGCCCCAAAATTTGGGGATGAGGGTCGATGTTCTGGAACCGGAAAACTCCACAGGTAAACTCCCTTTGGTAAAAAAATTCGTAAAAAATTCTAGGTTCTCGATCAGGACAAAAACTCTTCTGTTTGTTAGTTTGGATACATTGATCACGAATTCGGCCTCTGTTCCAAGTTTTGCCGTGTTTGAAAAAAAAACCTAAAAATCTTGCATTTCCCGCAGGTCTGCATACATACCAAAAAATAATTTTCTGTGAGAAGGCGACGTCCTAGGCCCAATCTTAGCACGGCATTGGATTCAGTGACACATTTTCTATAACGGAGAATAGGAAACGATGAAATAAGATCCAAAATTTGGGGATGAGGGTCGATGTTCTGAAACCGGAAAACTCCACAGGACCCCCCCTTTGGTAAAAAAATTCGTAAAAAATTTAAGGTTCTCGATCAGGACAAAAACTCTTCTGTTTGTTAGTTTGGATACATTGATCGCGAATTCGGCCTCTGTTCCAAGTTTTGCCGTGTTTGAAAAAAAAACCTAAAAATTTTGCATTTCTCGCAGGCCTGCATATATACGAAAAAATAATTTTCTGTGAGAAGGCGACGTCCTAGGACCAATCTTAGCACGGCATTGGGCTCAGTGGCACATTTTCTATAACGGAGAGTAGGAAACCATGAAATAAGACCCGAAATTTGGGGATGAGGGTCGATGTTCTGAAACCGGAAAACTCCACAGGACCCTCCCTTTGATAAAAAAATTCGTAAAAAATTTTAGGTTCTCGATCAGGACAAAAACTCTTCTGTTTGTTAGTTTGGATACATTGATCACGAATTCGGCCTCTGTTCCAAGTTTTGCCGTGTTTGAAAAAAAAAACCTAAAAATCTTGCATTTCCCGCAGGTCTGCATACATACCAAAAAATAATTTTCTGTGAGAAGGCGACGTCCTAGGCCCAACCTTAGCAAGGCATTGGATTCAGTGACACATTTTCTATAACGGAGAGTAGGAAACGATGAAATAAGACCCAAAATTTGGGGATGAGGGTCGATGTTCTGAAGCCGGAAAACTCCACAGCTCCTTTGGTAAAAAAATTCGTAAAAAATTTAAGGTTCTCGATCAGGACAAAAACTCTTCTGTTTGTTAGTTTGGATACATTGATCACGAATTCGGCCTCTGTTCCAAGTTTTGCCGTGTTTGAAAAAAAAACCTAAAAATCTTGCATTTCCCGCAGGTCTGCATACATACCAAAAAATAATTTTCTGTAAGAAGGCGACGTCCTAGGACCAATCTTAGCACGGCATTGGATTCAGTGACACATTTTCTATAACGGAGAGTAGGAAACGATGAAATAAGACCCAAAATTTGGGGATGAGGGTCGATGTTCTGAAACCGCAAAACTCCACAGGACCCTCCCTTTGGTAAAAAAATTCGTAAAAAATTTTAGGTTCTCGATCAGGACAAAAACACTTCTGTTTTTTAGTTTGGATACATTGATCACGAATTCGGCCTCTGTTCCAAGTTTTGCCGTGTTTGAAAAAAAAACCTAAAAATTTTGCATTTCCCGCAGGTCTGCATGTATACGAACAAATAATTTTCTGTGAGAAGGCGACGTCCTAGGACCAATCTGAGCACGGCATTGGATTCAGTGGCACATTTTCTATAAGGGAGAGTAGGAAACCATGAAATAAGACCCAAAATTTGGGGATGAGGGTCGATGTTCTGAAGCCGGAAAACTCCACAGCTCCTTTGGTAAAAAAATTCGTAAAAAATTTAAGGTTCTCGATCAGGACAAAAACTCTTCTGTTTGTTAGTTTGGATACATTGATCACGAATTCGGCCTCTGTTCCAAGTTTTGCCGTGTTTGAAAAAAAAACCTAAAAATTTTGCATTTCTCGCAGGTCTGCATATATAAGAAAAAATAATTTGCTGTGAGAAAGCGACGTCCTAGGACCAATCTTAGCACGGCGTTGGATTCAGTGGCATATTTTCTATAACGGAGAGTAGGAAACCATGAAATAAGGCCCAAAATTTTAGGATGAGGGTCGATGTTATGAAACCGGAAAACTCCACAGGACCCCCCTTTGGTAAAAAAATTCGTAAAAAATTTTAGGTTCTCGATCAGGACATAGATAGATAGATAGATAGATAGATAGATACTTTATTGATGATATGTACATACTGTACTTTCACAAGTCAAAAAAGGAAATAAAACAACAAATAAAACAGTGCTTGGTTGACAGACATAACATACAATTTACAGATAAATAGGACAATAAATAAAGTAACCTAGAAAGCAACACACAACACATAATAATAGAAAAGAGTAATATTGCGAAAGGTACATGTAAATACAAGTAGTACTAGAAATATTAAAAGCACATTATTCAAACACATTTACATTTTTAAAATTCTGATATGGTGCATGATGTCGTCCATAGAAAAGAATGCACCAGATATTAAAAAACTTCTTATTGCAGTCCTAAATTGTGGCAGAGGGAGGTTTTTAACTTCCGGATTCAGTATATTATATAATTTGGGACCGTAGTAAGAAACTCCATCGCGTGATTTGGTAAGTCTTCTGAATGGCAGCTTTAAAGTATTTTTTCCTCTAGTATTATATCGATGAGTATGAGTTTCATACTTATCTTGATATTTATGAGTATACAGCAAACAATCCAGCGCATACTGTGACGGAAGAGTTGGAATTTTCAAGTTGATAAATGCTTCCTTACAATCATCTCTATATGGTATGTTGGCTACTATCCTTACTGCTCTTCTCTGGAGCCTAAATATTCTAGAAAAATTAGATGAATGACCCCAAGCGAGTAAACCATAACTCAGTTTTTAGTGTACCAATGCAAAATACGCCACACGCAGCACATCAGACGATGCTCTGAGTGATAACTGCCGTAAGGCAAATACTGTTTGTGATAGTGATTTTGCTAATGAATCACCGTGGGCATTGCAACATAATTTTGGATCTAAATGGATGCCTAAGAACTTTGCAGAGCTCGCGCTATCATACAGTGCGGTATTTTTGGTGGTTAGGAGCATCTCTACAGTTTTGGAATCATTCAGCCTTAGGTGATTCATAGCAAACCACGACTCTGCAACCAGCTTTACGTTACAGGTATTTTGCAGTAATTGATTCATACTCTCTGCTCTAATTAAAAGTGTTGTGTCGTCAGCATAAAAAACACAGTCTATGTCTGTTAAAGCTAAGGGAAGGTCGTTAATGTAAAGGAGGAATAGTACTGGCCCAAGGATAGAGCCCTGTGGTACGCCCTCTCTTACATCAATCATCTCATATCGCGTCTCCCCTAGCTTCACGGTTTGTTTTCTGTTTTGCAGGTAATTTTTTATGAGACACACACTGCTAGCATCAAAACCATAAAATGGTAATTTCCCGTTCAGAATGTCATGAGATACACAGTCGAAAGCCTAGCTTAAGTCACAAAAAATTGCGTTCGTTAATGCGCCATCGTCAAAGCATCGCAGCGTTATTTCTGTAAATTTTAGTATAGCATCAGTTGTTCCACGTTTTTTTCTAAAACCAAATTGTTGTTCGTTTAAAAGATTATGTGATTCTAAATACTCAACGATTTGTAATTTTAACAGTTTTTCTAGAATTTTAGAAATTATAGGTAACAAAGATATTGGTCTATAATTGTTTGTGTCATTTATATCTCCACTTTTAAAAACAGGTACTACTGATGCTATTTTTAAAGCGTCTGGGAAAATGTTATACCTTATACACATGTTAAATAGCTTTGTTATAGGAATTATTATTAAATTTAGAATAACTTTCAAGAGTTCAACACTGAAACCATATATATCTTTACTGCTGCTGTTTTTTATGAGTTTACGACATCCCTAACTTGATTATAACTGACCGGTTGGAAGCTAAATGTGTTATTATGCTTTTGTTCTCTATTTTTTAGGTACTTTAGTGTGTCATCGTTTGAGCTAGGCAATTGTTTAATAATTTTAGATGCTATGTTTGCAAAGTGCCGATTAAATTCATCAGCATTGATGGTTGTCTCATTGGAGTAGTTTTTATCTCTTGTGTTACCGGCAATTATCTTCCAAATAGCTTTGGACTTGTTAGGGCTTTCTTTTATAAAGTTATCATTTGTTCTTATTTTGGCGTGTGTGATTGCTGTTTTGTATTGTTTTCTAAACTTATTTCGCATATTTATGTTTTCCGGAGAGTAATTCATTTTACATACACTGTTTAAAAAATGTAGTGTTTCTCTCATGTGTACTAGTTCATCGCAAAACCATTTTAAATTTTCTTTGATGCTACTGATGTTCACCTTTTTTTCATGAAACGCTTCAATGTACATACCATTGAGCAAATTAATTAAATATGTAAATTTTTCTTCAACACTCAAAACATTGTCATCAACAAAGTCCCAGCTTATGGTTTCTACTAAACTGTAGAATCTATGTTTACCAACCTTGGTAATTGGTCTACATATTTTATTGCTAGATATTTCTACTACTTTACAAGGTAGGTTTAATTCAATACTTTGAGATAGGTGGTCAGATAGTTCAGGATTGTCACAGGAAGCCTTAAAATAATCATGAGAAAAATTTATGAATATGTTATCTAAACAGTTTGAGCCTCTAGTAGGAACAAGGATCGTTTGCAAAAAATTAAAAGAATCGAATAAGTCTATTAACCTATCTCTCTGACTATTTGGGTAATTGAAATGAATATTGAAGGACAAAAACTCTTCTGTTTGTTAGTTTGGATACATTGATCACGAATTCGGCCTCTGCTCCAAGTTTTGCCGTGTTTGAAAAAAAAAACCTAAAAATTTTGCATTTCTCGCAGGTCTGCATATATACGAAAAAATAATTTTCTGTGAGAAGGCGACGTCCTAGGACCAATCTTAGCACGGCATTGGATTCAGTGGCACATTTTCTATAACGGAGAGTAGGAAACGATGAAATAAGACCCAAAATTTGGGGATGAGGGTCGATGTTCTGAAACCGGAAAACTCCACAGGTAAACTCCCTTTGGTAAAAAAATTCGTAAAAAATTTTAGGTTCTCGATCAGGACAAAAACTCTTCTGTTTGTTAGTTTGGATACATTGATCACGAATTCGGCCTCTGTTCCAAGTTTTGCCGTGTTTGAAAAAAAAACCTAAAAATTTTGCATTTCTCGCAGGTCTGCATATATACGAAAAAATAATTTTCTGTGAGAAGGCGACGTCCTAGGACCAATCTTAGCACGGCATTGGATTCAGTGGCACATTTTCTATAACGGAGAGTAGGAAACGATGAAATAAGCCCCAAAATTTGGGGATGAGGGTCGATGTTCTGGAACCGGAAAACTCCACAGGTAAACTCCCTTTGGTAAAAAAATTCGTAAAAAATTCTAGGTTCTCGATCAGGACAAAAACTCTTCTGTTTGTTAGTTTGGATACATTGATCACGAATTCGGCCTCTGTTCCAAGTTTTACCGTGTTTGAAAAAAAAAAACCTAAAAACTTTGCATTTCCCGCAGGTCTGCATATATACGAAAAAATAATTTTCTGTGAGAAAGCGACGTCCTAGGACCAATCTTAGCACGGCATTGGACTCAGTGGCACATTTTCTATAACGGAGAGTAGGAAACCATGAAATAAGACCCAAAATTTGGGGATGAGGGTCGATGTTCTGAAACCGGAAAACTCCACAGGACCCTCCCTTTGGTAAAAAAATTCGTAAAAAATTTTAGGTTCTCGATCAGGACAAAAACTCTTCTGTTTGTTAGTTTGGATACATTGATCACGAATTCGGCCTCTGTTCCAAGTTTTGCCGTGTTTGAAAAAAAAACCTAAAAATCTTGCATTTCCCGCAGGTCTGCATACATACCAAAAAATAATTTTCTGTGAGAAGGCGACGTCCTAGGCCCAATCTTAGCACGGCATTGGATTCAGTGACACATTTTCTATAACGGAGAATAGGAAACGATGAAATAAGATCCAAAATTTGGGGATGAGGGTCGATGTTCTGAAACCTTTGGTAAAAAAATTCGTAAAAAATGTTAGGTTCTCGATCAGGACAAAAACCCTTCTGCTTGTTAGTTTGGATACATTGATCATGAATTCGGCCTCTGTTCCAAGTTTTGCCGTGTTTGAAAAAAAAAACCTAAAAATTTTGCATTTCTCGCAGGTCTGCATATATACGAAAAAATAATTTTCTGTGAGAAGGCGACGTCCTAGGACCAATCTTGGCACGGCATTGGACTGAGTGGCACATTTTCTATAACGGAGACTAGAAAACCATGAAATAAGACCCAAAATTTGGGGATGAGGGTCGATGTTCTGAAACCGGAAAACTCCACAGGTAAACTCTCTTTGGTAAAAAAATTCGTAAAAAATTTTAGGTTCTCGATCAGGACAAAAACTCTTCTGTTTGTTAGTTTGGATACATTGATCACGAATTCGGCCTCTGTTCCAAGTTTTGCCGTGTTTGAAAAAAAAACCTAAAAATTTTGCATTTCTCGCAGGCCTGCATATATACGAAAAAATAATTTTCTGTGAGAAGGCGACGTCCTAGGATCAATCTTAGCACGGCATTGGACTGAGTGGCACATTTTCTATAACGGAGAGTAGGAAACCATGAAATAAGACCCAAAATTTGGGGATGAGGGTCGATGTTCTGAAACCGGAAAACTCCACAGGTAAACTCCCTTTGGTAAAAAAATTCGTAAAAAATTTTAGGTTCTCGATCAGGACAAAAACTCTTCTGTTTGTTAGTTTGGATACATTGATCACGAATTCGGCCTCTGTTCCAAGTTTTGCCGTGTTTGAAAAAAAAAACCTAAAAATCTTGCATTTCCCGCAGGTCTGCATACATACCAAAAAATAATTTTCTGTAAGAAGGCGACGTCCTAGGACCAATCTGAGCACAGCATTGGATTCAGTGGCACATTTTCTATAAGGGAGAGTAGGAAACCGTGAAATAAGACCCAAAATTTGGGGATGAGGGTCGATGTTCTGAAACCGGAAAACTCCACAGGACCCTCCCTTTGGTAAAAAAATTCGTAAAAAATTTAAGGTTCTCGATCAGGACAAAAACTCTTCTGTTTGTTAGTTTGGATACATTGATCGCGAATTCGGCCTCTGTTCCAAGTTTTGCCGTGTTTGAAAAAAAAACCTAAAAATTTTGCATTTCTCGCAGGCCTGCATATATACGAAAAAATAATTTTCTGTGAGAAGGCGACGTCCTAGGACCAATCTTAGCACGGCATTGGACTCAGTGGCACATTTTCTATAACGGAGAGTAGGAAACCATGAAATAAGACCCGAAATTTGGGGATGAGGGTCGATGTTCTGAAACCGGAAAACTCCACAGGACCCTCCCTTTGATAAAAAAATTCGTAAAAAATTTTAGGTTCTCGATCAGGACAAAAACTCTTCTGTTTGTTAGTTTGGATACATTGATCACGAATTCGGCCTCTGTTCCAAGTTTTGCCGTGTTTGAAAAAAAAACCTAAAAATCTTGCATTTCCCGCAGGTCTGCATACATACCAAAAAATAATTTTCTGTGAGAAGGCGACGTCCTAGGCCCAACCTTAGCAAGGCATTGGATTCAGTGACACATTTTCTATAACGGAGAGTAGGAAACGATGAAATAAGACCCAAAATTTGGGGATGAGGGTCGATGTTCTGAAACCGGAAAACTCCACAGGACCCCCCCATTGGTAAAAAAATTCGTAAAAAATGTTAGGTTCTCGATCAGGACACAAACCCTTCTGCTTGTTAGTTTGGATACATTGATCATGAATTCGGCCTCTGTTCCAAGTTTTGCCGTGTTTGAAAAAAAACCTAAAAATTTTGCAATTCTCGCAGGTCTGCATATATACGAAAAAATAATTTTCTGTGAGAAGGCGACGTCCTAGGACCAATCTTAGCACGGCACTGGACTGAGTGGCACATTTTCTATAACGGAGAGTAGGAAACCATGAAATAAGACCCAAAATTTGGGGATGAGGGTCGATGTTCTGAAACCGGAAAACTCCACAGGTAAACTCCCTTTGGTAAAAAAATTCGTAAAAAATTTTAGGTTCTCGATCAGGACAAAAACTCTTCTGTTTGTTAGTTTGGATACATTGATCACGAATTCGGCCTCTGTTCCAAGTTTTGCCGTGTTTGAAAAAAAAACCTAAAAATTTTGCATTTCCCGCAGGTCTGCATATATACGAACAAATAATTTTCTGTGAGAAGGCGACGTCCTAGGACCAATCTGAGCACGGCATTGGATTCAGTGACACATTTTCTATAAGGGAGAGTAGGAAACCATGAAATAAGACCCAAAATTTGGGGATGAGGGTCGATGTTCTGAAGCCGGAAAACTCCACAGCTCCTTTGGTAAAAAAATTCGTAAAAAATTTAAGGTTCTCGATCAGGACAAAAACTCTTCTGTTTGTTAGTTTGGATACATTGATCACGAATTCGGCCTCTGTTCCAAGTTTTGCCGTGTTTGAAAAAAAAACCTAAAAATTTTGCATTTCTCGCAGGTCTGCATATATAAGAAAAAATAATTTGCTGTGAGAAAGCGACGTCCTAGGACCAATCTTAGCACGGCGTTGGATTCAGTGGCATATTTTCTATAACGGAGAGTAGGAAACCATGAAATAAGGCCCAAAATTTTAGGATGAGGGTCGATGTTATGAAACCGGAAAACTCCACAGGACCCCCCTTTGGTAAAAAAATTCGTAAAAAATTTTAGGTTCTCGATCAGGACATAGATAGATAGATAGATAGATAGATAGATATATACTTTATTGATGATATGTACATACTGTACTTTCACAAGTCAAAAAAGGAAATAAAACAACAAATAAAACAGTGCTTGGTTGACAGACATAACATACAATTTACAGATAAATAGGACAATAAATAAAGTAACCTAGAAAGCAACACACAACACATAATAATAGAAAAGAGTAATATTGCGAAAGGTACATGTAAATACAAGTAGTACTAGAAATATTAAAAGCACATTATTCAAACACATTTACATTTTTAAAATTCTGATATGGTGCATGATGTCGTCCATAGAAAAGAATGCACCAGATATTAAAAAACTTCTTATTGCAGTCCTAAATTGTGGCAGAGGGAGGTTTTTAACTTCCGGATTTAGTATATTATATAATTTGGGACCGTAGTAAGAAACTCCATCGCGTGATTTGGTAAGTCTTCTGAATGGCAGCTTTAAAGTATTTTTTCCTCTAGTATTATATCGATGAGTATGAGTTTCATACTTATCTTGATATTTATGAGTATACAGCAAACAATCCAGCGCATACTGTGACGGAAGAGTTGGAATTTTCAAGTTGATAAATGCTTCCTTACAATCATCTCTATATGGTATGTTGGCTACTATCCTTACTGCTCTCTGGAGCCTAAATATTCTAGAAAAATTAGATGAATAACCCCAAGCGAGTAAACCATAACTCAGTTTTTAGTGTACCAATGCAAAATACGCCACACGCAGCACATCAGACGATGCTCTGAGTGATAACTGCCGTAAGGCAAATACTGTTTGTGATAGTGATTTTGCTAATGAATCACCGTGGGCATTGCAACATAATTTTGGATCTAAATGGATGCCTAAGAACTTTGCAGAGCTCGCGCTATCATACAGTGCGGTATTTTTGGTGGTTAGGAGCATCTCTACAGTTTTGGAATCATTCAGCCTTAGGTGATTCATAGCAAACCACGACTCTGCAACCAGCTTTACGTTACAGGTATTTTGCAGTAATTGATTCATACTCTCTGCTCTAATTAAAAGTGTTGTGTCGTCAGCATAAAAAACACAGTCTATGTCTGTTAAAGCTAAGGGGAGGTCGTTAATGTAAAGGAGGAATAGTACTGGCCCAAGGATAGAGCCCTGTGGTACGCCCTCTCTTACATCAATCATCTCATATCGCGTCTCCCCTAGCTTCACGGTTTGTTTTCTGTTTTGCAGGTAATTTTTTATGAGACACACACTGCTAGCATCAAAACCATAAAATGGTAATTTCCCGTTCAGAATGTCATGAGATACACAGTCGAAAGCCTAGCTTAAGTCACAAAAAATTGCGTTCGTTAATGCGCCATCGTCAAAGCATCGCAGCGTTATTTCTGTAAATTTTAGTATAGCATCAGTTGTTCCACGTTTTTTTCTAAAACCAAATTGTTGTTCGTTTAAAAGATTATGTGATTCTAAATACTCAACGATTTGTAATTTTAACAGTTTTTCTAGAATTTTAGAAATTATAGGTAACAAAGATATTGGTCTATAATTGTTTGTGTCATTTATATCTCCACTTTTAAAAACAGGTACTACTGATGCTATTTTTAAAGCGTCTGGGAAAATGTTATACCTTATACACATGTTAAATAGCTTTGTTATAGGAATTATTATTAAATTTAGAATAACTTTCAAGAGTTCAACACTGAAACCATATATATCTTTACTGCTGCTGTTTTTTATGAGTTTACGACATCCCTAACTTGATTATAACTGACCGGTTGGAAGCTAAATGTGTTATTAAGCTTTTGTTCTCTATTTTTTAGGTACTTTAGTGTGTCATCGTTTGAGCTAGGCAATTGTTTAATAATTTTAGATGCTATGTTTGCAAAGTGCCGATTAAATTCATCAGCATTGATGGTTGTCTCATTGGAGTAGTTTTTATCTCTTGTGTTACCGGCAATTATCTTCCAAATAGCTTTGGACTTGTTAGGGCTTTCTTTTATAAAGTTATCATTTGTTCTTATTTTGGCGTGTGTGATTGCTGTTTTGTATTGTTTTCTAAACTTATTTCGCATATTTATGTTTTCCGGTGAGTAATTCATTTTACATACACTGTTTCAAAAATGTAGTGTTTCTCTCATGTGTACTAGTTCATCGCAAAACCATTTTAAATTTTCTTTGATGCTACTGATGTTCACCTTTTTTTCATGAAACGCTTCAATGTACATACCATTGAGCAAATTAATTAAATATGTAAATTTTTCTTCAACACTCAAAACATTGTCATCAACAAAGTCCCAGCTTATGGTTTCTACTAAACTGTAGAATCTATGTTTACCAACCTTGGTAATTGGTCTACATATTTTATTGCTAGATATTTCTACTACTTTACAAGGTAGGTTTAATTCAATACTTTGAGATAGGTGGTCAGATAGTTCAGGATTGTCACAGGAAGCCTTAAAATAATCATGAGAAAAATTTATGAATATGTTATCTAAACAGTTTGAGCCTCTAGTAGGAACAAGGATCGTTTGCAAAAAATTAAAAGAATCGAATAAGTCTATTAACCTATCTCTCTGACTATTTGGGTAATTGAAATGAATATTGAAGGACAAAAACTCTTCTGTTTGTTAGTTTGGATACATTGATCACGAATTCGGCCTCTGCTCCAAGTTTTGCCGTGTTTGAAAAAAAAAACCTAAAAATTTTGCATTTCTCGCAGGTCTGCATATATACGAAAAAATAATTTTCTGTGAGAAGGCGACGTCCTAGGACCAATCTTAGCACGGCATTGGATTCAGTGGCACATTTTCTATAACGGAGAGTAGGAAACGATGAAATAAGACCCAAAATTTGGGGATGAGGGTCGATGTTCTGAAACCGGAAAACTCCACAGGTAAACTCCCTTTGGTAAAAAAATTCGTAAAAAATTTTAGGTTCTCGATCAGGACAAAAACTCTTCTGTTTGTCAGTTTGGATACATTGATCACGAATTCGGCCTCTGTTCCAAGTTTTGCCGTGTTTGAAAAAAAAACCTAAAAATTTTGCATTTCTCGCAGGTCTGCATATATACGAAAAAATAATTTTCTGTGAGAAGGCGACGTCCTAGGACCAATCTTAGCACGGCATTGGATTCAGTGGCACATTTTCTATAACGGAGAGTAGGAAACGATGAAATAAGCCCCAAAATTTGGGGATGAGGGTCGATGTTCTGGAACCGGAAAACTCCACAGGTAAACTCCCTTTGGTAAAAAAATTCGTAAAAAATTCTAGGTTCTCGATCAGGACAAAAACTCTTCTGTTTGTTAGTTTGGATACATTGATCACGAATTCGGCCTCTGTTCCAAGTTTTACCGTGTTTGAAAAAAAAACCTAAAAACTTTGCATTTCCCGCAGGTCTGCATATATACGAAAAAATAATTTTCTGTGAGAAAGCGACGTCCTAGGACCAATCTTAGCACGGCATTGGATTCAGTGGCACATTTTCTATAACGGAGAGTAGGAAACCATGAAATAAGACCCAAAATTTGGGGATGAGAGTCGATGTTCTGAAACCGGAAAACCCCACAGGACCCCCCTTTGGTAAAAAAATTCGTAAAAAATTTTAGGTTCTCGATCAGGACAAAAACCCTTCTGTTTGTTAATTTTGATACATTGATCACGAATTCGGCCTCTGTTCCAAGTTTTGCCGTGTTTGAAAAAAAAACCTAAAAATCTTGCATTTCCCGCAGGTCTGCATACATACCAAAAAATAATTTTCTGTGAGAAGGCGACGTCCTAGGACCAATCTTAGCACGGCATTGGATTCAGTGACACATTTTCTATAACGGAGAGTAGGAAACGATGAAATAAGACCCAAAATTTGGGGATGAGGTTCGATGTTCTGAAACTTGAAAACTCCACAGGACCCTCCCTTTGGTAAAAAAATTCGTTAAAAATTTTAGGTTCTCGATCAGGACAAAAACTCTTCTGTTTGTTAGTTTGGATACATTGATCACGAATTCGGCCTCTGTTCCAAGTTTTGCCGTGTTTGAAAAAAAAACCTAAAAATTTTGCATTTCCCGCAGGTCTGCATATATACGAAAAAATAATTTTCTGTGAGAAAGCGACGTCCTAGGACCAATCCTAGCACGGCATTGGATTCAGTGGCACATTTTCTATAACGGAGAGTAGGAAACCATGAAATAAGACCCAAAATTTTAGGATGAGGGTCGATGTTCTGAAACCGGAAAACTCCACAGGACCCTCCCTTTGGTAAAAAAATTCGTAAAAAATTTTAGGTTCTCGATCAGGACAAAAACTCTTCTGTTTGTTAGTTTGGATACATTGATCACGAATTCGGCCTCTGCTCCAAGTTTTGCCGTGTTTGAAAAAAAAAACCTAAAAATTTTGCATTTCCCGCAGGTCTGCATATATACGAAAAAATAATTTTCTGTGAGAAAGCGACGTCCTAGGAGCAATCTTAGCACGGCATTGGATTCAGTGGCACATTTTCTATAAGGGAGAGTAGGAAACCATGAAATAAGACCCAAAATTTGGGGATGAGGGTCGATGTTCTGAAACCGGAAGACTCCACAGGACCCTCCCTTTGGTAAAAAAATTCGTAAAAAATTTTCTCGATCAGGACAAAAACTCTTCTGTTTGTTAGTTTGGATACATTGATCACGAATTCGGCCTCTGTTCCAAGTTTTGCCGTGTTTGAAAAAAAAACCTAAAAATTTTGCATTTCTCGCAGGTCTGCATATATACGAAAAAATAATTTTCTGTGAGAAGGCGACGTCCTAGGACCAATCTTAGCACGGCATTGGACTGAGTGGCACATTTTCTATAATGGAGACTAGGAAACCATGAAATAAGACCCAAAATTTGGGGATGAGGGTCGATGTTCTGAAACCGGAAAACTCCACAGGTAAACTCCCTTTGGTAAAAAAATTCGTAAAAAATTTTAGGTTCTCGATCAGGACAAAAACTCTTCTGTTTGTTAGTTTGGATACATTGATCACGAATTCGGCCTCTGTTCCAAGTTTTGCCGTGTTTGAAAAAAAGACCTAAAAGTTTTGCGTTTCCCGCAGGTCTGCATATATACGAAAAAATAATTTTCTGTGAGAAAGCGACGTCCTAGGAGCAATCTTAGCACGGCATTGGATTCAGTGGCACATTTTCTATAACGGAGAGTAGGAAACTATGAAATAAGACCCAAAATTTGGGGATGAGGGTCGATGTTCTGAAACCGCAAAACTCCACAGGACCCTCCCTTTGGTAAAAAAATTCGTAAAAAATTTTAGGTTCTCGATCAGGACAAAAACTCTTCTGTTTGTTAGTTTGGATACATCGATCACGAATTCGGCCTCTGTTCCAAGTTTTGCCGTGTTTGAAAAATAAACCTAAAAATCTTGCATTTCCCGCAGGTCTGCATACATACCAAAAAATAATTTTCTGTGAGAAGGCGACGTCCTAGGACCAATCTTAGCACGGCATTGGATTCAGTGACACATTTTCTATAACGGAGAGTAGGAAACGATGACATAAGACCCAAAATTTGGGGATGAGGGTCGATGTTCTGAAACCTGAAAACTTTGGTAAAAAAATTCGTTAAAAATTTTAGGTTCTCGATCAGGACAAAAACTCTTCTGTTTGTTAGTTTGGATACATTGATCACGAATTCGGCCTCTGTTCCAAGTTTTGCCGTGTTTGAAAAAAAAACCTAAAAATTTTGCATTTCCCGCAGGTCTGCATATATACGAAAAAATAATTTTCTGTGAGAAAGCGACGTCCTAGGACCAATCTTAGCACGGCATTGGATTCAGTGGCACATTTTCTATAAGGGAGAGTAGGAAACCATGAAATAAGACCCAAAATTTGGGGATGAGGGTCGATGTTCTGAAACCGGAAGACTCCACAGGACCCTCCCTTTGGTAAAAAAATTCGTAAAAAATTTTAGGTTCTCGATCAGGACAAAAACACTTCTGTTTGTTAGTTTGGATACATTGATCACGAATTCGGCCTCAGTTCCAAGTTTTGCCGTGTTTGAAAAAAAAACCTAAAAATTTTGCATTTCCCGCAGGTCTGCATATATACGAAAAAATAATTTTCTGTGAGAAGGCGACGTCCTAGGACCAATCTTAGCACGGCATTGGATTCAGTGGCACATTTTCTATAAGGGAGAGTAGGAAACCATGAAATAAGACGCAAAATTTGGGGATGAGGGTCGATGTTCTGAAACCGGAAAACTCCACCCTTTGGTAAAAAAATTCGTAAAAAATTTTAGGTTCTCGATCAGGACAAAAACTCTTCTGTTTGTTAGTTTGGATACATTGATCACGAATTCGGCCTCTGTTCCAAGTTTTGCCGTGTTTGAAAAAAAGACCTAAAGATTTTGCATTTCCCGCAGGTCTGCATACATACCAAAAATAAGTTTCTGTGAGAAGGCGACGTCCTAGGACCAATCTTAGCACGGCATTGGATTCAGTGACACATTTTCTATAACGGAGAGTAGGAAACCATGAAATAAGACCCAAAATTTGGGGATGAGTGTCGATGTTCTGAAACCGGAAAACTCCACAGGACCCCCCCCCCTTTGGTAAAAAAATTCGTAAAAAATGTTAGGTTCTCGATCAGGACAAAAACCCTTCTGCTTGTTAGTTTGGATACATTGATCACGAATTCGGCCTCTGTTCCAAGTTTTGCCGTGTTTGAAAAAAAAACCTAAAAATCTTGCATTTCCCGCAGGTCTGCATACATACCAAAAAATAATATTCTGTGAGAAGGCGACGTCCTAGGCCCAATCTTAGCACGGCATTGGATTCAGTGACACATTTTCTATAACGGAGAATAGGAAACGATGAAATAAGATCCAAAATTTGGGGATGAGGGTCGATGTTCTGAAACCGGAAAACTCCACAGACCCCCCCCCCTTTGGTAAAAAAATTCGTAAAAAATGTTAGGTTCTCGATCAGGACAAAAACCCTTCTGCTTGTTAGTTTGGATACATTGATCATGAATTCGGCCTCTGTTCCAAGTTTTGCCGTGTTTGAAAAAAAAACCTAAAAATTTTGCATTTCCCGCAGGTCTGCATATATACGAAAAAATAATCTTCTGTGAGAAGGCGACGTCCTAGGACCAATCTTAGCACGGCATTGGACTCAGTGGCACATTTTCTATAACGGAGAGTAGGAAACCATGAAATAAGACCCAAAATTTGGGGATGGGGGTCGATGTTCTGAAACCGGAAAACTCCACGGACCCTCCCTTTGGTAAAAAAATTCGTAAAAAATTTTAGGTTCTCGATCAGGACAAAAACTCTTCTGTTTGTTAGTTTGGATACATTGATCACGAATTCGGCCTCTGTTCCAAGTTTTGCCGTGTTTGAAAAAAAAAAACCTAAAAATTTTGCATTTCCCGCAGGTCTGCATATATACGGAAAAATAATTTTCTGTGAGAAGGCGACGTCCTAGGACCAATCTTAGCACGGCATTGGATTCAGTGGCACATTTTCTATAAGGGAGAGTAGGAAACCATGAAATAAGACCCAAAATTTGGGGATGAGGGTCGATGTTCTGAAACCGGAAAACTCCACAGGACACTCCCTTTGGTAAAAAAATTCGTAAAAAATTTTAGGTTCTCGATCAGGACAAAAACTCTTCTGTTTGTTAGTTTGGATACATTGATCACGAATTCGGCCTCTGTTCCAAGTTTTGCCGTATTTGAAAAAAAAACCTAAAAATTTTGCATTTCCCGCAGGTCTGCATATATACGACAAAATCATTTTCTGTGAGAGGGCGACGTCCTAGGACCAATCTTAGCACGGCATTGGATTCAGTGGCACATTTTCTATAACGGAGAGTAGGAAACCTTGAAATAAGACCCAAAATTTGGGGATGAGGGTCGATGTTCTGAAACCGGAAAACTCCACAGGACCCTCCCCTTGGTAAAAAAATTCGTAAAAAATTTTATGTTCTAGATCACGACAAAAACTCTTCTGTATGTTAGTTTGGATACATTGATCACGAATTCGGCCTCTGTTCCAAGTTTTGCCGTGTTTGAAAAAAAAAACCTAAAAATTTTGCATTTCCCGCAGGTCTGCATATATACGAAAAAATCCTTTTCTGTGAGAGGGCGACGTCCTAGGACCAATCTTAGCACGGCATTGGATTCAGTGGCACATTTTCTATAACGGAGAGTAGGAAACCATGAAATAAGACCCAAAATTTGGGGATGAGGGTCGATGTTCTGAAACCGGAAAACTCCACAGGACCCTCCCTTTGGTAAAAAAATTCGTAAAAAATTCTAGGTTCTCGATCAGGACAAGAACCCTTCTGCTTGTTAGTTTGGATACATGGATCACGAATTCGGCCTCTGTTCCAAGTTTTGCCGTGTTTGAAAAAAAAACCTAAAAATTTTGCATTTCCCGCAGGTCTGCATACATACCAAAAATTTATTTTCTGTGAGAAGGCGACGTCCTAGGACCAATCTTAGCACGGCATTGGATTCAGTGACACATTTTGTATAACGGAGAGTAGGAAACCATGAAATAAGACCCAAAATTTGGGGATGAGGGTCGATGCTCTGAAACCGGAAAACTCCACAGGACCCCCCCATTGGTAAAAAAATTCATAAAAAATGTTAGGTTCTCGATCAGGACAAAAACCCTTCTGCTTGTTAGTTTGGATACATTGATCACGAATTCGGCCTCTGTTCCAAGTTTCGCCGTGTTTGAAGAAAAAACCTAAAAATTTTGCATTTCTCGCAGGTCTGCATATATACGAAAAAATAATCTTCTGTGAGAAGGCGACGTCCTAGGACCAATCTTAGCACGGCATTGGACTCAGTGGCACATTTTCTATAACGGAGAGTAGGAAACCATGAAATAAGACCCAAAATTTGGGGATGAGGGTCGATGTTCTGAAACTTGAAAACTCCACAGGACCCTCCCTTTGGTAAAAAAATTCGTTAAAAATTTTAGGTTCTCGATCAGGACAAAAACTCTTCTGTTTGTTAGTTTGGATACATTGATCACGAATTCGGCCTCTGTTCCAAGTTTTGCCGTGTTTGAAAAAAAAACCTAAAAATTTTGCATTTCCCGCAGGTCTGCATATATACGAAAAAATAATTTTCTGTGAGAAAGCGACGTCCTAGGACCAATCCTAGCACGGCATTGGATTCAGTGGCACATTTTCTATAACGGAGAGTAGGAAACCATGAAATAAGACCCAAAATTTTAGGATGAGGGTCGATGTTCTGAAACCGGAAAACTCCACAGGACCCTCCCTTTGGTAAAAAAATTCGTAAAAAATTTTAGGTTCTCGATCAGGACAAAAACTCTTCTGTTTGTTAGTTTGGATACATTGATCACGAATTCGGCCTCTGCTCCAAGTTTTGCCGTGTTTGAAAAAAAAAACCTAAAAATTTTGCATTTCCCGCAGGTCTGCATATATACGAAAAAATAATTTTCTGTGAGAAAGCGACGTCCTAGGACCAATCTTAGCACGTCATTGGATTCAGTGGCAAATTTTCTATAACGGAGAGTAGGAAACCATGAAATAGGACCCAAAATTTGGGGATGAGAGTCGATGTTCTGAAACCGGAAAACCCCACAGGACCCCCCTTTGGTAAAAAAATTCGTAAAAAATTTTAGGTTCTCGATCAGGACAAAAACCCTTCTGTTTGTTAATTTTGATACATTGATCACGAATTCGGCCTCTGTTCCAAGTTTTGCCGTGTTTGAAAAAAAAAACCTAAAAATTTTGCATTTCCCGCAGGTCTGCATATATACGAAAAAATAATTTTCTGTGAGAAGGCGACGTCCTAGGAGCAATCTTAGCAGGGCATTGGATTCAGTGGCACATTTTCTATAAGGGAGAGTAGGAAACCATGAAATAAGACCCAAAATTTGGGGATGAGGGTCGATGTTCTGAAACCGGAAGACTCCACAGGACCCTCCCTTTGGTAAAAAAATTCGTAAAAAATTTTAGGTTCTCGATCAGGACAAAAACTCTTCTGTTTGTTAGTTTGGATACATTGATCACGAATTCGGCCTCTGTTCCAAGTTTTGCCGTGTTTGAAAAAAAAACCTAAAAATTTTGCATTTCTCGCAGGTCTGCATATATACGAAAAAATAATTTTCTGTGAGAAGGCGACGTCCTAGGACCAATCTTAGCACGGCATTGGACTGAGTGGCACATTTTCTATAATGGAGACTAGGAAACCATGAAATAAGACCCAAAATTTGGGGATGAGTGTCGATGTTCTGAAACCGGAAAACTCCACAGGTAAACTCCCTTTGGTAAAAAAATTCGTAAAAAATTTTAGGTTCTCGATCAGGACAAAAACTCTTCTGTTTGTTAGTTTGAATACATTGATCACGAATTCGGCCTCTGTTCCAAGTTTTGCCGTGTTTGAAAAAAAAACCTAAAAATTTTGCATTTCCCGCAGGTCTGCATATATACGAAAAATAATTTTCTGTGAGAAAGCGACGTCCTAGGACCAATCTTAGCACGGCATTGGATTCAGTGGCACATTTTCTATAACGGAGAGTAGGAAACCATGAAATAAGACCCAAAATTTCAGGATGAGGGTCGATGTTCTGAAACCGGAAAACTCCACAGGACCCTCCCTTTGGTAAAAAAATTCGTAAAAAATTTTAGGTTCTCGATCAGGGCAAAAACTCCTCTGTTTGTTAGTTTGGATACATTGATCACGAATTCGGCCTCTGTTCCAAGTTTTGCCGTGTTTGAAAAAAAAAACCTAAAAATCTTGCATTTCCCGCAGGTCTGCATATAACGAAAAACTAATTTTCTGTGAGAAAGCGACGTCCTAGGACCAATCTTAGCACGGCATTGGATTCAGTGGCACATTTTCTATAACAGAGAGTAGGAAACCATGAAATAAGACCCAAAATTTGGGGATGAGGGTCGATGTTCTGAAACCGGAAAACTCCACAGGACCCTCCCTTTGGTAAAAAAATTCGTAAAAAATTTTAGGTTCTGGATCAGGACAAAAACTCTTCTGTTTGTTAGTTTGGATACATTGATCACGAATTTGGCCTCTGTTCCAAGTTTTGCCGTGTTTGAAAAAAAAACCTAAAAATTTTGCATTCGCATATATATACGCAAAAATCATTTTCTGTGAGAGGGCGACGTCCTAGGACCAATCTTAGCACGGCATTGGATTCAGTGGCACATTTTCTATAACGGAGAGTAGGAAACCATGAAATAAGACCCAAAATTTGGGGATGAGGGTCGATGTTCTGAAACCGGAAAACTCCACAGGACCCTCCCTTTGGTAAAAAAATTCGTAAAAAATTTTAGGTTCTCGATCAGGACAAAAACTCTTCTGTTTGTTAGTTTGAATACACTGATCACGAATTCGGCCTCTGTTCCAAGTTTTGCCGTGTTTGAAAAAAAAACCTAAAATTTTTGCATTTCCCGCAGGTCTGCATATATACCAAAAAATAATTTTCTGTGAGAAGGCGACGTCCTAGGACCAATCTTAGCACGGCATTGGATTCAGTGGCACATTTTGTATAACGGAGGGTAGGAAACCATGAAATAAGACCCAAAATTTGGGGATGAGGGTCGATGTTCTGAAACCGGAAAACTCCACAGGACCCCCCCTTTGGTAAAAAAATTCGTAAAAAATGTTAGGTTCTCGATCAGGACAAAAACCCTTCTGCTTGTTAGTTTGGATACATTGATCACGAATTCGGCCTCTGTTCCAAGTTTTGCCGTGTTTGAAAAAAAAACCTAAAAATTTTGCATTTCCCGCAGGTCTGCATATATACGAAAAAATAATTTTCTGTGAGAAAGCGACGTCCTAGGACCAATCTTAGCACGGCATTGGATTCAGTGGCACATTTTCTATAACGGAGAGTAGGAAACCATGAAATAAGACCCAAAATTTGGGGATGAGGGTCGATGTTCTGAAACCGGAAAACTCCACAGGACCCCCCCTTTGGTAAAAAAATTCGTAAAAAATGTTAGGTTCTCGATCAGGACAAAAACCCTTCTGCTTGTTAGTTTGGATACATTGATCACGAATTCGGCCTCTGTTCCAAGTTTTGCCGTGTTTGAAAAAAAAACCTAAAAATTTTGCATTTCCCGCAGGTCTGCATATATACGAAAAAATAATTTTCTGTGAGAAAGCGACGTCCTAGGACCAATCTTAGCACGGCATTGGATTCAGTGGCACATTTTCTATAACGGAGAGTAGGAAACCATGAAATAAGACCCAAAATTTCAGGATGAGGGTCGATGTTCTGAAACCGGAAAACTCCACAGGACCCTCCCTTTGGTAAAAAAATTCGTAAAAAATTTTAGGTTCTCGATCAGGGCAAAAACTCCTCTGTTTGTTAGTTTGGATACATTGATCACGAATTCGGCCTCTGTTCCAAGTTTTGCCGTGTTTGAAAAAAAAAACCTAAAAATCTTGCATTTCCCGCAGGTCTGCATATAACGAAAAACTAATTTTCTGTGAGAAAGCGACGTCCTAGGACCAATCTTAGCACGGCATTGGATTCAGTGGCACATTTTCTATAACAGAGAGTAGGAAACCATGAAATAAGACCCAAAATTTGGGGATGAGGGTCGATGTTCTGAAACCGGAAAACTCCACAGGACCCTCCCTTTGGTAAAAAAATTCGTAAAAAATTTTAGGTTCTGGATCAGGACAAAAACTCTTCTGTTTGTTAGTTTGGATACATTGATCACGAATTTGGCCTCTGTTCCAAGTTTTGCCGTGTTTGAAAAAAAAACCTAAAAATTTTGCATTTGCATATATATACGCAAAAATCATTTTCTGTGAGAGGGCGACGTCCTAGGACCAATCTTAGCACGGCATTGGATTCAGTGGCACATTTTCTATAACGGAGAGTAGGAAACCATGAAATAAGACCCAAAATTTGGGGATGAGGGTCGATGTTCTGAAACCGGAAAACTCCACAGGACCCTCCCTTTGGTAAAAAAATTCGTAAAAAATTTTAGGTTCTCGATCAGGACAAAAACTCTTCTGTTTGTTAGTTTGAATACATTGATCACGAATTCGGCCTCTGTTCCAAGTTTTGCCGTGTTTGAAAAAAAAACCTAAAAATTTTGCATTTCTCGCAGGTCTGCATATATACGAAAAAATAATGTTCTGTGAGAAGGCGACGTCCTAGGACCAATCTTAGCACGGCATTGGACTGAGTGGCACATCTTCTATAACGGAGGGTAGGAAACCATGAAATAAGACCCAAAATTTGGGGATGAGGGTCGATGTTCTGAAACCGGAAAACTCCACAGGTAAACTCCCTTTGGTAAAAAAATTCGTAAAAAATTTTAGGTTCTCGATCAGGACAAAAACACTTCTGTTTGTTATTTTGGATACATTGATCACGAATTCGGCGTCTGTTCCAAATTTTGCCGTGTTTGAAAAAAAAACCTAAAAATTTTGCATTTCCCACAGGTCTGCATATATACGAAAAATTAATTTTCTGTGAGAAGGCGGCGTCCTAGGGCCAATCTTAGCACGGCATTGGATTCAGTGGCACATTTTCTATAACGGAGAGTGGAAAACCATGAAATAAGTCCCAAAATTTGGGGATGAGGGTCGATGTTCTGAAACCGGGAAACTCCACAGGACCCTCCCTTTGGTAAAAAAATTCGTAAAAAATTTTAGGTTCTAGATCAGGACAAAAACTCTTCTGTATGTTAGTTTGGATACATTGATCACGAATTCGGCCTCTGTTCCAAGTTTTGCCGTGTTTGAAAAAAAAAACCTAAAAATTTTGCATTTCCCGCAGGTCTGCATATACACGAAAAAATCATTTTCTGTGAGAAGGCGACGTTCTAGAACCAATCTTAGCACGACATTGGATTCAGTGGCACATTTTCTATAACGCAGAGTAGGACACCATGAAATAAGACGCAAAATTTGGAGATGAGGGTCGATGTTCTGAAACCGGAAAACTCCACAGGACCCTTTGGTAAAAAAATTCGTAAAAAATTTTAGGTTCTCGATCAGGACAAAAACTCTTCTGTTTGTTAGTTTGGATACATTGATCACGAATTCGGCCTCTGTTCCAAGTTTTGCCGTGTTTGAAAAGAAAACCTAAAAATTTTGCATTTCCCGCAGGTCTGCATATATACGAAAAAATAATTTTCTGTGAGAAGGCGACGTCCTAGGACCAATCTTAGCACGGCATTGGATTCAGTGACACATTTTCTATAACGGAGAGTAGGAAACCATGAAATAAGACCCAAAATTTTGGGATGAGGGTCGATGTTCTGAAACCGGAAAACTCCACAGGACCATTGGTAAAAAAATTCGTAAAAAATGTTAGGTTCTCGATCAGGACAAAAACCCTTCTGCTTGTTAGTTTGGATACATTGATCACGAATTCGGCCTCTGTTCCAAGTTTTGCCGTGTTTGAAAAAAAAACCTAAAAATTTTGCATTTCTCGCAGGTCTGCATATATACGAAAAAATAATTTTCTGTGAGAAGGCGACGTCCTAGGACCAATCTTCGCACGGCATTGGATTCAGTGGCACATTTTCTATAACGGAGAGTAGGACACCATGAAATAAGACCCAAAATTTGGAGATGAGGGTCGATGTTCTGAAACCGGAAAACTCCACAGGACCCTTTGGTACAAAAATTCGTAAAAAATTTTAGGTTCTCGATCAGGACAAAAACTCTTCTGTTTGTTAGTTTGGATACATTGATCACGAATTCGGCCTCTGTTCCGCTTTTTGCCGTGTTTGAAAAAAAACCTAAAAATTTTGCATTTCCCGCAGGTCTGCATATATACCAAAAAATAATTTTCTGTGAGAAGGCGACGTCCTAGGACCAATCTTAGCACGGCATTGGATTCAGTGGCACATTTTGTATAACGGAGGGTAGGAAACCATGAAATAAGACCAAAAATTTGGGGATGAGGGTCGATGTTCTGAAACCGGAAAACTCCACAGGACCCCCCCTTTGGTAAAAAAATTCGTAAAAAATGTTAGGTTCTCGATCAGGACAAAAACCCTTCTGCTTGTTAGTTTGGATACATTGATCACGAATTCGGCCTCTGTTCCAAGTTTTGCCGTGTTTGAAAAAAAAAACCTAAAAATTTTGCATTTCCCGCAGGTCTGCATATATACGAAAAAATAATTTTCTGTGAGAAAGCGACGTCCTAGGACCAATCTTAGCACGGCATTGGATTCAGTGGCACATTTTCTATAACGGAGAGTAGGAAACCATGAAATAAGACCCAAAATTTCAGGATGAGGGTCGATGTTCTGAAACCGGAAAACTCCACAGGACCCTCCCTTTGGTAAAAAAATTCGTAAAAAATTTTAGGTTCTCGATCAGGGCAAAAACTCTTCTGTTTGTTAGTTTGGATACATTGATCACGAATTCGGCCTCTGTTCCAAGTTTTGCCGTGTTTGAAAAAAAAAACCTAAAAATCTTGCATTTCCCGCAGGTCTGCATATAACGAAAAACTAATTTTCTGTGAGAAAGCGACGTCCTAGGACCAATCTTAGCACGGCATTGGATTCAGTGGCACATTTTCTATAACAGAGAGTAGGAAACCATGAAATAAGACCCAAAATTTGGGGATGAGGGTCGATGTTCTGAAACCGGAAAACTCCACAGGACCCTCCCTTTGGTAAAAAAATTCGTAAAAAATTTTAGGTTCTGGATCAGGACAAAAACTCTTCTGTTTGTTAGTTTGGATACATTGATCACGAATTTGGCCTCTGTTCCAAGTTTTGCCGTGTTTGAAAAAAAAACCTAAAAATTTTGCATTTGCATATATACAGGGTGGGCCAATAGTGCGTGGACGGAGGATTATGGGCTTACTGAAAAATATTCCAAAAATATGTCACTTGATCGTGGTAGGGACCCTTGAGGGCTATTACGTAAAAATATTTTCACTTAAATTCTGACGTTTGTACAGGGTGATTCATATCAAACTTACATGTTTTTGAATAGAACCCCCTATATATTATTGCATATTTGGATTCCTTGGTCAATTCTAGTGTGACTTTATGTATCACACATGGAACTTTAAACGAACCGTTTAGGCGCAAATCACCATTTTTGGTATAAATAGGTATCAGAAAAAAGTTGAATATCGCAGCGACTATAAAACTTAGAGGGCCTTGACTTTGCAGTACGACTAAGCATGAAATGCGTCACCTTAAGTCAGACGGCTAAATTTAAATTCTTTTTGTGCTTGAAGAAATCAGAGAATAAATTAAGGAAACTTCAATCATAGATAACTTGATTTTTTCAAATGGGAATGCCTATTTTGGTTTAAAGAATCAAATGTAAAATTTGATTACCTTTCTAACGATATAGCATTCGTGATATCAATCTTTTTTGGTTTTCATTTTATTTCAAGTTTTCAGTCAAATCGGCGTTTTTCAATTTTCCTGCATGCAAGCAACCTAGCAAGCCATGAAAAATAAACAAAAGCTCGTTAATATGGAAGAAAGCAACTAACTTAGTAGAAATATGCAAACTAACCTGAGCAACGAGGCAAGATTATGAAAATTCCTTACAACATATTAGCTCTAACCAGAAACAATAGTGGTAACAAGAACGCTAATTTTTCACAGCCTACTAGCTATTATCCAATTTCCAAAGTCAGTAAAAAAATATTTAATCAAAGGAAAACTACTAGTGATTGTTGCTGGCAGTAGAATATCTATGTCTTCTGAATAAATTATCACATTTAATGCTATGAAAAAGTAGCCATTTCCATAAGTCAAAAGTAATGATATCTCTGACTGGAACCCTTCAAATTCTTCTTCTACTTATTAGAAAAATCGTGGAAAATGAAACTTGATTTGCAGTCTGTTTGAATTGTAAAACATAATTTAGTTTGTAGAAAACTACATGAAATAATCGCAATTACAACATAGCGTAATTAAAAAATTCTAGCAATTATTTCAATAGATGTTCAGAATGCTCCAGTTGGAGATATCTTCACTTTTGACTTAACTAAATGGAAATGACTAATTTTTTTATCCCATTAAATGTGAAATTTCATTCTAAACATGTTAGACTGTAAGCAAAAATCGCTGGTAGTTTTCCTTTTGTTTCAAAATTTTTAATCGTTTTGGAAAGTTGTCAAGCTCCAGTAGATCTCAATAGCTAGTAGGCTGTGAAAAACAAACACTTCTGTCATACCCCAGCTATTCATTGACATTAGATATCTTGCCGCTGCTGTATCCGGTTAGAGCTAATATGTTGTAAGAAATTTTCATAATCTTGCCTTGTTGTTCTAGTTAGTTTGCATCTTTCTACTAACTTAGTTGGTTTCTTCCATATTAACGAGCTTTTGTTTATTTTTCATAGCCTGCAAGGTTGCTTGCACGCAGAAAAATTGAAAAACATCGATTTGACTAACAATTTGAAATAAAATGAAAACCAAGAAAGATTGATATCAAGAACGCCATATCGTTAGAAAGGTAATCAAATTTTACATTTGATTCTTTAAACCAAAATAAGCATTCCCATTTGAAAAAATCAAGTTATCTGTGATTGAAGTTTCCTTAATTAATCTATCGATTTATCCAAGTACAAAAAGAATTCAAATTTAGCCGGCTGACCTTAGGTGGCGCATTTCATGCTTAGTCGTACCGAAAAGTCACGGCCTTCTAAGTTTTATAATCGTTGCGATATTCAATTTTTTTCTGATACCTACTTATACCAAAAATGGTGATTTGCGCCTAAACAGTTCGTTTAAAGTTCCATGTGTGATACATAAAGTCACACTAGAATTGACCAAGGAATCCAAATATGCAATAATATATAGGGGGTTCCATTCGAAAAAATGTAAGTTTGATATGAATCACCCTGTATAAACGTCAGAATTTAAGTGAAAATATTTTTAGGTTATAGCCCTCAAGGGTGCCAACTACGGTCAAGTGACAGATTTTTGAAATATATTTCAGTAAGCCTACAATCCTCCGTCCACGCACTATTGGCCCACCCTGTATACGCAAAAATCATTTTCTGTGAGAGGGCGACGTCCTAGGACCAATCTTAGCACGGCATTGGATTCAGTGGCACATTTTCTATAACGGAGAGTAGGAAACCATGAAATAAGACCCAAAATTTGGGGATGAGGGTCGATGTTCTGAAACCGGAAAACTCCACAGGACCCTCCCTTTGGTAAAAAAATTCGTAAAAAATTTTAGGTTCTCGATCAGGGCAAAAACTCTTCTGTTTGTTAGTTTGGATACATTGATCACGAATTCGGCCTCTGTTCCAAGTTTTGCCGTGTTTGAAAAAAAAGCCTATAAATTTTGCGTTTCCCGCAGGTCTGCATATATACGAAAAAATAATTTTCTCTGAGAAGGCGACGTCCTAGGACCAATCTTAGCACGGCATTGGATTCAGTGGCACATTTTCTATAATGGAGAGTAGGAAACCTTGAAATAAGACCCAAAATTTGGGGATGAGAGTCGATGTTCTGAAACCGGAAAACTCCACAGGACCCTCCCTTTGGTAAAAAAATTCGTAAAAAATTTTAGGTTCTCGATCAGGACAAAAACTCTTCTGTTTGTTAGTTTGGATACATTGATCACGAATTCGGCCTCTGTTCCAAGTTTTGCCGTGTTTGAAAAAAAAACCTAAAAATTTTGCATTTCCCGCAGGTCTGCATATATACCAAAAAATAATTTTCTGTGAGAAGGCGACGTCCTAGGACCAATCTTAGCACGGCATTGGATTCAGTGGCACATTTTGTATAACGGAGGGTAGGAAACCATGAAATAAGACCCAAAATTTGGGGATGAGGGTCGATGTTCTGAAACCGAAAAACTCCACAGGACCCCCCCTTTGGTAAAAAAATTCGTAAAAAATGTTAGGTTCTCGATCAGGACAAAAACCCTTCTGCTTGTTAGTTTGGATACATTGATCACGAATTCGGCCTCTGTTCCAAGTTTTGCCGTGTTTGAAAAAAAAACCTAAAAATTTTGCATTTCCCGCAGGTCTGCATATATACGAAAAAATAATTTTCTGTGAGAAAGCGACGTCCTAGGACCAATCTTAGCACGGCATTGGATTCAGTGGCACATTTTCTATAACGGAGAGTAGGAAACCATGAAATAAGACCCAAAATTTCAGGATGAGGGTCGATGTTCTGAAACCGGAAAACTCCACAGGACCCTCCCTTTGGTAAAAAAATTCGTAAAAAATTTTAGGTTCTCGATCAGGGCAAAAACTCCTCTGTTTGTTAGTTTGGATACATTGATCACGAATTCGGCCTCTGTTCCAAGTTTTGCCGTGTTTGAAAAAAAAAACCTAAAAATCTTGCATTTCCCGCAGGTCTGCATATAACGAAAAACTAATTTTCTGTGAGAAAGCGACGTCCTAGGACCAATCTTAGCACGGCATTGGATTCAGTGGCACATTTTCTATAACAGAGAGTAGGAAACCATGAAATAAGACCCAAAATTTGGGGATGAGGGTCGATGTTCTGAAACCGGAAAACTCCACAGGACCCTCCCTTTGGTAAAAAAATTCGTAAAAAATTTTAGGTTCTGGATCAGGACAAAAACTCTTCTGTTTGTTAGTTTGGATACATTGATCACGAATTTGGCCTCTGTTCCAAGTTTTGCCGTGTTTGAAAAAAAAACCTAAAAATTTTGCATTTGCATATATATACGCAAAAATCATTTTCTGTGAGAGGGCGACGTCCTAGGACCAATCTTAGCACGGCATTGGATTCAGTGGCACATTTTCTATAACGGAGAGTAGGAAACCATGAAATAAGACCCAAAATTTGGGGATGAGGGTCGATGTTCTGAAACCGGAAAACTCCACAGGACCCTCCCTTTGGTAAAAAAATTCGTAAAAAATTTTAGGTTCTCGATCAGGGCAAAAACTCTTCTGTTTGTTAGTTTGGATACATTGATCACGAATTCGGCCTCTGTTCCAAGTTTTGCCGTGTTTGAAAAAAAAGCCTATAAATTTTGCGTTTCCCGCAGGTCTGCATATATACGAAAAAATAATTTTCTCTGAGAAGGCGACGTCCTAGGACCAATCTTAGCACGGCATTGGATTCAGTGGCACATTTTCTATAATGGAGAGTAGGAAACCTTGAAATAAGACCCAAAATTTGGGGATGAGGGTCGATGTTCTGAAACCGGAAAACTCCACAGGACCCTCCCTTTGGTAAAAAAATTCGTAAAAAATTTTAGGTTCTGGATCAGGACAAAAACTCTTCTGTTTGTTAGTTTGGATACATTGATCACGAATTTGGCCTCTGTTCCAAGTTTTGCCGTGTTTGAAAAAAAAACCTAAAAATTTTGCATTTGCATATATATACGCAAAAATCATTTTCTGTGAGAGGGCGACGTCCTAGGACCAATCTTAGCACGGCATTGGATTCAGTGGCACATTTTCTATAACGGAGAGTAGGAAACCATGAAATAAGACCCAAAATTTGGGGATGAGGGTCGATGTTCTGAAACCGGAAAACTCCACAGGACCCTCCCTTTGGTAAAAAAATTCGTAAAAAATTTTAGGTTCTCGATCAGGGCAAAAACTCTTCTGTTTGTTAGTTTGGATACATTGATCACGAATTCGGCCTCTGTTCCAAGTTTTGCCGTGTTTGAAAAAAAAGCCTATAAATTTTGCGTTTCCCGCAGGTCTGCATATATACGAAAAAATAATTTTCTCTGAGAAGGCGACGTCCTAGGACCAATCTTAGCACGGCATTGGATTCAGTGGCACATTTTCTATAATGGAGAGTAGGAAACCTTGAAATAAGACCCAAAATTTGGGGATGAGAGTCGATGTTCTGAAACCGGAAAACTCCACAGGACCCTCCCTTTGGTAAAAAAATTCGTAAAAAATTTTAGGTTCTCGATCAGGACAAAAACTCTTCTGTTTGTTAGTTTGGATACATTGATCACGAATTCGGCCTCTGTTCCAAGTTTTGCCGTGTTTGAAAAAAAAACCTAAAAATTTTGCATTTCCCGCAGGTCTGCATATATACCAAAAAATAATTTTCTGTGAGAAGGCGACGTCCTAGGACCAATCTTAGCACGGCATTGGATTCAGTGGCACATTTTGTATAACGGAGGGTAGGAAACCATGAAATAAGACCCAAAATTTGGGGATGAGGGTCGATGTTCTGAAACCGGAAAACTCCACAGGACCCCCCCTTTGGTAAAAAAATTCGTAAAAAATGTTAGGTTCTCGATCAGGACAAAAACCCTTCTGCTTGTTAGTTTGGATACATTGATCACGAATTCGGCCTCTGTTCCAAGTTTTGCCGTGTTTGAAAAAAAAACCTAAAAATTTTGCATTTCCCGCAGGTCTGCATATATACGAAAAAATAATTTTCTGTGAGAAAGCGACGTCCTAGGACCAATCTTAGCACGGCATTGGATTCAGTGGCACATTTTCTATAACGGAGAGTAGGAAACCATGAAATAAGACCCAAAATTTCAGGATGAGGGTCGATGTTCTGAAACCGGAAAACTCCACAGGACCCTCCCTTTGGTAAAAAAATTCGTAAAAAATTTTAGGTTCTCGATCAGGGCAAAAACTCCTCTGTTTGTTAGTTTGGATACATTGATCACGAATTCGGCCTCTGTTCCAAGTTTTGCCGTGTTTGAAAAAAAAAACCTAAAAATCTTGCATTTCCCGCAGGTCTGCATATAACGAAAAACTAATTTTCTGTGAGAAAGCGACGTCCTAGGACCAATCTTAGCACGGCATTGGATTCAGTGGCACATTTTCTATAACAGAGAGTAGGAAACCATGAAATAAGACCCAAAATTTGGGGATGAGGGTCGATGTTCTGAAACCGGAAAACTCCACAGGACCCTCCCTTTGGTAAAAAAATTCGTAAAAAATTTTAGGTTCTGGATCAGGACAAAAACTCTTCTGTTTGTTAGTTTGGATACATTGATCACGAATTTGGCCTCTGTTCCAAGTTTTGCCGTGTTTGAAAAAAAAACCTAAAAATTTTGCATTTGCATATATATACGCAAAAATCATTTTCTGTGAGAGGGCGACGTCCTAGGACCAATCTTAGCACGGCATTGGATTCAGTGGCACATTTTCTATAACGGAGAGTAGGAAACCATGAAATAAGACCCAAAATTTGGGGATGAGGGTCGATGTTCTGAAACCGGAAAACTCCACAGGACCCTCCCTTTGGTAAAAAAATTCGTAAAAAATTTTAGGTTCTCGATCAGGACAAAAACTCTTCTGTTTGTTAGTTTGAATACATTGATCACGAATTCGGCCTCTGTTCCAAGTTTTGCCGTGTTTGAAAAAAAAACCTAAAATTTTTGCATTTCCCGCAGGTCTGCATATATACCAAAAAATAATTTTCTGTGAGAAGGCGACGTCCTAGGACCAATCTTAGCACGGCATTGGATTCAGTGGCACATTTTGTATAACGGAGGGTAGGAAACCATGAAATAAGACCCAAAATTTGGGGATGAGGGTCGATGTTCTGAAACCGGAAAACTCCACAGGACCCCCCCTTTGGTAAAAAAATTCGTAAAAAATGTTAGGTTCTCGATCAGGACAAAAACCCTTCTGCTTGTTAGTTTGGATACATTGATCACGAATTCGGCCTCTGTTCCAAGTTTTGCCGTGTTTGAAAAAAAAACCTAAAAATTTTGCATTTCCCGCAGGTCTGCATATATACGAAAAAATAATTTTCTGTGAGAAAGCGACGTCCTAGGACCAATCTTAGCACGGCATTGGATTCAGTGGCACATTTTCTATAACGGAGAGTAGGAAACCATGAAATAAGACCCAAAATTTCAGGATGAGGGTCGATGTTCTGAAACCGGAAAACTCCACAGGACCCTCCCTTTGGTAAAAAAATTCGTAAAAAATTTTAGGTTCTCGATCAGGGCAAAAACTCCTCTGTTTGTTAGTTTGGATACATTGATCACGAATTCGGCCTCTGTTCCAAGTTTTGCCGTGTTTGAAAAAAAAAACCTAAAAATCTTGCATTTCCCGCAGGTCTGCATATAACGAAAAACTAATTTTCTGTGAGAAAGCGACGTCCTAGGACCAATCTTAGCACGGCATTGGATTCAGTGGCACATTTTCTATAACAGAGAGTAGGAAACCATGAAATAAGACCCAAAATTTGGGGATGAGGGTCGATGTTCTGAAACCGGAAAACTCCACAGGACCCTCCCTTTGGTAAAAAAATTCGTAAAAAATTTTAGGTTCTGGATCAGGACAAAAACTCTTCTGTTTGTTAGTTTGGATACATTGATCACGAATTTGGCCTCTGTTCCAAGTTTTGCCGTGTTTGAAAAAAAAACCTAAAAATTTTGCATTTGCATATATATACGCAAAAATCATTTTCTGTGAGAGGGCGACGTCCTAGGACCAATCTTAGCACGGCATTGGATTCAGTGGCACATTTTCTATAACGGAGAGTAGGAAACCATGAAATAAGACCCAAAATTTGGGGATGAGGGTCGATGTTCTGAAACCGGAAAACTCCACAGGACCCTCCCTTTGGTAAAAAAATTCGTAAAAAATTTTAGGTTCTCGATCAGGACAAAAACTCTTCTGTTTGTTAGTTTGAATACATTGATCACGAATTCGGCCTCTGTTCCAAGTTTTGCCGTGTTTGAAAAAAAAACCTAAAAATTTTGCATTTATCGCAGGTCTGCATATATACGAAAAAATAATGTTCTGTGAGAAGGCGACGTCCTAGGACCAATCTTAGCACGGCATTGGACTGAGTGGCACATCTTCTATAACGGAGGGTAGGAAACCATGAAATAAGACCCAAAATTTGGGGATGAGGGTCGATGTTCTGAAACCGGAAAACTCCACAGGTAAACTCCCTTTGGTAAAAAAATTCGTAAAAAATTTTAGGTTCTCGATCAGGACAAAAACACTTCTGCTTGTTATTTTGGATACATTGATCACGAATTCGGCGTCTGTTCCAAATTTTGCCGTGTTTGAAAAAAAAACCTAAAAATTTTGCATTTCCCACAGGTCTGCATATATACGAAAAATTAATTTTCTGTGAGAAGGCGGCGTCCTAGGGCCAATCTTAGCACGGCATTGGATTCAGTGGCACATTTTCTATAACGGAGAGTGGAAAACCATGAAATAAGTCCCAAAATTTGGGGATGAGGGTCGATGTTCTGAAACCGGGAAACTCCACAGGACCCTCCCTTTGGTAAAAAAATTCGTAAAAAATTTTAGGTTCTAGATCAGGACAAAAACTCTTCTGTATGTTAGTTTGGATACATTGATCACGAATTCGGCCTCTGTTCCAAGTTTTGCCGTGTTTGAAAAAAAAAACCTAAAAATTTTGCATTTCCCGCAGGTCTGCATATACACGAAAAAATCATTTTCTGTGAGAAGGCGACGTCCTAGAACCAATCTTAGCACGACATTGGATTCAGTGGCACATTTTCTATAACGCAGAGTAGGACACCATGAAATAAGACGCAAAATTTGGAGATGAGGGTCGATGTTCTGAAACCGGAAAACTCCACAGGACCCTTTGGTAAAAAAATTCGTAAAAAATTTTAGGTTCTCGATCAGGACAAAAACTCTTCTGTTTGTTAGTTTGGATACATTGATCACGAATTCGGCCTCTGTTCCAAGTTTTGCCGTGTTTGAAAAGAAAACCTAAAAATTTTGCATTTCCCGCAGGTCTGCATATATACGAAAAAATAATTTTCTGTGAGAAGGCGACGTCCTAGGACCAATCTTAGCACGGCATTGGATTCAGTGACACATTTTCTATAACGGAGAGTAGGAAACCATGAAATAAGGCCCAAAATTTTGGGATGAGGGTCGATGTTCTGAAACCGGAAAACTCCACAGGACCATTGGTAAAAAAATTCGTAAAAAATGTTAGGTTCTCGATCAGGACAAAAACCCTTCTGCTTGTTAGTTTGGATACATTGATCACGAATTCGGCCTCTGTTCCAAGTTTTGCCGTGTTTGAAAAAAAAACCTAAAAATTTTGCATTTCTCGCAGGTCTGCATATATACGAAAAAATAATTTTCTGTGAGAAGGCGACGTCCTAGGACCAATCTTCGCACGGCATTGGATTCAGTGGCACATTTTCTATAACGGAGAGTAGGACACCATGAAATAAGACCCAAAATTTGGAGATGAGGGTCGATGTTCTGAAACCGGAAAACTCCACAGGACCCTTTGGTACAAAAATTCGTAAAAAATTTTAGGTTCTCGATCAGGACAAAAACTCTTCTGTTTGTTAGTTTGGATACATTGATCACGAATTCGGCCTCTGTTCCGCTTTTTGCCGTGTTTGAAAAAAAAACCTAAAAATTTTGCATTTCCCGCAGGTCTGCATATATACGAAGAAATAATTTTCAGTGAGAAGGCGACGTCCTAGGACCAATCTTAGCACGGCATTGGATTCAGCGACACATTTTCTATAACGGAGAGTAGGAAACCATGAAATAAGACCCAAAAATTTGGGATGAGGGTCGATGTTCTGAAACCGGAAAACTCCACAGGACCCTCCCTTTGGTAAAAAAATTCGTAAAAAATTTTAAGTTCTCGATCAGGACAAAAACTCTTCTGTTTGTTAGTTTGGATACATTGATCACGAATTCGGCCTCTGTTCCAAGTTTTGCCGTGTTTGAAAAAAAACCTAAAAATTTTGCATTTCCCGCAGGTCTGCATATATACCAAAAAATAATTTTCTGTGAGAAGGCGACGTCCTAGGACCAATCTTAGCACGGCATTGGATTCAGTGGCACATTTTGTATAACGGAGGGTAGGAAACCATGAAATAAGACCAAAAATTTGGGGATGAGGGTCGATGTTCTGAAACCGGAAAACTCCACAGGACTCCCCCTTTGGTAAAAAAATTCGTAAAAAATGTTAGGTTCTCGATCAGGACAAAAACCCTTCTGCTTGTTAGTTTGGATACATTGATCACGAATTCGGCCTCTGTTCCAAGTTTTGCCGTGTTTGAAAAAAAAACCTAAAAATTTTGCATTTCCCGCAGGTCTGCATATATACGAAAAAATAATTTTCTGTGAGAAAGCGACGTCCTAGGACCAATCTTAGCACGGCATTGGATTCAGTGGCACATTTTCTATAACGGAGAGTAGGAAACCATGAAATAAGACCCAAAATTTCAGGATGAGGGTCGATGTTCTGAAACCGGAAAACTCCACAGGACCCTCCCTTTGGTAAAAAAATTCGTAAAAAATTTTAGGTTCTCGATCAGGGCAAAAACTCTTCTGTTTGTTAGTTTGGATACATTGATCACGAATTCGGCCTCTGTTCCAAGTTTTGCCGTGTTTGAAAAAAAAAACCTAAAAATCTTGCATTTCCCGCAGGTCTGCATATAACGAAAAACTAATTTTCTGTGAGAAAGCGACGTCCTAGGACCAATCTTAGCACGGCATTGGATTCAGTGGCACATTTTCTATAACAGAGAGTAGGAAACCATGAAATAAGACCCAAAATTTGGGGATGAGGGTCGATGTTCTGAAACCGGAAAACTCCACAGGACCCTCCCTTTGGTAAAAAAATTCGTAAAAAATTTTAGGTTCTGGATCAGGACAAAAACTCTTCTGTTTGTTAGTTTGGATACATTGATCACGAATTCGGCCTCTGTTCCAAGTTTTGCCGTGTTTGAAAAAAAAGCCTATAAATTTTGCGTTTCCCGCAGGTCTGCATATAACGAAAAACTAATTTTCTGTGAGAAAGCGACGTCCTAGGACCAATCTTAGCACGGCATTGGATTCAGTGGCACATTTTCTATAACGGAGAGTAGGAAACCATGAAATAAGACCCAAAATTTGGGGATGAGGGTCGATGTTCTGAAACCGGAAAACTCCACAGGACCCCCCCTTTGGTAAAAAAATTCGTAAAAAATGTTAGGTTCTCGATCAGGACAAAAACCCTTCTGCTTGTTAGTTTGGATACATTGATCACGAATTCGGCCTCTGTTCCAAGTTTTGCCGTGTTTGAAAAAAAAAACCTAAAAATTTTGCATTTCCCGCAGGTCTGCATATATACGAAAAAATAATTTTCAGTGAGAAGGCGACGTTCTAGGACCAATCTTAGCACGGCATTGGCTTCAGTGGCACATTTTCTATAAGGGAGAGTAGGAAACCATGAAATAAGACCCAAAATTTGGGGATGAGTGTCGATGTTCTGAAACCGGAAAACTCCACAGGACCTTCCCTTTGGTACAAAAATTCGTAAAAAATTTTAGGTTCTCGATCAGGACAAAAACTCTTCTGTTTGTTAGTTTGGATACATTGGTCACTAATTCGGCCTCTGTTCCAAGTTTTGCCGTGTTTGAAAAAAAAACCTAAAAATTTTGCATTTCCCGCAGGTCTGCATATATACGAAAAAATAATTTTCTGTGAGAAAGCGACGTCCTAGGACCAATCTTAGCACGGCATTGGCTTCAGTGGCACATTTTCTATAACGGAGAGTAGGAAACCATGAAATAAGACCCAAAATTTGGGGATGAGGGTCGATGTTCTGAAACCGGAAAACTCCACAGGACCCTCCCTTTGGTAAAAAAATTCGTAAAAAATTTTAGGTTCTCGATCAGGGCAAAAACTCTTCTGTTTGTTAGTTTGGATACATTGATCACGAATTCGGCCTCTGTTCCAAGTTTTGCCGTGTTTGAAAAAAAAAACCTAAAAATTTTGCATTTCTCGCAGGTCTGCATATGTACGAAAAAATAATTTTCCGTGAGAAGGCGACGTCCTAGGACCAATCTTAGCACGGCATTGGCTTCAGTGGCACATTTTCTATAAGGGAGAGTAGGAAACCATGAAATAAGACCCAAAATTTGGGGATGAGTGTCGATGTTCTGAAACCGGAAAACTCCACAGGACCCTCCCTTTGGTAAAAAAATTCGTAAAAAATTTTAGGTTCTCGATCAGGGCAAAGCTCTTCTGTTTGTTAGTTTGGATACATTGATCACTAATTCGGCCTCTGTTCCAAGTTTTGCCGTGTTTGAAAAAAAAACCTAAAAATTTTGCATTTCCCGCAGGTCTGCATATATACGAAAAAATAATTTTCTGTGAGAAAGCGACGTCCTGGGACCAATGTTAGCACGGCATTGGATTCAGTGGCACA
Source organism: Callosobruchus maculatus (assembly GCA_951848785.1). Classification (NCBI taxonomy): domain Eukaryota; kingdom Metazoa; phylum Arthropoda; class Insecta; order Coleoptera; family Chrysomelidae; genus Callosobruchus; species Callosobruchus maculatus. The sequence goes on from CATOUR010000045.1 coordinate 4,469,551, forward strand.
TTTTCTATAACGGAGAGTAGGAAACCATGAAATAAGACCCAAAATTTTAGGATGAGGGTCGATGTTCTGAAACCGGAAAACTCCACAGGACCCTCCCTTTGGTAAAAAAATTCGTAAAAAATTTTAGGTTCTCGATCAGGGCAAAACTCTTCTGTTTGTTAGTTTGGATACATTGATCACGAATTCGGCCTCTGTTCCAAGTTTTGCCGTGTTTGAAAAAAAAAACCTAAAAATTTTGCATTTCCCGCAGGTCTGCATATATACGAAAAACTAATTTTCTGTGAGAAAGCGACGTCCTAGGACCAATCTTAGCACGGCATTGGATTCAGTGGCACATTTTGTATAACGGAGAGTAGGAAGCCATGAAATAGGACCCAAAATTTGGGGATGAGGGTCGATGTTCTGAAACCGGAAAACTCCACAGGACCCTCCCTTTGGTAAAAAAATTCGTAAAAAATTTTAGGTTCTGGATCAGGACAAAAACTCTTCTGTTTGTTAGTTTGGATACATCGATCACGAATTCGGCCTCTGTTCCAAGTTTTGCCGTGTTTGAAAAAAAAGCCTAAAAATTTTGCATTTGCCGCAGGTCTGCATATATACGAAAAAATAATTTTCTGTGAGAAGGCGACGTCCTAGGCCCAATCTTAGCACGGCATTGGATTCAGTGGCACATTTTCTATAACGGAGAGTAGGAAACGATGAAATAAGACCCAAAATTTGTGGATGAGGGTCGATGTTCTGAAACCGGAAAACTCCACAGGACCCTCCCTTTGGTAAAAAAATTCGTAAAAAATTTTAGGTTCTGGATCAGGACAAAAACTCTTCTGTTTGTTAGTTTGGATACATTGATCACGAATTCGGCCTCTGTTCCAAGTTTTGCCGTGTTTGAAAAAAAAACCTAAAAATTTTTCATTTCCCGCAGGTCTGCATATATACGAAAAAATCATTTTCTGTGAGAGGGCGACGTCCTAGGACCAATCCTAGCACGGCATTGGATTCAGTGGCACATTTTCTATAACGGAGAGTAGGAAACCATGAAATAAGACCCAAAATTTTAGGATGAGGGTCGATGTTCTGAAACCGGAAAACTCCACAGGACCCTCCCTTTGGTAAAAAAATTCGTAAAAAATTTTAGGTTCTCGATCAGGGCAAAAACTCTTCTGTTTGTTAGTTTGGATACATTGATCACGAATTCGGCCTCTGTTCCAAGTTTTGCCGTGTTTGAAAAAACAAACCTAAAAATTTTGCATTTCCCGCAGGTCTGCATATATACGAAAAACTAATTTTCTGTGAGAAAGCGACGTCCTAGGACCAATCTTAGCACGGCATTGGATTCAGTGGCACATTTTGTATAACGGAGAGTAGGAAACCATGAAATAAGACCCAAAATTTGGGTATGAGGGTTGATGTTCTGAAACCGGAAAAATCCACAGCTCCACACCCTTTGGTAAAAAAATTCGTAAAAAATTTTAGGTTCTGGATCAGGACAAAAACTCTTCTGTTTGTTAGTTTGGATACATTGATCACGAATTCGGCCTCTGTTCCAAGTTTTGCCGTGTTTGAAAAAAAAAACCTAAAAATTTTGCATTTCTCGCAGGTCTGCATATACACGAAAAAATAATTTTCTGTGAGAAGGCGACGTCCTAGGACCAATCTTAGCACGGCATTGGACTCAGTGGCACATTTTCTATAACGGAGAGTAGGAAACCATGAAATAAGACCCGAAATTTGGGGATGAGGGTCGATGTTCTGAAACCGGAAAACTCCACAGGACCCTCCCTTTGATAAAAAAATTCGTAAAAAATTTTAGGTTCTCGATCAGGACAAAAACTCTTCTGTTTGTTAGTTTGGATGCATTGATCACGAATTCGGCCTCTGTTCCAAGTTTTGCCGTGTTTGAAAAAAAAACCTAAAAATTTTGCATTTCTCGCAGGTCTGCATATATACGAAAAAATAATTTTCTGTGAGAAGGCGACGTCCTAGGACCAATCTTAGCACGGCATTGGATTCAGTGGCACATTTTGTATAACGGAGGGTAGGAAACCATGAAATAAGACCAAAAATTTGGGGATGAGGGTCGATGTTCTGAAACCGGAAAACTCCACAGGACTCCCCCTTTGGTAAAAAAATTCGTAAAAAATGTTAGGTTCTCGATCAGGACAAAAACCCTTCTGCTTGTTAGTTTGGATACATTGATCACGAATTCGGCCTCTGTTCCAAGTTTTGCCGTGTTTGAAAAAAAAACCTAAAAATTTTGCATTTCCCGCAGGTCTGCATATATACGAAAAAATAATTTTCTGTGAGAAAGCGACGTCCTAGGACCAATCTTAGCACGGCATTGGATTCAGTGGCACATTTTCTATAACGGAGAGTAGGAAACCATGAAATAAGACCCAAAATTTCAGGATGAGGGTCGATGTTCTGAAACCGGAAAACTCCACAGGACCCTCCCTTTGGTAAAAAAATTCGTAAAAAATTTTAGGTTCTCGATCAGGGCAAAAACTCTTCTGTTTGTTAGTTTGGATACATTGATCACGAATTCGGCCTCTGTTCCAAGTTTTGCCGTGTTTGAAAAAAAAAACCTAAAAATCTTGCATTTCCCGCAGGTCTGCATATAACGAAAAACTAATTTTCTGTGAGAAAGCGACGTCCTAGGACCAATCTTAGCACGGCATTGGATTCAGTGGCACATTTTCTATAACAGAGAGTAGGAAACCATGAAATAAGACCCAAAATTTGGGGATGAGTGTCGATGTTCTGAAACCGGAAAACTCCACAGGACCTTCCCTTTGGTACAAAAATTCGTAAAAAATTTTAGGTTCTCGATCAGGACAAAAACTCTTCTGTTTGTTAGTTTGGATACATTGGTCACTAATTCGGCCTCTGTTCCAAGTTTTGCCGTGTTTGAAAAAAAAACCTAAAAATTTTGCATTTCCCGCAGGTCTGCATATATACGAAAAAATAATTTTCTGTGAGAAAGCGACGTCCTAGGACCAATCTTAGCACGGCATTGGCTTCAGTGGCACATTTTCTATAACGGAGAGTAGGAAACCATGAAATAAGACCCAAAATTTGGGGATGAGGGTCGATGTTCTGAAACCGGAAAACTCCACAGGACCCTCCCTTTGGTAAAAAAATTCGTAAAAAATTTTAGGTTCTCGATCAGGGCAAAAACTCTTCTGTTTGTTAGTTTGGATACATTGATCACGAATTCGGCCTCTGTTCCAAGTTTTGCCGTGTTTGAAAAAAAAAACCTAAAAATTTTGCATTTCTCGCAGGTCTGCATATGTACGAAAAAATAATTTTCCGTGAGAAGGCGACGTCCTAGGACCAATCTTAGCACGGCATTGGCTTCAGTGGCACATTTTCTATAAGGGAGAGTAGGAAACCATGAAATAAGACCCAAAATTTGGGGATGAGTGTCGATGTTCTGAAACCGGAAAACTCCACAGGACCCTCCCTTTGGTAAAAAAATTCGTAAAAAATTTTAGGTTCTCGATCAGGGCAAAGCTCTTCTGTTTGTTAGTTTGGATACATTGATCACTAATTCGGCCTCTGTTCCAAGTTTTGCCGTGTTTGAAAAAAAAACCTAAAAATTTTGCATTTCCCGCAGGTCTGCATATATACGAAAAAATAATTTTCTGTGAGAAAGCGACGTCCTGGGACCAATGTTAGCACGGCATTGGATTCAGTGGCACATTTTCTATAACGGAGAGTAGGAAACCATGAAATAAGACCCAAAATTTTAGGATGAGGGTCGATGTTCTGAAACCGGAAAACTCCACAGGACCCTCCCTTTGGTAAAAAAATTCGTAAAAAATTTTAGGTTCTGGATCAGGACAAAAACTCTTCTGTTTGTTAGTTTGGATACATTGATCACGAATTCGGCCTCTGTTCCAAGTTTTGCCGTGTTTGAAAAAAAAACCTAAAAATTTTTCATTTCCCGCAGGTCTGCATATATACGAAAAAATCATTTTCTGTGAGAGGGCGACGTCCTAGGACCAATCCTAGCACGGCATTGGATTCAGTGGCACATTTTCTATAACGGAGAGTAGGAAACCATGAAATAAGACCCAAAATTTTAGGATGAGGGTCGATGTTCTGAAACCGGAAAACTCCACAGGACCCTCCCTTTGGTAAAAAAATTCGTAAAAAATTTTAGGTTCTCGATCAGGGCAAAAACTCTTCTGTTTGTTAGTTTGGATACATTGATCACGAATTCGGCCTCTGTTCCAAGTTTTGCCGTGTTTGAAAAAACAAACCTAAAAATTTTGCATTTCCCGCAGGTCTGCATATATACGAAAAACTAATTTTCTGTGAGAAAGCGACGTCCTAGGACCAATCTTAGCACGGCATTGGATTCAGTGGCACATTTTGTATAACGGAGAGTAGGAAACCATGAAATAAGACCCAAAATTTGGGTATGAGGGTTGATGTTCTGAAACCGGAAAAATCCACAGCTCCACACCCTTTGGTAAAAAAATTCGTAAAAAATTTTAGGTTCTGGATCAGGACAAAAACTCTTCTGTTTGTTAGTTTGGATACATTGATCACGAATTCGGCCTCTGTTCCAAGTTTTGCCGTGTTTGAAAAAAAAAACCTAAAAATTTTGCATTTCTCGCAGGTCTGCATATACACGAAAAAATAATTTTCTGTGAGAAGGCGACGTCCTAGGACCAATCTTAGCACGGCATTGGACTCAGTGGCACATTTTCTATAACGGAGAGTAGGAAACCATGAAATAAGACCCGAAATTTGGGGATGAGGGTCGATGTTCTGAAACCGGAAAACTCCACAGGACCCTCCCTTTGATAAAAAAATTCGTAAAAAATTTTAGGTTCTCGATCAGGACAAAAACTCTTCTGTTTGTTAGTTTGGATGCATTGATCACGAATTCGGCCTCTGTTCCAAGTTTTGCCGTGTTTGAAAAAAAAACCTAAAAATTTTGCATTTCTCGCAGGTCTGCATATATACGAAAAAATAATTTTCTGTGAGAAGGCGACGTCCTAGGACCAATCTTAGCACGGCATTGGACTCAGTGGCACATTTTCTATAAGGGATAGTAGGAAACCGTGAAATAAGACCCAAAATTTGGGGATGAGGGTCGATGTTCTGAAACCGGAAAACTCCACAGGACCCTCCCTTTGGTAAAAAAATTCGTAAAAAATTTAAGGTTCTCGATCAGGACAAAAACCCTTCTGCTTGTTAGTTTGGATACATTGATCACGAATTCGGCCTCTGTTCCAAGCTTTTCCGTGTTTGAAAAAAAAAACCTAAAAATTTTGCATTTCTCGCAGGTCTGCATATATACGAAAAAATAATTTTCTGTGAGAAGGCGACGTCTTAGGACCAATCTTAGCACGGCATTGGATTCAGTGACACATTTTCTATAACGGAGAGTAGGAAACGATGAAATAAGACCCAAAATTTGGGGATGGGGGTCGATGTTCTGAAACCGGAAAACTCCACTGGACCCTCCCTTTGGTAAAAAAATTCGTAAAAAATTTTAGGTTCTCGATCAGGGCAAAAACTCTTCTGTTTGTTAGTTTGGATACATTGATCACGAATTCGGCCTCTGTTCCAAGTTTTGCCGTGTTGGAAAAAAAACCTAAAAATCTTGCATTTCCCGCAGGTCTGCATATATACGAAAAACTAATTTTCTGTGAGAAAGCGACGTCCTAGGACCAATCTTAGCACGGCATTGGATTCAGTGGGACATATTGTATAACGGAGAGTAGGAAACCATGAAATAAGACCCAAAATTTGGGGATGAGGGTCGATGTTCTGAAACCGGAAAACTCCACAGGACCCTCCCTTCTGTAAAAAAATTCGTAAAAAATTTTAGGTTCTCGATCAGGACAAAAACTCTTCTGTTTGTTAGTTTGGATACATTGATCACGAATTCGGCCTCTGTTCCAAGTTTTGCCGTGTTTGAAAAAAAAAACCTAAAAATCTTGCATTTCCCGCAGGTCTGCATATAACGAAAAACTAATTTTCTGTGAGAAAGCGACGTCCTAGGACCAATCTTAGCACGGCATTGGATTCAGTGGTAAAAAAATTCGTAAAAAATTTTAGGTTCTGGATCAGGACAAAAACCCTTCTGCTTGTTAGTTTGGATACATGGATCACGAATTCGGCCTCTGTTCCAAGTTTTGCCGTGTTTGAAAAGAAAACCTAAAAATTTTGCATTTCTCGCAGGTCTGCATATATACGAAAAAATAATTTTCTGTGAGAAGGCGACGTCCTAGGACCAATCTTAGCAAGGCATTGGATTCAGTGACACATTTTCTATAACGGAGAGTAGGAAACGATGAAATAAGACCCAAAATTTGGGGATGAGGGTCGATGTTCTGAAACCGGAAAACTCCACAGGACCCCCCCTTTGCTAAAAAAATTCGTAAAAAATGTTAGGTTCTCGATCAGGACACAAACCCTTCTGCTTGTTAGTTTGGATACATTGATCACGAATTCGGCCTCTGTTCCAAGTTTTGCCGTGTTTGAAAAAAAAACCTAAAAATCTTGCATTTCCCGCAGGTCTGCATACATACCAAAAAATAATTTTCTGTGAGAAGGCGACGTCCTAGGCCCAATCTTAGCACGGCATTGGATTCAGTGGCACATTTTGTATAACGGAGGGTAGGAAACCATGAAATAAGACCCAAAATTTGGGGATGAGGGTCGATGTTCTGAAACCGGAAAACTCCACAGGACCCCCCCTTTGGTAAAAAAATTCGTAAAAAATGTTAGGTTCTCGATCAGGACAAAAACCCTTCTGCTTGTTAGTTTGGATACATTGATCACGAATTCGGCCTCTGTTCCAAGTTTTGCCGTGTTTGAAAAAAAAACCTAAAAATTTTGCATTTCCCGCAGGTCTGCATATATACGAAAAAATAATTTTCTGTGAGAAAGCGACGTCCTAGGACCAATCTTAGCACGGCATTGGATTCAGTGGCACATTTTCTATAACGGAGAGTAGGAAACCATGAAATAAGACCCAAAATTTGGGGATGAGGGTCGATGTTCTGAAACCGGAAAACTCCACAGGACCCCCCCTTTGGTAAAAAAATTCGTAAAAAATGTTAGGTTCTCGATCAGGACAAAAACCCTTCTGCTTGTTAGTTTGGATACATTGATCACGAATTCGGCCTCTGTTCCAAGTTTTGCCGTGTTTGAAAAAAAAACCTAAAAATTTTGCATTTCCCGCAGGTCTGCATATATACGAAAAAATAATTTTCTGTGAGAAAGCGACGTCCTAGGACCAATCTTAGCACGGCATTGGATTCAGTGGCACATTTTCTATAACGGAGAGTAGGAAACCATGAAATAAGACCCAAAATTTCAGGATGAGGGTCGATGTTCTGAAACCGGAAAACTCCACAGGACCCTCCCTTTGGTAAAAAAATTCGTAAAAAATTTTAGGTTCTCGATCAGGGCAAAAACTCCTCTGTTTGTTAGTTTGGATACATTGATCACGAATTCGGCCTCTGTTCCAAGTTTTGCCGTGTTTGAAAAAAAAAACCTAAAAATCTTGCATTTCCCGCAGGTCTGCATATAACGAAAAACTAATTTTCTGTGAGAAAGCGACGTCCTAGGACCAATCTTAGCACGGCATTGGATTCAGTGGCACATTTTCTATAACAGAGAGTAGGAAACCATGAAATAAGACCCAAAATTTGGGGATGAGGGTCGATGTTCTGAAACCGGAAAACTCCACAGGACCCTCCCTTTGGTAAAAAAATTCGTAAAAAATTTTAGGTTCTGGATCAGGACAAAAACTCTTCTGTTTGTTAGTTTGGATACATTGATCACGAATTTGGCCTCTGTTCCAAGTTTTGCCGTGTTTGAAAAAAAAACCTAAAAATTTTGCATTTGCATATATATACGCAAAAATCATTTTCTGTGAGAGGGCGACGTCCTAGGACCAATCTTAGCACGGCATTGGATTCAGTGGCACATTTTCTATAACGGAGAGTAGGAAACCATGAAATAAGACCCAAAATTTGGGGATGAGGGTCGATGTTCTGAAACCGGAAAACTCCACAGGACCCTCCCTTTGGTAAAAAAATTCGTAAAAAATTTTAGGTTCTCGATCAGGACAAAAACTCTTCTGTTTGTTAGTTTGAATACATTGATCACGAATTCGGCCTCTGTTCCAAGTTTTGCCGTGTTTGAAAAAAAAACCTAAAAATTTTGCATTTCTCGCAGGTCTGCATATATACGAAAAAATAATGTTCTGTGAGAAGGCGACGTCCTAGGACCAATCTTAGCACGGCATTGGACTGAGTGGCACATCTTCTATAACGGAGGGTAGGAAACCATGAAATAAGACCCAAAATTTGGGGATGAGGGTCGATGTTCTGAAACCGGAAAACTCCACAGGTAAACTCCCTTTGGTAAAAAAATTCGTAAAAAATTTTAGGTTCTCGATCAGGACAAAAACACTTCTGTTTGTTATTTTGGATACATTGATCACGAATTCGGCGTCTGTTCCAAATTTTGCCGTGTTTGAAAAAAAAACCTAAAAATTTTGCATTTCCCACAGGTCTGCATATATACGAAAAATTAATTTTCTGTGAGAAGGCGGCGTCCTAGGGCCAATCTTAGCACGGCATTGGATTCAGTGGCACATTTTCTATAACGGAGAGTGGAAGACCATGAAATAAGTCCCAAAATTTGGGGATGAGGGTCGATGTTCTGAAACCGGGAAACTCCACAGGACCCTCCCTTTGGTAAAAAAATTCGTAAAAAATTTTAGGTTCTAGATCAGGACAAAAACTCTTCTGTATGTTAGTTTGGATACATTGATCACGAATTCGGCCTCTGTTCCAAGTTTTGCCGTGTTTGAAAAAAAAAACCTAAAAATTTTGCATTTCCCGCAGGTCTGCATATACACGAAAAAATCATTTTCTGTGAGAAGGCGACGTCCTAGAACCAATCTTAGCACGACATTGGATTCAGTGGCACATTTTCTATAACGCAGAGTAGGACACCATGAAATAAGACGCAAAATTTGGAGATGAGGGTCGATGTTCTGAAACCGGAAAACTCCACAGGACCCTTTGGTAAAAAAATTCGTAAAAAATTTTAGGTTCTCGATCAGGACAAAAACTCTTCTGTTTGTTAGTTTGGATACATTGATCACGAATTCGGCCTCTGTTCCAAGTTTTGCCGTGTTTGAAAAGAAAACCTAAAAATTTTGCATTTCCCGCAGGTCTGCATATATACGAAAAAATAATTTTCTGTGAGAAGGCGACGTCCTAGGACCAATCTTAGCACGGCATTGGATTCAGTGACACATTTTCTATAACGGAGAGTAGGAAACCATGAAATAAGACCCAAAATTTTGGGATGAGGGTCGATGTTCTGAAACCGGAAAACTCCACAGGACCATTGGTAAAAAAATTCGTAAAAAATGTTAGGTTCTCGATCAGGACAAAAACCCTTCTGCTTGTTAGTTTGGATACATTGATCACGAATTCGGCCTCTGTTCCAAGTTTTGCCGTGTTTGAAAAAAAAACCTAAAAATTTTGCATTTCTCGCAGGTCTGCATATATACGAAAAAATAATTTTCTGTGAGAAGGCGACGTCCTAGGACCAATCTTCGCACGGCATTGGATTCAGTGGCACATTTTCTATAACGGAGAGTAGGACACCATGAAATAAGACCCAAAATTTGGAGATGAGGGTCGATGTTCTGAAACCGGAAAACTCCACAGGACCCTTTGGTACAAAAATTCGTAAAAAATTTTAGGTTCTCGATCAGGACAAAAACTCTTCTGTTTGTTAGTTTGGATACATTGATCACGAATTCGGCCTCTGTTCCGCTTTTTGCCGTGTTTGAAAAAAAAACCTAAAAATTTTGCATTTCCCGCAGGTCTGCATATACACGAAAAAATCATTTTCTGTGAGAAGGCGACGTCCTAGGACCAATCTTAGCACGGCATTGGATTCAGCGACACATTTTCTATAACGGAGAGTAGGAAACCATGAAATAAGACCCAAAAATTTGGGATGAGGGTCGATGTTCTGAAACCGGAAAACTCCACAGGACCCTCCCTTTGGTAAAAAAATTCGTAAAAAATTTTAAGTTCTCGATCAGGACAAAAACTCTTCTGTTTGTTAGTTTGGATACATTGATCACGAATTCGGCCTCTGTTCCAAGTTTTGCCGTGTTTGAAAAAAAACCTAAAAATTTTGCATTTCCCGCAGGTCTGCATATATACCAAAAAATAATTTTCTGTGAGAAGGCGACGTCCTAGGACCAATCTTAGCACGGCATTGGATTCAGTGGCACATTTTGTATAACGGAGGGTAGGAAACCATGAAATAAGACCAAAAATTTGGGGATGAGGGTCGATGTTCTGAAACCGGAAAACTCCACAGGACTCCCCCTTTGGTAAAAAAATTCGTAAAAAATGTTAGGTTCTCGATCAGGACAAAAACCCTTCTGCTTGTTAGTTTGGATACATTGATCACGAATTCGGCCTCTGTTCCAAGTTTTGCCGTGTTTGAAAAAAAAACCTAAAAATTTTGCATTTCCCGCAGGTCTGCATATATACGAAAAAATAATTTTCTGTGAGAAAGCGACGTCCTAGGACCAATCTTAGCACGGCATTGGATTCAGTGGCACATTTTCTATAACGGAGAGTAGGAAACCATGAAATAAGACCCAAAATTTCAGGATGAGGGTCGATGTTCTGAAACCGGAAAACTCCACAGGACCCTCCCTTTGGTAAAAAAATTCGTAAAAAATTTTAGGTTCTCGATCAGGGCAAAAACTCTTCTGTTTGTTAGTTTGGATACATTGATCACGAATTCGGCCTCTGTTCCAAGTTTTGCCGTGTTTGAAAAAAAAAACCTAAAAATCTTGCATTTCCCGCAGGTCTGCATATAACGAAAAACTAATTTTCTGTGAGAAAGCGACGTCCTAGGACCAATCTTAGCACGGCATTGGATTCAGTGGCACATTTTCTATAACAGAGAGTAGGAAACCATGAAATAAGACCCAAAATTTGGGGATGAGGGTCGATGTTCTGAAACCGGAAAACTCCACAGGACCCTCCCTTTGGTAAAAAAATTCGTAAAAAATTTTAGGTTCTGGATCAGGACAAAAACTCTTCTGTTTGTTAGTTTGGATACATTGATCACGAATTTGGCCTCTGTTCCAAGTTTTGCCGTGTTTGAAAAAAAAACCTAAAAATTTTGCATTTGCATATATATATACGCAAAAATCATTTTCTGTGAGAGGGCGACGTCCTAGGACCAATCTTAGCACGGCATTGGATTCAGTGGCACATTTTCTATAACGGAGAGTAGGAAACCATGAAATAAGACCCAAAATTTGGGGTTGAGGGTCGATGTTCTGAAACCGGAAAACTCCACAGGACCCTCCCTTTGGTAAAAAAATTCGTAAAAAATTTTAGGTTCTCGATCAGGGCAAAAACTCTTCTGTTTGTTAGTTTGGATACATTGATCACGAATTCGGCCTCTGTTCCAAGTTTTGCCGTGTTTGAAAAAAAAGCCTATAAATTTTGCGTTTCCCGCAGGTCTGCATATATACGAAAAAATAATTTTCTCTGAGAAGGCGACGTCCTAGGACCAATCTTAGCACGGCATTGGATTCAGTGGCACATTTTCTATAACGGAGAGTAGGAAACCATGAAATAAGACCCAAAATTTGGGGATGAGGGTCGATGTTCTGAAACCGGAAAACTCCACAGGACCCCCCCTTTGGTAAAAAAATTCGTAAAAAATGTTAGGTTCTCGATCAGGACAAAAACCCTTCTGCTTGTTAGTTTGGATACATTGATCACGAATTCGGCCTCTGTTCCAAGTTTTGCCGTGTTTGAAAAAAAAAACCTAAAAATTTTGCATTTCCCGCAGGTCTGCATATATACGAAAAAATAATTTTCAGTGAGAAGGCGACGTTCTAGGACCAATCTTAGCACGGCATTGGCTTCAGTGGCACATTTTCTATAAGGGAGAGTAGGAAACCATGAAATAAGACCCAAAATTTGGGGATGAGTGTCGATGTTCTGAAACCGGAAAACTCCACAGGACCTTCCCTTTGGTACAAAAATTCGTAAAAAATTTTAGGTTCTCGATCAGGACAAAAACTCTTCTGTTTGTTAGTTTGGATACATTGGTCACTAATTCGGCCTCTGTTCCAAGTTTTGCCGTGTTTGAAAAAAAAACCTAAAAATTTTGCATTTCCCGCAGGTCTGCATATATACGAAAAAATAATTTTCTGTGAGAAAGCGACGTCCTAGGACCAATCTTAGCACGGCATTGGCTTCAGTGGCACATTTTCTATAACGGAGAGTAGGAAACCATGAAATAAGACCCAAAATTTGGGGATGAGGGTCGATGTTCTGAAACCGGAAAACTCCACAGGACCCTCCCTTTGGTAAAAAAATTCGTAAAAAATTTTAGGTTCTCGATCAGGGCAAAAACTCTTCTGTTTGTTAGTTTGGATACATTGATCACGAATTCGGCCTCTGTTCCAAGTTTTGCCGTGTTTGAAAAAAAAAACCTAAAAATTTTGCATTTCTCGCAGGTCTGCATATGTACGAAAAAATAATTTTCCGTGAGAAGGCGACGTCCTAGGACCAATCTTAGCACGGCATTGGCTTCAGTGGCACATTTTCTATAAGGGAGAGTAGGAAACCATGAAATAAGACCCAAAATTTGGGGATGAGTGTCGATGTTCTGAAACCGGAAAACTCCACAGGACCCTCCCTTTGGTAAAAAAATTCGTAAAAAATTTTAGGTTCTCGATCAGGGCAAAGCTCTTCTGTTTGTTAGTTTGGATACATTGATCACTAATTCGGCCTCTGTTCCAAGTTTTGCCGTGTTTGAAAAAAAAACCTAAAAATTTTGCATTTCCCGCAGGTCTGCATATATACGAAAAAATAATTTTCTGTGAGAAAGCGACGTCCTGGGACCAATGTTAGCACGGCATTGGATTCAGTGGCACATTTTCTATAACGGAGAGTAGGAAACCATGAAATAAGACCCAAAATTTTAGGATGAGGGTCGATGTTCTGAAACCGGAAAACTCCACAGGACCCTCCCTTTGGTAAAAAAATTCGTAAAAAATTTTAGGTTCTCGATCAGGGCAAAACTCTTCTGTTTGTTAGTTTGGATACATTGATCACGAATTCGGCCTCTGTTCCAAGTTTTGCCGTGTTTGAAAAAAAAAACCTAAAAATTTTGCATTTCCCGCAGGTCTGCATATATACGAAAAACTAATTTTCTGTGAGAAAGCGACGTCCTAGGACCAATCTTAGCACGGCATTGGATTCAGTGGCACATTTTGTATAACGGAGAGTAGGAAGCCATGAAATAGGACCCAAAATTTGGGGATGAGGGTCGATGTTCTGAAACCGGAAAACTCCACAGGACCCTCCCTTTGGTAAAAAAATTCGTAAAAAATTTTAGGTTCTGGATCAGGACAAAAACTCTTCTGTTTGTTAGTTTGGATACATCGATCACGAATTCGGCCTCTGTTCCAAGTTTTGCCGTGTTTGAAAAAAAAGCCTAAAAATTTTGCATTTGCCGCAGGTCTGCATATATACGAAAAAATAATTTTCTGTGAGAAGGCGACGTCCTAGGACCAATCTTAGCACGGCATTGGATTCAGTGGCACATTTTCTATAACGGAGAGTAGGAAACGATGAAATAAGACCCAAAATTTGTGGATGAGGGTCGATGTTCTGAAACCGGAAAACTCCACAGGACCCTCCCTTTGGTAAAAAAATTCGTAAAAAATTTTAGGTTCTGGATCAGGACAAAAACTCTTCTGTTTGTTAGTTTGGATACATTGATCACGAATTCGGCCTCTGTTCCAAGTTTTGCCGTGTTTGAAAAAAAAACCTAAAAATTTTTCATTTCCCGCAGGTCTGCATATATACGAAAAAATCATTTTCTGTGAGAGGGCGACGTCCTAGGACCAATCCTAGCACGGCATTGGATTCAGTGGCACATTTTCTATAACGGAGAGTAGGAAACCATGAAATAAGACCCAAAATTTTAGGATGAGGGTCGATGTTCTGAAACCGGAAAACTCCACAGGACCCTCCCTTTGGTAAAAAAATTCGTAAAAAATTTTAGGTTCTCGATCAGGGCAAAAACTCTTCTGTTTGTTAGTTTGGATACATTGATCACGAATTCGGCCTCTGTTCCAAGTTTTGCCGTGTTTGAAAAAACAAACCTAAAAATTTTGCATTTCCCGCAGGTCTGCATATATACGAAAAACTAATTTTCTGTGAGAAAGCGACGTCCTAGGACCAATCTTAGCACGGCATTGGATTCAGTGGCACATTTTGTATAACGGAGAGTAGGAAACCATGAAATAAGACCCAAAATTTGGGTATGAGGGTTGATGTTCTGAAACCGGAAAAATCCACAGCTCCACACCCTTTGGTAAAAAAATTCGTAAAAAATTTTAGGTTCTGGATCAGGACAAAAACTCTTCTGTTTGTTAGTTTGGATACATTGATCACGAATTCGGCCTCTGTTCCAAGTTTTGCCGTGTTTGAAAAAAAAAACCTAAAAATTTTGCATTTCTCGCAGGTCTGCATATACACGAAAAAATAATTTTCTGTGAGAAGGCGACGTCCTAGGACCAATCTTAGCACGGCATTGGACTCAGTGGCACATTTTCTATAACGGAGAGTAGGAAACCATGAAATAAGACCCGAAATTTGGGGATGAGGGTCGATGTTCTGAAACCGGAAAACTCCACAGGACCCTCCCTTTGATAAAAAAATTCGTAAAAAATTTTAGGTTCTCGATCAGGACAAAAACTCTTCTGTTTGTTAGTTTGGATGCATTGATCACGAATTCGGCCTCTGTTCCAAGTTTTGCCGTGTTTGAAAAAAAAACCTAAAAATTTTGCATTTCTCGCAGGTCTGCATATATACGAAAAAATAATTTTCTGTGAGAAGGCGACGTCCTAGGACCAATCTTAGCACGGCATTGGACTCAGTGGCACATTTTCTATAAGGGAGAGTAGGAAACCGTGAAATAAGACCCAAAATTTGGGGATGAGGGTCGATGTTCTGAAACCGGAAAACTCCACAGGACCCTCCCTTTGGTAAAAAAATTCGTAAAAAATTTAAGGTTCTCGATCAGGACAAAAACCCTTCTGCTTGTTAGTTTGGATACATTGATCACGAATTCGGCCTCTGTTCCAAGCTTTTCCGTGTTTGAAAAAAAAAACCTAAAAATTTTGCATTTCTCGCAGGTCTGCATATATACGAAAAAATAATTTTCTGTGAGAAGGCGACGTCTTAGGACCAATCTTAGCACGGCATTGGATTCAGTGACACATTTTCTATAACGGAGAGTAGGAAACGATGAAATAAGACCCAAAATTTGGGGATGGGGGTCGATGTTCTGAAACCGGAAAACTCCACTGGACCCTCCCTTTGGTAAAAAAATTCGTAAAAAATTTTAGGTTCTCGATCAGGGCAAAAACTCTTCTGTTTGTTAGTTTGGATACATTGATCACGAATTCGGCCTCTGTTCCAAGTTTTGCCGTGTTGGAAAAAAAACCTAAAAATCTTGCATTTCCCGCAGGTCTGCATATATACGAAAAACTAATTTTCTGTGAGAAAGCGACGTCCTAGGACCAATCTTAGCACGGCATTGGATTCAGTGGGACATATTGTATAACGGAGAGTAGGAAACCATGAAATAAGACCCAAAATTTGGGGATGAGGGTCGATGTTCTGAAACCGGAAAACTCCACAGGACCCTCCCTTCTGTAAAAAAATTCGTAAAAAATTTTAGGTTCTCGATCAGGACAAAAACTCTTCTGTTTGTTAGTTTGGATACATTGATCACGAATTCGGCCTCTGTTCCAAGTTTTGCCGTGTTTGAAAAAAAAAACCTAAAAATCTTGCATTTCCCGCAGGTCTGCATATAACGAAAAACTAATTTTCTGTGAGAAAGCGACGTCCTAGGACCAATCTTAGCACGGCATTGGATTCAGTGGTAAAAAAATTCGTAAAAAATTTTAGGTTCTGGATCAGGACAAAAACCCTTCTGCTTGTTAGTTTGGATACATGGATCACGAATTCGGCCTCTGTTCCAAGTTTTGCCGTGTTTGAAAAAAAAACCTAAAAATTTTGCATTTCTCGCAGGTCTGCATATATACGAAAAAATAATTTTCTGTGAGAAGGCGACGTCCTAGGACCAATCTTAGCAAGGCATTGGATTCAGTGACACATTTTCTATAACGGAGAGTAGGAAACGATGAAATAAGACCCAAAATTTGGGGATGAGGGTCGATGTTCTGAAACCGGAAAACTCCACAGGACCCCCCCTTTGGTAAAAAAATTCGTAAAAAATGTTAGGTTCTCGATCAGGACACAAACCCTTCTGCTTGTTAGTTTGGATACATTGATCACGAATTCGGCCTCTGTTCCAAGTTTTGCCGTGTTTGAAAAAAAAACCTAAAAATCTTGCATTTCCCGCAGGTCTGCATACATACCAAAAAATAATTTTCTGTGAGAAGGCGACGTCCTAGGCCCAATCTTAGCAAGGCATTGGATTCAGTGACACATTTTCTATAACGGAGAGTAGGAAACGATGAAATAAGACCCAAAATTTGGGGATGAGGGTCGATGTTCTGAAACCGGAAAACTCCACAGGTAAACTCCCTTTGGTAAAAAAATTCGTAAAAAATTTTAGGTTCTCGATCAGGACAAAAACTCTTCTGTTTGTTAGTTTGGATACATTGATCACGAATTCGGCCTCTGTTCCAAGTTTTGCCGTGTTTGAAAAAAAAACCTAAAAATTTTGCATTTCCCGCAGGTCTGCATATATACGAACAAATAATTTTCTGTGAGAAGGCGACGTCCTAGGACCAATCTGAGCACGGCATTGGATTCAGTGGCACATTTTCTATAAGGGAGAGTAGGAAACCGTGAAATAAGACCCAAAATTTGGGGATGAGGGTCGATGTTCTGAAACCGGAAAACTCCACAGGTAAACTCCCTTTGGTAAAAAAATTCGTAAAAAATTTTAGGTTCTCGATCAGGACAAAAACTCTTCTGTTTGTTAGTTTGGATACATTGATCACGAATTCGGCCTCTGTTCCAAGTTTTGCCGTGTTTGAAAAAAAAATCTAAAAATTTTGCATTTCCCGCAGGTCTGCATATATACGAACAAATAATTTTCTGTGAGAAGGCGACGTCCTAGGACCAATCTGAGCACGGCATTGGATTCAGTGACACATTTTCTATAAGGGAGAGTAGGAAACCATGAAATAAGACCCAAAATTTGGGGATGAGGGTCGATGTTCTGAAGCCGGAAAACTCCACAGCTCCTTTGGTAAAAAAATTCGTAAAAAATTTAAGGTTCTCGATCAGGACAAAAACTCTTCTGTTTGTTAGTTTGGATACATTGATCACGAATTCGGCCTCTGTTCCAAGTTTTGCCGTGTTTGAAAAAAAACCTAAAAATTTTGCATTTCTCGCAGGTCTGCATATATAAGAAAAAATAATTTGCTGTGAGAAAGCGACGTCCTAGGACCAATCTTAGTACGGCGTTGGATTCAGTGGCATATTTTCTATAACGGAGAGTAGGAAACCATGAAATAAGGCCCAAAATTTTAGGATGAGGGTCGATGTTATGAAACCGGAAAACTCCACAGGACCCCCCTTTGGTAAAAAAATTCGTAAAAAATTTTAGGTTCTCGATCAGGACATAGATAGATAGATAGATAGATAGATAGATATATACTTTATTGATGATATGTACATACTGTACTTTCACAAGTCAAAAAAGGAAATAAAACAACAAATAAAACAGTGCTTGGTTGACAGACATAACATACAATTTACAGATAAATAGGACAATAAATAAAGTAACCTAGAATGCAACACACAACACATAATAATAGAAAAGAGTAATATTGCGAAAGGTACATGTAAATACAAGTAGTACTAGAAATATTAAAAGCACATTATTCAAACACATTTACATTTTTAAAATTCTGACATGGTGCATGATGTCGTCCATAGAAAAGAATGCACCAGATATTAAAAAACTTCTTATTGCAGTCCTAAATTGTGGCAGAGGGAGGTTTTTAACTTCCGGATTTAGTATCTTATATAATTTGGGACCGTAGTAAGAAACTCCATCGCGTGATTTGGTAAGTCTTCTGAATGGCAGCTTTAAAGTATTTTTTCCTCTAGTATTATATCGATGAGTATGAGTTTCATACTTATCTTGATATTTATGAGTATACAGCAAACAATCCAGCGCATACTGTGACGGAAGAGTTGGAATTTTCAAGTTGATAAATGCTTCCTTACAATCATCTCTATATGGTATGTTGGCTACTATCCTTACTGCTCTTCTCTGGAGCCTAAATATTCTAGAAAAATTAGATGAATGACCCCAAGCGAGTAAACCGTAACTCAGTTTTTAGTGTACCAATGCAAAATACGCCACACGCAGCACATCAGACGATGCTCTGAGTGATAACTGCCGTAAGGCAAATACTGTTTGTGATAGTGATTTTGCTAATGAATCACCGTGGGCATTGCAACATAATTTTGGATCTAAATGGATGCCTAAGAACTTTGCAGAGCTCGCGCTATCATACAGTGCGGTATTTTTGGTGGTTAGGAGCATCTCTACAGTTTTGGAATCATTCAGCCTTAGGTGATTCATAGCAAACCACGACTCTGCAACCAGCTTTACGTTACAGGTATTTTGCAGTAATTGATTCATACTCTCTGCTCTAATTAAAAGTGTTGTGTCGTCAGCATAAAAAACACAGTCTATGTCTGTTAAAGCTAAGGGGAGGTCGTTAATGTAAAGGAGGAATAGTACTGGCCCAAGGATAGAGCCCTGTGGTACGCCCTCTCTTACATCAATCATCTCATATCGCGTCTCCCCTAGCTTCACGGTTTGTTTTCTGTTTTGCAGGTAATTTTTTATGAGACACACACTGCTAGCATCAAAACCATAAAATGGTAATTTCCCGTTCAGAATGTCATGAGATACACAGTCGAAAGCCTAGCTTAAGTCACAAAAAATTGCGTTCGTTAATGCGCCATCGTCAAAGCATCGCAGCGTTATTTCTGTAAATTTTAGTATAGCATCAGTTGTTCCACGTTTTTTTCTAAAACCAAATTGTTGTTCGTTTAAAAGATTATGTGATTCTAAATACTCAACGATTTGTAATTTTAACAGTTTTTCTAGAATTTTAGAAATTATAGGTAACAAAGATATTGGTCTATAATTGTTTGTGTCATTTATATCTCCACTTTTAAAAACAGGTACTACTGATGCTATTTTTAAAGCGTCTGGGAAAATGTTATACCTTATACACATGTTAAATAGCTTTGTTATAGGAATTATTATTAAATTTAGAATAACTTTCAAGAGTTCAACACTGAAACCATATATATCTTTACTGCTGCTGTTTTTTATGAGTTTACGACATCCCTAACTTGATTATAACTGACCGGTTGGAAGCTAAATGTGTTATTATGCTTTTGTTCTCTATTTTTTAGGTACTTTAGTGTGTCATCGTTTGAGCTAGGCAATTGTTTAATAATTTTAGATGCTATGTTTGCAAAGTGCCGATTAAATTCATCAGCATTGATGGATGTCTCATTGGAGTAGTTTTTATCTCTTGTGTTACCGGCAATTATCTTCCAAATAGCTTTGGACTTGTTAGGGCTTTCTTTTATAAAGTTATCATTTGTTCTTATTTTGGCGTGTGTGATTGCTGTTTTGTATTGTTTTCTAAACTTATTTCGCATATTTATGTTTTCCGGTGAGTAATTCATTTTACATACACTGTTTAAAAAATGTAGTGTTTCTCTCATGTGTACTAGTTCATCGCAAAACCATTTTAAATTTTCTTTGATGCTACTGATGTTCACCTTTTTTTCATGAAACGCTTCAATGTACATACCATTGAGCAAATTAATTAAATATGTAAATTTTTCTTCAACAGTCAAAACATTGTCATCAACAAAGTCCCAGCTTATGGTTTCTACTAAACTGTAGAATCTATGTTTACCAACCTCGGTAATTGGTCTACATATTTTATTGCTAGATATTTCTACTACTTTACAAGGTAGGTTTAATTCAATACTTTGAGATAGGTGGTCAGATAGTTCAGGATTGTCACAGGAAGCCTTAAAATAATCATGAGAAAAATTTATGAATATGTTATCTAAACAGTTTGAGCCTCTAGTAGGAACAAGGATCGTTTGCAAAAAATTAAAAGAATCGAATAAGTCTATTAACCTATCTCTCTGACTATTTGGGTAATTGAAATGAATATTGAAGGACAAAAACTCTTCTGTTTGTTAGTTTGGATACATTGATCACGAATTCGGCCTCTGCTCCAAGTTTTGCCGTGTTTGAAAAAAAAAACCTAAAAATTTTGCATTTCTCGCAGGTCTGCATATATACGAAAAAATAATTTTCTGTGAGAAGGCGACGTCCTAGGACCAATCTTAGCACGGCATTGGATTCAGTGGCACATTTTCTATAACGGAGAGTAGGAAACGATGAAATAAGACCCAAAATTTGGGGATGAGGGTCGATGTTCTGAAACCGGAAAACTCCACAGGTAAACTCCCTTTGGTAAAAAAATTCGTAAAAAATTTTAGGTTCTCGATCAGGACAAAAACTCTTCTGTTTGTTAGTTTGGATACATTGATCACGAATTCGGCCTCTGTTCCAAGTTTTGCCGTGTTTGAAAAAAAAACCTAAAAATTTTGCATTTCTCGCAGGTCTGCATATATACGAAAAAATAATTTTCTGTGAGAAGGCGACGTCCTAGGACCAATCTTAGCACGGCATTGGATTCAGTGGCACATTTTCTATAACGGAGAGTAGGAAACGATGAAATAAGCCCCAAAATTTGGGGATGAGGGTCGATGTTCTGGAACCGGAAAACTCCACAGGTAAACTCCCTTTGGTAAAAAAATTCGTAAAAAATTCTAGGTTCTCGATCAGGACAAAAACTCTTCTGTTTGTTAGTTTGGATACATTGATCACGAATTCGGCCTCTGTTCCAAGTTTTACCGTGTTTGAAAAAAAAAACCTAAAAACTTTGCATTTCCCGCAGGTCTGCATATATACGAAAAAATAATTTTCTGTGAGAAAGCGACGTCCTAGGACCAATCTTAGCACGGCATTGGATTCAGTGGCACATTTTCTATAACGGAGAGTAGGAAACCATGAAATAAGACCCAAAATTTGGGGATGAGGGTCGATGTTCTGAAACCGGAAAACTCCACAGGACCCTCCCTTTGGTAAAAAAATTCGTAAAAAATTTTAGGTTCTCGATCAGGACAAAAACTCTTCTGTTTGTTAGTTTGGATACATTGATCACGAATTCGGCCTCTGTTCCAAGTTTTGCCGTGTTTGAAAAAAAAACCTAAAAATCTTGCATTTCCCGCAGGTCTGCATACATACCAAAAAATAATTTTCTGTGAGAAGGCGACGTCCTAGGCCCAATCTTAGCACGGCATTGGATTCAGTGACACATTTTCTATAACGGAGAATAGGAAACGATGAAATAAGATCCAAAATTTGGGGATGAGGGTCGATGTTCTGAAACCGGAAAACTCCACAGGACCCCCCCTTTGGTAAAAAAATTCGTAAAAAATGTTAGGTTCTCGATCAGGACAAAAACCCTTCTGCTTGTTAGTTTGGATACATTGATCATGAATTCGGCCTCTGTTCCAAGTTTTGCCGTGTTTGAAAAAAAAACCTAAAAATTTTGCATTTCTCGCAGGTCTGCATATATACGAAAAAATAATTTTCTGTGAGAAGGCGACGTCCTAGGACCAATCTTGGCACGGCATTGGACTGAGTGGCACATTTTCTATAACGGAGACTAGAAAACCATGAAATAAGACCCAAATTTTGGGGATGAGGGTCGATGTTCTGAAACCGGAAAACTCCACAGGTAAACTCTCTTTGGTAAAAAAATTCGTAAAAAATTTTAGGTTCTCGATCAGGACAAAAACTCTTCTGTTTGTTAGTTTGGATACATTGATCACGAATTCGGCCTCTGTTCCAAGTTTTGCCGTGTTTGAAAAAAAAACCTAAAAATTTTGCATTTCTCGCAGGTCTGCATATATACGAAAAAATAATTTTCTGTGAGAAGGCGACGTCCTAGGACCAATCTTAGCACGGCATTGGACTGAGTGGCACATTTTCTATAACGGAGAGTAGGAAACAATGAAATAAGACCCAAAATTTGGGGATGAGGGTCGATGTTCTGAAACCGGAAAACTCCACAGGTAAACTCCCTTTGGTAAAAAAATTCGTAAAAAATTTTAGGTTCTCGATCAGGACAAAAACTCTTCTGTTTGTTAGTTTGGATACATTGATCACGAATTCGGCCTCTGTTCCAAGTTTTGCCGTGTTTGAAAAAAAAACCTAAAAATCTTGCATTTCCCGCAGGTCTGCATACATACCAAAAAATAATTTTCTGTAAGAAGGCGACGTCCTAGGACCAATCTGAGCACGGCATTGGATTCAGTGGCACATTTTCTATAAGGGAGAGTAGGAAACCGTGAAATAAGACCCAAAATTTGGGGATGAGGGTCGATGTTCTGAAACCGGAAAACTCCACAGGACCCTCCCTTTGGTAAAAAAATTCGTAAAAAATTTAAGGTTCTCGATCAGGACAAAAACTCTTCTGTTTGTTAGTTTGGATACATTGATCGCGAATTCGGCCTCTGTTCCAAGTTTTGCCGTGTTTGAAAAAAAAACCTAAAAATTTTGCATTTCTCGCAGGCCTGCATATATACGAAAAAATAATTTTCTGTGAGAAGGCGACGTCCTAGGACCAATCTTAGCACGGCATTGGACTCAGTGGCACATTTTCTATAACGGAGAGTAGGAAACCATGAAATAAGACCCGAAATTTGGGGATGAGGGTCGATGTTCTGAAACCGGAAAACTCCACAGGACCCTCCCTTTGATAAAAAAATTCGTAAAAAATTTTAGGTTCTCGATCAGGACAAAAACTCTTCTGTTTGTTAGTCTGGATACATTGATCACGAATTCGGCCTCTGTTCCAAGTTTTGCCGTGTTTGAAAAAAAAACCTAAAAATCTTGCATTTCCCGCAGGTCTGCATACATACCAAAAAATAATTTTCTGTGAGAAGGCGACGTCCTAGGCCCAACCTTAGCAAGGCATTGGATTCAGTGACACATTTTCTATAACGGAGAGTAGGAAACGATGAAATAAGACCCAAAATTTGGGGATGAGGGTCGATGTTCTGAAACCGGAAAACTCCACAGGACCCCCCCATTGGTAAAAAAATTCGTAAAAAATGTTAGGTTCTCGATCAGGACACAAACCCTTCTGCTTGTTAGTTTGGATACATTGATCATGAATTCGGCCTCTGTTCCAAGTTTTGCCGTGTTTGAAAAAAAACCTAAAAATTTTGCATTTCTCGCAGGTCTGCATATATACGAAAAAATAATTTTCTGTGAGAAGGCGACGTCCTAGGACCAATCTTAGCACGGCACTGGACTGAGTGGCACATTTTCTATAACGGAGAGTAGGAAACCATGAAATAAGACCCAAAATTTGGGGATGAGGGTCGATGTTCTGAAACCGGAAAACTCCACAGGTAAACTCCCTTTGGTAAAAAAATTCGTAAAAAATTTTAGGTTCTCGATCAGGACAAAAACTCTTCTGTTTGTTAGTTTGGATACATTGATCACGAATTCGGCCTCTGTTCCAAGTTTTGCCGTGTTTGAAAAAAAAACCTAAAAATTTTGCATTTCCCGCAGGTCTGCATATATACGAACAAATAATTTTCTGTGAGAAGGCGACGTCCTAGGACCAATCTGAGCACGGCATTGGATTCAGTGACACATTTTCTATAAGGGAGAGTAGGAAACCATGAAATAAGACCCAAAATTTGGGGATGAGGGTCGATGTTCTGAAGCCGGAAAACTCCACAGCTCCTTTGGTAAAAAAATTCGTAAAAAATTTAAGGTTCTCGATCAGGACAAAAACTCTTCTGTTTGTTAGTTTGGATACATTGATCACGAATTCGGCCTCTGTTCCAAGTTTTGCCGTGTTTGAAAAAAAAACCTAAAAATTTTGCATTTCTCGCAGGTCTGCATATATAAGAAAAAATAATTTGCTGTGAGAAAGCGACGTCCTAGGACCAATCTTAGCACGGCGTTGGATTCAGTGGCATATTTTCTATAACGGAGAGTAGGAAACCATGAAATAAGGCCCAAAATTTTAGGATGAGGGTCGATGTTATGAAACCGGAAAACTCCACAGGACCCCCCTTTGGTAAAAAAATTCGTAAAAAATTTTAGGTTCTCGGTCAGGACATAGATAGATAGATAGATAGATAGATATATACTTTATTGATGATATGTACATACTGTACTTTCACAAGTCAAAAAAGGAAATAAAACAACAAATAAAACAGTGCTTGGTTGACAGACATAACATACAATTTACAGATAAATAGGACAATAAATAAAGTAACCTAGAAAGCAACACACAACACATAATAATAGAAAAGAGTAATATTGGGAAAGGTACATGTAAATACAAGTAGTACTAGAAATATTAAAAGCACATTATTCAAACACATTTACATTTTTAAAATTCTGATATGGTGCATGATGTCGTCCATAGAAAAGAATGCACCAGATATTAAAAAACTTCTTATTGCAGTCCTAAATTGTGGCAGAGGGAGGTTTTTAACTTCCGGATTTAGTATATTATATAATTTGGGACCGTAGTAAGAAACTCCATCGCGTGATTTGGTAAGTCTTCTGAATGGCGGCTTTAAAGTATTTTTTCCTCTAGTATTATATCGATGAGTATGAGTTTCATACTTATCTTGATATTTATGAGTATACAGCAAACAATCCAGCGCATACTGTGACGGAAGAGTTGGAATTTTCAAGTTGATAAATGCTTCCTTACAATCATCTCTATATGGTATGTTGGCTACTATCCTTACTGCTCTTCTCTGGAGCCTAAATATTCTAGAAAAATTAGATGAATGACCCCAAGCGAGTAAACCATAACTCAGTTTTTAGTGTACCAATGCAAAATACGCCACACGCAGCACATCAGACGATGCTCTGAGTGATAACTGCCGTAAGGCAAATACTGTTTGTGATAGTGATTTTGCTAATGAATCACCGTGGGCATTGCAACATAATTTTGGATCTAAATGGATGCCTAAGAACTTTGCAGAGCTCGCGCTATCATACAGTGCGGTATTTTTGGTGGTTAGGAGCATCTCTACAGTTTTGGAATCATTCAGCCTTAGGTGATTCATAGCAAACCACGACTCTGCAACCAGCTTTACGTTACAGGTATTTTGCAGTAATTGATTCATGCTCTCTGCTCTAATTAAAAGTGTTGTGTCGTCAGCATAAAAAACACAGTCTATGTCTGTTAAAGCTAAGGGGAGGTCGTTAATGTAAAGGAGGAATAGTACTGGCCCAAGGATAGAGCCCTGTGGTACGCCCTCTCTTACATCAATCATCTCATATCGCGTCTCCCCTAGCTTCACGGTTTGTTTTCTGTTTTGCAGGTAATTTTTTATGAGACACACACTGCTAGCATCAAAACCATAAAATGGTAATTTCCCGTTCAGAATGTCATGAGATACACAGTCGAAAGCCTAGCTTAAGTCACAAAAAATTGCGTTCGTTAATGCGCCATCGTCAAAGCATCGCAGCGTTATTTCTGTAAATTTTAGTATAGCATCAGTTGTTCCACGTTTTTTTCTAAAACCAAATTGTTGTTCGTTTAAAAGATTATGTGATTCTAAATACTCAACGATTTGTAATTTTAACAGTTTCTCTAGAATTTTAGAAATTATAGGTAACAAAGATATTGGTCTATAATTGTTTGTGTCATTTATATCTCCACTTTTAAAAACAGGTACTACTGATGCTATTTTTAAAGCGTCTGGGAAAATGTTATACCTTATACACATGTTAAATAGCTTTGTTATAGGAATTATTATTAAATTTAGAATAACTTTCAAGAGTTCAACACTGAAACCATATATATCTTTACTGCTGCTGTTTTTTATGAGTTTACGACATCCCTAACTTGATTATAACTGACCGGTTGGAAGCTAAATGTGTTATTATGCTTTTGTTCTCTATTTTTTAGGTACTTTAGTGTGTCATCGTTTGAGCTAGGCAATTGTTTAATAATTTTAGATGCTATGTTTGCAAAGTGCCGATTAAATTCATCAGCATTGATGGTTGTCTCATTGGAGTAGTTTTTATCTCTTGTGTTACCGGCAATTATCTTCCAAATAGCTTTGGACTTGTTAGGGCTTTCTTTTATAAAGTTATCATTTGTTCTTATTTTGGCGTGTGTGATTGCTGTTTTGTATTGTTTTCTAAACTTATTTCGCATATTTATGTTTTCCGGTGAGTAATTCATTTTACATACACTGTTTAAAAAATGTAGTGTTTCTCTCATGTGTACTAGTTCATCGCAAAACCATTTTAAATTTTCTTTGATGCTACTGATGTTCACCTTTTTTTCATGAAACGCTTCAATGTACATACCATTGAGCAAATTAATTAAATATGTAAATTTTTCTTCAACACTCAAAACATTGTCATCAACAAAGTCCCAGCTTATGGTTTCTACTAAACTGTAGAATCTATGTTTACCAACCTTGGTAATTGGTCTACATATTTTATTGCTAGATATTTCTACTACTTTACAAGGTAGGTTTAATTCAATACTTTGAGATAGGTGGTCAGATAGTTCAGGATTGTCACAGGAAGCCTTAAAATAATCATGAGAAAAATTTATGAATATGTTATCTAAACAGTTTGAGCCTCTAGTAGGAACAAGGATCGTTTGCAAAAAATTAAAAGAATCGAATAAGTCTATTAACCTATCTCTCTGACTATTTGGGTAATTGAAATGAATATTGAAGGACAAAAACTCTTCTGTTTGTTAGTTTGGATACATTGATCACGAATTCGGCCTCTGCTCCAAGTTTTGCCGTGTTTGAAAAAAAAAACCTAAAAATTTTGCATTTCTCGCAGGTCTGCATATATACGAAAAAATAATTTTCTGTGAGAAGGCGACGTCCTAGGACCAATCTTAGCACGGCATTGGATTCAGTGGCACATTTTCTATAACGGAGAGTAGGAAACGATGAACTAAGACCCAAAATTTGGGGATGAGGGTCGATGTTCTGAAACCGGAAAACTCCACAGGTAAACTCCCTTTGGTAAAAAAATTCGTAAAAAATTTTAGGTTCTCGATCAGGACAAAAACTCTTCTGTTTGTTAGTTTGGATACATTGATCACGAATTCGGCCTCTGTTCCAAGTTTTGCCGTGTTTGAAAAAAAAACCTAAAAATTTTGCATTTCTCGCAGGTCTGCATATAGAAAAAATAATTTTCTGTGAGAAGGCGACGTCCTAGGACCAATCTTAGCACGGCATTGGATTCAGTGGCACATTTTCTATAACGGAGAGTAGGAAACGATGAAATAAGCCCCAAAATTTGGGGATGAGGGTCGATGTTCTGGAACCGGAAAACTCCACAGGTAAACTCCCTTTGGTAAAAAAATTCGTAAAAAATTCTAGGTTCTCGATCAGGACAAAAACTCTTCTGTTTGTTAGTTTGGATACATTGATCACGAATTCGGCCTCTGTTCCAAGTTTTGCCGTGTTTGAAAAAAAAACCTAAAAATCTTGCATTTCCCGCAGGTCTGCATACATACCAAAAAATAATTTTCTGTGAGAAGGCGACGTCCTAGGCCCAATCTTAGCACGGCATTGGATTCAGTGACACATTTTCTATAACGGAGAATAGGAAACGATGAAATAAGATCCAAAATTTGGGGATGAGGGTCGATGTTCTGAAACCGGAAAACTCCACAGGACCCCCCCTTTGGTAAAAAAATTCGTAAAAAATTTAAGGTTCTCGATCAGGACAAAAACTCTTCTGTTTGTTAGTTTGGATACATTGATCGCGAATTCGGCCTCTGTTCCAAGTTTTGCCGTGTTTGAAAAAAAAACCTAAAAATTTTGCATTTCTCGCAGGCCTGCATATATACGAAAAAATAATTTTCTGTGAGAAGGCGACGTCCTAGGACCAATCTTAGCACGGCATTGGGCTCAGTGGCACATTTTCTATAACGGAGAGTAGGAAACCATGAAATAAGACCCGAAATTTGGGGATGAGGGTCGATGTTCTGAAACCGGAAAACTCCACAGGACCCTCCCTTTGATAAAAAAATTCGTAAAAAATTTTAGGTTCTCGATCAGGACAAAAACTCTTCTGTTTGTTAGTTTGGATACATTGATCACGAATTCGGCCTCTGTTCCAAGTTTTGCCGTGTTTGAAAAAAAAAACCTAAAAATCTTGCATTTCCCGCAGGTCTGCATACATACCAAAAAATAATTTTCTGTGAGAAGGCGACGTCCTAGGCCCAACCTTAGCAAGGCATTGGATTCAGTGACACATTTTCTATAACGGAGAGTAGGAAACGATGAAATAAGACCCAAAATTTGGGGATGAGGGTCGATGTTCTGAAGCCGGAAAACTCCACAGCTCCTTTGGTAAAAAAATTCGTAAAAAATTTAAGGTTCTCGATCAGGACAAAAACTCTTCTGTTTGTTAGTTTGGATACATTGATCACGAATTCGGCCTCTGTTCCAAGTTTTGCCGTGTTTGAAAAAAAAACCTAAAAATCTTGCATTTCCCGCAGGTCTGCATACATACCAAAAAATAATTTTCTGTAAGAAGGCGACGTCCTAGGACCAATCTTAGCACGGCATTGGATTCAGTGACACATTTTCTATAACGGAGAGTAGGAAACGATGAAATAAGACCCAAAATTTGGGGATGAGGGTCGATGTTCTGAAACCGCAAAACTCCACAGGACCCTCCCTTTGGTAAAAAAATTCGTAAAAAATTTTAGGTTCTCGATCAGGACAAAAACACTTCTGTTTTTTAGTTTGGATACATTGATCACGAATTCGGCCTCTGTTCCAAGTTTTGCCGTGTTTGAAAAAAAAACCTAAAAATTTTGCATTTCCCGCAGGTCTGCATGTATACGAACAAATAATTTTCTGTGAGAAGGCGACGTCCTAGGACCAATCTGAGCACGGCATTGGATTCAGTGGCACATTTTCTATAAGGGAGAGTAGGAAACCATGAAATAAGACCCA
This sequence comes from Callosobruchus maculatus, assembly GCA_951848785.1. Taxonomy (NCBI): domain Eukaryota; kingdom Metazoa; phylum Arthropoda; class Insecta; order Coleoptera; family Chrysomelidae; genus Callosobruchus; species Callosobruchus maculatus. Next base: position 4,498,761 of record CATOUR010000045.1, read on the forward strand.
AAATTTGGGGATGAGGGTCGATGTTCTGAAGCCGGAAAACTCCACAGCTCCTTTGGTAAAAAAATTCGTAAAAAATTTAAGGTTCTCGATCAGGACAAAAACTCTTCTGTTTGTTAGTTTGGATACATTGATCACGAATTCGGCCTCTGTTCCAAGTTTTGCCGTGTTTGAAAAAAAAACCTAAAAATTTTGCATTTCTCGCAGGTCTGCATATATAAGAAAAAATAATTTGCTGTGAGAAAGCGACGTCCTAGGACCAATCTTAGCACGGCGTTGGATTCAGTGGCATATTTTCTATAACGGAGAGTAGGAAACCATGAAATAAGGCCCAAAATTTTAGGATGAGGGTCGATGTTATGAAACCGGAAAACTCCACAGGACCCCCCTTTGGTAAAAAAATTCGTAAAAAATTTTAGGTTCTCGATCAGGACATAGATAGATAGATAGATAGATAGATAGATACTTTATTGATGATATGTACATACTGTACTTTCACAAGTCAAAAAAGGAAATAAAACAACAAATAAAACAGTGCTTGGTTGACAGACATAACATACAATTTACAGATAAATAGGACAATAAATAAAGTAACCTAGAAAGCAACACACAACACATAATAATAGAAAAGAGTAATATTGCGAAAGGTACATGTAAATACAAGTAGTACTAGAAATATTAAAAGCACATTATTCAAACACATTTACATTTTTAAAATTCTGATATGGTGCATGATGTCGTCCATAGAAAAGAATGCACCAGATATTAAAAAACTTCTTATTGCAGTCCTAAATTGTGGCAGAGGGAGGTTTTTAACTTCCGGATTCAGTATATTATATAATTTGGGACCGTAGTAAGAAACTCCATCGCGTGATTTGGTAAGTCTTCTGAATGGCAGCTTTAAAGTATTTTTTCCTCTAGTATTATATCGATGAGTATGAGTTTCATACTTATCTTGATATTTATGAGTATACAGCAAACAATCCAGCGCATACTGTGACGGAAGAGTTGGAATTTTCAAGTTGATAAATGCTTCCTTACAATCATCTCTATATGGTATGTTGGCTACTATCCTTACTGCTCTTCTCTGGAGCCTAAATATTCTAGAAAAATTAGATGAATGACCCCAAGCGAGTAAACCATAACTCAGTTTTTAGTGTACCAATGCAAAATACGCCACACGCAGCACATCAGACGATGCTCTGAGTGATAACTGCCGTAAGGCAAATACTGTTTGTGATAGTGATTTTGCTAATGAATCACCGTGGGCATTGCAACATAATTTTGGATCTAAATGGATGCCTAAGAACTTTGCAGAGCTCGCGCTATCATACAGTGCGGTATTTTTGGTGGTTAGGAGCATCTCTACAGTTTTGGAATCATTCAGCCTTAGGTGATTCATAGCAAACCACGACTCTGCAACCAGCTTTACGTTACAGGTATTTTGCAGTAATTGATTCATACTCTCTGCTCTAATTAAAAGTGTTGTGTCGTCAGCATAAAAAACACAGTCTATGTCTGTTAAAGCTAAGGGAAGGTCGTTAATGTAAAGGAGGAATAGTACTGGCCCAAGGATAGAGCCCTGTGGTACGCCCTCTCTTACATCAATCATCTCATATCGCGTCTCCCCTAGCTTCACGGTTTGTTTTCTGTTTTGCAGGTAATTTTTTATGAGACACACACTGCTAGCATCAAAACCATAAAATGGTAATTTCCCGTTCAGAATGTCATGAGATACACAGTCGAAAGCCTAGCTTAAGTCACAAAAAATTGCGTTCGTTAATGCGCCATCGTCAAAGCATCGCAGCGTTATTTCTGTAAATTTTAGTATAGCATCAGTTGTTCCACGTTTTTTTCTAAAACCAAATTGTTGTTCGTTTAAAAGATTATGTGATTCTAAATACTCAACGATTTGTAATTTTAACAGTTTTTCTAGAATTTTAGAAATTATAGGTAACAAAGATATTGGTCTATAATTGTTTGTGTCATTTATATCTCCACTTTTAAAAACAGGTACTACTGATGCTATTTTTAAAGCGTCTGGGAAAATGTTATACCTTATACACATGTTAAATAGCTTTGTTATAGGAATTATTATTAAATTTAGAATAACTTTCAAGAGTTCAACACTGAAACCATATATATCTTTACTGCTGCTGTTTTTTATGAGTTTACGACATCCCTAACTTGATTATAACTGACCGGTTGGAAGCTAAATGTGTTATTATGCTTTTGTTCTCTATTTTTTAGGTACTTTAGTGTGTCATCGTTTGAGCTAGGCAATTGTTTAATAATTTTAGATGCTATGTTTGCAAAGTGCCGATTAAATTCATCAGCATTGATGGTTGTCTCATTGGAGTAGTTTTTATCTCTTGTGTTACCGGCAATTATCTTCCAAATAGCTTTGGACTTGTTAGGGCTTTCTTTTATAAAGTTATCATTTGTTCTTATTTTGGCGTGTGTGATTGCTGTTTTGTATTGTTTTCTAAACTTATTTCGCATATTTATGTTTTCCGGAGAGTAATTCATTTTACATACACTGTTTAAAAAATGTAGTGTTTCTCTCATGTGTACTAGTTCATCGCAAAACCATTTTAAATTTTCTTTGATGCTACTGATGTTCACCTTTTTTTCATGAAACGCTTCAATGTACATACCATTGAGCAAATTAATTAAATATGTAAATTTTTCTTCAACACTCAAAACATTGTCATCAACAAAGTCCCAGCTTATGGTTTCTACTAAACTGTAGAATCTATGTTTACCAACCTTGGTAATTGGTCTACATATTTTATTGCTAGATATTTCTACTACTTTACAAGGTAGGTTTAATTCAATACTTTGAGATAGGTGGTCAGATAGTTCAGGATTGTCACAGGAAGCCTTAAAATAATCATGAGAAAAATTTATGAATATGTTATCTAAACAGTTTGAGCCTCTAGTAGGAACAAGGATCGTTTGCAAAAAATTAAAAGAATCGAATAAGTCTATTAACCTATCTCTCTGACTATTTGGGTAATTGAAATGAATATTGAAGGACAAAAACTCTTCTGTTTGTTAGTTTGGATACATTGATCACGAATTCGGCCTCTGCTCCAAGTTTTGCCGTGTTTGAAAAAAAAAACCTAAAAATTTTGCATTTCTCGCAGGTCTGCATATATACGAAAAAATAATTTTCTGTGAGAAGGCGACGTCCTAGGACCAATCTTAGCACGGCATTGGATTCAGTGGCACATTTTCTATAACGGAGAGTAGGAAACGATGAAATAAGACCCAAAATTTGGGGATGAGGGTCGATGTTCTGAAACCGGAAAACTCCACAGGTAAACTCCCTTTGGTAAAAAAATTCGTAAAAAATTTTAGGTTCTCGATCAGGACAAAAACTCTTCTGTTTGTTAGTTTGGATACATTGATCACGAATTCGGCCTCTGTTCCAAGTTTTGCCGTGTTTGAAAAAAAAACCTAAAAATTTTGCATTTCTCGCAGGTCTGCATATATACGAAAAAATAATTTTCTGTGAGAAGGCGACGTCCTAGGACCAATCTTAGCACGGCATTGGATTCAGTGGCACATTTTCTATAACGGAGAGTAGGAAACGATGAAATAAGCCCCAAAATTTGGGGATGAGGGTCGATGTTCTGGAACCGGAAAACTCCACAGGTAAACTCCCTTTGGTAAAAAAATTCGTAAAAAATTCTAGGTTCTCGATCAGGACAAAAACTCTTCTGTTTGTTAGTTTGGATACATTGATCACGAATTCGGCCTCTGTTCCAAGTTTTACCGTGTTTGAAAAAAAAAAACCTAAAAACTTTGCATTTCCCGCAGGTCTGCATATATACGAAAAAATAATTTTCTGTGAGAAAGCGACGTCCTAGGACCAATCTTAGCACGGCATTGGATTCAGTGGCACATTTTCTATAACGGAGAGTAGGAAACCATGAAATAAGACCCAAAATTTGGGGATGAGGGTCGATGTTCTGAAACCGGAAAACTCCACAGGACCCTCCCTTTGGTAAAAAAATTCGTAAAAAATTTTAGGTTCTCGATCAGGACAAAAACTCTTCTGTTTGTTAGTTTGGATACATTGATCACGAATTCGGCCTCTGTTCCAAGTTTTGCCGTGTTTGAAAAAAAAACCTAAAAATCTTGCATTTCCCGCAGGTCTGCATACATACCAAAAAATAATTTTCTGTGAGAAGGCGACGTCCTAGGCCCAATCTTAGCACGGCATTGGATTCAGTGACACATTTTCTATAACGGAGAATAGGAAACGATGAAATAAGATCCAAAATTTGGGGATGAGGGTCGATGTTCTGAAACCTTTGGTAAAAAAATTCGTAAAAAATGTTAGGTTCTCGATCAGGACAAAAACCCTTCTGCTTGTTAGTTTGGATACATTGATCATGAATTCGGCCTCTGTTCCAAGTTTTGCCGTGTTTGAAAAAAAAAACCTAAAAATTTTGCATTTCTCGCAGGTCTGCATATATACGAAAAAATAATTTTCTGTGAGAAGGCGACGTCCTAGGACCAATCTTGGCACGGCATTGGACTGAGTGGCACATTTTCTATAACGGAGACTAGAAAACCATGAAATAAGACCCAAAATTTGGGGATGAGGGTCGATGTTCTGAAACCGGAAAACTCCACAGGTAAACTCTCTTTGGTAAAAAAATTCGTAAAAAATTTTAGGTTCTCGATCAGGACAAAAACTCTTCTGTTTGTTAGTTTGGATACATTGATCACGAATTCGGCCTCTGTTCCAAGTTTTGCCGTGTTTGAAAAAAAAACCTAAAAATTTTGCATTTCTCGCAGGCCTGCATATATACGAAAAAATAATTTTCTGTGAGAAGGCGACGTCCTAGGACCAATCTTAGCACGGCATTGGACTGAGTGGCACATTTTCTATAACGGAGAGTAGGAAACCATGAAATAAGACCCAAAATTTGGGGATGAGGGTCGATGTTCTGAAACCGGAAAACTCCACAGGTAAACTCCCTTTGGTAAAAAAATTCGTAAAAAATTTTAGGTTCTCGATCAGGACAAAAACTCTTCTGTTTGTTAGTTTGGATACATTGATCACGAATTCGGCCTCTGTTCCAAGTTTTGCCGTGTTTGAAAAAAAAACCTAAAAATCTTGCATTTCCCGCAGGTCTGCATACATACCAAAAAATAATTTTCTGTAAGAAGGCGACGTCCTAGGACCAATCTGAGCACAGCATTGGATTCAGTGGCACATTTTCTATAAGGGAGAGTAGGAAACCGTGAAATAAGACCCAAAATTTGGGGATGAGGGTCGATGTTCTGAAACCGGAAAACTCCACAGGACCCTCCCTTTGGTAAAAAAATTCGTAAAAAATTTAAGGTTCTCGATCAGGACAAAAACTCTTCTGTTTGTTAGTTTGGATACATTGATCGCGAATTCGGCCTCTGTTCCAAGTTTTGCCGTGTTTGAAAAAAAAACCTAAAAATTTTGCATTTCTCGCAGGCCTGCATATATACGAAAAAATAATTTTCTGTGAGAAGGCGACGTCCTAGGACCAATCTTAGCACGGCATTGGACTCAGTGGCACATTTTCTATAACGGAGAGTAGGAAACCATGAAATAAGACCCGAAATTTGGGGATGAGGGTCGATGTTCTGAAACCGGAAAACTCCACAGGACCCTCCCTTTGATAAAAAAATTCGTAAAAAATTTTAGGTTCTCGATCAGGACAAAAACTCTTCTGTTTGTTAGTTTGGATACATTGATCACGAATTCGGCCTCTGTTCCAAGTTTTGCCGTGTTTGAAAAAAAAACCTAAAAATCTTGCATTTCCCGCAGGTCTGCATACATACCAAAAAATAATTTTCTGTGAGAAGGCGACGTCCTAGGCCCAACCTTAGCAAGGCATTGGATTCAGTGACACATTTTCTATAACGGAGAGTAGGAAACGATGAAATAAGACCCAAAATTTGGGGATGAGGGTCGATGTTCTGAAACCGGAAAACTCCACAGGACCCCCCCATTGGTAAAAAAATTCGTAAAAAATGTTAGGTTCTCGATCAGGACACAAACCCTTCTGCTTGTTAGTTTGGATACATTGATCATGAATTCGGCCTCTGTTCCAAGTTTTGCCGTGTTTGAAAAAAAACCTAAAAATTTTGCAATTCTCGCAGGTCTGCATATATACGAAAAAATAATTTTCTGTGAGAAGGCGACGTCCTAGGACCAATCTTAGCACGGCACTGGACTGAGTGGCACATTTTCTATAACGGAGAGTAGGAAACCATGAAATAAGACCCAAAATTTGGGGATGAGGGTCGATGTTCTGAAACCGGAAAACTCCACAGGTAAACTCCCTTTGGTAAAAAAATTCGTAAAAAATTTTAGGTTCTCGATCAGGACAAAAACTCTTCTGTTTGTTAGTTTGGATACATTGATCACGAATTCGGCCTCTGTTCCAAGTTTTGCCGTGTTTGAAAAAAAAACCTAAAAATTTTGCATTTCCCGCAGGTCTGCATATATACGAACAAATAATTTTCTGTGAGAAGGCGACGTCCTAGGACCAATCTGAGCACGGCATTGGATTCAGTGACACATTTTCTATAAGGGAGAGTAGGAAACCATGAAATAAGACCCAAAATTTGGGGATGAGGGTCGATGTTCTGAAGCCGGAAAACTCCACAGCTCCTTTGGTAAAAAAATTCGTAAAAAATTTAAGGTTCTCGATCAGGACAAAAACTCTTCTGTTTGTTAGTTTGGATACATTGATCACGAATTCGGCCTCTGTTCCAAGTTTTGCCGTGTTTGAAAAAAAAACCTAAAAATTTTGCATTTCTCGCAGGTCTGCATATATAAGAAAAAATAATTTGCTGTGAGAAAGCGACGTCCTAGGACCAATCTTAGCACGGCGTTGGATTCAGTGGCATATTTTCTATAACGGAGAGTAGGAAACCATGAAATAAGGCCCAAAATTTTAGGATGAGGGTCGATGTTATGAAACCGGAAAACTCCACAGGACCCCCCTTTGGTAAAAAAATTCGTAAAAAATTTTAGGTTCTCGATCAGGACATAGATAGATAGATAGATAGATAGATAGATATATACTTTATTGATGATATGTACATACTGTACTTTCACAAGTCAAAAAAGGAAATAAAACAACAAATAAAACAGTGCTTGGTTGACAGACATAACATACAATTTACAGATAAATAGGACAATAAATAAAGTAACCTAGAAAGCAACACACAACACATAATAATAGAAAAGAGTAATATTGCGAAAGGTACATGTAAATACAAGTAGTACTAGAAATATTAAAAGCACATTATTCAAACACATTTACATTTTTAAAATTCTGATATGGTGCATGATGTCGTCCATAGAAAAGAATGCACCAGATATTAAAAAACTTCTTATTGCAGTCCTAAATTGTGGCAGAGGGAGGTTTTTAACTTCCGGATTTAGTATATTATATAATTTGGGACCGTAGTAAGAAACTCCATCGCGTGATTTGGTAAGTCTTCTGAATGGCAGCTTTAAAGTATTTTTTCCTCTAGTATTATATCGATGAGTATGAGTTTCATACTTATCTTGATATTTATGAGTATACAGCAAACAATCCAGCGCATACTGTGACGGAAGAGTTGGAATTTTCAAGTTGATAAATGCTTCCTTACAATCATCTCTATATGGTATGTTGGCTACTATCCTTACTGCTCTCTGGAGCCTAAATATTCTAGAAAAATTAGATGAATAACCCCAAGCGAGTAAACCATAACTCAGTTTTTAGTGTACCAATGCAAAATACGCCACACGCAGCACATCAGACGATGCTCTGAGTGATAACTGCCGTAAGGCAAATACTGTTTGTGATAGTGATTTTGCTAATGAATCACCGTGGGCATTGCAACATAATTTTGGATCTAAATGGATGCCTAAGAACTTTGCAGAGCTCGCGCTATCATACAGTGCGGTATTTTTGGTGGTTAGGAGCATCTCTACAGTTTTGGAATCATTCAGCCTTAGGTGATTCATAGCAAACCACGACTCTGCAACCAGCTTTACGTTACAGGTATTTTGCAGTAATTGATTCATACTCTCTGCTCTAATTAGAAGTGTTGTGTCGTCAGCATAAAAAACACAGTCTATGTCTGTTAAAGCTAAGGGGAGGTCGTTAATGTAAAGGAGGAATAGTACTGGCCCAAGGATAGAGCCCTGTGGTACGCCCTCTCTTACATCAATCATCTCATATCGCGTCTCCCCTAGCTTCACGGTTTGTTTTCTGTTTTGCAGGTAATTTTTTATGAGACACACACTGCTAGCATCAAAACCATAAAATGGTAATTTCCCGTTCAGAATGTCATGAGATACACAGTCGAAAGCCTAGCTTAAGTCACAAAAAATTGCGTTCGTTAATGCGCCATCGTCAAAGCATCGCAGCGTTATTTCTGTAAATTTTAGTATAGCATCAGTTGTTCCACGTTTTTTTCTAAAACCAAATTGTTGTTCGTTTAAAAGATTATGTGATTCTAAATACTCAACGATTTGTAATTTTAACAGTTTTTCTAGAATTTTAGAAATTATAGGTAACAAAGATATTGGTCTATAATTGTTTGTGTCATTTATATCTCCACTTTTAAAAACAGGTACTACTGATGCTATTTTTAAAGCGTCTGGGAAAATGTTATACCTTATACACATGTTAAATAGCTTTGTTATAGGAATTATTATTAAATTTAGAATAACTTTCAAGAGTTCAACACTGAAACCATATATATCTTTACTGCTGCTGTTTTTTATGAGTTTACGACATCCCTAACTTGATTATAACTGACCGGTTGGAAGCTAAATGTGTTATTAAGCTTTTGTTCTCTATTTTTTAGGTACTTTAGTGTGTCATCGTTTGAGCTAGGCAATTGTTTAATAATTTTAGATGCTATGTTTGCAAAGTGCCGATTAAATTCATCAGCATTGATGGTTGTCTCATTGGAGTAGTTTTTATCTCTTGTGTTACCGGCAATTATCTTCCAAATAGCTTTGGACTTGTTAGGGCTTTCTTTTATAAAGTTATCATTTGTTCTTATTTTGGCGTGTGTGATTGCTGTTTTGTATTGTTTTCTAAACTTATTTCGCATATTTATGTTTTCCGGTGAGTAATTCATTTTACATACACTGTTTCAAAAATGTAGTGTTTCTCTCATGTGTACTAGTTCATCGCAAAACCATTTTAAATTTTCTTTGATGCTACTGATGTTCACCTTTTTTTCATGAAACGCTTCAATGTACATACCATTGAGCAAATTAATTAAATATGTAAATTTTTCTTCAACACTCAAAACATTGTCATCAACAAAGTCCCAGCTTATGGTTTCTACTAAACTGTAGAATCTATGTTTACCAACCTTGGTAATTGGTCTACATATTTTATTGCTAGATATTTCTACTACTTTACAAGGTAGGTTTAATTCAATACTTTGAGATAGGTGGTCAGATAGTTCAGGATTGTCACAGGAAGCCTTAAAATAATCATGAGAAAAATTTATGAATATGTTATCTAAACAGTTTGAGCCTCTAGTAGGAACAAGGATCGTTTGCAAAAAATTAAAAGAATCGAATAAGTCTATTAACCTATCTCTCTGACTATTTGGGTAATTGAAATGAATATTGAAGGACAAAAACTCTTCTGTTTGTTAGTTTGGATACATTGATCACGAATTCGGCCTCTGCTCCAAGTTTTGCCGTGTTTGAAAAAAAAAACCTAAAAATTTTGCATTTCTCGCAGGTCTGCATATATACGAAAAAATAATTTTCTGTGAGAAGGCGACGTCCTAGGACCAATCTTAGCACGGCATTGGATTCAGTGGCACATTTTCTATAACGGAGAGTAGGAAACGATGAAATAAGACCCAAAATTTGGGGATGAGGGTCGATGTTCTGAAACCGGAAAACTCCACAGGTAAACTCCCTTTGGTAAAAAAATTCGTAAAAAATTTTAGGTTCTCGATCAGGACAAAAACTCTTCTGTTTGTCAGTTTGGATACATTGATCACGAATTCGGCCTCTGTTCCAAGTTTTGCCGTGTTTGAAAAAAAAACCTAAAAATTTTGCATTTCTCGCAGGTCTGCATATATACGAAAAAATAATTTTCTGTGAGAAGGCGACGTCCTAGGACCAATCTTAGCACGGCATTGGATTCAGTGGCACATTTTCTATAACGGAGAGTAGGAAACGATGAAATAAGCCCCAAAATTTGGGGATGAGGGTCGATGTTCTGGAACCGGAAAACTCCACAGGTAAACTCCCTTTGGTAAAAAAATTCGTAAAAAATTCTAGGTTCTCGATCAGGACAAAAACTCTTCTGTTTGTTAGTTTGGATACATTGATCACGAATTCGGCCTCTGTTCCAAGTTTTACCGTGTTTGAAAAAAAAACCTAAAAACTTTGCATTTCCCGCAGGTCTGCATATATACGAAAAAATAATTTTCTGTGAGAAAGCGACGTCCTAGGACCAATCTTAGCACGGCATTGGATTCAGTGGCACATTTTCTATAACGGAGAGTAGGAAACCATGAAATAAGACCCAAAATTTGGGGATGAGAGTCGATGTTCTGAAACCGGAAAACCCCACAGGACCCCCCTTTGGTAAAAAAATTCGTAAAAAATTTTAGGTTCTCGATCAGGACAAAAACCCTTCTGTTTGTTAATTTTGATACATTGATCACGAATTCGGCCTCTGTTCCAAGTTTTGCCGTGTTTGAAAAAAAAACCTAAAAATCTTGCATTTCCCGCAGGTCTGCATACATACCAAAAAATAATTTTCTGTGAGAAGGCGACGTCCTAGGACCAATCTTAGCACGGCATTGGATTCAGTGACACATTTTCTATAACGGAGAGTAGGAAACGATGAAATAAGACCCAAAATTTGGGGATGAGGTTCGATGTTCTGAAACTTGAAAACTCCACAGGACCCTCCCTTTGGTAAAAAAATTCGTTAAAAATTTTAGGTTCTCGATCAGGACAAAAACTCTTCTGTTTGTTAGTTTGGATACATTGATCACGAATTCGGCCTCTGTTCCAAGTTTTGCCGTGTTTGAAAAAAAAACCTAAAAATTTTGCATTTCCCGCAGGTCTGCATATATACGAAAAAATAATTTTCTGTGAGAAAGCGACGTCCTAGGACCAATCCTAGCACGGCATTGGATTCAGTGGCACATTTTCTATAACGGAGAGTAGGAAACCATGAAATAAGACCCAAAATTTTAGGATGAGGGTCGATGTTCTGAAACCGGAAAACTCCACAGGACCCTCCCTTTGGTAAAAAAATTCGTAAAAAATTTTAGGTTCTCGATCAGGACAAAAACTCTTCTGTTTGTTAGTTTGGATACATTGATCACGAATTCGGCCTCTGCTCCAAGTTTTGCCGTGTTTGAAAAAAAAAACCTAAAAATTTTGCATTTCCCGCAGGTCTGCATATATACGAAAAAATAATTTTCTGTGAGAAAGCGACGTCCTAGGAGCAATCTTAGCACGGCATTGGATTCAGTGGCACATTTTCTATAAGGGAGAGTAGGAAACCATGAAATAAGACCCAAAATTTGGGGATGAGGGTCGATGTTCTGAAACCGGAAGACTCCACAGGACCCTCCCTTTGGTAAAAAAATTCGTAAAAAATTTTCTCGATCAGGACAAAAACTCTTCTGTTTGTTAGTTTGGATACATTGATCACGAATTCGGCCTCTGTTCCAAGTTTTGCCGTGTTTGAAAAAAAAACCTAAAAATTTTGCATTTCTCGCAGGTCTGCATATATACGAAAAAATAATTTTCTGTGAGAAGGCGACGTCCTAGGACCAATCTTAGCACGGCATTGGACTGAGTGGCACATTTTCTATAATGGAGACTAGGAAACCATGAAATAAGACCCAAAATTTGGGGATGAGGGTCGATGTTCTGAAACCGGAAAACTCCACAGGTAAACTCCCTTTGGTAAAAAAATTCGTAAAAAATTTTAGGTTCTCGATCAGGACAAAAACTCTTCTGTTTGTTAGTTTGGATACATTGATCACGAATTCGGCCTCTGTTCCAAGTTTTGCCGTGTTTGAAAAAAAGACCTAAAAGTTTTGCGTTTCCCGCAGGTCTGCATATATACGAAAAAATAATTTTCTGTGAGAAAGCGACGTCCTAGGAGCAATCTTAGCACGGCATTGGATTCAGTGGCACATTTTCTATAACGGAGAGTAGGAAACTATGAAATAAGACCCAAAATTTGGGGATGAGGGTCGATGTTCTGAAACCGCAAAACTCCACAGGACCCTCCCTTTGGTAAAAAAATTCGTAAAAAATTTTAGGTTCTCGATCAGGACAAAAACTCTTCTGTTTGTTAGTTTGGATACATCGATCACGAATTCGGCCTCTGTTCCAAGTTTTGCCGTGTTTGAAAAATAAACCTAAAAATCTTGCATTTCCCGCAGGTCTGCATACATACCAAAAAATAATTTTCTGTGAGAAGGCGACGTCCTAGGACCAATCTTAGCACGGCATTGGATTCAGTGACACATTTTCTATAACGGAGAGTAGGAAACGATGACATAAGACCCAAAATTTGGGGATGAGGGTCGATGTTCTGAAACCTGAAAACTTTGGTAAAAAAATTCGTTAAAAATTTTAGGTTCTCGATCAGGACAAAAACTCTTCTGTTTGTTAGTTTGGATACATTGATCACGAATTCGGCCTCTGTTCCAAGTTTTGCCGTGTTTGAAAAAAAAACCTAAAAATTTTGCATTTCCCGCAGGTCTGCATATATACGAAAAAATAATTTTCTGTGAGAAAGCGACGTCCTAGGACCAATCTTAGCACGGCATTGGATTCAGTGGCACATTTTCTATAAGGGAGAGTAGGAAACCATGAAATAAGACCCAAAATTTGGGGATGAGGGTCGATGTTCTGAAACCGGAAGACTCCACAGGACCCTCCCTTTGGTAAAAAAATTCGTAAAAAATTTTAGGTTCTCGATCAGGACAAAAACACTTCTGTTTGTTAGTTTGGATACATTGATCACGAATTCGGCCTCAGTTCCAAGTTTTGCCGTGTTTGAAAAAAAAACCTAAAAATTTTGCATTTCCCGCAGGTCTGCATATATACGAAAAAATAATTTTCTGTGAGAAGGCGACGTCCTAGGACCAATCTTAGCACGGCATTGGATTCAGTGGCACATTTTCTATAAGGGAGAGTAGGAAACCATGAAATAAGACGCAAAATTTGGGGATGAGGGTCGATGTTCTGAAACCGGAAAACTCCACCCTTTGGTAAAAAAATTCGTAAAAAATTTTAGGTTCTCGATCAGGACAAAAACTCTTCTGTTTGTTAGTTTGGATACATTGATCACGAATTCGGCCTCTGTTCCAAGTTTTGCCGTGTTTGAAAAAAAGACCTAAAGATTTTGCATTTCCCGCAGGTCTGCATACATACCAAAAATAAGTTTCTGTGAGAAGGCGACGTCCTAGGACCAATCTTAGCACGGCATTGGATTCAGTGACACATTTTCTATAACGGAGAGTAGGAAACCATGAAATAAGACCCAAAATTTGGGGATGAGTGTCGATGTTCTGAAACCGGAAAACTCCACAGGACCCCCCCCCCTTTGGTAAAAAAATTCGTAAAAAATGTTAGGTTCTCGATCAGGACAAAAACCCTTCTGCTTGTTAGTTTGGATACATTGATCACGAATTCGGCCTCTGTTCCAAGTTTTGCCGTGTTTGAAAAAAAAACCTAAAAATCTTGCATTTCCCGCAGGTCTGCATACATACCAAAAAATAATATTCTGTGAGAAGGCGACGTCCTAGGCCCAATCTTAGCACGGCATTGGATTCAGTGACACATTTTCTATAACGGAGAATAGGAAACGATGAAATAAGATCCAAAATTTGGGGATGAGGGTCGATGTTCTGAAACCGGAAAACTCCACAGACCCCCCCCCCTTTGGTAAAAAAATTCGTAAAAAATGTTAGGTTCTCGATCAGGACAAAAACCCTTCTGCTTGTTAGTTTGGATACATTGATCATGAATTCGGCCTCTGTTCCAAGTTTTGCCGTGTTTGAAAAAAAAACCTAAAAATTTTGCATTTCCCGCAGGTCTGCATATATACGAAAAAATAATCTTCTGTGAGAAGGCGACGTCCTAGGACCAATCTTAGCACGGCATTGGACTCAGTGGCACATTTTCTATAACGGAGAGTAGGAAACCATGAAATAAGACCCAAAATTTGGGGATGGGGGTCGATGTTCTGAAACCGGAAAACTCCACGGACCCTCCCTTTGGTAAAAAAATTCGTAAAAAATTTTAGGTTCTCGATCAGGACAAAAACTCTTCTGTTTGTTAGTTTGGATACATTGATCACGAATTCGGCCTCTGTTCCAAGTTTTGCCGTGTTTGAAAAAAAAAACCTAAAAATTTTGCATTTCCCGCAGGTCTGCATATATACGGAAAAATAATTTTCTGTGAGAAGGCGACGTCCTAGGACCAATCTTAGCACGGCATTGGATTCAGTGGCACATTTTCTATAAGGGAGAGTAGGAAACCATGAAATAAGACCCAAAATTTGGGGATGAGGGTCGATGTTCTGAAACCGGAAAACTCCACAGGACACTCCCTTTGGTAAAAAAATTCGTAAAAAATTTTAGGTTCTCGATCAGGACAAAAACTCTTCTGTTTGTTAGTTTGGATACATTGATCACGAATTCGGCCTCTGTTCCAAGTTTTGCCGTATTTGAAAAAAAAACCTAAAAATTTTGCATTTCCCGCAGGTCTGCATATATACGACAAAATCATTTTCTGTGAGAGGGCGACGTCCTAGGACCAATCTTAGCACGGCATTGGATTCAGTGGCACATTTTCTATAACGGAGAGTAGGAAACCTTGAAATAAGACCCAAAATTTGGGGATGAGGGTCGATGTTCTGAAACCGGAAAACTCCACAGGACCCTCCCCTTGGTAAAAAAATTCGTAAAAAATTTTATGTTCTAGATCACGACAAAAACTCTTCTGTATGTTAGTTTGGATACATTGATCACGAATTCGGCCTCTGTTCCAAGTTTTGCCGTGTTTGAAAAAAAAAACCTAAAAATTTTGCATTTCCCGCAGGTCTGCATATATACGAAAAAATCCTTTTCTGTGAGAGGGCGACGTCCTAGGACCAATCTTAGCACGGCATTGGATTCAGTGGCACATTTTCTATAACGGAGAGTAGGAAACCATGAAATAAGACCCAAAATTTGGGGATGAGGGTCGATGTTCTGAAACCGGAAAACTCCACAGGACCCTCCCTTTGGTAAAAAAATTCGTAAAAAATTCTAGGTTCTCGATCAGGACAAGAACCCTTCTGCTTGTTAGTTTGGATACATGGATCACGAATTCGGCCTCTGTTCCAAGTTTTGCCGTGTTTGAAAAAAAAACCTAAAAATTTTGCATTTCCCGCAGGTCTGCATACATACCAAAAATTTATTTTCTGTGAGAAGGCGACGTCCTAGGACCAATCTTAGCACGGCATTGGATTCAGTGACACATTTTGTATAACGGAGAGTAGGAAACCATGAAATAAGACCCAAAATTTGGGGATGAGGGTCGATGCTCTGAAACCGGAAAACTCCACAGGACCCCCCCATTGGTAAAAAAATTCATAAAAAATGTTAGGTTCTCGATCAGGACAAAAACCCTTCTGCTTGTTAGTTTGGATACATTGATCACGAATTCGGCCTCTGTTCCAAGTTTCGCCGTGTTTGAAGAAAAAACCTAAAAATTTTGCATTTCTCGCAGGTCTGCATATATACGAAAAAATAATCTTCTGTGAGAAGGCGACGTCCTAGGACCAATCTTAGCACGGCATTGGACTCAGTGGCACATTTTCTATAACGGAGAGTAGGAAACCATGAAATAAGACCCAAAATTTGGGGATGAGGGTCGATGTTCTGAAACTTGAAAACTCCACAGGACCCTCCCTTTGGTAAAAAAATTCGTTAAAAATTTTAGGTTCTCGATCAGGACAAAAACTCTTCTGTTTGTTAGTTTGGATACATTGATCACGAATTCGGCCTCTGTTCCAAGTTTTGCCGTGTTTGAAAAAAAAACCTAAAAATTTTGCATTTCCCGCAGGTCTGCATATATACGAAAAAATAATTTTCTGTGAGAAAGCGACGTCCTAGGACCAATCCTAGCACGGCATTGGATTCAGTGGCACATTTTCTATAACGGAGAGTAGGAAACCATGAAATAAGACCCAAAATTTTAGGATGAGGGTCGATGTTCTGAAACCGGAAAACTCCACAGGACCCTCCCTTTGGTAAAAAAATTCGTAAAAAATTTTAGGTTCTCGATCAGGACAAAAACTCTTCTGTTTGTTAGTTTGGATACATTGATCACGAATTCGGCCTCTGCTCCAAGTTTTGCCGTGTTTGAAAAAAAAAACCTAAAAATTTTGCATTTCCCGCAGGTCTGCATATATACGAAAAAATAATTTTCTGTGAGAAAGCGACGTCCTAGGACCAATCTTAGCACGTCATTGGATTCAGTGGCAAATTTTCTATAACGGAGAGTAGGAAACCATGAAATAGGACCCAAAATTTGGGGATGAGAGTCGATGTTCTGAAACCGGAAAACCCCACAGGACCCCCCTTTGGTAAAAAAATTCGTAAAAAATTTTAGGTTCTCGATCAGGACAAAAACCCTTCTGTTTGTTAATTTTGATACATTGATCACGAATTCGGCCTCTGTTCCAAGTTTTGCCGTGTTTGAAAAAAAAAACCTAAAAATTTTGCATTTCCCGCAGGTCTGCATATATACGAAAAAATAATTTTCTGTGAGAAGGCGACGTCCTAGGAGCAATCTTAGCAGGGCATTGGATTCAGTGGCACATTTTCTATAAGGGAGAGTAGGAAACCATGAAATAAGACCCAAAATTTGGGGATGAGGGTCGATGTTCTGAAACCGGAAGACTCCACAGGACCCTCCCTTTGGTAAAGAATTCGTAAAAAATTTTAGGTTCTCGATCAGGACAAAAACTCTTCTGTTTGTTAGTTTGGATACATTGATCACGAATTCGGCCTCTGTTCCAAGTTTTGCCGTGTTTGAAAAAAAAACCTAAAAATTTTGCATTTCTCGCAGGTCTGCATATATACGAAAAAATAATTTTCTGTGAGAAGGCGACGTCCTAGGACCAATCTTAGCACGGCATTGGACTGAGTGGCACATTTTCTATAATGGAGACTAGGAAACCATGAAATAAGACCCAAAATTTGGGGATGAGTGTCGATGTTCTGAAACCGGAAAACTCCACAGGTAAACTCCCTTTGGTAAAAAAATTCGTAAAAAATTTTAGGTTCTCGATCAGGACAAAAACTCTTCTGTTTGTTAGTTTGAATACATTGATCACGAATTCGGCCTCTGTTCCAAGTTTTGCCGTGTTTGAAAAAAAGACCTAAAAGTTTTGCATTTCCCGCAGGTCTGCATATATACGAAAAAATAATTTTCTGTGAGAAAGCGACGTCCTAGGAGCAATCTTAGCACGGCATTGGATTCAGTGGCACATTTTCTATAACGGAGAGTAGGAAACTATGAAATAAGACCCAAAATTTGGGGATGAGGGTCGATGTTCTGAAACCGCAAAACTCCACAGGACCCTCCCTTTGGTAAAAAAATTCGTAAAAAATTTTAGGTTCTCGATCAGGACAAAAACTCTTCTGTTTGTTAGTTTGGATACATCGATCACGAATTCGGCCTCTGTTCCAAGTTTTGCCGTGTTTGAAAAATAAACCTAAAAATCTTGCATTTCCCGCAGGTCTGCATACATACCAAAAAATAATTTTCTGTGAGAAGGCGACGTCCTAGGACCAATCTTAGCACGGCATTGGATTCAGTGACACATTTTCTATAACGGAGAGTAGGAAACGATGACATAAGACCCAAAATTTGGGGATGAGGGTCGATGTTCTGAAACCTGAAAACTTTGGTAAAAAAATTCGTTAAAAATTTTAGGTTCTCGATCAGGACAAAAACTCTTCTGTTTGTTAGTTTGGATACATTGATCACGAATTCGGCCTCTGTTCCAAGTTTTGCCGTGTTTGAAAAAAAAACCTAAAAATTTTGCATTTCCCGCAGGTCTGCATATATACGAAAAAATAATTTTCTGTGAGAAAGCGACGTCCTAGGACCAATCTTAGCACGGCATTGGATTCAGTGGCACATTTTCTATAAGGGAGAGTAGGAAACCATGAAATAAGACCCAAAATTTGGGGATGAGGGTCGATGTTCTGAAACCGGAAGACTCCACAGGACCCTCCCTTTGGTAAAAAAATTCGTAAAAAATTTTAGGTTCTCGATCAGGACAAAAACACTTCTGTTTGTTAGTTTGGATACATTGATCACGAATTCGGCCTCAGTTCCAAGTTTTGCCGTGTTTGAAAAGAAAACCTAAAAATTTTGCATTTCCCGCAGGTCTGCATATATACGAAAAAATAATTTTCTGTGAGAAGGCGACGTCCTAGGACCAATCTTAGCACGGCATTGGATTCAGTGGCACATTTTCTATAAGGGAGAGTAGGAAACCATGAAATAAGACGCAAAATTTGGGGATGAGGGTCGATGTTCTGAAACCGGAAAACTCCACCCTTTGGTAAAAAAATTCGTAAAAAATTTTAGGTTCTCGATCAGGACAAAAACTCTTCTGTTTGTTAGTTTGGATACATTGATCACGAATTCGGCCTCTGTTCCAAGTTTTGCCGTGTTTGAAAAAAAGACCTAAAAATTTTGCATTTCCCGCAGGTCTGCATACATACCAAAAATAAGTTTCTGTGAGAAGGCGACGTCCTAGGACCAATCTTAGCACGGCATTGGATTCAGTGACACATTTTCTATAACGGAGAGTAGGAAACCATGAAATAAGACCCAAAATTTGGGGATGAGTGTCGATGTTCTGAAACCGGAAAACTCCACAGGACCCCCCCCCCTTTGGTAAAAAAATTCGTAAAAAATGTTAGGTTCTCGATCAGGACAAAAACCCTTCTGCTTGTTAGTTTGGATACATTGATCACGAATTCGGCCTCTGTTCCAAGTTTTGCCGTGTTTGAAAAAAAAACCTAAAAATCTTGCATTTCCCGCAGGTCTGCATACATACCAAAAAATAATTTTCTGTGAGAAGGCGACGTCCTAGGCCCAATCTTAGCACGGCATTGGATTCAGTGACACATTTTCTATAACGGAGAATAGGAAACGATGAAATAAGATCCAAAATTTGGGGATGAGGGTCGATGTTCTGAAACCGGAAAACTCCACAGACCCCCCCCTTTGGTAAAAAAATTCGTAAAAAATGTTAGGTTCTCGATCAGGACAAAAACCCTTCTGCTTGTTAGTTTGGATACATTGATCATGAATTTGGCCTCTGTTCCAAGTTTTGCCGTGTTTGAAAAAAAAACCTAAAAATTTTGCATTTCCCGCAGGTCTGCATATATACGAAAAAATAATCTTCTGTGAGAAGGCGACGTCCTAGGACCAATCTTAGCACGGCATTGGACTCAGTGGCACATTTTCTATAACGGAGAGTAGGAAACCATGAAATAAGACCCAAAATTTGGGGATGGGGGTCGATGTTCTGAAACCGGAAAACTCCACGGACCCTCCCTTTGGTAAAAAAATTCGTAAAAAATTTTAGGTTCTCGATCAGGACAAAAACTCTTCTGTTTGTTAGTTTGGATACATTGATCACGAATTCGGCCTCTGTTCCAAGTTTTGCCGTATTTGAAAAAAAAACCTAAAAATTTTGCATTTCCCGCAGGTCTGCATATATACGACAAAATCATTTTCTGTGAGAGGGCGACGTCCTAGGACCAATCTTAGCACGGCATTGGATTCAGTGGCACATTTTCTATAACGGAGAGTAGGAAACCTTGAAATAAGACCCAAAATTTGGGGATGAGGGTCGATGTTCTGAAACCGGAAAACTCCACAGGACCCTCCCCTTGGTAAAAAAATTCGTAAAAAATTTTATGTTCTAGATCACGACAAAAACTCTTCTGTATGTTAGTTTGTATACATTGATCACGAATTCGGCCTCTGTTCCAAGTTTTGCCGTGTTTGAAAAAAAAACCTAAAAATTTTGCATTTCCCGCAGGTCTGCATATATACGAAAAAATCCTTTTCTGTGAGAGGGCGACGTCCTAGGACCAATCTTAGCACGGCATTGGATTCAGTGGCACATTTTCTATAACGGAGAGTAGGAAACCATGAAATAAGACCCAAAATTTGGGGATGAGGGTCGATGTTCTGAAACCGGAAAACTCCACAGGACCCTCCCTTTGGTAAAAAAATTCGTAAAAAATTCTAGGTTCTCGATCAGGACAAGAACCCTTCTGCTTGTTAGTTTGGATACATGGATCACGAATTCGGCCTCTGTTCCAAGTTTTGCCGTGTTTGAAAAAAAAACCTAAAAATTTTGCATTTCCCGCAGGTCTGCATACATACCAAAAATTTATTTTCTGTGAGAAGGCGACGTCCTAGGACCAATCTTAGCACGGCATTGGATTCAGTGACACATTTTGTATAACGGAGAGTAGGAAACCATGAAATAAGACCCAAAATTTGGGGATGAGGGTCGATGCTCTGAAACCGGAAAACTCCACAGGACCCCCCCATTGGTAAAAAAATTCATAAAAAATGTTAGGTTCTCGATCAGGACAAAAACCCTTCTGCTTGTTAGTTTGGATACATTGATCACGAATTCGGCCTCTGTTCCAAGTTTCGCCGTGTTTGAAGAAAAAACCTAAAAATTTTGCATTTCTCGCAGGTCTGCATATATACGAAAAAATAATCTTCTGTGAGAAGGCGACGTCCTAGGACCAATCTTAGCACGGCATTGGACTCAGTGGCACATTTTCTATAACGGAGAGTAGGAAACCATGAAATAAGACCCAAAATTTGGGGATGGGGGTCGATGTCCTGAAACCGGAAAACTCCACGGGACCCCCCTTTGGTAAAAAAATTCGTGAAAAATGTTAGGTTCTCGATCAGGACAAAAACCCTTCTGCTTGTTAGTTTGGATACATTGATAACGAATTCGACCTCTGTTCCAAGTTTTGCCGTGTTTGAAAAAAAAACCTAAAAATTTTGCATTTCCCGCAGGTCTGCATATATACGAAAAAATAATTTTCTGTGAAAAGGCGACGTCCTAGGACCAATCTTAGCACGGCATTGGGTTCAGTGGCACATTTTCTATAACGGAGAGTAGGAAACCATGAAATAGGACCCAAAATTTGGGGATGAGGATCGATGCTCTGAAACCGGAAAACTCCACGGGACCCTCCCTTTGGTAAAAAAATTCGTAAAAAATTTTAGGTTCTCGATCAGGACAAAAACTCTTCTGTTTGTTAGTTTGGATACATTGATCACGAATTCGGCCTCTGTTCCAAGTTTTGCCGTGTTTGAAAAAAAAACCTAAAAATTTTGCATTTCCCGCAGGTCTGCATATATACGAAAAAATAATTTTCTGTGTGAAAGCGACGTCCTAGGACCAATCTTAGCACGGCATTGGGTTCAGTGGCACATTTTCTATAACGGAGAGTAGGAAACCATGAAATAGGACCCAAAATTTGGGGATGAGGATCGATGCCCTGAAACCGGAAAACTCCACGGGACCCTCCCTTTGGTAAAAAAATTCGTAAAAAATTTTAGGTTCTCGATCAGGGCAAAAACTCTTCTGTTTGTTAGTTTGGATACATTGATCACGAATTCGGCCTCTGTTCCAAGATTTGCCGTGTTTGAAAAAAAAAACCTAAAAATTTTGCATTTCCCGCAGGTCTGCATATATACGAAAACCTAATTTTCTGTGAGAAAGCGACGTCCTAGGACCAATCTTAGCACGGCATTGGATTCAGTGGCACATTTTGTATAACGGAGAGTAGGAAACCATGAAATAAGACCCAAAATTTGGGGATGAGGGTCGATGTTCTGAAACCGGAAAACCACAGGTAAAAAAATTCGTAAAAAATTTTAGGTTCTGGATCAGGACAAAAACTCTTCTGTTTGTTAGTTTGGATACACTGATCACGAATTCGGCCTCTGTTCCAAGTTTTGCCGTGTTTGAAAAAAAAACCTAAAAATTTTGCATTTCCCGCAGGTCTGTATATATACGAAAAAATAATTTTCTGTGAGAAGGCGATGTCCTAGGACCAATCTTAGCACGGCATTGGATTCAGTGGCACATTTTCTATAACGAAGAGTAGGAAACCTTGAAATAAGACCCAAAATTTGGGGATGGGGGTCGATGTTCTGAAACCGGAAAACTCCACGGGACCCCCGTGCATTTTGCATTTCCCGCAGGTCTGCATATATACGAAAAAATAATTTTCTGTGAGAAAGCGACGTCCTAGGACCAATCTTAGCACGGCATTGGATTCAGTGGCACATTTTGTATAACGGAGAGTGGGAAACCATGAAATAAGACCCAAAATTCGGGGATGAGGATCGATGTTCTGAAACCGGAAAACTCCACGGGACCCTCCCTTTGGTAAAAAAATTCGTAAAAAATTTTAGGTTCTCGATCAGGGCAAAAACTCTTCTGTTTGTTAGTTTGGATACATTGATCACGAATTCGGCCTCTGTTCCAAGTTTTGCCGTGTTTGAAAAAAAAACCTAAAAATTTTGCATTTCCCGCAGGTCTGCCTATATACGAAAACCTAATTTTCTGTGAGAAAGCGACGGCTAGGACCAATCTTAGCACGGCATTGGATTCAGTGGCACATTTTGTATAACGGAGAGTAGGAAACCATGAAATGAGACCCAAAATTTGGGGATGAGGGTCGATGTTCTGAAACCGGAAAACTCCACAGGTAAAAAAATTCGTAAAAAATTTTAGGTTCTGGATCAGGACAAAAACTCTTCTGTTTGTTAGTTTGGATACACTGATCGCGAATTCGGCCTCTGTTCCAAGTTTTGCCGTGTTTGAAAAAAAAACCTAAAAATTTTGCATTTCCCGCAGGTCTGTATATATACGAAAAAATAATTTTCTGTGAGAAGGCGACGTCCTAGGACCATTCTTGGCACGGCATTGGATTCAGTGGCACATTTTCTATAACGGAGAGTAGGAAACCATGAAATTAGACTCAAAATTTGGGGATGAGGGTCGATGTTCTGAAACCGGAAAACTCCACAGGACCCTCCCTTTGGTAAAAAAATTCGTAAAAAATTTTAGGTTCTGGATCAGGACAAAAACTCTTCTGTTTGTTAGTTTGGCTACATTGATCACGAATTCGGCCTCTGTTCCAAGTTTTGCCGTGTTTGGAAAAACAACCTAAAAATTTTGCATTTCCCGCAGGTCTGCATATATACGCAAAAATCATTTTCTGTGAGAGGGCGACGTCCTAGGACCAATCCTAGCACGGCATTGCATTCAGTGGCACATTTTCTATAACGGAGAGTAGGAAACCATGAAATAAGACCCAAAATTTGGGGATGAGGGCCCTTTGGTAAAAAAATTCGTAAAAAATTTTATGTTCTCGATCAGGACAAAAACTCTTCTGTTTGTTAATTTTGATACATTGATCACGAATTCGGCCTCTGTTCCAAGTTTTGCCGTGTCTGAAGAAAAAAACCTAAAAATTTTGCATTTCCCGCAGGTCTGCATATATACGAAAAAATAATTTTCTGTGAGAAGGCGACGTCCTAGGAGCAATCTTAGCACGGCATTGGATTCAGTGGCACATTTTCTATAAGGGAGAGTAGGAAACCATGAAATAAGACCCAAAATTTGGGGATGAGGGTCGATGTTCTGAAACCGGAAAACTCCACAGGACCCTCCCTTTGGTAAAAAAATTCGTAAAAAATGTTAGGTTCTCGATCAGGACAAAAACCCTTCTGCTTGTTAGTTTGGATACATTGATCACGAATTCGGCCTCTGTTCCAAGTTTTGCCGTGTTTGAAAAAAAAAACCTAAAAATTTTGCATTTCTCGCAGGTCTGCATATATACGAAAAAATAATCTTCTGTGAGAAGGCGACGTCCTAGGACCAATCTTAGCACGGCATTGGACTAAGTGGCACATTTTCTATAACGGAGAGTAGGAAACCATGAAATAAGACCCAAAATTTGGGGATGGGGGTCGATGTTCTGAAACCGGAAAACTCCACGGGACCCCCCTTTGGTAAAAAAATTCGTAAAAAATTTTAGGTTCTCGATCAGGACAAAAACTCTTCTGTTTGTTAGTTTGGACACATTGATCACGAATTCGGCCTCTGTTCCAAGTTTTGCCGTGTTTGAAAAAAAAACCTAAAAATTTTGCATTTCCCGCAGGTCTGCATATATACGAAAAAATCATTTTCTGTGAGAAGGCGACGTCCTAGGACCAATCTTAGCACGGCATTGGATTCAGTGGCACATTTTCTATAAGGGAGAGTAGGAAACCATGAAATAAGACCCAAAATTTGGGGATGAGGGTCGATGTTCTGAAACCGGAAAACTCCACAGGACCCTCCCTTTGGTAAAAAAATTCGTAAAAAATTTTAGGTTCTCGATCAGGACAAAAACTCTTCTGTTTGATAGTTTGGATACATTGATCACGAATTCGGCCTCTGTTCCAAGTTTTGCCGTATTTGAAAAAAAAACCTAAAAATTTTGCATTTCCCGCAGGTCTGCATACATACCAAAAAATAATTTTCTGTGAGAGGGCGACGTCCTAGGACCGATCTTAGCACGGCATTGGATTCAGTGGCACATTTTCTATAACGGAGAGTAGGAAACCATGAAATAAGGCCCAAAATTTGGGGATGAGGGTCGATGTTCTGAAACCGGAAAACTCCACAGGACCCTCCCTTTGGTAAAAAAATTCGTAAAAAATTTTAGGTTCTCGATCAGGACAAAAACCCTTCTGCTTGTTAGTTTGGATACATGGATCACGAATTCGGCCTCTGTTCCAAGTTTTGCCGTGTTTGAAAAAAAAACCTAAAAATTTTGCATTTCCCGCAGGTCTGCATATACAGAGCGTTACCTTTACTGCTATACAACCTTAATGCGTCCCTGTACATGAAATGCTGAATATGGCAACAAGGCTTAGAGAGAAAGACAACATATTCCATTGCCCGCTGGATGGCACCACTATTGGCATTTCAAGAGCTCTCTAGTGAACTGTTTCTGACAGATTATTTCCTAACATCCTAACCTAACTTTTTATGAATTTTATATCCTTTTCCTTTGTTTACAATGTTCTGTATTTACCATCAACTATTATTTTAGCTTTTCGGTTAATTATTTTAGGCTTTACTCCTTATTATTTACTGTTACATATTGTATTTTTCAATACAGAAACTACCAACCATTATGATCATCCCGAACATGGCGTTTAAAATAACGATTATTGTTGTGTACCACAGTGTAATTCTTTGGCCAAGAAAGATACTGAAAGAAAATTAACCTTTCATAGATTTTCTGAGGCAAATGCTAGGCAAGTTTATATAGAAAAGAGATGGGGAAGTATTTAATGGACCAAAGAAAAGCTTCGATCTTGAAACTAAAAATTGGCAAACAGGTGTCCAAATCTATAAAAGTGTGCTCTCTTCATTTTAACAAAGGTAATAATTGACTGAGATTACTGTCAGTGATTTGAAAAATCCATATAGATTAATATTTCTTCTCTCTAAATAATGAAGGAATATGTATTTATCTTTTATTGTAGGTTTAACCACGCAGAGGTCGAATTTTAAACCTTCACAAAAGCTTCCTGTTAGTACAGTGGGTTTTCCAAAACCAAAACCTCATCTGATCAAACTGATAGATATAAAAGGAGAGATAGAGATCCATGCACAAGCAAAAATGAAGATCCTCAAGAATGTGATTTTGAAGTAAATGTTCAAGCTGCAACAAACTTTGTGCAATTACTAAGGTCTACACCAGATATTTTTACAAAGCAGAAAAGTGCAAGATTCAGAGGTGCAAGTTAATACTGATAGAATTAATTCATTGAGTGATCTGCTGAAAACAAATGCTGCCTCAAAGAGTTTTACAGGCATTAATAACTTTCAAATACTTGATTGTGTTGTGAATAGTATGATAAATGAATCTTGTATAATTGATTTAAGGACACATCGTCTCAATGTGAGAGAAAGAGTTCTTCTTACAATGACAAAATTAAAATTGGACTCGAGTTATGTTACTTTGGGTGCATTATTCAATATATCGGGTCTGCTGTGCAAAACATATTTTTTGATTTTCTAACTGTGCTAAGTCAGGTTCTTCATTTCATTTATTTTCCTTCAGTAGAAAACTCGCCAAGATGTTTTAAAAATTGTAGAGCTGTTTTGGATTGCCTAAAAATATTTATGCAAAGACCAAGCTGCCTATGTTATAGAGTAAAATTTTATTCACAATATAAAAAATCTACAACAATTAAATTCAAGACTGGTGTATCTCCTGGGGGTATAATCACTTTTATTTGTAGGTCTTATGGTGGTAGGGCATCAAATTGATTTTTGAAGAAAGTGATTTTATCAAAAACTTATCTCTTACTAGAGATTCAATTATGGTAGATAAAGGTTATCTTATTGATGATTTATGTGTAATGTATAGAATTGGCTTACTAAGACCCCCAATTTTCAAAAACCAAAAAGCTACATCTAATAAAGAGATTGCTGCAGCTCAAGTGCACATTGAAAGATCTCCAATCAGAGATTAAAATTTTTTAAAATTATTAGTGGAAGGTTGCAATGGTCATTAGTTTTAAAAATGGATGGAATATTTTTAATTATCTGTAGCATAACCCCTATATTATCTGACGAAAGATTTTTATGAGCACATTTGAATTAGTTTATAATAAAGTTACTCTGATGAATTGTTTTTTAATTTTTTTTACTACTATATTGTATGTTTATGTAAATACATTTTTTTTTATTCTCAAAACGTTTTTATTCAGTATTATTCTTATACACATTTATAATTTCTGGTTTGAAAATGAAACAATGCTATTGTAGACTAAGAAATTAGCCATCTATTTTTTGGTCACATATTATATATAATATTTCAGAAAAATAGTTTCTTTTTATTTTCATTAACATTGTTTTTGTAAAATCATAGTCAAAGTAAACAGTTATAATTTCACAGCTACCATCATAGCTTGCATATAAACACACATAACATTTGCTTAAATTTAGTACGGCCATGCCTAGCTGCACTTGTCCATAATACTTGTGCTTCTTCTTCAAAGTGTACCTTCCATTTTCATTTAAAATAAAATTTCACTCTTCAAAGCAATCTTCCATTGCCTTTGTGATACCTAAAATACAATGTTATAATTTTATGAGTATTCAAAAATGTGGTTTGTGATTTGAACATAATAATAATAAATGCCTTTATTAAGAAACAGATATACATCTGATGGAGATGACAGCAAATCCATGGCAAACTTAAGCTACAAACTGTTCTCACACTTAACCATGAGCTGCTTAGAGAGATGGTAAATGAAGTATAATCCCAATAGTGTAACATTTGTTTACGGAGCCACAAGTTGCTAGAGAGGATGATACAACACAGCTTGTAGAAAAAACCATAAGTTTGTGAACTCTTGTAGGCTTTTTTTGAACATTTCCACTTTGTAAACAAATATTTAAATGGCTGCACTCTACATCCTAAATAATACAAATACTTAGACTAAAGTATGCAAGACGTGAAAAAATAAACACAGAAGCTTAAAACTGTAAAGTGACATATTAGCAAGGTTACAGATCATAAAGCGATTCCAAGCGATCAACCAGTAGTTGTTGTGGTTATTCCCTTGGTTAACCTTCAAATCACCCTATTTCTTGATAAACATAAGGCCTTTATGGAAACACTGATCTGGATCCAGATAGATCAGTTATATGTCAAACAGCTGTAAAGTGGCATTTATAATTCCATGAATTTAATGGACATCGAACAACGAAAAAGTTGGTTTAACAACAAAAAATAGATGGTAAAGTAAATCAGCTACTGATCTGAATCATCTGGTCGCAATCACTTACTGTACAACAGTGAACTACCCTATTTCTGACCGATCCCAGATCACTTTCCGAACGCCAGGATCAGTGATTGAACTGATCGGGTTAACCCAATCACAGTTTCCATAAAGGCTTGGATGTAAGAAGCGAAGTATGGGTTCAGATTGTCATTTGTCTTCAGTCAGCTGATCTGTATTTTGCATTTGAATTTTTTCTTTGAATATAACATCGGACAACAGTTTAAAACTACAATTGACGCTTTAGCAATGTAATTTGATATATTTGAAACTGCTCTAAGAAAATGTGTAGACCTTCCTTCTTCCCTATTTATTAAATTTACATCCAATTAAAAACCTATAAACGACAAACAACATAAACACATCAGCACAACTTAAACAAAGTAAATAGAAATAGTAAAGTACACAATAATATAACAATTATGATGTTTTGAAAAAGCTTCTAACCATTGTAAATACTGGTTGCGAAGATGTCTAAGTGATGACATACAAAGGGCTAGTTCAGCTAGTTATAACCAGGAATAGTTTCACTCGCTTGGATGACATTGGTTGTAACCAGTCATTACAGATTACTCGCTTGATGGAATCGCTTATAGTATAATAATGAAGATAGTTACCTCAATACAAGCATTTAATTTCCAATAAAGCTATTGCTTCCCTATTCAAATTTAACACCACACCATCTGGTGAAAAGCCTAGCCATTTATTTCCTGCAGATTCTATCATACCACAGTCTACTATAATATGGCCTGTCTTTGATACAAAAGCTTCTCTTGCAGATTTTTCGTACATCATGTCCATATTTATCTTCACTGTTTTCCGTAGGCATAGTTGTTGTATTAGTGTCTAATTCAGATGGATTCTTGATACGTCCTTTCCTAAAATATATATTTTAAATGTAAAATGGTTAATAGACATTTGAAAGTTGTATGAACTATTTTAATGTTTAATGTTTTAATGCTTTTCTATGGATAACTACCTGACTACTTAAAATGAGGCTGATTACCAGCACATATACTCACCTGTGTCGCAATAGCAAGGTTTGGTAAATTTTTAACAAAGTATTCAAATATAGATTTCTGCGCATTTGGTCATTTGGATTTAGGAATACATCACATCTAGGAACTGCTGCTTTGACACAAGGCATGTCAAGTACAAGATTAGCCATATATTTATCCTGGACAATGCTTTTCCTCGCAGACCAAGCACAAGCAATTTGTGGAAATTTCTTGGCTCAAGAATTACACTGTGGTACACAACAATAATCGTTATTAGACGCCATGTTCAGGATGATCAGAGTCGTTGGTAGTTTCTGTATTGAAAAATACAATATGTAACAGTAAATAGTAAGGTGTAAAGCCTAAAATAATTAACCGAAAAGCTAAAATAATAGTTGATGGTAAACACAGAACATTGTAATTGTAAACAATGTAAACAAAGGATATAAAAAAGTTAGGTTAGGAAACTAGTTCAATTTAGAGCCCCTAGAGAGCTCTTGAAATGCCAATAGTGGTGCCATCCAGCGGGCAATGGAATATGTTGTCTTTCTCTCTAAGCCTTGTTGCCATATTCAGCATTTCATGTACAGGGACGCATTAAGGTTGTATAGCAGATAAGGTAACACTCTGTATACGAAAAAATAACTTTCTGTGAGAAGGCGACGTCCTAGGACCAATCTTAGCACGGCATAGGATTCAGTGGCACATTTTCTATAACGGAGAGTAGGAAACCATGAAATAAGACCCAAAATTTGGGGATGAGGGTCGATGCTCTGAAACCGGAAAACTCCACAGGACCCCCCCTTTGTTAAAAAAATTCATAAAAAATGTTAGGTTCTCGATCAGGACAAAAACCCTTCTGCTTGTTAGTTTGGATACATTGATCACGAATTCGGCCTCTGTTCCAAGTTTTGCCGTGTTTGAAAAAAAAACCTAAAAATTTTGCATTTCTCGCAGGTCTGCATATATACGAAAAAATAATCTTCTGTGAGAAGGCGACGTCCTAGGACCAATCTTAGCACGGCATTGGACTCAGTGGCACATTTTCTATAACGGAGAGTAGGAAACCATGAAATAAGACCCAAAATTTGGGGATGGGGGTCGATGTTCTGAATCCGGAAAATTCCACGGGACCCCCCCTTTGGTAAAAAAATTCGTGAAAAATGTTAGGTTCTCGATCAGGACAAAAACTCTTCTGTATGTTAGTTTGGATACATTGATCACGAATTCGGCCTCTGTTCCAAGTTTTGCTGTGTTTGAAAAAAAAAACCTAAAAATTTTGCATTTCCCGCAGGTCTGCATATATACGAAAAAATCATTTGCTGTGAGAGGGCGACGTCCTAGGACCAATCTTAGCACGGCATTGGATTCAGTGGCACATTTTCTATAACGGAGAGTAGGAAACCATGAAATAAGACCCAAAATTTGGGGATGAGGGTCGATGCTCTGAAACCGGAAAACTCCACAGGACCCTCCCTTTGGTAAAAAAATTCGTAAAAAATTTTAGGTTCTCGATCAGGACAAAAACTCTTCTGTTTGTTAGTTTGGATACATTGATCACGAATTCGGCCTCTGTTCCAAGTTTTGCCGTGTTGGAAAAAAAACCTAAAAATTTTGCATTTCCCGCAGGTCTGCATATATACGAAAAACTAATTTTCTGTGAGAAAGCGACGTCCTAGGACCAATCTTAGCACGGCATTGGATTCAGTGGCACATTTTGTATAACGGAGAGTAGGAAACCATGAAATAAGACCCAAAATTTGGGGATGAGGGTCGATGTTCTGAAACCGGAAAACTCCACAGGACCCTCCCTTTGGTAAAAAAATTCGTAAAAAATTCTAGGTTCTGGATCAGGACAAAAACTCTTCTGTTTGTTAGTTTGGCTACATTGATCACGAATTCGGCCTCTGTTCCAAGTTTTGCCGTGTTTGAAAAAAAAACCTAAAAATTTTGCTTTTCCCGCAGGTCTGCATATATACGCAAAAATCATTTTCTGTGAGAGGTCGACGTCCTAGGACCAATCCTAGCATGGCATTGCATCCAGTGGCACATTTTCTATAACGGAGAGTAGGAAACCATGAAATAAGACCCAAAATTTGGGGATGAGGGTCGATGTTCTGAAATGGGAAAACTCCACAGGACCCTCCCTTTGGTAAAAAAATTCGTAAAAAATTTTAGGTTCTCGATCAGGACAAAAACCCTTCTGCTTGTTAGTTTGGATACATGGATCACGAATTCGGCCTCTGTTCCAAGTTTTGCCGTGTTTGAAAAAAAACCTAAAAATTTTGCATTTCTCGCAGGTCTGCATATATACGAAAAAATAATTTTCTGTGAGAAGGCGACGTCCTAGGACCAATCTTAGCACGGCATTGGGCTCAGTGGCACATTTCCTATAACGGAGAGTAGGAAACCATGAAATAAGACCCAAAATTTGGGGATGAGGGTCGATGTTCTGAAACCGGAAAACTCCACAGGACCCTCCCATTGGTAAAAAAATTCGTAAAAAATGTTAGGTTCTCGATCAGGACAAAAACCCTTCTGCTTGTTAGTTTGGATACGTTGATCACGAATTCGGCCTCTGTTCCAAGTTTTTCCGTGTTTGAAAAAAAAAACCTAAAAATTTTGCATTTCTCGCAGGTCTGCATATATACGAAAAAATAATTTTCTGTGAGAAGGGGACGTCCTAGGACCAATCTTAGCACGGCATTGGATTCAGTGACACATTTTCTATAACGGAGAGTAGGAAACGATGAAATAAGACCCAAAATTTGGGGATGGGGGTCGATGTTCTGAAACCGGAAAACTCCACGGGACCCTCCCTTTGGTAAAAAAATTCGTAAAAAATGTTAGGTTCTCGATCAGGACAAAAACCCTTCTGCTTGTTAGTTTGGATACATTGATCACGAATTCGGCCTCTGTTCCAAGTTTTGCCGTGTTTGAAAAAAAAAACCTAAAAATTTTGCATTTCCCGCAGGTCTGCATATATACGAAAAACTAATTTTCTGTGAGAAAGCGACGTCCTAGGACCAATCTTAGCACGGCATTGGATTCAGTGGCACATTTTGTATAACGGAGAGTAGGAAACCATGAAATAAGACCCAAAATTTGGGGATGAGGGTCGATGTTCTGAAACCGGAAAACTCCACAGGACCCTCCCTTTGGTAAAAAAATTCGTAAAAAATTTTAGGTTCTGGATCAGGACAAAAACTCTTCTGTTTGTTAGTTTGGCTACATTGATCACGAATTCGGCCTCTGTTCCAAGTTTTGCCGTGTTTGAAAAAAAAACCTAAAAATTTTGCTTTTCCCGCAGGTCTGCATATATACGCAAAAATCATTTTCTGTGAGAGGTCGACGTCCTAGGACCAATCCTAGCATGGCATTGCATCCAGTGGCACATTTTCTATAACGGAGAGTAGGAAACCATGAAATAAGACCCAAAATTTGGGGATGAGGGTCGATGTTCTGAAATGGGAAAACTCCACAGGACCCTCCCTTTGGTAAAAAAATTCGTAAAAAATTTTAGGTTCTCGATCAGGACAAAAACCCTTCTGCTTGTTAGTTTGGATACATGGATCACGAATTCGGCCTCTGTTCCAAGTTTTGCCGTGTTTGAAAAAAAACCTAAAAATTTTGCATTTCTCGCAGGTCTGCATATATACGAAAAAATAATTTTCTGTGAGAAGGCGACGTCCTAGGACCAATCTTAGCACGGCATTGGGCTCAGTGGCACATTTCCTATAACGGAGAGTAGGAAACCATGAAATAAGACCCAAAATTTGGGGATGAGGGTCGATGTTCTGAAACCGGAAAACTCCACAGGACCCTCCCATTGGTAAAAAAATTCGTAAAAAATGTTAGGTTCTCGATCAGGACAAAAACCCTTCTGCTTGTTAGTTTGGATACGTTGATCACGAATTCGGCCTCTGTTCCAAGTTTTTCCGTGTTTGAAAAAAAAAACCTAAAAATTTTGCATTTCTCGCAGGTCTGCATATATACGAAAAAATAATTTTCTGTGAGAAGGGGACGTCCTAGGACCAATCTTAGCACGGCATTGGATTCAGTGACACATTTTCTATAACGGAGAGTAGGAAACGATGAAATAAGACCCAAAATTTGGGGATGGGGGTCGATGTTCTGAAACCGGAAAACTCCACGGGACCCTCCCTTTGGTAAAAAAATTCGTAAAAAATTTTAGGTTCTCGATCAGGGCAAAAACTCTTCTGTTTGTTAGTTTGGATACATTGATCACGAATTCGGCCTCTGTTCCAAGTTTTGCCGTGTTGGAAAAAAAACCTAAAAATTTTGCATTTCCCGCAGGTCTGCATATATATGAAAGACTAATTTTCTGTGAGAAAGCGACGTCCTAGGACCAAACATAGCATGGCATTGGATTCAGTGGCACATTTTGTATAACGGAGAGTAGGAAACCATGAAATAAGACCCAAAATTTGGGGATGAGGGTCGATGTTCTGAAACCGGAAAACTCCACAGGAAAAAAAAATTCGTAAAAAATTTTAGGTTCTCGATCAAGACAAAAACCCTTCTGCTTGTTAGTTTGGATACATGGGTCACGAATTCGGCCTCTGTTCCAAGTTTTGCCGTGTTTGAAAAAAAAACCTAAAAATTTTGCATTTCTCGCAGGTCTGCATATATACGAAAAAATAATTTTCTGTGAGAAGGCGACGTCCTAGGACCAATCTTAGCACGGCATTTGGCTCAGTGGCACATTTTCTATAACGGAGAGTAGGAAACCATGAAATAAGACCCAAAATTTGGGGATGAGGGTCGATGTTCTGAAACCGGAAAACTCCACAGGACCCTCCCTTTGGTAAAAAAATTCGTAAAAAATTTTAGGTTCTCGATCAGGACAAAAACTCTTCTGTTTGTTAGTTTGGATACATTGATCACGAATTCGGCCTCTGTTCCAAGTTTTGCCGTGTTTGAAAAAAAAACCTAAAAATCTTGCATTTCCCGCAGGTCTGCATACATACCAGAAAATAATTTTCGGTGAGAAGGCGACGTCCTAGGACCAATCTTAGCACGGCATTGGATTCAGTGACACATTTTCTATAACGGAGAGTAGGAAACGATGAAACAAGACCCAAAATTTGGGGATGAGGGTCGATGTTCTGAAACCGGAAAACTCCACAGGACCCTCCCATTGGTAAAAAAATTCGTAAAAAATGTTAGGTTCTCGATCAGGACAAAAACCCTTCTGCTTGTTAGTTTGGATTCATTGATCACGAATTCGGCCTCTGTTCCAAGTTTTTCCGTGTTTGAAAAAAAAACCAAAAAATTTTGCATTTCTCGCAGATCTGCATATATACGAAAAAATAATTTTCTGTGAGAAGGCGACGTCCTAGGACCAATCTTAGCACGGCATTGGATTCAGTGACACATTTTCTATAACGGAGAGTAGGAAACGATGAAATAAGACCCAAGATTTGGGGATGGGGGTCGATGTTCTGAAACCGGAAAACTCCACGGGACCCTCCCTTTGGTAAAAAAATTCGTAAAAAATTTTAGGTTCTCGATCAGGGCAAAAACTCTTGTTTGTTAGTTTGGATACATTGATCACGAATTCGGCCTCTGTTCCAAGTTTTGCCGTGTTGGAAAAAAAACCTAAAAATTTTGCATTTCCCGCAGGTCTGCATATATACGAAAAACTAATTTTCTGTGAGAAAGCGACGTCCTAGGACCAATCTTAGCACGGCATTGGATTCAGTGGCACATTTTGTATAACGGAGAGTAGGAAACCATGAAATAAGACCCAAAATTTGGGGATGAGGGTCGATGTTCTGAAACCGGAGAACTCCACAGGACCCTCCCTTTGATAAAAAAAAATCGTAAAAAATTTTAGGTTCTCGATCAGGACAAAAACTCTTCTGTTTGTTAGTTTGGATGCATTGATCATGAATTCAGCCTCTGTTCCAAGTTTTGCCGTGTTTGAAAAAAAAACCTAAAAATTTTGCATTTCTCGCAGGTCTGCATATATACGAAAAAATAATTTTCTGTGAGAAGGCGACGTCCTAGGACCAATCTTAGCACGGCATTGGACTCAGTGGCACATTTTCTATAAGGGAGAGTAGGAAACCGTGAAATAAGACCCAAAATTTGGGGATGAGGGTCGATGTTTTGAAACCGGAAAACTCCACAGGACCCTCCCTTTGGTAAAAAAATTCGTAAAAAATTTTAGGTTCTCGATCAGGACAAAAACCCTTCTGCTTGTTAGTTTGGATACATGGATCACGAATTCGGCCTCTGTTCCAAGTTTTTCCGTGTTTGAAAAAAAAACCTAAAAATTTTGCATTTCTCGCAGGTCTGCATATATACGAAAAAATAATTTTCTGTGAGAAGGCGACGTCCTAGGACCAATCTTAGCACGGCATTGGATTCAGTGACACATTTTCTATAACGGAGAGTAGGAAACGATGAAATAAGACCCAAAATTTGGGGATGGGGGTCGATGTTATGAAACCGGAAAACTCCACGGGACCCTCCCTTTGGTAAAAAAATTCGTAAAAAATTTTAGGTTCTCGATCAGGGCAAAAACTCTTCTGTTTGTTAGTTTGGATACATTGATCACGAATTCGGCCTCTGTTCCAAGTTTTGCCGCGTTGGAAAAAAAACCTAAAAATTTTGCATTTCCCGCAGGTCTGCATATATACGAAAAACTAATTTTCTGTGAGAAAGCGACGTCCTAGGACCAATCTTAGCACGGCATTGGATTCAGTGGCACATTTTGTATAACGGAGAGTAGGAAACCATGAAATAAGACCCAAAATTTGGAGATGAGGGTCGATGTTCTGAAACCGGAAAACTCCACAGGACCCTCCCTTTGGTAAAAAAATTCGTAAAAAATTTTAGGTTCTGGATCAGGACAAAAACTCTTCTGTTTGTTAGTTTGGATACATTGATCACGAATTCGGCCTCTGTTCCAAGTTTTGCCGTGTTTAAAAAAAAACCTAAAAATTTTGCATTTCCCGCAGGTCTGCATATATACGCAAAAATCATTTTCTGTGAGAGGGCGACGTCCTAGGACCAATCCTAGCATGGCATTGCATTCAGTGGCACATTTTCAATAACGGAGAGTAGGAAACCATGAAATAAGACCCAAAATTTGGGGATGAGGGTCGATGTTCTGAGACCGGAAAACTCCACAGGACCCTCCCTTTGGTAAAAAAATTCGTAAAAAATTTTAGGTTCTGGATCAGGACAAAAACCCTTCTGCTTGTTAGTTTGGATACATGGATCACGAATTCGGCCTTTGTTCCAAGTTTTGCCGTGTTTGAAAAAAAAACCTAAAAATTTTGCATTTCTCGCAGGTCTGCATATATACGAAAAAATAATTTTCTGTGAGAAGGCGACGTCCTAGGACCAATCTTAGCACGGCATTGGACTCAGTGGCACATTTTCTATAACGGAGAGTAGGAAACCATGAAATAAGACCCGAAATTTGGGGATGAGGGTCGATGTTCTGAAACCGGAAAACTCCACAGGACCCTCCCTTTGATAAAAAAATTCGTAAAAAATTTTAGGTTCTCGATCAGGACAAAAACTCTTCCGTTTGTTAGTTTGGATACATTGATCACGAATTCGGCCTCTGTTCCAAGTTTTGCCGTGTTTGAAAAAAAAACCTAAAAATCTTGCATTTCCCGCAGGTCTGCATACATACCAAAAAATAATTTTCTGTGAGAAGGCGACGTCCTAGGCCCAATATTAGCAAGGCATTGGATTCAGTGACACATTTTCTATAACGGAGAGTAGGAAACGATGAAATAAGACCCAAAATTTGGGGATGAGGGTCGATGTTCTGAAACCGGAAAACTCCACAGGACCCCCCCTTTGGTAAAAAAATTCGTAAAAAATGTTAGGTTCTCGATCAGGACACAAACCCTTCTGCTTGTTAGTTTGGATACATTGATCATGAATTCGGCCTCTGTTCCAAGTTTTGCCGTGTTTGAAAAAAAACCTAAAAATTTTGCATTTCTCGCAGGTCTGCATATATACGAAAAAATAATTTTCTGTGAGAAGGCGACGTCCTAGGACCAATCTTAGCACGGCATTGGACTGAGTGGCACATTTTCTATAACGGAGAGTAGGAAACCATGAAATAAGACCCAAAATTTGGGGATGAGGGTCGATGTTCTGAAACCGGAAAGCTCCACAGGTAAACTCCCTTTGGTAAAAAAATTCGTAAAAAATTTTAGGTTCTCGATCAGGACAAAAACTCTTCTGTTTGTTAGTTTGGATACATTGATCACGAATTCGGCCTCTGTTCCAGGTTTTGCCGTGTTTGAAAAAAAAACCTAAAAATTTTGCATTTCCCGCAGGTCTGCATATATACGAACAAATAATTTTCTGTGAGAAGGCGACGTCCTAGGACCAATC
The DNA here is from genome assembly GCA_951848785.1 of Callosobruchus maculatus. Classification (NCBI taxonomy): domain Eukaryota; kingdom Metazoa; phylum Arthropoda; class Insecta; order Coleoptera; family Chrysomelidae; genus Callosobruchus; species Callosobruchus maculatus. The sequence goes on from CATOUR010000045.1 coordinate 4,536,144, forward strand.
TGAGCACGGCATTGGATTCAGTGGCACATTTTCTATAAGGGAGAGTAGGAAACCGTGAAATAAGACCCAAAATTTGGGGATGAGGGTCGATGTTCTGAAACCGGAAAACTCCACAGGACCCTCCTTTGATAAAAAAATTCGTAAAAAATTTTAGGTTCTCGATCAGGACAAAAACTCTTCCGTTTGTTAGTTTGGATACATTGATCACGAATTCGGCCTCTGTTCCAAGTTTTGCCGTGTTTGAAAAAAAAACCTAAAAATCTTGCATTTCCCGCAGGTCTGCATACATACCAAAAAATAATTTTCTGTGAGAAGGCGACGTCCTAGGCCCAATCTTAGCGAGGCATTGGATTCAGTGACACATTTTCTATAACGGAGAGTAGGAAACGATGAAATAAGACCCAAAATTTGGGGATGAGGGTCGATGTTCTGAAACCGGAAAACTCCACAGGACCCCCCCTTTGGTAAAAAAATTCGTAAAAAATGTTAGGTTCTCGATCAGGACACAAACCCTTCTGCTTGTTAGTTTGGATACATTGATCATGAATTCGGCCTCTGTTCCAAGTTTTGCCGTGTTTGAAAAAAAACCTAAAAATTTTGCATTTCTCGCAGGTCTGCATATATACGAAAAAATAATTTTCTGTGAGAAGGCGACGTCCTAGGACCAATCTTAGCACGGCATTGGACTGAGTGGCACATTTTCTATAACGGAGAGTAGGAAACCATGAAATAAGACCCAAAATTTGGGGATGAGGGTCGATGTTCTGAAACCGGAAAACTCCACAGGTAAACTCCCTTTGGTAAAAAAATTCGTAAAAAATTTTAGGTTCTCGATCAGGACAAAAACTCTTCTGTTTGTTAGTTTGGATACATTGATCGCGAATTCGGCCTCTGTTCCAAGTTTTGCCGTGTTTGAAAAAAAAAACCTAAAAATTTTGCATTTCTCGCAGGTCTGCATATACACGAAAAAATAATTTTCTGTGAGAAGGCGACGTCCTAGGACCAATCTTAGCACGGCATTGGACTCAGTGGCACATTTTCTATAACGGAGAGTAGGAAACGATGAAATAAGACCCAAAATTTGGGGATGGGGGTCGATGTTCTGAAACCGGAAAACTCCACGGGACCCTCCCTTTGGTAAAAAAATTCGTAAAAAATTTTAGGTTCTCGATCAGGGCAAAAACTCTTCTGTTTGTTAGTTTGGATACATTGATCACGAATTCGGCCTCTGTTCCAAGTTTTGCCGTGTTGGAAAAAAAACCTAAAAATTTTGCATTTCCCGCAGGTCTGCATATATACGAAAAACTAATTTTCTGTGAGAAAGCGACGTCCTAGGACCAATCTTAGCACGGCATTGGATTCAGTGGCACATTTTGTATAACGGAGAGTAGGAAACCATGAAATAAGACCCAAAATTTGGGGATGAGGGTCGATGTTCTGAAACCGGAAAACTCCACAGGACCCTCCCTTTGGTAAAAAAATTCGTAAAAAATTTTAGGTTCTCGATCAGGACAAAAACCCTTCTGCTTGTTAGTTTGGATACATGGATCACGAATTCGGCCTCTGTTCCAAGTTTTGCCGTGTTTGAAAAAAAAACCTAAAAATTTTGCATTTCTCGCAGGTCTGCATATATACGAAAAAATAATTTTCCGTGAGAAGGCGACGTCCTAGGACCAATCTTAGCACGGCATTTGGCTCAGTGGCACATTTTCTATAACGGAGAATAGGAAACCATGAAATAAGACCCAAAATTTGGGGATGAGGGTCGATGTTCTGAAACCGGAAAACTCCACAGGACCCTCCCATTGGTAAAAAAATTCGTAAAAAATGTTAGGTTCTCGATCAGGACAAAAACCCTTCTGCTTGTTAGTTTGGATACATTGATCACGAATTCGGCCTCTGTTCCAAGTTTTTCCGTGTTTGAAAAAAAAACCTAAAAATTTTGCATTTCTCGCAGGTCTGTATATATACGAAAAAATAATTTTCTGTGAGAAGGCGACGTCCTAGGACCAATCTTAGCACGGCATTGGATTCAGTGACACATTTTCTATAACGGAGAGTAGGAAACGATGAAATAAGACCCAAAATTTGGGGATGGGGGTCGATGTTCTGAAACCGGAAAACTCCACTCCCTTTGGTAAAAAAATTCGTAAAAAATTTTAGGTTCTCGATCAGGGCAAAAACTCTTCTGTTTGTTAGTTTGGATACATTGATCACGAATTCGGCCTCTGTTCCAAGTTTTGCCGTGTTGGAAAAAAAACCTAAAAATTTTGCATTTCCCGCAGGTCTGCATATATACGAAAAACTAATTTTCTGTGAGAAAGCGACGTCCTAGGACCAATCTTAGCACGGCATTGGATTCAGTGGCACATTTTGTATAACGGAGAGTAGGAAACCATGAAATAAGACCCAAAATTTGGGGATGAGGGTCGATGTTCTGAAACCGGAAAACTCCACAGGACCCTCCCTTTGGTAAAAAAATTCGTAAAAAATTTTAGGTTCTGGATCAGGACAAAAACTCTTCTGTTTGTTAGTTTGGATACATTGATCACGAATTCGGCCTCTGTTCCAAGTTTTGCCGTGTTTGAAAAAAAAACCTAAAAATTTTGCATTTCCCGCAGGTCTGCATGTATACGCAAAAATCATTTTCTGTGAGAGGGCGACGTCCTAGGACCAATCCTAGCATGGCATTGCATTCAGTGGCACATTTTCTATAACGGAGAGTAGGAAACCATGAAATAAGACCCAAAATTTGGGGATGAGGGTCGATGTTCTGAAACCGGAAAACTCCACAGGACCCTCCCTTTGGTAAAAAAATTCGTAAAAAATTTTAGGTTCTCGATCAGGACAAAAACTCTTCTGTTTGTTAGTTTGGATACATTGATCAAGAATTCGGCCTCAGTTCCAAGTTTTGCCGTGTTTGAAAAAAAAACCTAAAAATCTTGCATTTCCCGCAGGTCTGCATACATACCAGAAAATAATTTTCTGTGAGAAAGCGACGTCCTAGGACCAATCTTAGCACGGCATTGGATTCAGTGACACATTTTCTATAACGGAGAGTAGGAAACGATGAAACAAGACCCAAAATTTGGGGATGAGGGTCGATGTTCTGAAACCGGAAAACTCCACAGGACCCTCCCATTGGTAAAAAAATTCGTAAAAAATGTTAGGTTCTCGATCAGGACAAAAACCCTTCTGCTTGTTAGTTTGGATACATTGATCACGAATTCGGCCTCTGTTCCAAGTTTTTCCGTGTTTGAAAAAAAAACCTAAAAATTTTGCATTTCTCGCAGGTCTGTATATATACGAAAAAATAATTTTCTGTGAGAAGGCGACGTCCTAGGACCAATCTTAGCACGGCATTGGATTCAGTGACACATTTTCTATAACGGAGAGTAGGAAACGATGAAATAAGACCCAAAATTTGGGGATGGGGGTCGATGTTCTGAAACCGGAAAACTCCACTCCCTTTGGTAAAAAAATTCGTAAAAAATTTTAGGTTCTCGATCAGGGCAAAAACTCTTCTGTTTGTTAGTTTGGATACATTGATCACGAATTCGGCCTCTGTTCCAAGTTTTGCCGTGTTGGAAAAAAAACCTAAAAATTTTGCATTTCCCGCAGGTCTGCATATATACGAAAAACTAATTTTCTGTGAGAAAGCGACGTCCTAGGAACAATCTTAGCACGGCATTGGATTCAGTGGCACATTTTGTATAACGGAGAGTAGGAAACCATGAAATAAGACCCAAAATTTGGGGATGAGGGTCGATGTTCTGAAACCGGAAAACTCCACAGGACCCTCCCTTTGGTAAAAAAATTCGTAAAAAATTTTAGGTTCTGGATCAGGACAAAAACTCTTCTGTTTGTTAGTTTGGATACATTGATCACGAATTCGGCCTCTGTTCCAAGTTTTGCCGTGTTTGAAAAAAAAACCTAAAAATTTTGCATTTCCCGCAGGTCTGCATATATACGCAAAAATCATTTTCTGTGAGAGGGCGACGTCCTAGGACCAATCCTAGCATGGCATTGCATTCAGTGGCACATTTTCTATAACGGAGAGTAGGAAACCATGAAATAAGACCCAAAATTTGGGGATGAGGGTCGATGTTCTGAAACCGGAAAACTCCACAGGACCCTCCCTTTGGTAAAAAAATTCGTAAAAAATTTTAGGTTCTGGATCAGGACAAAAACCCTTCTGCTTGTTAGTTTGGATACATGGATCACGAATTCGGCCTTTGTTCCAAGTTTTGCCGTGTTTGAAAAAAAAACCTAAAAATTTTGCATTTCTCGCAGGTCTGCATATATACGAAAAAATAATTTTCTGTGAGAAGGCGACGTCCTAGGACCAATCTTAGCACGGCATTGGACTCAGTGGCACATTTTCTATAACGGAGAGTAGGAAACCATGAAATAAGACCCGAAATTTGGGGATGAGGGTCGATGTTCTGAAACCGGAAAACTCCACAGGACCCTCCCTTTGATAAAAAAATTCGTAAAAAATTTTAGGTTCTCGATCAGGACAAAAACTCTTCCGTTTGTTAGTTTGGATACATTGATCACGAATTCGGCCTCTGTTCCAGGTTTTGCCGTGTTTGAAAAAAAACCTAAAAATTTTGCATTTCCCGCAGGTCTGCATATATACGAACAAATAATTTTCTGTGAGAAGGCGACGTCCTAGGACCAATCTTAGCACGGCATTGGACTGAGTGGCACATTTTCTATAACGGAGAGTAGGAAACCATGAAATAAGACCCAAAATTTGGGGATGAGGGTCGATGTTCTGAAACCGGAAAGCTCCACAGGTAAACTCCCTTTGGTAAAAAAATTCGTAAAAAATTTTAGGTTCTCGATCAGGACAAAAACTCTTCTGTTTGTTAGTTTGGATACATTGATCACGAATTCGGCCTCTGTTCCAGGTTTTGCCGTGTTTGAAAAAAAACCTAAAAATTTTGCATTTCCCGCAGGTCTGCATATATACGAACAAATAATTTTCTGTGAGAAGGCGACGTCCTAGGACCAATCTGAGCACGGCATTGGATTCAGTGGCACATTTTCTATAAGGGAGAGTAGGAAACCGTGAAATAAGACCCAAAATTTGGGGATGAGGGTCGATGTTCTGAAACCGGAAAACTCCACAGGACCCTCCTTTGATAAAAAAATTCGTAAAAAATTTTAGGTTCTCGATCAGGACAAAAACTCTTCCGTTTGTTAGTTTGGATACATTGATCACGAATTCGGCCTCTGTTCCAAGTTTTGCCGTGTTTGAAAAAAAAACCTAAAAATCTTGCATTTCCCGCAGGTCTGCATACATAACAAAAAATAATTTTCTGTGAGAAGGCGACGTCCTAGGCCCAATCTTAGCAAGGCATTGGATTCAGTGACACATTTTCTATAACGGAGAGTAGGAAACGATGAAATAAGACCCAAAATTTGGGGATGAGGGTCGATGTTCTGAAACCGGAAAACTCCACAGGACCCCCCCTTTGGTAAAAAAATTCGTAAAAAATGTTAGGTTCTCGATCAGGACACAAACCCTTCTGCTTGTTAGTTTGGATACATTGATCATGAATTCGGCCTCTGTTCCAAGTTTTGCCGTGTTTGAAAAAAAACCTAAAAATTTTGCATTTCTCGCAGGTCTGCATATACACGAAAAAATAATTTTCTGTGAGAAGGCGACGTCCTAGGACCAATCTTAGCACGGCATTGGACTCAGTGGCACATTTTCTATAACGGAGAGTAGGAAACCATGAAATAAGACCCGAAATTTGGGGATGAGGGTCGATGTTCTGAAACCGGAAAACTCCACAGGACCCTCCCTTTGATAAAAAAAATCGTAAAAAATTTTAGGTTCTCGATCAGGACAAAAACTCTTCTGTTTGTTAGTTTGGATGCATTGATCACGAATTCAGCCTCTGTTCCAAGTTTTGCCGTGTTTGAAAAAAAAACCTAAAAATTTTGCATTTCTCGCAGGTCTGCATATATACGAAAACATAATTTTCTGTGAGAAGGCGACGTCCTAGGACCAATCTTAGCACGGCATTGGACTCAGTGGCACATTTTCTATAAAGGAGAGTAGGAAACCGTGAAATAAGACCCAAAATTTGGGGATGAGGGTCGATGTTTTGAAACCGGAAAACTCCACAGGACCCTCCCTTTGGTAAAAAAATTCGTAAAAAATTTTAGGTTCTCGATCAGGACAAAAACCCTTCTGCTTGTTAGTTTGGATACATGGATCACGAATTCGGCCTCTGTTCCAAGTTTTTCCGTGTTTGAAAAAAAAACCTAAAAATTTTGCATTTCTCGCAGGTCTGCATATATACGAAAAAATAATTTTCTGTGAGAAGGCGACGTCCTAGGACCAATCTTAGCACGGCATTGGATTCAGTGGCACATTTTGTATAACGGAGAGTAGGAAACCATGAAATAAGACCCAAAATTTGGGGATGAGGGTCGATGTTCTGAAACCGGAAAACTCCACAGGACCCCCCCTTTGGTAAAAAAATTCGTAAAAAATTTTAGGTTCTCGATCAGGACAAAAACCCATCTGCCTGTTAGTTTGGATACATGGATCACGAATTCGGCCTCTGTTCCAAGTTTTGCCGTGTTTGAAAAAAAAACCTAAAAATTTTGCATTTCTCGCAGGTCTGCATATATACGAAAAAATAATTTTCTGTGAGAAGGCGACGTCCTAGGACCAATCTTAGCACGGCATTTGGCTCAGTGGCACATTTTCTATAACGGAGAGTAGGAAACTATGACATAAGACCCAAAATTTGGGGATGAGGGTCGATGTTCTGAAACCGGAAAACTCCACAGGACCCTCCCTTTGGTAAAAAAATTCGTAAAAAATTTTAGGTTCTCGATCAGGACAAAAACTCTTCTGTTTGTTAGTTTGGATACATTGATCACGAATTCGGCCTGTGTTCCAAGTTTTGCCGTGTTTGAAAAAAAAAACTAAAAATCTTGCATTTCCCGCAGGTCTGCATACATACCAGAAAATAATTTTCTGTGAGAAGGCGACGTCCTAGGACCAATCTTAGCACGGCATTGGATTCAGTGACACATTTTCTATAACAGAGAGTAGGAAACGATGAAATAAGACCCAAAATTTGGGGATGGGGGTCGATGTTATGAAACCGGAAAACTCCACGGGACCCTCCCTTTGGTAAAAAAATTCGTAAAAAATTTTAGGTTCTCGATCAGGGCAAAAACTCTTCTGTTTGTTAGTTTGGATACATTGATCACGAATTCGGCCTCTGTTCCAAGTTTTGCCGTGTTGGAAAAAAAACCTAAAAATTTTGCATTTCCCGCAGGTCTGCATATATACGCAAAAATCATTTTCTGTGAGAGGGCGACGTCCTAGGACCAATCCTAGCATGGCATTGCATTCAGTGGCACATTTTCTATAACGGAGAGTAGGAAACCATGAAATAAGACCCAAAATTTGGGGATGAGGGTCGATGTTCTGAAACCGGAAAACTCCACTCCCTTTGGTAAAAAAATTCGTAAAAAATTTTAGGTTCTGGATCAGGACAAAAACCCTTCTGCTTGTTAGTTTGGATACATGGATCACGAATTCGGCCTTTGTTCCAAGTTTTGCCGTGTTTGAAAAAAAAACCTAAAAATTTTGCATTTCTCGCAGGTCTGCATATATACGAAAAAATAATTTTCTGTGAGAAGGCGACGTCCTAGGACCAATCTTAGCACGGCATTGGACTCAGTGGCACATTTTCTATAACGGAGAGTAGGAAACCATGAAATAAGACCCAAAATTTGGGGATGAGGATCGATGTTCTGAAACCGGAAAACTCCACAGGACCCCCCTTTGGTAAAAAAATTCGTAAAAAATGTTAGGTTCTCGATCAGGACACAAACCCTTCTGCTTGTTAGTTTGGATACATTGATCATGAATTCGGCCTCTGTTCCAAGTTTTGCCGTGTTTGAAAAAAAACCTAAAAATTTTGCATTTCTCGCAGGTCTGCATATATACGAAAAAACAATTTTCTGTGAGAAGGCGACGTCCTAGGACCAATCTTAGCACGGCATTGGACTCAGTGGCACATTTTCTATAACGGAGAGTAGGAAACCATGAAATAAGACCCGAACTTTGGGGATGAGGGTCGATGTTCTGAAACCGGAAAACTCCACAGGACCCCCCCTTTGGTAAAAAAATTCGTAAAAAATGTTAGGTTCTCGATCAGGACACAAACCCTTCTGCTTGTTAGTTTGGATACATTGATCATGAATTCGGCCTCTGTTCCAAGTTTTGCCGTGTTTGAAAAAAAACCTAAAAATCTTGCATTTCTCGCAGGTCTGCATATATACGAAAAAATAATTTTCTGTGAAAAGGCGACGTCCTAGGACCAATCTTAGCACGGCATTGGACTGAGTGGCACATTTTCTATAACGGAGAGTAGGAGACCATGAAATAAGACCCAAAATTTGGGGATGAGGGTCGATGTTCTGAAACCGGAAAACTCCACAGGTAAACTCCCTTTGGTAAAAAAATTCGTAAAAAATTTTAGGTTCTCGATCAGGACAAAAACTCTTCTGTTTGTTAGTTTGGATACATTGATCGCGAATTCGGCCTCTGTTCCAAGTTTTGCCGTGTTTGAAAAAAAAAACCTAAAAATTTTGCATTTCTCGCAGGTCTGCATATACACGAAAAAATAATTTTCTGTGAGAAGGCGACGTCCTAGGACCAATCTTAGCACGGCATTGGACTCAGTGGCACATTTTCTATAACGGAGAGTAGGAAACCATGAAATAAGACCCGAAATTTGGGGATGAGGGTCGATGTTCTGAAACCGGAAAACTCCACAGGACCCTCCCTTTGATAAAAAAAATCGTAAAAAATTTTAGGTTCTCGATCAGGACAAAAACTTTTCTGTTTGTTAGTTTGGATGCATTGATCACGAATTCAGCCTCTGTTCCAAGTTTTGCCGTGTTTGAAAAAAAAACCTAAAAATTTTGCATTTCTCGCAGGTCTGCATATATACGAAAAAATAATTTTCTGTGAGAAGGCGACGTCCTAGGACCAATCTTAGCACGGCATTGGACTCAGTGGCACATTTTCTATAAGGGAGAGTAGGAAACCGTGAAATAAGACCCAAAATTTGGGGATGAGGGTCGATGTTTTGAAACCGGAAAACTCCACAGGACCCTCCCTTTGGTAAAAAAATTCGTAAAAAATTTTAGGTTCTCGATCAGGACAAAAACCCTTCTGCTTGTTAGTTTGGATACATGGATCACGAATTCGGCCTCTGTTCCAAGTTTTTCCGTGTTTGAAAAAAAAACCTAAAAATTTTGCATTTCTCGCAGGTCTGCATATATACGAAAAAATAATTTTCTGTGAGAAGGCGACGTCCTAGGACCAATCTTAGCACGGCATTGGATTCAGTGGCACATTTTGTATAACGGAGAGTAGGAAACCATGAAATAAGACCCAAAATTTGGGGATGAGGGTCGATGTTCTGAAACCGGAAAACTCCACAGGACCCCCCCTTTGGTAAAAAAATTCGTAAAAAATTTTAGGTTCTCGATCAGGACAAAAACTCTTCTGTTTGTTAGTTTGGATACATTGATCACGAATTCGGCCTCTGTTCCAAGTTTTGCCGTGTTTGAAAAAAAAACCTAAAAATCTTGCATTTCCCGCAGGTCTGCATACATACCAAAAAATAATTTTCTTTGAGAAGGCGACGTCCTAGGCCCAATATTAGCAAGGCATTGGATTCAGTGACACATTTTCTATAACGGAGAGTAGGAAACGATGAAATAAGACCCAAAATTTGGGGATGGGGGTCGATGTTCTGAAACCGGAAAACTCGACAGGACCCCCCCTTTGGTAAAAAAATTCGTAAAAAATGTTAGGTTCTCGATCAGGACACAAACCCTTCTGCTTGTTAGTTTGGATACATTGATCATGAATTCGGCCTCTGTTCCAAGTTTTGCCGTGTTTGAAAAAAAACCTAAAAATTTTGCATTTCTCGCAGGTCTGCATATATACGAAAAAATAATTTTCTGTGAGAAGGCGACGTCCTAGGACCAATCTTAGCACGGCATTGGACTGAGTGGCACATTTTCTATAACGGAGAGTAGGAAACCATGAAATAAGACCCAAAATTTGGGGATGAGGGTCGATGTTCTGAAACCGGAAAGCTCCACAGGTAAACTCCCTTTGGTAAAAAAATTCGTAAAAAATTTTAGGTTCTCGATCAGGACAAAAACTCTTCTGTTTGTTAGTTTGGATACATTGATCACGAATTCGGCCTCTGTTCCAGGTTTTGCCGTGTTTGAAAAAAAAACCTAAAAATCTTGCATTTCCCGCAGGTCTGCATACATACCAAAAAATAATTTTCTTTGAGAAGGCGACGTCCTAGGCCCAATATTAGCAAGGCATTGGATTCAGTGACACATTTTCTATAACGGAGAGTAGGAAACGATGAAATAAGACCCAAAATTTGGGGATGAGGGTCGATGTTCTGAAACCGGAAAACTCCACAGGACCCCCCCTTTGGTAAAAAAATTCGTAAAAAATGTTAGGTTCTCGATCAGGACACAAACCCTTCTGCTTGTTAGTTTGGATACATTGATCATGAATTCGGCCTCTGTTCCAAGTTTTGCCGTGTTTGAAAAAAAACCTAAAAATTTTGCATTTCTCGCAGGTCTGCATATATACGAAAAAATAATTTTCTGTGAGAAGGCGACGTCCTAGGACCAATCTTAGCACGGCATTGGACTGAGTGGCACATTTTCTATAACGGAGAGTAGGAAACCATGAAATAAGACCCAAAATTTGGGAATGAGGGTCGATGTTCTGAAACCGGAAAGCTCCACAGGTAAACTCCCTTTGGTAAAAAAATTCGTAAAAAATTTTAGGTTCTCGATCAGGACAAAAACTCTTCTGTTTGTTAGTTTGGATACATTGATCACGAATTCGGCCTCTGTTCCAGGTTTTGCCGTGTTTGAAAAAAAAACCTAAAAATTTTGCATTTCCCGCAGGTCTGCATATATACGAACAAATAATTTTCTGTGAGAAGGCGACGTCCTAGGACCAATCTGAGCACGGCATTGGATTCAGTGGCACATTTTCTATAAGGGAGAGTAGGGAACCGTGAAATAAGACCCAAAATTTGGGGATGAGGGTCGATGTTCTGAAACCGGAAAACTCCACAGGACCCTCCTTTGATAAAAAAATTCGTAAAAAATTTTAGGTTCTCGATCAGGACAAAAACTCTTCCGTTTGTTAGTTTGGATACATTGATCACGAATTCGGCCTCTGTTCCAAGTTTTGCCGTGTTTGAAAAAAAAAACCTAAAAATCTTGCGTTTCCCGCAGGTCTGCATACATACCAAAAAATAATTTTCTGTGAGAAGGCGACGTCCTAGGCCCAATCTTAGCAAGGCACTGGATTCAGTGACACATTTTCTATAACGGAGAGTAGGAAACGATGAAATAAGACCCAAAATTTGGGGATGAGGGTCGATGTTCTGAAACCGGAAAACTCCACAGGACCCCCCCTTTGGTAAAAAAATTCGTAAAAAATGTTAGGTTCTCGATCAGGACACAAACCCTTCTGCTTGTTAGTTTGGATACATTGATCATGAATTCGGCCTCTGTTCCAAGTTTTGCCGTGTTTGAAAAAAAACCTAAAAATTTTGCATTTCTCGCAGGTGTGCATATATACGAAAAAATAATTTTCTGTGAGAAGGCGACGTCCTAGGACCAATCTTAGCACGGCATTGGACTGAGTGGCACATTTTCTATAACGGAGAGTAGGAAACCATGAAATAAGACCCAAAATTTGGGGATGAGGGTCGATGTTCTGAAACCGGAAAACTCCACAGGTAAACTCCCTTTGGTAAAAAAATTCGTAAAAAATTTTAGGTTCTCGATCAGGACAAAAACTCTTCTGTTTGTTAGTTTGGATACATTGATCACGAATTCGGCCTCTGTTCCAAGTTTTGCCGTGTTGGAAAAAAAACCTAAAAATTTTGCATTTCCCGCAGGTCTGCATATATACGAAAAACTAATTTTCTGTGAGAAAGCGACGTCCTAGGACCAATCTTAGCACGGCATTGGATTCAGTGGCACATTTTGTATAACGGAGAGTAGGAAACCATGAAATAAGACCCAAAATTTGGGGATGAGGGTCGATGTTCTGAAACCGGAAAACTCCACAGGACCCTCCCTTTGGTAAAAAAATTCGTAAAAAATTTTAGGTTCTCGATCAGGACAAAAACCCTTCTGCTTGTTAGTTTGGATACATGGATCACGAATTCGGCCTCTGTTCCAAGTTTTGCCGTGTTTGAAAAAAAAACCTAAAAATTTTGCATTTCTCGCAGGTCTGCATATATACGAAAAAATAATTTTCTGTGAGAAGGCGACGTCCTAGGACCAATCTTAGCACGGCATTTGGCTCAGTGGCACATTTTCTATAACGGAGAGTAGGAAACCATGAAATAAGGCCCAAAATTTGGGGATGAGGGTCGATGTTCTGAAACCGGAAAACTCCACAGGACCCTCCCTTTGGTAAAAAAATTCGTAAAAAATTTTAGGTTCTCGATCAGGACAAAAACTCTTCTGTTTGTTAGTTTGGATACATTGATCACGAATTCGGCCTCTGTTCCAAGTTTTGCCGTGTTTGAAAAAAAAACCTAAAAATCTTGCATTTCCCGCAGGTCTGCATACATACCAGAAAATAATTTTCTGTGAGAAGGCGACGTCCTAGGACCAATCTTAGCACGGCATTGGATTCAGTGACACATTTTCTATAACGGAGAGTAGGAAACGATGAAACAAGACCCAAAATTTGGGGATGAGGGTCGATGTTCTGAAACCGGAAAACTCCACAGGACCCTCCCATTGGTAAAAAAATTCGTAAAAAATGTTAGGTTCTCGATCAGGACAAAAACCCTTCTGCTTGTTAGTTTGGATACATTGATCACGAATTCGGCCTCTGTTCCAAGTTTTTCCGTGTTTGAAAAAAAAACCTAAAAATTTTGCATTTCTCGCAGGTCTGTATATATACGAAAAAATAATTTTCTGTGAGAAGGCGACGTCCTAGGACCAATCTTAGCACGGCATTGGATTCAGTGACACATTTTCTATAACGGAGAGTAGGAAACGATGAAATAAGACCCAAAATTTGGGGATGGGGGTCGATGTTCTGAAACCGGAAAACTCCACTCCCTTTGGTAAAAAAATTCGTAAAAAATTTTAGGTTCTTGATCAGGGCAAAAACTCTTCTGTTTGTTAGTTTGGATACATTGATCACGAATTCGGCCTTTGTTCCAAGTTTTGCCGTGTTTGAAAAAAAAAACCTAAAAATTTTGCATTTCTCGCAGGTCTGCATATACAGGGTGTCCCAGAGGTCAACGTCAAGCCGCTACGGGGTGACAGGATTGGTTGTAACTATCATGAGAAAAATCAGAAAAAAAATCTATCCCATACAATTTGAAAATTATGGGCATTTAAAAAAACCTAGAAATTTTCTCAAATTATAACAATTTTTTGCTTATTGTGGTTAACTTTTATTATTTTTGTTCATTTAAACTTTGGAACCGTAACCCTAAATAACATTTCTAGAAGCACAGTCAAAAATAATGACACAATTTCCCCAAGTTTTCTAGAATGGAGACTATTTATTAAACTATGAATTTAAAATTTTCAAAGTTTGCCGATTTTGAAAGACCCTCCTTTAAAAAAAATGTACTAAAGTACCTCGGCAAGTGCCATTAAAAGTTGGCGCATTGAACCAGGATTGTAAAATGGTACAATACTTGTTAGTTTAATACTAAAAAAAATGAGTAAAAAAAGGAAAACCTCAAGTAACCCGATTTTTGCTAACCCATTTCACTCAGGTCAGATGTTCTTTATTCGCACCAGCTTCTGGTAGGTTCTTGATTTTACGGCAAAATGATGAGAGAGGTGGATAGTGGATATGTTTGCCGTCAGTGAGCAAGACAGATAGTGACGCCACTTTCAGCAAATTTAACAAAAATAAGTAAAATTAATAAAATATTGAAAAATCATGACCTAGCTTAGTTTGGGTTTAGGTTTTTATTACAATAAAAGTTCAAATTGTGTGCCATCAGCCTCAATACACGTCCTACATTTTCTTAAAAAAGATCTACTTATTAGCCAGGCACATTCAATGCGAGAAGATGGATCCCAGTATCGCTTTAAAGTAAGCCTGTGGACCGGAATTTTAAACGGCAAAATTGTTTGGCCTTTTGAGCTGCCTGAGAATTTGAATGGCGCGAATTACCTACATTTTGTACGATAAAAATTACCAACTTTGTTAGAGGACGTACCACTAAAGCGGCCTACAGACGTTGATGTAAGCTGCGATTCCTCAATCGACGACTCAAGGTTTAATGAGACTTGCATCAGTTGCATAAGTTCCTGCTCAAATGAAAACCTGTTGCGATGCCCGAATTGACTTAATATTTCATGCACATTTCATGCAACACAAGAATAGTAGGGTGGGCTTATTTCTTTGCATCGACGCAATACTATACACGTTGAAACCTGAATCACTGCATCAGCGTCAGCGGCTCTGCGACATGGCTCACCGTCCATAATAGGATTCCAGAATCTGCATCGCTGCAAGCTGCAACTGATACCAAATTCGTGATTCGGTGCCACACACGCTGCTACATGCGTTATTAAACGTAGAAGTCGCAGCATGCATCAACTTCTGTAGACCGCTTAACATATCGTCGCCACATGAGGTATCAACAAGATGGCTGCCCAGCTCATTACGCAGTGCAAGTAAGAGGTTTCCTTGACAAAAAATATCCGGTAGGTGGATGTGGACGTTCAGGCACTATCTAGTGGCCAGTCCGTTCCCCAGATTCAAATCACCTGGAATTTTGTTATCGGGGTGTTCTCAAAGAAAAAGTTTATTCAAAGCCCATTGAGAGCGTAGCCGAGCTGCGTAAACAAATGTCTCAAGCTGCTGAGGACATGAACTCTCGAGGGTATGCCTGGCTAATAAGTAGATCTTTTTTAAGAAGATGTAGGGCGTGTACTGAAGCTGATGGTAAACATTTGATTTGATTTGAACATTTATTGCCTGATTTTCATTCCAATAAACCTGAACTAAACTAGGTCAAAATTTTTCATTGTTTTATTAATTTTACTTATTTTTGTTGACTTTGCTAAAAGTGGCGTCACTATCTGTCTCGCTCACTCATAGCAAATATGTTCGTTATCCATATCTTTCATTATTTTGCCGTAAAATTAAGAATCTACCAAAAGCTTGCGCGAATAAAGGACATCTGATTAGAGTGAAATGGGTTAGCAAAAATCGGGTTACTTGAGGTTTTTATTTTCTTACTCGTTTTTTTTAGTACGAAACTAACAAGTATTGTACCATTTTACAATTCTGGTTAAATGCGCCAACTTTTAATGGTACTTGCCAAGGTACTTTTGTACATTTTTTTTTGAAGGAGGGTCTTTCAAAGTTGGCAAACTTTCAAAATCTTAAATTCATAGTTTAATAAATAGTCTTCTTTCTAGAAAACGTGAGGCAATTGTGTCATTATTTTTGACTGTGCTTCTAGAAATGTTATTTAGGGTTACGGTTCCAAAGTTTAAATGAACAAAAATAATAAAAGTTAATCACAATAACCGAAAAATTGTTATAATTTGAGAAAATTTCTAGTTTTTTTTAAATGCCCATAATTTTCAAACTGCATGGGATAGATTTTTTTTCTGATTTTTCTCATGATAGTTACAACCAATCCTGTCACCCCGTAGCGGCTTGACGTTGACTTCTGGGACACCCTGTATACGAAAAAATAATTTTCTGTGAGAAGGCGACGTCCTAGGACCAATCTTAGCACGGCATTGGACTCAGTGGCACATTTTCTATAACGGAGAGTAGGAAACCATGAAATAAGACCCGAAATTTGGGGATGAGGGTCGATGTTCTGAAACTGGAAAACTCCACAGGACCCTCCCTTTGATAAAAAAATTCGTAAAAAATTTTAGGTTCTCGATCAGGACAAAAACTCTTCCGTTTGTTAGTTTGGATACATTGATCACGAATTCGGCCTCTGTTCCAAGTTTTGCCGTGTTTGAAAAAAAAACCTAAAAATCTTGCATTTCCCGCAGGTCTGCATACATACCAAAAAATAATTTTCTGTGAGAAGGCGACGTCCTAGGCCCAATATTAGCAAGGCATTGGATTCAGTGACACATTTTCTATAACGGAGAGTAGGAAACGATGAAATAAGACCCAAAATTTGGGGATGAGGGTCGATGTTCTGAAACCGGAAAACTCCACAGGACCCCCCCTTTGGTAAAAAAATTCGTAAAAAATGTTAGGTTCTCGATCAGGACACAAACCCTTCTGCTTGTTAGTTTGGATACATTGATCATGAATTCGGCCTCTGTTCCAAGTTTTGCCGTGTTTGAAAAAAAACCTAAAAATTTTGCATTTCTCGCAGGTCTGCATATATACGAAAAAATAATTTTCTGTGAGAAGGCGACGTCCTAGGACCAATCTTAGCACGGCATTGGACTGAGTGGCACATTTTCTATAACGGAGAGTAGGAAACCATGAAATAAGACCCAAAATTTGGGGATGAGGGTCGATGTTCTGAAACCGGAAAGCTCCACAGGTAAACTCCCTTTGGTAAAAAAATTCGTAAAAAATTTTAGGTTCTCGATCAGGACAAAAACTCTTCTGTTTGTTAGTTTGGATACATTGATCACGAATTCGGCCTCTGTTCCAGGTTTTGCCGTGTTTGAAAAAAAAAACCTAAAAATTTTGCATTTCCCGCAGGTCTGCATATATACGAACAAATAATTTTCTGTGAGAAGGCGACGTCCTAGGACCAATCTGAGCACGGCATTGGATTCAGTGGCACAATTTCTATAAGGGAGAGTAGGAAACCGTGAAATAAGACCCAAAATTTGGGGATGAGGGTCGATGTTCTGAAACCGGAAAACTCCACAGGACCCTCCTTTGATAAAAAAATTCGTAAAAAATTTTAGGTTCTCGATCAGGACAAAAACTCTTCCGTTTGTTAGTTTGGATACATTGATCACGAATTCGGCCTCTGTTCCAAGTTTTGCCGTGTTTGAAGAAAAAACCTAAAAATCTTGCATTTCCCGCAGGTCTGCATACATACCAAAAAATAATTTTCTGTGAGAAGGCGACGTCCTAGGCCCAATCTTAGCAAGGCATTGGATTCAGTGACACATTTTCTATAACGGAGAGTAGGAAACGATGAAATAAGACCCAAAATTTGGGGATGAGGGTCGATGTTCTGAAACCGGAAAACTCCACAGGACCCCCCCTTTGGTAAAAAAATTCGTAAAAAATGTTAGGTTCTCGATCAGGACACAAATCCTTCTGCTTGTTAGTTTGGATACATTGATCATGAATTCGGCCTCTGTTCCAAGTTTTGCCGTGTTTGAAAAAAAACCTAAAAATTTTGCATTTCTCGCAGGTCTGCATATACACGAAAAAATAATTTTCTGTGAGAAGGCGACGTCCTAGGACCAATCTTAGCACGGCATTGGACTCAGTGGCACATTTTCTATAACGGAGAGTAGGAAACCATGAAATAAGACCCGAAATTTGGGGATGAGGGTCGATGTTCTGAAACCGGAAAACTCCACAGGACCCTCCCTTTGATAAAAAAAATCGTAAAAAATTTTAGGTTCTCGATCAGGACAAAAACTCTTCTGTTTGTTAGTTTGGATGCATTGATCACGAATTCAGCCTCTGTTCCAAGTTTTGCCGTGTTTGAAAAAAAAAACCTAAAAATTTTGCATTTCTCGCAGGTCTGCATATATACGAAAACATAATTTTCTGTGAGAAGGCGACGTCCTAGGACCAATCTTAGCACGGCATTGGACTCAGTGGCACATTTTCTATAAGGGAGAGTAGGAAACCGTGAAATAAGACCCAAAATTTGGGGATGAGGGTCGATGTTTTGAAACCGGAAAACTCCACAGGACCCTCCCTTTGGTAAAAAAATTCGTAAAAAATTTTAGGTTCTCGATCAGGACAAAAACCCTTCTGCTTGTTAGTTTGGATACATGGATCACGAATTCGGCCTCTGTTCCAAGTTTTTCCGTGTTTGAAAAAAAAACCTAAAAATTTTGCATTTCCCGCAGGTCTGCATATATACGAAAAAATAATTTTCTGTGAGAAGGCGACGTCCTAGGACCAATCTTAGCACGGCATTGGACTGAGTGGCACATCTTCTATAACGGAGAGTAGGAAACCATGAAATAAGACCCAAAATTTGGGGATGAGGGTCGATGTTCTGAAACCGGAAAACTCCACAGGTAAACTCCCTTTGGTAAAAAAATTCGTAAAAAATTTTAGGTTCTCGATCAGGACAAAAACCCTTCTGCCTGTTAGTTTGGATACATGGATCACGAATTCGGCCTCTGTTCCAAGTTTTGCCGTGTTTGAAAATAAAACCTAAAAATTTTGCATTTCTCGCAGGTCTGCATATATACGAAAAAATAATTTTCTGTGAGAAGGCGACGTCCTAGGACCAATCTTAGCACGGCATTTGGCTCAGTGGCACATTTTCTATAACGGAGAGTAGGAAACTATGACATAAGACCCAAAATTTGGGGATGAGGGTCGATGTTCTGAAACCGGAAAACTCCACAGGACCCTCCCTTTGGTAAAAAAATTCGTAAAAAATTTTAGGTTCTCGATCAGGACAAAAACTCTTCTGTTTGTTAGTTTGGATACATTGATCACGAATTCGGCCTGTGTTCCAAGTTTTGCCGTGTTTGAAAAAAAACCTAAAAATCTTGCATTTCCCGCAGGTCTGCATACATACCAGAAAATAATTTTCTGTCAGAAGGCGACGTCCTAGGACCAATCTTAGCACGGCATTGGATTCAGTGACACATTTTCTATAACGGAGAGTAGGAAACGATGAAATAAGACCCAAAATTTGGGGATGGGGGTCGATGTTATGAAACCGGAAAACTCCACGGGACCCTCCCTTTGGTAAAAAAATTCGTAAAAAATTTTAGGTTCTCGATCAGGGCAAAAACTCTTCTGTTTGTTAACTAACAATACGATACATTGATCACGAATTCGGCCTCTGTTCCAAGTTTTGCCGTGTTGGAAAAAAAACCTAAAAATTTTGCATTTCCCGCAGGTCTGCATATATACGAAAAACTAATTTTCTGTGAGAAAGCGACGTCCTAGGACCAATCTTAGCACGGCATTGGATTCAGTGGCACATTTTGTATAACGGAGAGTAGGAAACCATGAAATAAGACCCAAAATTTGGAGATGAGGGTCGATGTTCTGAAACCGGAAAACTCCACAGGACCCTCCCTTTGGTAAAAAAATTCGTAAAAAATTTTAGGTTCTGGATCAGGACAAAAACTCTTCTGTTTGTTAGTTTGGATACATTGATCACGAATTCGGCCTCTGTTCCAAGTTTTGCCGTGTTTGAAAAAAAAACCTAAAAATTTTGCATTTCCCGCAGGTCTGCATATATACGCAAAAATCATTTTCTGTGAGAGGGCGACTTCCTAGGACCAATCCTAGCATGGCATTGCATTCAGTGGCACATTTTCTATAACGGAGAGTAGGAAACCATGAAATAAGACCCAAAATTTGGGGATGAGGGTCGATGTTCTGAAACCGGAAAACTCCACAGGACCCTCCCTTTGGTAAAAAAATTCGTAAAAAATTTTAGGTTCTGGATCAGGACAAAAACCCTTCTGCTTGTTAGTTTGGATACATGGATCACGAATTCGGCCTTTGTTCCAAGTTTTGCCGTGTTTGAAAAAAAAAACCTAAAAATTTTGCATTTCTCGCAGGTCTGCATATATACGAAAAAATAATTTTCTGTGAGAAGGCGACGTCCTAGGACCAATCTTAGCACGGCATTGGACTCAGTGGCACATTTTCTATAACGGAGAGTAGGAAACCATGTAATAAGACCCGAAATTTGGGGACGAGGGTCGATGTTCTGAAACCGGAAAACTCCACAGGACCCTCCCTTTGATAAAAAAATTCGTAAAAAATTTTAGGTTCTCGATCAGGACAAACACTCTTCCGTTTGTTAGTTTGGATACATTGATCACGAATTCGGCCTCTGTTCCAAGTTTTGCCGTGTTTGAAAAAAAAACCTAAAAATCTTGCATTTCCCGCCGGTCTGCATACATACCAAAAAATAATTTTCTGTGAGAAGGCGACGTCCTAGGCCCAATATTAGCAAGGCATTGGATTCAGTGACACATTTTCTATAACGGAGAGTAGGAAACGATGAAATAAGACCCAAAATTTGGGGATGAGGGTCGATGTTCTGAAACCGGAAAACTCCACAGGACCCCCCCTTTGGTAAAAAAATTCGTGAAAAATGTTAGGTTCTCGATCAGGACACAAACCCTTCTGCTTGTTAGTTTGGATACATTGATCATGAATTCGGCCTCTGTTCCAAGTTTTGCCGTGTTTGAAAAAAAACCTAAAAATTTTGCATTTCTCGCAGGTCTGCATATATACGAAAAAATAATTTTCTGTAAGAAGGCGACGTCCTAGGACCAATCTTAGCACGGCATTGGACTGAGTGGCACATTTTCTATAACGGAGAGTAGGAAACCATGAAATAAGACCCAAAATTTGGGGATGAGGGTCGATGTCTGAAACCGGAAAGCTCCACAGGTAAACTCCCTTTGGTAAAAAAATTCGTAAAAAATTTTAGGTTCTCGATCAGGACAAAAACTCTTCTGTTTGTTAGTTTGGATACATTGATCACGAATTCGGCCTCTGTTCCAGGTTTTGCCGTGTTTGAAAAAAAAACCTAAAAATTTTGCATTTCCCGCAGGTCTGCATATATACGAACAAATAATTTTCTGTGAGAAGGCGACGTCCTAGGACCAATCTTAGCACGGCATTGGACTGAGTGGCACATTTTCTATAACGGAGAGTAGGAAACCATGAAATAAGACCCAAAATTTGGGGATGAGGGTCGATGTTCTGAAACCGGAAAACTCCACAGGTAAACTCCCTTTGGTAAAAAAATTCGTAAAAAATTTTAGGTTCTCGATCAGGACAAAAACTCTTCTGTTTGTTAGTTTGGATACATTGATCGCGAATTCGGCCTCTGTTCCAAGTTTTGCCGTGTTTGAAAAAAAAAACCTAAAAATTTTGCATTTCTCGCAGGTCTGCATATACACGAAAAAATAATTTTCTGTGAGAAGGCGACGTCCTAGGACCAATCTTAGCACGGCATTGGACTCAGTGGCACATTTTCTATAACGGAGAGTAAGAAACCATGAAATAAGACCCGAAATTTGGGGATGAGGGTCGATGTTCTGAAACCGGAAAACTCCACAGGACCCTCCCTTTGATAAAAAAAATCGTAAAAAATTTTAGGTTCTCGATCAGGACAAAAACTCTTCTGTTTGTTAGTTTGGATGCATTGATCACGAATTCAGCCTCTGTTCCAAGTTTTGCCGTGTTTGAAAAAAAACCTAAAAATTTTGCATTTCTCGCAGGTCTGCATATATACGAAAAAATAATTTTCTGTGAGAAGGCGACGTCCTAGGACCAATCTTAGCACGGCATTGGACTCAGTGGCACATTTTCTATAAGGGAGAGTAGGAAACCGTGAAATAAGACCCAAAATTTGGGGATGAGGGTCGATGTTCTGAAACCGGAAAACTCCACAGGACCCCCCCTTTGGTAAAAAAATTCGTAAAAAATTTTAGGTTCTCGGTCAGGACAAAAACCCTTCTGCTTGTTAGTTTGGATACATGGATCACGAATTCGGCCTCTGTTCCAAGTTTTGCCGTGTTTGAAAAAAAAACCTAAAAATTTTGCATTTCTCGCAGGTCTGCATATATACGAAAAAATAATTTTCTGTGAGAAGGCGACGTCCTAGGACCAATCTTAGCACGGCATTGGATTCAGTGACACATTTTCTATAACGGAGAGTAGGAAACTATGACATAAGACCCAAAATTTGGGGATGAGGGTCGATGTTCTGAAACCGGAAAACTCCACAGGACCCTCCCTTTGGTAAAAACATTCGTAAAAAATTTTAGGTTCTCGATCAGGACAAAAACTCTTCTGTTTGTTAGTTTGGATACATTGATCACGAATTCGGCCTGTTTTCCAAGTTTTGCCGTGTTTGAAAAAAAAACCTAAAAATCTTGCATTTCCCGCAGGTCTGCATACATACCAGAAAATAATTTTCTGTGAGAAGACGACGTCCTAGGACCAATCTTAGCACGGCATTGGATTCAGTGACACATTTTCTATAAAGGAGAGTAGGAAACGATGAAATAAGACCCAAAATTTGGGGATGGGGGTCGATGTTATGAAACCGGAAAACTCCACGGGACCCTCCCTTTGGTAAAAAAATTCGTAAAAAATTTTAGGTTCTCGATCAGGGCAAAAACTCTTCTGTTTGTTAGTTTGGATACATTGATCACGAATTCGGCCTCTGTTCCAAGTTTTGCCGTGTTGGAAAAAAAACCTAAAAATTTTGCATTTCCCGCAGGTCTGCATATATACGAAAAACTAATTTTCTGTGAGAAAGCGACGTCCTAGGACCAATCTTAGCACGGCATTGGATTCAGTGGCACATTTTGTATAACGGAGAGTAGGAAACCATGAAATAAGACCCAAAATTTGGAGATGAGGGTCGATGTTCTGAAACCGGAAAACTCCACAGGACCCTCCCTTTGGTAAAAAAATTCGTAAAAAATTTTAGGTTCTGGATCAGGACAAAAACTCTTCTGTTTGTTAGTTTGGATACATTGATCACGAATTCGGCCTCTGTTCCAAGTTTTGCCGTGTTTGAAAAAAAAACCTAAAAATTTTGCATTTCCCGCAGGTCTGCATATATACGCAAAAATCATTTTCTGTGAGAGGGCGACGTCCTAGGACCAATCCTAGCATGGCATTGCATTCAGTGGCACATTTTCTATAACGGAGAGTAGGAAACCATGAAATAAGACCCAAAATTTGGGGATGAGGGTCGATGTTCTGAAACCGGAAAACTCCACAGGACCCTCCCTTTGGTAAAAAAATTCGTAAAAAATTTTAGGTTCTGGATCAGGACAAAAACCCTTCTGCTTGTTAGTTTGGATACATGGATCACGAATTCGGCCTTTGTTCCAAGTTTTGCCGTGTTTGAAAAAAAAACCTAAAAATTTTGCATTTCTCGCAGGTCTGCATATATACGAAAAAATAATTTTCTGTGAGAAGGCGACGTCCTAGGACCAATCTTAGCACGGCATTGGACTCAGTGGCACATTTTCTATAACGGAGAGTAGGAAACCATGAAATAAGACCCGAAATTTGGGGATGAGGGTCGATGTTCTGAAACCGGAAAACTCCACAGGACCCTCCCTTTGATAAAAAAAATCGTAAAAAATTTTAGGTTCTCGATCAGGACAAAAACTCTTCCGTTTGTTAGTTTGGATACATTGATCACGAATTCGGCCTCTGTTCCATGTTTTGCCGTGTTTGAAAAAAAAACCTAAAAATCTTGCATTTCCCGCAGGTCTGCATACATACCAAAAAATAATTTTCTGTGAGAAGGCGACGCCCTAGGCCCAATCTTAGCAAGGCATTGGATTCAGTGACACATTTTCTATAACGGAGAGTAGGAAACGATGAAATAAGACCCAAAATTTGGGGATGAGGGTCGATGTTCTGAAACCGGAAAACTCCACAGGACCCCCCCTTTGGTAAAAAAATTCGTAAAAAATTTTAGGTTCTCGATCAGGACAAAAACTCTTCTGTTTGTTAGTTTGGATACATTGATCACGAATTCGGCCTCTGTTCCAGGTTTTGCCGTGTTTGAAAAAAAAACCTAAAAATTTTGCATTTCCCGCAGGTCTGCATATATACGAACAAATAATTTTCTGTGAGAAGGCGACGTCCTAGGACCAATCTGAGCACGGCATTGGATTCAGTGGCACATTTTCTATAAGGGAGAGTAGGAAACCGTGAAATAAGACCCAAAATTTGGGGATGAGGGTCGATGTTCTGAAACCGGAAAACTCCACAGGTAAACTCCCTTTGGTAAAAAAATTCGTAAAAAATTTTAGGTTCTCGATCAGGACAAAAACTCTTCTGTTTGTTAGTTTGGATACATTGATCGCGAATTCGGCCTCTGTTCCAAGTTTTGCCGTGTTTGAAAAAAAAACCTAAAAATTTTGCATTTCCCGCAGGTCTGCATATATACGAACAAATAATTTTCTGTGAGAAGGCGACGTCCTAGGACCAATCTGAGCACGGCATTGGATTCAGTGGCACATTTTCTATAAGGGAGAGTAGGAAACCGTGAAATAAGACCCAAAATTTGGGGATGAGGGTCGATGTTCTGAAACCGGAAAACTCCACAGGACCCCCCCTTTGGTAAAAAAATTCGTAAAAAATGTTAGGTTCTCGATCAGGACACAAACCCTTCTGCTTGTTAGTTTGGATACATTGATCATGAATTCGGCCTCTGTTCCAAGTTTTGCCGTGTTTGAAAAAAAACCTAAGAATTTTGCATTTCTCGCAGGTCTGCATATATACGAAAAAATAATTTTCTGTGAGAAGGCGACGTCCTAGGACCAACCTTAGCACGGCATTGGACTGAGTGGCACATTTTCTATAACGGAGAGTAGGAAACCATGAAATAAGACCCAAAATTTGGGGATGAGGGTCGATGTTCTGAAACCGGAAAACTCCACAGGTAAACTCCCTTTGGTAAAAAAATTCGTAAAAAATTTTAGGTTCTCGATCAGGACAAAAACTCTTCTGTTTGTTAGTTTGGATACATTGATCGCGAATTCGGCCTCTGTTCCAAGTTTTGCCGTGTTTGAAAAAAAAACCTAAAAATTTTGCATTTCTCGCAGGTCTGCATATACACGAAAAAATAATTTTCTGTGAGAAGGCGACGTCCTAGGACCAATCTTAGCACGGCATTGGACTCAGTGGCACATTTTCTATAACGGAGAGTAGGAGACCATGAAATAAGACCCGAAATTTGGGGATGAGGGTCGATGCTCTGAAACCGGAAAACTCCACAGGACCCTCCCTTTGATAAAAAAAATCGTAAAAAATTTTAGGTTCTCGATCAGGACAAAAACTCTTTTGTTTGTTAGTTTGGATGCATTGATCACGAATTCGGCCTCTGTTCCAAGTTTTGCCGTGTTTGAAAAAAAAACCTAAAAATTTTGCATTTCTCGCAGGTCTGCATATATACGAAAAAATAATTTTCTGTGAGAAGGCGACGTCCTAGGACCAATCTTAGCACGGCATTGGACTCAGTGGCACATTTTCTATAAGGGAGAGTAGGAAACCGTGAAATAAGACCCAAAATTTGGGGATGAGGGTCGATGTTCTGAAACCGGAAAACTCCACAGGACCCTCCCTTTGGTAAAAAAATTCGTAAAAAATTTAAAGTTCTCGATCAGGACAAAAACCCTTCTGCTTGTTAGTTTGGATACATTGATCACGAATTCGGCCTCTGTTCCAAGTTTTTCAGTGTTTGAAAAAAAACCTAAAAATTTTGCATTTCTCGCAGGTCTGCATATATACGAAAAAATAATTTTCTGTGAGAAGGCGACGTCCTAGGACCAATCTTAGCACGGCATTGGATTCAGTGGTAAAAAAATTCGTAAAAAATTTTAGGTTCTGGATCAGGACAAAAACCCTTCTGCTTGTTAGTTTGGATACATGGATCACGAATTCGGCCTCTGTTCCAAGTTTTGCCGTGTTTGAAAAAAAAAACCTAAAAATTTTGCATTTCTCGCAGGTCTGCATATATACGAAAAAATAATTTTCTGTGAGAAGGCGACGTCCTAGGACCAATCTTAGCACGGCATTGGACTCAGTGACACATTTTCTATAACGGAGAGTAGGAAACGATGAAATAAGACCCAAAATTTGGGGATGGGGGTCGATGTTCTGAAACTGGAAAACTCCACGGGACCCTCCCTTTGGTAAAAAAATTCGTAAAAAATTTTAGGTTCTCGATCAGGGCAAAAACTCTTCTGTTTGTTAGTTTGGATACATTGATCACGAATTCGGCCTCTGTTCCAAGTTTTGCCGTGTTTGAAAAAAAAATCCTAAAAATCTTGCATTTCCCGCAGGTCTGCATATAACGAAAAACTAATTTTCTGTGAGAAAGCGACGTCCTAGGACCAATCTTAGCACGGCATTGGATTCAGTGGTAAAAAAATTCGTAAAAAA
The DNA here is from genome assembly GCA_951848785.1 of Callosobruchus maculatus. NCBI lineage: Eukaryota > Metazoa > Arthropoda > Insecta > Coleoptera > Chrysomelidae > Callosobruchus > Callosobruchus maculatus. Next base: position 4,562,347 of record CATOUR010000045.1, read on the forward strand.
TTTTAGGTTCTGGATCAGGACAAAAACCCTTCTGCTTGTTAGTTTGGATACATGGATCACGAATTCGGCCTCTGTTCCAAGTTTTGCCGTGTTTGAAAAAAAAACCTAAAAATTTTGCATTTCTCGCAGGTCTGCATATATACGAAAAAATAATTTTCTGTGAGAAGGCGACGTCCTAGGACCAATCTTAGCACGGCATTGGACTCAGTGGCACATTTTCTATAACGGAGAGTAGGAAACCATGAAATAAGACCCAAAATTTGGGGATGAGGGTCGATGTTCTGAAACCGGAAAACTCCACAGGACCCTCCCTTTTGTAAAAAAATTCGTAAAAAATTCTAGGTTCTCGATCAGGACAAAAACTCTTCTGTTTGTTAGTTTGGATACATTGATCACGAATTCGGCCTCTGTTCCAAGTTTTGCCGTGTTTGAAAAAAAACCTAAAAATCTTGCATTTCCCGCAGGTCTGCATACATACCAAAAAATAATTTTCTGTGAGAAGGCGACGTCCTAGGCCCAATCTTAGCAAGGCATTGGATTCAGTGACACATTTTCTATAACGGAGAGTAGAAAACAATGAAATAAGACCCAAAATTTGGGGATGAGGGTCGATGTTCTGAAACCGGAAAACTCCACAGGACCACCCCTTTGGTAAAAAAATTCGTAAAAAATGTTAGGTTCTCGATCAGAACACAAACCCTTCTGCTTGTTAGTTTGGATACATTGATCATGAATTCGGCCTCTGTTCCAAGTTTTGCCGTGTTTGAAAAAAAACCTAAAAATTTTGCATTTCTCGCAGGTCTGCATATATACGAAAAAATAATTTTCTGTGAGAAGGCGACGTCCTAGGACCAATCTTAGCACGGCATTGGACTGAGTGGCACATTTTCTATAACGGAGAGTAGGAAACCATGAAATAAGACCCAAAATTTGGGGATGAGGGTCGATGTTCTGAAACCGGAAAACTCCACAGGTAGACTCCCTTTGGTAAAAAAATTCGTAAAAAATTTTAGGTTCTCGATCAGGACAAAAACTCTTCTGTTTGTTAGTTTGGATACATTGATCACGAATTCGGCCTCTGTTCCAAGTTTTGCCGTGTTTGAAAAAAAAACCTAAAAATTTTGCATTTCCCGCAGGTCTGCATATATACGAACAAATAATTTTCTGTGAGAAGGCGACGTCCTAGGACCAATCTTAGCACGGCATTGGACTCAGTGGCACATTTTCTATAACGGAGAGTAGGAAACCATGAAATAAGACCCGAAATTTGGGGATGAGGGTCGATGTTCTGAAACCGGAAAACACCACAGGTAAACTCCCTTTGGTAAAAAAATTCGTAAAAAATTTTAGGTTCTCGATCAGGACAAAAACTCTTCTGTTTGTTAGTTTGGATACATTGATCGCGAATTCGGCCTCTGTTCCAAGTTTTGCCGTGTTTGAAAAAAAAAACCTAAAAATTTTGCATTTCTCGCAGGTCTGCATATACACGAAAAAATAATTTTCTGTGAGAAGGCGACGTCCTAGGACCAATCTTAGCACGGCATTGGACTCAGTGGCACATTTTCTATAACGGAGAGTAAGAAACCATGAAATAAGACCCGAAATTTGGGGATGAGGGTCGATGTTCTGAAACCGGAAAACTCCACAGGACCCTCCCTTTGATAAAAAAAATCGTAAAAAATTTTAGGTTCTCGATCAGGACAAAAACTCTTCTGTTTGTTAGTTTGGATGCATTGATCACGAATTCAGCCTCTGTTCCAAGTTTTGCCGTGTTTGAAAAAAAACCTAAAAATTTTGCATTTCTCGCAGGTCTGCATATATACGAAAAAATAATTTTCTGTGAGAAGGCGACGTCCTAGGACCAATCTTAGCACGGCATTGGACTCAGTGGCACATTTTCTATAAGGGAGAGTAGGAAACCGTGAAATAAGACCCAAAATTTGGGGATGAGGGTCGATGTTCTGAAACCGGAAAACTCCACAGGACCCCCCCTTTGGTAAAAAAATTCGTAAAAAATTTTAGGTTCTCGGTCAGGACAAAAACCCTTCTGCTTGTTAGTTTGGATACATGGATCACGAATTCGGCCTCTGTTCCAAGTTTTGCCGTGTTTGAAAAAAAAACCTAAAAATTTTGCATTTCTCGCAGGTCTGCATATATACGAAAAAATAATTTTCTGTGAGAAGGCGACGTCCTAGGACCAATCTTAGCACGGCATTGGATTCAGTGACACATTTTCTATAACGGAGAGTAGGAAACTATGACATAAGACCCAAAATTTGGGGATGAGGGTCGATGTTCTGAAACCGGAAAACTCCACAGGACCCTCCCTTTGGTAAAAACATTCGTAAAAAATTTTAGGTTCTCGATCAGGACAAAAACTCTTCTGTTTGTTAGTTTGGATACATTGATCACGAATTCGGCCTGTTTTCCAAGTTTTGCCGTGTTTGAAAAAAAAACCTAAAAATCTTGCATTTCCCGCAGGTCTGCATACATACCAGAAAATAATTTTCTGTGAGAAGACGACGTCCTAGGACCAATCTTAGCACGGCATTGGATTCAGTGACACATTTTCTATAAAGGAGAGTAGGAAACGATGAAATAAGACCCAAAATTTGGGGATGGGGGTCGATGTTATGAAACCGGAAAACTCCACGGGACCCTCCCTTTGGTAAAAAAATTCGTAAAAAATTTTAGGTTCTCGATCAGGGCAAAAACTCTTCTGTTTGTTAGTTTGGATACATTGATCACGAATTCGGCCTCTGTTCCAAGTTTTGCCGTGTTGGAAAAAAAACCTAAAAATTTTGCATTTCCCGCAGGTCTGCATATATACGAAAAACTAATTTTCTGTGAGAAAGCGACGTCCTAGGACCAATCTTAGCACGGCATTGGATTCAGTGGCACATTTTGTATAACGGAGAGTAGGAAACCATGAAATAAGACCCAAAATTTGGAGATGAGGGTCGATGTTCTGAAACCGGAAAACTCCACAGGACCCTCCCTTTGGTAAAAAAATTCGTAAAAAATTTTAGGTTCTGGATCAGGACAAAAACTCTTCTGTTTGTTAGTTTGGATACATTGATCACGAATTCGGCCTCTGTTCCAAGTTTTGCCGTGTTTGAAAAAAAAACCTAAAAATTTTGCATTTCCCGCAGGTCTGCATATATACGCAAAAATCATTTTCTGTGAGAGGGCGACGTCCTAGGACCAATCCTAGCATGGCATTGCATTCAGTGGCACATTTTCTATAACGGAGAGTAGGAAACCATGAAATAAGACCCAAAATTTGGGGATGAGGGTCGATGTTCTGAAACCGGAAAACTCCACAGGACCCTCCCTTTGGTAAAAAAATTCGTAAAAAATTTTAGGTTCTGGATCAGGACAAAAACCCTTCTGCTTGTTAGTTTGGATACATGGATCACGAATTCGGCCTTTGTTCCAAGTTTTGCCGTGTTTGAAAAAAAAACCTAAAAATTTTGCATTTCTCGCAGGTCTGCATATATACGAAAAAATAATTTTCTGTGAGAAGGCGACGTCCTAGGACCAATCTTAGCACGGCATTGGACTCAGTGGCACATTTTCTATAACGGAGAGTAGGAAACCATGAAATAAGACCCGAAATTTGGGGATGAGGGTCGATGTTCTGAAACCGGAAAACTCCACAGGACCCTCCCTTTGATAAAAAAAATCGTAAAAAATTTTAGGTTCTCGATCAGGACAAAAACTCTTCCGTTTGTTAGTTTGGATACATTGATCACGAATTCGGCCTCTGTTCCATGTTTTGCCGTGTTTGAAAAAAAAACCTAAAAATCTTGCATTTCCCGCAGGTCTGCATACATACCAAAAAATAATTTTCTGTGAGAAGGCGACGCCCTAGGCCCAATCTTAGCAAGGCATTGGATTCAGTGACACATTTTCTATAACGGAGAGTAGGAAACGATGAAATAAGACCCAAAATTTGGGGATGAGGGTCGATGTTCTGAAACCGGAAAACTCCACAGGACCCCCCCTTTGGTAAAAAAATTCGTAAAAAATTTTAGGTTCTCGATCAGGACAAAAACTCTTCTGTTTGTTAGTTTGGATACATTGATCACGAATTCGGCCTCTGTTCCAGGTTTTGCCGTGTTTGAAAAAAAAACCTAAAAATTTTGCATTTCCCGCAGGTCTGCATATATACGAACAAATAATTTTCTGTGAGAAGGCGACGTCCTAGGACCAATCTGAGCACGGCATTGGATTCAGTGGCACATTTTCTATAAGGGAGAGTAGGAAACCGTGAAATAAGACCCAAAATTTGGGGATGAGGGTCGATGTTCTGAAACCGGAAAACTCCACAGGTAAACTCCCTTTGGTAAAAAAATTCGTAAAAAATTTTAGGTTCTCGATCAGGACAAAAACTCTTCTGTTTGTTAGTTTGGATACATTGATCGCGAATTCGGCCTCTGTTCCAAGTTTTGCCGTGTTTGAAAAAAAAACCTAAAAATTTTGCATTTCCCGCAGGTCTGCATATATACGAACAAATAATTTTCTGTGAGAAGGCGACGTCCTAGGACCAATCTGAGCACGGCATTGGATTCAGTGGCACATTTTCTATAAGGGAGAGTAGGAAACCGTGAAATAAGACCCAAAATTTGGGGATGAGGGTCGATGTTCTGAAACCGGAAAACTCCACAGGACCCCCCCTTTGGTAAAAAAATTCGTAAAAAATGTTAGGTTCTCGATCAGGACACAAACCCTTCTGCTTGTTAGTTTGGATACATTGATCATGAATTCGGCCTCTGTTCCAAGTTTTGCCGTGTTTGAAAAAAAACCTAAGAATTTTGCATTTCTCGCAGGTCTGCATATATACGAAAAAATAATTTTCTGTGAGAAGGCGACGTCCTAGGACCAACCTTAGCACGGCATTGGACTGAGTGGCACATTTTCTATAACGGAGAGTAGGAAACCATGAAATAAGACCCAAAATTTGGGGATGAGGGTCGATGTTCTGAAACCGGAAAACTCCACAGGTAAACTCCCTTTGGTAAAAAAATTCGTAAAAAATTTTAGGTTCTCGATCAGGACAAAAACTCTTCTGTTTGTTAGTTTGGATACATTGATCGCGAATTCGGCCTCTGTTCCAAGTTTTGCCGTGTTTGAAAAAAAAACCTAAAAATTTTGCATTTCTCGCAGGTCTGCATATACACGAAAAAATAATTTTCTGTGAGAAGGCGACGTCCTAGGACCAATCTTAGCACGGCATTGGACTCAGTGGCACATTTTCTATAACGGAGAGTAGGAGACCATGAAATAAGACCCGAAATTTGGGGATGAGGGTCGATGCTCTGAAACCGGAAAACTCCACAGGACCCTCCCTTTGATAAAAAAAATCGTAAAAAATTTTAGGTTCTCGATCAGGACAAAAACTCTTTTGTTTGTTAGTTTGGATGCATTGATCACGAATTCGGCCTCTGTTCCAAGTTTTGCCGTGTTTGAAAAAAAAACCTAAAAATTTTGCATTTCTCGCAGGTCTGCATATATACGAAAAAATAATTTTCTGTGAGAAGGCGACGTCCTAGGACCAATCTTAGCACGGCATTGGACTCAGTGGCACATTTTCTATAAGGGAGAGTAGGAAACCGTGAAATAAGACCCAAAATTTGGGGATGAGGGTCGATGTTCTGAAACCGGAAAACTCCACAGGACCCTCCCTTTGGTAAAAAAATTCGTAAAAAATTTAAAGTTCTCGATCAGGACAAAAACCCTTCTGCTTGTTAGTTTGGATACATTGATCACGAATTCGGCCTCTGTTCCAAGTTTTTCAGTGTTTGAAAAAAAACCTAAAAATTTTGCATTTCTCGCAGGTCTGCATATATACGAAAAAATAATTTTCTGTGAGAAGGCGACGTCCTAGGACCAATCTTAGCACGGCATTGGATTCAGTGGTAAAAAAATTCGTAAAAAATTTTAGGTTCTGGATCAGGACAAAAACCCTTCTGCTTGTTAGTTTGGATACATGGATCACGAATTCGGCCTCTGTTCCAAGTTTTGCCGTGTTTGAAAAAAAAAACCTAAAAATTTTGCATTTCTCGCAGGTCTGCATATATACGAAAAAATAATTTTCTGTGAGAAGGCGACGTCCTAGGACCAATCTTAGCACGGCATTGGACTCAGTGACACATTTTCTATAACGGAGAGTAGGAAACGATGAAATAAGACCCAAAATTTGGGGATGGGGGTCGATGTTCTGAAACTGGAAAACTCCACGGGACCCTCCCTTTGGTAAAAAAATTCGTAAAAAATTTTAGGTTCTCGATCAGGGCAAAAACTCTTCTGTTTGTTAGTTTGGATACATTGATCACGAATTCGGCCTCTGTTCCAAGTTTTGCCGTGTTTGAAAAAAAAATCCTAAAAATCTTGCATTTCCCGCAGGTCTGCATATAACGAAAAACTAATTTTCTGTGAGAAAGCGACGTCCTAGGACCAATCTTAGCACGGCATTGGATTCAGTGGTAAAAAAATTCGTAAAAAATTTTAGGTTCTGGATCAGGACAAAAACCCTTCTGCTTGTTAGTTTGGATACATGGATCACGAATTCGGCCTCTGTTCCAAGTTTTGCCGTGTTTGAAAAAAAAACCTAAAAATTTTGCATTTCTCGCAGGTCTGCATATATACGAAAAAATAATTTTCTGTGAGAAGGCGACGTCCTAGGACCAATCTTAGCACGGCATTGGACTCAGTGGCACATTTTCTATAACGGAGAGTAGGAAACCATGAAATAAGACCCAAAATTTGGGGATGAGGGTCGATGTTCTGAAACCGGAAAACTCCACAGGACCCTCCCTTTTGTAAAAAAATTCGTAAAAAATTCTAGGTTCTCGATCAGGACAAAAACTCTTCTGTTTGTTAGTTTGGATACATTGATCACGAATTCGGCCTCTGTTCCAAGTTTTGCCGTGTTTGAAAAAAAACCTAAAAATCTTGCATTTCCCGCAGGTCTGCATACATACCAAAAAATAATTTTCTGTGAGAAGGCGACGTCCTAGGCCCAATCTTAGCAAGGCATTGGATTCAGTGACACATTTTCTATAACGGAGAGTAGAAAACAATGAAATAAGACCCAAAATTTGGGGATGAGGGTCGATGTTCTGAAACCGGAAAACTCCACAGGACCACCCCTTTGGTAAAAAAATTCGTAAAAAATGTTAGGTTCTCGATCAGAACACAAACCCTTCTGCTTGTTAGTTTGGATACATTGATCATGAATTCGGCCTCTGTTCCAAGTTTTGCCGTGTTTGAAAAAAAACCTAAAAATTTTGCATTTCTCGCAGGTCTGCATATATACGAAAAAATAATTTTCTGTGAGAAGGCGACGTCCTAGGACCAATCTTAGCACGGCATTGGACTGAGTGGCACATTTTCTATAACGGAGAGTAGGAAACCATGAAATAAGACCCAAAATTTGGGGATGAGGGTCGATGTTCTGAAACCGGAAAACTCCACAGGTAGACTCCCTTTGGTAAAAAAATTCGTAAAAAATTTTAGGTTCTCGATCAGGACAAAAACTCTTCTGTTTGTTAGTTTGGATACATTGATCACGAATTCGGCCTCTGTTCCAAGTTTTGCCGTGTTTGAAAAAAAAACCTAAAAATTTTGCATTTCCCGCAGGTCTGCATATATACGAACAAATAATTTTCTTTGAGAAGGCGACGTCCTAGGACCAATCTGAGCACGGCATTGGATTCAGTGGCACATTTTCTATAAGGGAGAGTAGGAAGCCGTGAAATAAGACCCAAAATTTGGGGATGAGGGTCGATGTTCTGAAACCGGAAAACTCCACAGGACCCTCCCTTTGGTAAAAAAATTCGTAAAAAATTTAAGGTTCTCGATCAGGACAAAAACTCTTCTGTTTGTTAGTTTGGATACATTGATCGCGAATTCGGCCTCTGTTCCAAGTTTTGCCGTGTTTGAAAAAAAAACCTAAAAATTTTGCATTTCTCGCAGGTCTGCATATATACGAAAAAATAATTTTCTGTGAGAAGGCGACGTCCTAGGACCAATCTTAGCACGGCATTGGACTCAGTGGCACATTTTCTATAACGGAGAGTAGGAAACCATGAAATAAGACCCGAAATTTGGGGATGAGGGTCGATGTTCTGAAACCGGAAAACACCACAGGACCCCCCCCCCATTGGTAAAAAAATTCGTAAAAAATGTTAGGTTCTCGATCAGGACACAAACCCTTCTGCTTGTTAGTTTGGATACATTGATCATGAATTCGGCCTCTGTTCCAAGTTTTGCCGTGTTTGAAAAAAAACCTAAAAATTTTGCATTTCTCGCAGGTCTGCATATATACGAAAAAATAACTTTCTGTGAGAAGGCGACGTCCTAGGACCAATCTTAGCACGGCACTGGACTGAGTGGCACATTTTCTATAACGGAGAGTAGGAAACCATGAAATAAGACCCAAAATTTGGGGATGAGGGTCGATGTTCTGAAACCGGAAAACTCCACAGATAAACTCCCTTTGGTAAAAAAATTCGTAAAAAATTTAAGGTTCTCGATCAGGACAAAAACTCTTCTGTTTGTTAGTTTGGATACATTGATCACGAATTCGGCCTCTGTTCCAAGTTTTGCCGTGTTTGAAAAAAAAAACCTAAAAATTTTGCATTTCTCGCAGGTCTGCATATATAAGAAAAAATGATTTGCTGTGAGAAAGCGACGTCCTAGGACCAATCTTAGCACGGCGTTGGATTCAGTGGCATATTTTCTATAACGGAGAGTAGGAAACCATGAAATAAGGCCCAAAATTTTAGGATGAGGGTCGATGTTCTGAAACCGGAAAACTCCACAGGACCCCCCTTTGGTAAAAAAATTCGTAAAAAATTTTAGGTTCTCGATCAGGACATAGATAGATAGATAGATAGATAGATAGATACTTTATTGATGATATGTACATACTGTACTTTCACAAGTCAAAAAAGGAAATAAAACAACAAATAAAACAGTGCTTGGTTGACAGACATAACATACAATTTACAGATAAATAGGACAATAAATAAAGTAACCTAGAAAGCAACACACAACACATAATAATAGAAAAGAGTAATATTGCGAAAGGTACATGTAAATACAAGTAGTACTAGAAATATTAAAAGCACATTATTCAAACACATTTACATTTTTAAAATTCTGATATGGTGCATGATGTCGTCCATAGAAAAGAATGCACCAGATATTAAAAAACTTCTTATTGCAGTCCTAAATTGTGGCAGAGGGAGGTTTTTAACTTCCGGATTTAGTATATTATATAATTTGGGACCGTAGTAAGAAACTCCATCGCGTGATTTGGTAAGTCTTCTGAATGGCAGCTTTAAAGTAGTTTTTCCTCTAGTATTATATCGATGAGTATGAGTTTCATACTTATCTTGATATTTATGAGTATACAGCAAACAATCCAGCGCATACTGTGACGGAAGAGTTGGAATTTTCAAGTTGATAAATGTTTCCTTACAATCATCTCTATATGGTATGTTGGCTACTATCCTTACTGCTCTTCTCTGGAGCCTAAATATTCTAGAAAAATTAGATGAATGACCCCAAGCGAGTAAACCATAACTCAGTTTTGAGTGTACCAATGCAAAATACGCCACACGCAGCACATCAGACGATGCTCTGAGTGATAACTGCCGTAAGGCAAATACTGTTTGTGATAGTGATTTTGCTAATGAATCACCGTGGGCATTCCAACATAATTTTGGATCTAAATGGATGCCTAAGGACTTTGCAGAGCTCGCGCTATCATACAGTGCGGTATTTTTGGTGGTTAGGAGCATCTCTACAGTTTTGGAATCATTCAGCCTTAGGTGATTCATAGCAAACCACGACTCTGCAACCAGCTTTACGTTACAGGTATTTTGCAGTAATTGATTCATACTCTCTGCTCTAATTAAAAGTGTTGTGTCGTCAGCATAAAAAACACAGTCTATATCTGTTAAAGCTAAGGGGAGGTCGTTAATGTAAAGGAGGAATAGTACTGGCCCAAGGATAGAGCCCTGTGGTACGCCCTCTCTTACATCAATCATCTCAGATCGCGTCTCCCCTAGCTTCACGGTTTGTTTTCTGTTTTGCAGGTAATTTTTTATGAGACACACACTGCTAGCATCAAAACCATAAAATGGTAATTTCCCGTTCAGAATGTCATGAGATACACAGTCGAAAGCCTTGCTTAAGTCACAAAAAATTGCGTTCGTTAATGCGCCATCGTCAAAGCATCGCAGCGTTATTTCTGTAAATTTTAGTATAGCATCAGTTGTTCCACGTTTTTTTCTAAAACCAAATTGTTGTTCGTTTAAAAGATTATGTGATTCTAAATATTCAACGATTTGTAATTTTAACAGTTTTTCTAGAATTTTAGAAATTATAGGTAACAAAGATATTGGTCTATAATTGTTTGTTTCATTTATATCTCCACTTTTAAAAACAGGTACTACTGATGCTATTTTTAAAGCATCTGGGAAAATGTTATACCTTATACACATGTTACATAGCTTTGTTATAGGAATTATTATTAAATTTAGAATAACTTTCAAGAGTTCAACACTGAAACCATATATATCTTTACTGCTGCTGTTTTTTAATGAGTTTACGACATCCCTAACTTGATTATAACTGACCGGTTGGAAGCTAAATGTGTTATTATGCTTTTGTTCTCTATTTTTTAGGTACTTTAGTGTGTCATCGTTTGAGCTAGGCAATTGTTTAATAATTTTAGATGCTATGTTTGCAAAGTGCCGATTAAATTCATCAGCATTGATGGTTGTCTCATTGGAGTAGTTTTTATCTCTTGTGTTACCGGCAATTATCTTCCAAATAGCTTTGGACTTGTTAGGGCTTTCTTTTATAAAGTTATCATTTGTTCTTATTTTGGCGTGTGTGACTGCTGTTTTGTATTGTTTTCTAAACTTATTTCGCATATTTATGTTTTCCGGTGAGTTATTCATTTTACATACACTGTTTAAAAAATGTAGTGTTTCTCTCATGTGTACTAGTTCATCGCAAAACCATTTTAAATTTTCTTTGATGCTACTGATGTTCACCTTTTTTTCATGAAACGCTTCAATGTACATACCATTGAGCAAATTAATTAAATATGTAAATTTTTCTTCAACACTCAAAACATTGTCATCAACAAAGTCCCAGCTTATGGTTTCTACTAAACTGTAGAATCTATGTTTACCAACCTTGGTAATTGGTCTACATATTTTATTGCTAGATATTTCTACTACTTTACAAGGTAGGTTTAATTCAATACTTTGAGATAGGTGGTCAGATAGTTCAGGATTGTCACAGGAAGCCTTAAAATAATCATGAGAAAAATTTATGAATATGTTATCTAAACAGTTTGAGCCTCTAGTAGGAACAAGGATCGTTTGCAAAAAATTAAAAGAATCGAATAAGTCTATTAACCCATCTCTCCGACTATTTGGGTAATTGAAATGAATATTGAAGGACAAAAACTCTTCTGTTTGTTAGTTTGGATACATTGATCACGAATTCGGCCTCTGTTCCAAGTTTTGCCGTGTTTGAAAAAAAAACCTAAAAATTTTGCATTTCCCGCAGGTCTGCATATATACGAAAAAATAATTTTCTGTGAGAAGGCGACGTCCTAGGACCAATCTTAGCACGGCATTGGATTCAGTGGCACATTTTCTATAACGGAGAGTAGGAAACGATGAAATAAGACCCAAAATTTGGGGATGAGGGTCGATGTTCTGAAACCGGAAAACTCCACAGGTAAACTCCCTTTGGTAAAAAAATTCGTAAAAAATTTTAGGTTCTCGATCAGGACAAAAACTCTTCTGTTTGTTAGTTTGGATACATTGATCACGAATTCGGCCTCTGTTCCAAGTTTTGCCGTGTTTGAAAAAAAAACCTAAAAATTTTGCATTTCTCGCAGGTCTGCATATATACGAAAAAATAATTTTCTGTGAGAAGGCGACGTCCTAGGACCAATCTTAGCACGGCATTGGATTCAGTGGCACATTTTCTATAACGGAGAGTAGGAAACGATGAAATAAGCCCCAAAATTTGGGGATGAGGGTCGATGTTCTGGAACCGGAAAACTCCACAGGTAAACTTCCCTTTGGTAAAAAAATTCGTAAAAAATTTTAGGTTCTCGATCAGAACAAAAACCCTTCTGCTTGTTAGTTTGGATACATGGATAACGAATTCGGCCTCTGTTCCAAGTTTTGCCGTGTTTGAAAAAAAAACCTAAAAATTTTGCATTTCCCGCAGGTCTGCATATATACGAAAAAATAATTTTCTGTGAGAAGGCGACGTCCTAGGACCAATCTTAGCACGGCATTGGATTCAGTGGCACATTTTCTATAACGGAGAATAGGAAACCTTGAAATAAGACCCAAAATTTGGGGATGAGGGTCGATGTTCTGAAACCGGAAAACTCCACAGGACCCTCCATTTGGTAAAAAAATTCGTAAAAAATTCTAGGTTCTCGATCAGGACAAGGACCCTTCTGCTTGTTAGTTTGAATACATGGATCACGAATTCGGCCTCTGTTCCAAGTTTTGCCGTGTTTGAAAAAAAAACCTAAGAATTTTGCATTTCCCGCAGGTCTGCATACATACCAAAAAATAATTTTCTGTGAGAAGGCGACGTCCTAGGACCAATCTTAGCACGGCATTGGATTCAGTGACACATTTTCTATAAAGGAGAGTAGGAAACCATGAAATAAGACCCAAAATTTGGGGATGAGGGTCGATGCTCTGAAACCGGAAAACTCCACAGGACCCCCCCTTTGGTAAAAAAATTCATAAAAAATGTTGGGTTCTCGATCAGGACAAAAACCCTTCTGCTTGTTAGTTTGGATACATTGATCACGAATTCGGCCTCTGTTCCAAGTTTTGCCGTGTTTGAAAAAAAAAACCTAAAAATTTTGCATTTCTCGCAGGTCTGCATATATACGAAAAAATAATCTTCTCTGAGAAGGCGACGTCCTAGGACCAATCTTAGCACGGCATTGGACTCAGTGGCACATTTTCTATAACGGGGAGTAGGAAACTATGAAATAAGACCCAAAATTTGGGGATGGGGGTCGATGTTCTGAAACCGGAAAACTCCTTTGGTAAAAAAATTCATGAAAAATTTTAGGTTCTCGATCAGGACAAAAACCCTTCTGCTTGTTAGTTTGGATACATTGATAACGAATTCGGTCTCTGTTCCAAGTTTTGCCGTGTTTGAAAAAAAAACCTAAAAATTTTGCATTTCCCGCAGGTCTGCATATATACGAAAAAATAATTTTCTGTGAGAAGGCGACGTCCTAGGACCAGTCTTAGCACGGCATTGGGTTCAGTGGCACATTTTCTATAACGGAGAGTAGGAAACCATGAAATAGGACCCAAAATTTGGGGATGAGGGTCGATGTTCTGAAACCGGAAAACTCCACGGGACCCTCCCTTTGGTAAAAAAATTCGTAAAAAATTTTAGGTTCTCGATCAGGGCAAAAACTCTTCTGTTTGTTAGTTTGGATACATTGATCACGAATTCGGCCTCTGTTCCAAGTTTTGCCGTGTTTGAAAAAAAAACCTAAAAATTTTGCATTTCCCGCAGGTCTGCATATATACGAAAACCTAATTTTCTGTGAGAAAGCGACGTCCTAGGACCAATCTTAGCACGGCATTGGATTCAGTGGCACATTTTGTATAACGGAGAGTAGGAAACCATGAAATAAGACCCAAAATTTGGGGATGAGGGTCGATGTTCTGAAACCGGAAAACTCCACAGGTAAAAAAATTCGTAAAAAATTTTAGGTTCTGGATCAGGACAAAAACTCTTCTGTTTGTTAGTTTGGATACACTGATCACGAATTCGGCCTCTGTTCCAAGTTTTGCCGTGTTTGAAAAAAAAACCTAAAAATTTTGCATTTCCCGCAGGTCTGTATATATACGAAAAAATAATTTTCTGTGAGAAGGCGATGTCCTAGGACCAATCTTAGCACGGCATTGGATTCAGTGGCACATTTTCTATAACGAAGAGTAGGAAACCTTGAAATAAGACCCAAAATTTGGGGATGAGGGTCGATATTCTGAAACCGGAAAACTCCACAGGACCCTCCCTTTGGTAAAAAAATTCGTGAAAAATTTTAGGTTCTAGATCAGGACAAAAACTCTTCTGTATGTTAGTTTGGATACATTAATCACGAATTCGGCCTCTGTTCCAAGTTTTGCCGTGTTTGAAAAAAAACCTAAAAATTTTGCATTTCCCGCAGGTCTGCATATAACGAAAAACTAATTTTCTGTGAGAAAGCGACGTCCTAGGACCAATCTTAGCACGGCATTGGATTCAGTGGCACATTTTGTATAACGGAGAGTAGGAAACCATGAAATAAGACCCAAAATTTGGGGATGAGGGTCGATGTTCTGAAACCGGAAAACTCCACAGGTAAAAAAATTCATAAAAAATTTTAGGTTCTGGATCAGGACAAAAACTCTTCTGTTTGTTAGTTTGGATACACTGATCGCGAATTCGGCCTCTGTTCCAAGTTTTGCCATGTTTGAAAAAAAAACCTAAAAATTTTGCATTTCCCGCAGGTCTGTATATATACGAAAAAATAATTTTCTGTGAGAAGGCGATGTCCTAGGACCAATCTTAGCACGGCATTGGATTCAGTGGCACATTTTCTATAACGAAGAGTAGGAAACCTTGAAATAAGACCCAAAATTTGGGGATGAGGGTCGATGTTCTGAAACCGGAAAACTCCACAGGACCCTCCCTTTGGTAAAAAAATTCGTAAAAAATTTTAGGTTCTAGATCAGGACAAAAACTCTTCTGTATGTTAGTTTGGATACATTAATCACGAATTCGGCCTCTGTTCCAAGTTTTGCCGTGTTTGAAAAAAAACCTAAAAATTTTGCATTTCCCGCAGGTCTGCATATAACGAAAAACTAATTTTCTGTGAGAAAGCGACGTCCTAGGACCATTCTTAGCACGGCATTGGATTCAGTGGCACATTTTCTATAACGGAGAGTAGGAAACCATGAAATAAGACCCAAAATTTGGGGATGAGGGTCGATGTTCTGAAACCGGAAAACTCCACAGGACCCCCCCTTTGGTAAAAAAATTCGTGAAAAATGTTAGGTTCTCGATCAGGACAAAAACTCTTCTGTTTGTTAGTTTGGATACATTGATCACGAGTTCGGCCTCTGTTCCAAGTTTTGCCGTGTTTGAAAAAAAAACCTAAAAATTTTGCATTTCCCGCAGGTCTGCATATATACGAAAAAATAATTTTCTGTGAGAAAGCGACGTCCTAGGACCAATCTTAGCACGGCATTGGATTCAGTGGCACATTTTGTATAACGGAGAGTAGGAAACCATGAAATAAGACCCAAAATTTGGGGATGAGGGTGATGTTCTGAAACCGGAAAACTCCACAGGTTCCTCCCTTTGGTAAAAAAATTCGTAAAAAATTTTAGGTTCTCGATCAGGACAAAAACTCTTCTGTTTGTTAGTTTGGATACATTGATCACGAATTCGGCCTCTGTTCCAAGTTTTGCCGTGTTTGAAAAAAAAACCTAAAAATTTTGCATTTCCCGCAGGTCTGCATATATACGAAAAAATAATTTTCTGTGAGAAAGCGACGTCCTAGGACCAATCTTAGCACGGCATTGGATTCAGTGGCACATTTTGTATAACGGAGAGTGGGAAACCATGAAATAAGACCCAAAATTTGGGGATGAGGATCGATGTTCTGAAACCGGAAAACTCCACGGGACCCTCCCTTTGGTAAAAAAATTCGTAAAAAATCTTAGGTTCTCGATCAGGACAAAAGCTCTTCTGTTTGTTAATTTTGATACATTGATCACGAATTCGGCCTCTGTTCCAAGTTTGGCCGTGTTTGAAAAAAAACCTAAAAATTTTGCATTTCCCGCAGGTCTGCATATATACGAAAAAATAATTTTCTGTGAGAAGGCGACGTCCTAGGACCAATCTTAGCACGGCATTGGATTCAGTGGCACATTTTCTATAACGGAGAGTAGGAAACCATGAAATAAGACCCAAAATTTGGGGATGAGGGTCGATGCTCTGAAACCGGAAAACTCCACGGGACCCCCCCTTTGGTAAAAAAATTCGTAAAAAATTTTAGGTTCTCGATCAGGACAAAAACTCTTCTGTTTGTTAGTTTGGATACATTGATCACGAATTCGGCCTCTGTTCCAAGTTTTGCCGTGTTTGAAAAAAAAACCTAAAAATTTTGCATTTCCCGCAGGTCTGCATATATACGAAAAAATAATTTTCTGTGAGAAAGCGACGTCCTAGGACCAATCTTAGCACGGCATTGGATTCAGTGGCACATTTTGTATAACGGAGAGTAGGAAACCATGAAATAAGACCCAAAATTTGGGGATGAGGGTCGATGTTCTGAAACCGGAAAACTCCACAGGTCCTTTGGTAAAAAAATTCGTAAAAAATTTTAGGTTCTCGATCAGGACAAAAACTCTTCTGTTTGTTAGCTTGGATACATTGATCACGAATTCGGCCTCTGTTCCAAGTTTTGCCGTGTTTGAAAAAAAAACCTAAAAATTTTGCATTTCCCGCAGGTCTGCATATATACGAAAAAATAATTTTCTGTGAGAAAGCGACGTCCTAGGACCAATCTTAGCACGGCATTGGATTCAGTGGCACATTTTGTATAACGGAGAGTGGGAAACCATGAAATAAGACCCAAAATTTGGGGATGAGGATCGATGTTCTGAAACCGGAAAACTCCACGGGACCCTCCCTTTGGTAAAGAAATTCGTAAAAAATTTTAGGTTCTCGATCAGGGCAAAAACTCTTCTGTTTGTTAGTTTGGATACATTGATCACGAATTCGGCCTCTGTTCCAAGTTTTGCCGTGTTTGAAAAAAAAACCTAAAAATTTTGCATTTCCCGCAGGTCTGCATATATACGAAAAACTAATTTTCTGTGAGAAAGCGACGTCCTAGGACCAATCTTAGCACGGCATTGGATTCAGTGGCACATTTTGTATAACGGAGAGTAGGAAACCATGAAATAAGACCCAAAATTTGGGGATGAGGGTCGATGTTCTGAAACCGGAAAACTCCACAGGTAAAAAAATTCGTAAAAAATTTTAGGTTCTGGATCAGGACAAAAACTCTTCTGTTTGTTAGTTTGGATACACTGATCACGAATTCGGCCTCTGTTCCAAGTTTTGCCGTGTTTGAAAAAAAACCTAAAAATTTTGCATTTCCCGCAGGTCTGCATATATACGAAAAAATCATTTTCTGTGAGAGGGTGACGTCCTAGGACCAATCTTAGCACGGCATTGGATTCAGTGGCACATTTTCTATAACGGAGAGTAGGAAACCATGAAATAAGACCCAAAATTTGGGGATGAGGGTCGATGTTCTGAAACCGGAAAACTCCACAGGACCCTCCCTTTGGTAAAAAAATTCGTAAAAAATTTTAGGTTCTGGATCAGGACAAAAACTCTTCTGTTTGTTAGTTTGGATACATTGATCACGAATTCGGCCTCTGTTCCAAGTTTTGCCGTGTTTGAAAAAAAAACCTAAAATTTTGCATTTCCCGCAGGTCTGCATATATACGCAAAAATCATTTTCTGTGAGAGGGCGACGTCCTAGGACCAATCCTAGCACGGCATTGCATTCAGTGGCACATTTTCTATAACGGAGAGTAGGAAACCATGAAATAAGACCCAAAATTTGGGGATGAGGGTCGATGTTCTGAAATCGGAAAACTCCACAGGACCCCCCCTTTTGTAAAAAAATTCGTAAAAAATTTTAGGTTCTCGATCAGGACAAAAACTCTTCTGTTTGTTAGTTTGGATACATGGATCACGAATTCGGCCTCTGTTCCAAGTTTTGCCGTGTTTGAAAAAAAAACCTAAAAATTTTGCAGTTCCCACAGGTCTGCATATATACGAAAAAATAATTTTCTGTGAGAAGGCGACGTCCTAGGACCAATCTTAGCACGGCATTGGATTCAGTGGCACATTTTCTATAAGGGAGAGTAGGAAACCATGAAATAAGACCCAAAATTTGGGGATGAGGGTCGATGTTCTGAAACCGGAAAACTCCACAGGACCCTCCCTTTGGTAAAAAAATTCGTAAAAAATTTTAGGTTCTCGATCAGGACAAAAACTCTTCTGCTTGTTAGTTTGGATACATGGATCACGAATTCGGCCTCTGTTCCAAGTTTTGCCGTGTTTGAAAAAAAAAACCTAAAAATTTTGCATTTCCCGCAGGTCTGCATATATACGAAAAAATAATTTTCTGTGAGAAGCCGACGTTCTAGGACCAATCTTAGCACGGCATTGGACTCAGTGGCACATTTTCTATAACGGAGAGTAGGAAACCATGAAATAAGGCACAAAATTTGGGGATGGGGGTCGATGTTCTGAAACCGGAAAACTCCACAGGACCCTCCCTTTGGTAAAAAAATTCGTAAAAAATGTTAGGTTCTCGATCAGGACAAAAACCCTTCTGCTTGTTAGTTTGGATACATTGATCACGAATTCGGCCTCTGCTCCAAGTTTTTCCGTGTTTGAAAAAAAAAAAACCTAAAAATTTTGCATTTCTCGCAGGTCTGCATATATACGAAAAAATAATTTTCTGTGAGAAGGCGACGTCCTAGGACCAATCTTAGCACGGCATTGGATTTAGTGACACATTTTCTATAACGGAGAGTAGGAAACGATGAAATAAGACCCAAAATTTGGGGATGGGGGTCGATGTTCTGAAACCGGAAAACTCGACAGGACCCCCCCTTTGGTAAAAAAATTCGTAAAAAATGTTAGGTTCTCGATCAGGACAAAAACCCTTCTGCTTGTTAGTTTGGATACATTGATAACGAATTCGGCCCCTGTTCCAAGTTTTGCCGTGTTTGAAAAAAAAACCTAAAAATTTTGCATTTCCCGCAGGTCGGCATATACACGAAAAAATAATTTTCTGTGAGAAGGCGACGTCCTAGGACCAATCTTAGCACGGCATTGTATTCAGTGGCACATTTTCTATAACGGAGAGTAGGAAACCATGAAATAGGACCCAAA
The DNA here is from genome assembly GCA_951848785.1 of Callosobruchus maculatus. Classification (NCBI taxonomy): domain Eukaryota; kingdom Metazoa; phylum Arthropoda; class Insecta; order Coleoptera; family Chrysomelidae; genus Callosobruchus; species Callosobruchus maculatus. Next base: position 4,581,409 of record CATOUR010000045.1, read on the forward strand.
ATTTGGAGATGAAGATCGATGTTCTGAAACCGGAAAACTCCACGGGACCCTCCCTTTGGTAAAAAAATTCGTAAAAAATTTTAGGTTCTCGATCAGGACAAAAACTCTTCTGTTTGTTAGCTTGGATACATTGATCACGAATTCGGCCTCTGTTCCAAGTTTTGCCGTGTTTGAAAGAAAAACCTAAAAATTTTGCATTTCCCGCAGGTCTGCATATATACGAAAAAATAATTTTCTGTGAGAAAGCGACGTCCTAGGACCAATCTTAGCACGGCATTGGATTCAGTGGCACATTTTGTATAACGGAGAGTGGGAAACCTTGAAATAAGACCCAAAATTTGGGGATGAGGGTCGATGCTCTGAAACCGGAAAACTCCACGGGACCCTCCCTTTGGTAAAAAAATTCGTAAAAAATTTTAGGTTCTCGATCAGGACAAAAACTCTTCTGTTTGTTAGTTTGGATACATTGATCACGAATTCGGCCTCTGTTCCAAGTTTTGCCGTGTTTGAAAAAAAAACCTAAAAATTTTGCATTTCCCGCAGGTCTGCATATATACGAAAAAATAATTTTCTGTGAGAAAGCGACGTCCTAGGACCAATCTTAGCACGGCATTGGATTCAGTGGCACATTTTGTATAACGGAGAGTAGAAAACCATGAAATAAGACCCAAAATTTGGGGATGAGGGTCGATGTTCTGAAACCGGAAAACTCCACAGGTAAAAAAATTCGTAAAAGATTTTAGGTTCTGGTTCAGGACAAAAACTCTTCTGTTTGTTAGTTTGGATACACTGATCACGAATTCGGCCTCTGTTCCAAGTTTTGCCGTGTTTGAAAAAAAAACCTAAAAATTTTGCATTTCCCGCAGGTCTGTATATATACGAAAAAATAATTTTCTGTGAGAAGGCGATGTCCTAGGACCAATCTTAGCACGGCATTGGATTCAGTAGCACATTTTGTATAACGGAGAGTGGGAAACCATGAAATCAGACCCAAAATTTGGGGATGAGGATCGATGTTCTGAAACCGGAAAACTCCCCGGGACCCTCCCTTTGGTAAAAAAATTCGTAAAAAATTTTAGGTTCTCGATCAGGGCAAAAACTCTTCTGTTTGTTAGTTTGGATACATTGATCACGAATTCGGCCTCTGTTCCAAGTTTTGCCGTGTTTGAAAAAAAAACCTAAAAATTTTGCATTTCCCGCAGGTCTGCATATATACGAAAACCTAATTTTCTGTGAGAAAGCGACGTCCTAGGACCAATCTTAGCACGGCATTGGATTCAGTGGCACATTTTGTATAACGGAGAGTAGAAAACCATGAAATAAGACCCAAAATTTGGGGATGAGGGTCGATGTTCTGAAACCGGAAAACTCCACAGGTAAAAAAATTCGTAAAAGATTTTAGGTTCTGGTTCAGGACAAAAACTCTTCTGTTTGTTAGTTTGGATACACTGATCACGAATTCGGCCTCTGTTCCAAGTTTTGCCGTGTTTGAAAAAAAAAACCTAAAAATTTTGCATTTCCCGCAGGTCTGTATATATACGAAAAAATAATTTTCTGTGAGAAGGCGATGTCCTAGGACCAATCTTAGCACGGCATTGGATTCAGTGGCACATTTTCTATAACGAAGAGTAGGAAACCTTGAAATAAGACCCAAAATTTGGGGATGAGGGTCGATGTTCTGAAACCGGAAAACTCCACAGGACCCTCCCTTTGGTAAAAAAATTCGTAAAAAATTTTAGGTTCTCGATCAGGACAAAAGCTCTTCTGTTTGTTAATTTTGATACATTGATCACGAATTCGGCCTCTGTTCCAAGTTTTGCCGTGTTTGAAAAAAAACCTAAAAATTTTGCATTTCCCGCAGGTCTGCATATATACGAAAAAATAATTTTCTGTGAGAAGGCGACGTCCTAGGACCAATCTTAGCACGGCATTGGATTCAGTGGCACATTTTGTATAACGGAGAGTAGGAAACCATGAAATAAGACCCAAAATTTGGGGATGAGGGTCGATGCTCTGAAACCGGAAAACTCCACAGGTCCTTTGGTAAAAAAATTCGTAAAAAATTTTAGGTTCTCGATCAGGACAAAAACTCTTCTGTTTGTTAGTTTGGATACATTGATCACGAATTCGGCCTCTGTTCCAAGTTTTGCCGTGTTTGAAAAAAAAACCTAAAAATTTTGCATTTCCCGCAGGTCTGCATATATACGAAAAAATAATTTTCTGTGAGAAAGCGACGTCCTAGGACCAATCTTAGCACGGCATTGGATTCAGTGGCACATTTTGTATAACGGAGAGTGGGAAACCATGAAATAAGACCCAAAATTTGGGGATGAGGATCGATGTTCTGAAACCGGAAAACTCCACGGGACCCTCCCTTTGGTAAAGAAATTCGTAAAAAATTTTAGGTTCTCGATCAGGGCAAAAACTCTTCTGTTTGTTAGTTTGGATACATTGATCACGAATTCGGCCTCTGTTCCAAGTTTTGCCGTGTTTGAAAAAAAAACCTAAAAATTTTGCATTTCCCGCAGGTCTGCATATATACGAAAAACTAATTTTCTGTGAGAAAGCGACGTCCTAGGACCAATCTTAGCACGGCATTGGATTCAGTGGCACATTTTGTATAACGGAGAGTAGGAAACCATGAAATAAGACCCAAAATTTGGGGATGAGGGTCGATGTTCTGAAACCGGAAAACTCCACAGGTAAAAAAATTCGTAAAAAATTTTAGGTTCTGGATCAGGACAAAAACTCTTCTGTTTGTTAGTTTGGATACACTGATCACGAATTCGGCCTCTGTTCCAAGTTTTGCCGTGTTTGAAAAAAAAACCTAAAAATTTTGCATTTCCCGCAGGTCTGCATATATACGAAAAAATAATTTTCTGTGAGAAAGCGACGTCCTAGGACCAATCTTAGCACGGCATTGGATTCAGTGGCACATTTTGTATAACGGAGAGTGGGAAACCATGAAATAAGACCCAAAATTTGGGGATGAGGATCGATGTTCTGAAACCGGAAAACTCCACGGGACCCTCCCTTTGGTAAAGAAATTCGTAAAAAATTTTAGGTTCTCGATCAGGGCAAAAACTCTTCTGTTTGTTAGTTTGGATACATTGATCACGAATTCGGCCTCTGTTCCAAGTTTTGCCGTGTTTGAAAAAAAAACCTAAAAATTTTGCATTTCCCGCAGGTCTGCATATATACGAAAAACTAATTTTCTGTGAGAAAGCGACGTCCTAGGACCAATCTTAGCACGGCATTGGATTCAGTGGCACATTTTGTATAACGGAGAGTAGGAAACCATGAAATAAGACCCAAAATTTGGGGATGAGGGTCGATGTTCTGAAACCGGAAAACTCCACAGGTAAAAAAATTCGTAAAAAATTTTAGGTTCAGGATCAGGACAAAAACCCTTCTGTTTGTTAGTTTGGATACATTGATCACGAATTCGGCCTCTGTTCCAAGTTTTGCCGTGTTTGAAAAAAAAACCTAAAATTTTGCATTTCCCGCAGGTCTGCATATGTACGCAAAAATCATTTTCTGTGAGAGGGCGACGTCCTAGGACCAATCCTAGCACGGCATTGCATTCAGTGGCACATTTTCTATAACGGAGAGTAGGAAACCATGAAATAAGACCCAAAATTTGGGGATGAGGGTCGATGTTCTGAAATCGGAAAACTCCACAGGACCCCCCCTTTTGTAAAAAAATTCGTAAAAAATTTTAGGTTCTCGATCAGGACAAAAACTCTTCTGTTTATTAGTTTGGATACATGGATCACGAATTCGGCCTCTGTTCCAAGTTTTGCCGTGTTTGAAAAAAAACCTAAAAATTTTGCAGTTCCCGCAGGTCTGCATATATACGAAAAAATAATTTTCTGTGAGAAGGCGACGTCCTAGGACCAATCTTAGCACGGCATTGGATTCAGTGGCACATTTTCTATAAGGGAGAGTAGGAAACCATGAAATAAGACCCAAAATTTGGGGATGAGGGTCGATGTTCTGAAACCGGAAAACTCCACAGGACCCTCCCTTTGGTAAAAAAATTCGTAAAAAATTTTAGGTTCTCGATCAGGACAAAAACTCTTCTGCTTGTTAGTTTGGATACATGGATCACGAATTCGGCCTCTGTTCCAAGTTTTGCCGTGTTTGAAAAAAAAAACCTAAAAATTTTGCATTTCCCGCAGGTCTGCATATATACGAAAAAATAATTTTCTGTGAGAAGGCGACGTTCTAGGACCAATCTTAGCACGGCATTGGACTCAGTGGCACATTTTCTATAACGGAGAGTAGGAAACCATGAAATAAGGCACAAAATTTGGGGATGGGGGTCGATGTTCTGAAACCGGAAAACTCCACAGGACCCTCCCTTTGGTAAAAAAATTCGTAAAAAATGTTAGGTTCTCGATCAGGACAAAAACCCTTCTGCTTGTTAGTTTGGATACATTGATCACGAATTCGGCCTCTGCTCCAAGTTTTTCCGTGTTTGAAAAAAAAAACCTAAAAATTTTGCATTTCTCGCAGGTCTGCATATATACGAAAAAATAATTTTCTGTGAGAAGGCGACGTCCTAGGACCAATCTTAGCACGGCATTGGATTTAGTGACACATTTTCTATAACGGAGAGTAGGAAACGATGAAATAAGACCCAAAATTTGGGGATGGGGGTCGATGTTCTGAAACCGGAAAACTCGACAGGACCCCCCCTTTGGTAAAAAAATTCGTAAAAAATGTTAGGTTCTCAATCAGGACAAAAACCCTTCTGCTTGTTAGTTTGGATACATTGATAACGAATTCGGCCTCTGTTCCAAGTTTTGCCGTGTTTGAAAAAAAACCTAAAAATTTTGCATTTCCCGCAGGTCTGCATATACACGAAAAAATAATTTTCTGTGAGAAGGCGACGTCCTAGGACCAATCTTAGCACGGCATTGGATTCAGTGGCACATTTTCTATAACGGAGAGTAGGAAACCATGAAATAGGACCCAAAATTTGGAGATGAAGATCGATGTTCTGAAACCGGAAAACTCCACGGGACCCTCCCTTTGGTAAAAAAATTCGTAAAAAATTTTAGGTTCTCGATCAGGACAAAAACTCTTCTGTTTGTTAGCTTGGATACATTGATCACGAATTCGGCCTCTGTTCCAAGTTTTGCCGTGTTTGAAAGAAAAACCTAAAAATTTTGCATTTCCCGCAGGTCTGCATATATACGAAAAAATAATTTTCTGTGAGAAAGCGACGTCCTAGGACCAATCTTAGCACGGCATTGGATTCAGTGGCACATTTTGTATAACGGAGAGTGGGAAACCTTGAAATAAGACCCAAAATTTGGGGATGAGGGTCGATGCTCTGAAACCGGAAAACTCCACGGGACCCTCCCTTTGGTAAAAAAATTCGTAAAAAATTTTAGGTTCTCGATCAGGGCAAAAACTCTTCTGTTTGTTAGTTTGGATACATTGATCACGAATTCGGCCTCTGTTCCAAGTTTTGCCGTGTTGGAAAAAAAACCTAAAAATTTTGCATTTCCCGCAGGTCTGCATATATACGAAAAACTAATTTTCTGCGAGAAAGCGACGTCCTAGGACCATTCTTGGCACGGCGTTGGATTCAGTGGCACATTTTCTATAATGGACAGTAGGAAACCATGAAATAAGACCCAAAATTTGGGGATGAGGGTCGATGTTCTGAAACCGGAAAACTCCACAGGACCCTCCCTTTGGTAAAAAATTCGTAAAAAATTTTAGGTTCTGGATCAGGACAAAAACTCTTCTGTTTGTTAGTTTGGATACATTGATCACGAATTCGGCCTCTGTTCCCAGTTTTGCCGTGTTTGAAAAAAAAAACCTAAAAATTCTGCATTTCCCGCAGGTCTGCATATATACGAAAAAATCATTTTCTCTGAGAGGACGACGTCCTAGGACCAATCTTAGCACGGCATTGGATTCAGCGGCACATTTTGTATAACGGAGAGTGGGAAACCTTGAAATAAGACCCAAAATTTGGGGATGAGGGTCGATGCTCTGAAACCGGAAAACTCCACGGGACCCTCCCTTTGGTAAAAAAATTCGTAAAAAATTTTAGGTTCTGGATCAGGACAAAAACTCTTCTGTTTGTTAGTTTGGATACATTGATCACGAATTCAGCCTCTGTTCCAAGTTTTGCCGTGTTTGAAAGAAAAAACCTAAAAATCTTGCATTTCCCGCAGGTCTGCATACATACCAGAAAATAATTTTCTGTGAGAAGGCGACGTCCTAGGACCAATCTTAGCACGGCATTGGATTCAGTGACACATTTTCTATAACGGAGAGTAGGAAACGATGAAATAAGACCCAAAATTTGGGGACGAGGGTCGATGTTCTGAAACCGGAAAACTCCACAGACTCCCACACTCCCTTTGGTAAAAAAATTCGTAAAAAATTTTAGGTTCTGGATCAGGACAAAAACTCTTCTGTTTGTTAGTTTGGATACGTTGACCACGAATTCGGCCTCTGTTCCAAGTTTTGCCGTGTTTGAAAAAAAAAAACCTAAAAATTTTGCATTTCCCGCAGGTCTGTATATATACGAAAAAATAATTTTCTGTGAGAAGGCGATGTCCTAGGACCAATCTTAGCACGGCATTGGATTCAGTGGCACATTTTCTATAACGGGGAGTAGGAAACCATGAAATAAGACCCAAAATTTGGGGATGAGGGTCGATGTTCTGAAACCGGAAAACTCCACAGGACCCTCCCTTTTGTAAAAAAATTCGTAAAAAATTTTAGGTTCTCGATCAGGACAAAAACTCTTCCGTTTGTTAGTTTGGATACATTGATCACGAATTCGGCCTCTGTTCCAAGTTTTGCCGTGTTTGAAAAAATACCTAAAAATTTTGCATTTCCCGCAGGTCTGCATATAACGAGAAACTAATTTTCTGTGAGAAAGCGACGTCCTAGGACCATTCTTGGCACGGCGTTGGATTCAGTGGCACATTTTCTATAATGGAGAGTAGGAAACCATGAAATAAGACCCAAAATTTGGGGATGAGGGTCGATGTTCTGAAACCGGAAAACTCCACAGGACCCCCCCTTTGGTAAAAAAATTCGTAAAAAATGTTAGGTTCTCGATCAGGACACAAACCCTTCTGCTTGTTAGTTTGGATACATTGATCATGAATTCGGCCTCTGTTCCAAGTTTTGCCGTGTTTGAAAAAAAACCTAAAAATTTTGCATTTCTCGCAGGTCTGCATATATACGAAAAAATAATTTTCTGTGAGAAGGCGACGTCCTAGGACCAATCTTAGCACGGCATTGGACTGAGTGGCACATTTTCTATAACGGAGAGTAGGAAACCATGAAATAAGACCCAAAATTTGGGGATGAGGGTCGATGTTCTGAAACCGGAAAACTCCACAGGTAAACTCCCTTTGGTAAAAAAATTCGTAAAAAATTTTAGGTTCTCGATCAGGACAAAAACTCTTCTGTTTGTTAGTTTGGATACATTGATCGCGAATTCGGCCTCTGTTCCAAGTTTTGCCGTGTTTGAAAAAAAAAACCTAAAAATTTTGCATTTCTCGCAGGTCTGCATATACACGAAAAAATAATTTTCTGTGAGAAGGCGACGTCCTAGGACCAATCTTAGCACGGCATTGGACTCAGTGGCACATTTTCTATAACGGAGAGTAGGAAACCATGAAATAAGACCCGAAATTTGGGGATGAGGGTCGATGTTCTGAAACCGGAAAACTCCACAGGACCCTCCCTTTGATAAAAAAAATCGTATAAAATTTTAGGTTCTCGATCAGGACAAAAACTCTTCTGTTTGTTAGTTTGGATGCATTGATCACGAATTCAGCCTCTGTTCCAAGTTTTGCCGTGTTTGAAAAAAAAACCTAAAAATTTTGCATTTCTCGCAGGTCTGCATATATACGAAAAAATAATTTTCTGTGAGAAGGCGACGTCCTAGGACCAATCTTAGCACGGCATTGGACTCAGTGGCACATTTTCTATAAGGGAGAGTAGGAAACCGTGAAATAAGACCCAAAATTTGGGGATGAGGGTCGATGTTTTGAAACCGGAAAACTCCACAGGACCCTCCCTTTGGTAAAAAAATTCGTAAAAAATTTTAGGTTCTCGATCAGGACAAAAACCCTTCTGCTTGTTAGTTTGGATACATACACGAATTCGGCCTCTGTTCCAAGTTTTTCCGTGTTTGAAAAAAAAACCTAAAAATTTTGCATTTCTCGCAGGTCTGCATATATACGAAAAAATAATTTTCTGTGAGAAGGCGACGTCCTAGGACCAATCTTAGCACGGCATTGGATTCAGTGGCACATTTTGTATAACGGAGAGTAGGAAACCATGAAATAAGACCCAAAATTTGGGGATGAGGGTCGATGTTCTGAAACCGGAAAACTCCACAGGACCCCCCTTTGGTAAAAAAATTCGTAAAAAATTTTAGGTTCTCGATCAGGACAAAAACCCTTCTGCTTGTTAGTTTGGATACATGGATCACGAATTCGGCCTCTGTTCCAAGTTTTGCCGTGTTTGAAAAAAAAACCTAAAAATTTTGCATTTCTCGCAGGTCTGCATATATACGAAAAAATAATTTTCTGTGAGAAGGCGACGTCCTAGGACCAATCTTAGCACGGCATTGGATTCAGTGACACATTTTCTATAACGGAGAGTAGGAAACTATGACATAAGACCCAAAATTTGGGGATGAGGGTCGATGTTCTGAAACCGGAAAACTCCACAGGACCCTCCCTTTGGTAAAAAAATTCGTAAAAAATTTTAGGTTCTCGATCAGGACAAAAACTCTTCTGTTTGTTAGTTTGGATACATTGATCACGAATTCGGCCTGTGTTCCAAGTTTTGCCGTGTTTGAAAAAAAAACCTAAAAATCTTGCATTTCCCGCAGGTCTGCATACATACCAGAAAATAATTTTCTGTGAGAAGGCGACGTCCTAGGACCAATCTTAGCACGGCATTGGATTCAGTGACACATTTTCTATAAAGGAGAGTAGGAAACGATGAAATAAGACCCAAAATTTGGGGATGGGGGTCGATGTTATGAAACCGGAAAACTCCACGGGACCCTCCCTTTGGTAAAAAAATTCGTAAAAAATTTTAGGTTCTCGATCAGGGCAAAAACTCTTCTGTTTGTTAGTTTGGATACATTGATCACGAATTCGGCCTCTGTTCCAAGTTTTGCCGTGTTGGAAAAAAAACCTAAAAATTTTGCATTTCCCGCAGGTCTGCATATATACGAAAAACTAATTTTCTGTGAGAAAGCGACGTCCTAGGACCAATCTTAGCACGGCATTGGATTCAGTGGCACATTTTGTATAACGGAGAGTAGGAAACCATGAAATAAGACCCAAAATTTGGAGATGAGGGTCGATGTTCTGAAACCGGAAAACTCCACAGGACCTCCCTTTGGTAAAAAAATTCGTAAAAAATTTTAGGTTCTGGATCAGGACAAAAACTCTTCTGTTTGTTAGTTTGGATACATTGATCACGAATTCGGCCTCTGTTCCAAGTTTTGCCGTGTTTGAAAAAAAAACCTAAAAATTTTGCATTTCCCGCAGGTCTGCATATATACGCAAAAATCATTTTCTGTGAGAGGGCGACGTCCTAGGACCAATCCTAGCATGGCATTGCATTCAGTGGCACATTTTCTATAACGGAGAGGAGGAAACCATGAAATAAGACCCAAAATTTGGGGATGAGGGTCGATGTTCTGAAACCGGAAAACTCCACAGGACCCTCCCTTTGGTAAAAAAATTCGTAAAAAATTTTAGGTTCTGGATCAGGACAAAAACCCTTCTGCTTGTTAGTTTGGATACATGGATCACGAATTCGGCCTTTGTTCCAAGTTTTGCCGTGTTTGAAAAAAAAACCTAAAAATTTTGCATTTCTCGCAGGTCTGCATATATACGAAAAAATAATTTTCTGTGAGAAGGCGACGTTCTAGGACCAATCTTAGCACGGCATTGGACTCAGTGGCACATTTTCTATAACGGAGAGTGGGAAACCATGAAATAAGACCCGAAATTTGGGGATGAGGGTCGATGTTCTGAAACCGGAAAACTCCACAGGACCCTCCCTTTGATAAAAAAATTCGTAAAAAATTTTAGGTTCTCGATCAGGACAAAAACTCTTCCGTTTGTTAGTTTGGATACATTGATCACGAATTCGGCCTCTGTTCCAAGTTTTGCCGTGTTTGAAAAAAAAACCTGAAAATCTTGCATTTCCCGCAGGTCTGCATACATACCAAAAAATAATTTTCTGTGAGAAGGCGACGTCCTAGGCCCAATCTTAGCAAGGCATTGGATTCAGTGACACATTTTCTATAACGGAGAGTAGGAAACGATGAAATAAGACCCAAAATTTGAGGATGAGGGTCGATGTTCTGAAACCGGAAAACCCCACAGGACCCCCCCTTTTGGTAAAAAAATTCGTAAAAAATTTTAGGTTCTCGATCAGGACAATAACTCTTCTGTTTGTTAGTTTGGATACATTGATCACGAATTCGGCCTCTGTTCCAGGTTTTGCCGTGTTTGAAAAAAAAAACCTAAAAATTTTGCATTTCCCGCAGGTCTGCATATATACGAACAAATAATTTTCTGTGAGAAGGCGACGTCCTAGGACCAATCTGAGCACGGCATTGGATTCAGTGGCACATTTTCTATAAGGGAGAGTAGGAAACCGTGAAATAAGACCCAAAATTTGGGGATGAGGGTCGATGTTCTGAAACCGGAAAACTCCACAGGTAAACTCCCTTTGGTAAAAAAATTCGTAAAAAATTTTAGGTTCTTGATCAGGACAAAAACTCTTCTGTTTGTTAGTTTGGATACATTGATCGCGAATTCGGCCTCTGTTCCAAGTTTTGCCGTGTTTGAAAAAAAAACCTAAAAATTTTGCATTTCCCGCAGGTCTGCATATATACGAACAAATAATTTTCTGTGAGAAGGCGACGTCCTAGGACCAATCTGAGCACGGCATTGGATTCAGTGGCACATTTTCTATAAGGGAGAGTAGGAAACCGTGAAATAAGACCCAAAATTTGGGGATGAGGGTCGATGTTCTGAAACCGGAAAACTCCACAGGACCCTCCTTTGATAAAAAAATTCGTAAAAAATTTTAGGTTCTCGATCAGGACAAAAACTCTTCCGTTTGTTAGTTTGGATACATTGATCACGAATTCGGCCTCTGTTCCAAGTTTTGCCGTGTTTGAAAAAAAAAACCTAAAAATCTTGCATTTCCCGCAGGTCTGCATACATACCAAAAAATAATTTTCTGTGAGAAGGCGACGTCCTAGGCCCAATCTTAGCAAGGCATTGGATTCAGTGACACATTTTCTATAACGGAGAGTAGGAAACGATGAAATAAGACCCAAAATTTGGGGATGAGGGTCGATGTTCTGAAACCGGAAAACTCCACAGGACCCCCCCTTTGGTAAAAAAATTCGTAAAAAATGTTAGGTTCTCGATCAGGACACAAACCCTTCTGCTTGTTAGTTTGGATACATTGATCATGAATTCGGCATCTGTTCCAAGTTTTGCCGTGTTTGAAAAAAAACCTAAGAATTTTGCATTTCTCGCAGGTCTGCATATATACGAAAAAATAATTTTCTGTGAGAAGGCGACGTCCTAGGACCAATCTTAGCACGGCATTGGACTGAGTGGCACATTTTCTATAACGGAGAGTAGGAAACCATGAAATAAGACCCAAAATTTGGGGATGAGGGTCGATGTTCTGAAACCGGAAGACTCCACAGGTAAACTCCCTTTGGTAAAAAAATTCGTAAAAAATTTTAGGTTCTCGATCAGGACAAAAACTCTTCTGTTTGTTAGTTTGGATACATTGATCGCGAATTCGGCCTCTGTTCCAAGTTTTGCCGTGTTTGAAAAAAAAACCTAAAAATTTTGCATTTCTCGCAGGTCTGCATATACACGAAAAAATAATTTTCTGTGAGAAGGCGACGTCCTAGGACCAATCTTAGCACGGCATCGGACTCAGTGGCACATTTTCTATAAGGGAGAGTAGGAAACCGTGAAATAAGACCCAAAATTTGGGGATGAGGGTCGATGTTCTGAAACCGGAAAACTCCACAGGACCCTCCCTTTGGTAAAAAAATTCGTAAAAAATTTAAGGTTCTCGATCAGGACAAAAACCCTTCTGCTTGTTAGTTTGGATACATTGATCACGAATTCGGCCTCTGTTCCAAGTTTTTCCGTGTTTGAAAAAAAAACCTAAAAATTTTGCATTTCTCGCAGGTCTGCATATATACGAAAAAATAATTTTCTGTGAGAAGGCGGCGTCCTAGGACCAATCTTAGCACAGCATTGGATTCAGTGACACATTTTCTATAACGGAGAGTAGGAAACGATGAAATAAAACCCAAAATTTGGGGATGGGGGTCGATGTTCTGAAACCGGAAAACTCCACGGGACCCTCCCTTTGGTAAAAAAATTCGTAAAAAATTTTAGGTTCTCGATCAGGGCAAAAACTCTTCTGTTTGTTAGTTTGGATACATTGATCACGAATTCGGCCTCTGTTCCAAGTTTTGCCGTGTTTGAAAAAAAAAATCCTAAAAATCTTGCATTTCCCGCAGGTCTGCATATAACGAAAAACTAATTTTCTGTGAGAAAGCGACGTCCTAGGACCAATCTTAGCACGGCATTGGATTCAGTGGTAAAAAAATTCGTAAAAAATTTTAGGTTCTGGATCAGGACAAAAACCCTTCTGCTTGTTAGTTTGGATACATGGATCACGAATTCGGCCTCTGTTCCAAGTTTTGCCGTGTTTGAAAAAAAAACCTAAAAATTTTGCATTTCTCGCAGGTCTGCATATATACGAAAAAATAATTTTCTGTGAGAAGGCGACGTCCTAGGACCAATCTTAGCACGGCATTGGACTCAGTGGCACATTTTCTATAACGGAGAGTAGGAAACGATGAAATAAGACCCAAAATTTGGGGATGAGGGTCGATGTTCTGGAACCGGAAAACTCCACAGGTAAACTCCCTTTGGTAAAAAAATTCGTAAAAAATTTTAGGTTCTCGATCAGAACAAAAACCCTTCTGCTTGTTAGTTTGGATACATGGATAACGAATTCGGCCTCTGTTCCAAGTTTTGCCGTGTTTGAAAAAAAAACCTAAAAATTTTGCATTTCCCGCAGGTCTGCATATATACGAAAAAATAATTTTCTGTGAGAAGGCGACGTCCTAGGACCAATCTTAGCACGGCATTGGATTCAGTGGCACATTTTCTATAACGGAGAATAGGAAACCTTGAAACAAGACCCAAAATTTGGGGATGAGGGTCGATGCTCTGAAACCGGAAAACTCCACAGGACCCCCCCTTTGGTAAAAAAATTCATAAAAAATGTTGGGTTCTCGATCAGGACAAAAACCCTTCTGCTTGTTAGTTTGGATACATTGATCACGAATTCGGCCCCTGTTCCAAGTTTTGCCGTGTTTGAAAAAAAAACCTAAAAATTTTGCATTTCCCGCAGGTCGGCATATACACGAAAAAATAATTTTCTGTGAGAAGGCGACGTCCTAGGACCAATCTTAGCACGGCATTGTATTCAGTGGCACATTTTCTATAACGGAGAGTAGGAAACCATGAAATAGGACCCAAAATTTGGAGATGAAGATCGATGTTCTGAAACCGGAAAACTCCACGGGACCCTCCCTTTGGTAAAAAAATTCGTAAAAAATTTTAGGTTCTCGATCAGGACAAAAACTCTTCTGTTTGTTAGCTTGGATACATTGATCACGAATTCGGCCTCTGTTCCAAGTTTTGCCGTGTTTGAAAGAAAAACCTAAAAATTTTGCATTTCCCGCAGGTCTGCATATATACGAAAAAATAATTTTCTGTGAGAAAGCGACGTCCTAGGACCAATCTTAGCACGGCATTGGATTCAGTGGCACATTTTGTATAACGGAGAGTGGGAAACCTTGAAATAAGACCCAAAATTTGGGGATGAGGGTCGATGCTCTGAAACCGGAAAACTCCACGGGACCCTCCCTTTGGTAAAAAAATTCGTAAAAAATTTTAGGTTCTCGATCAGGACAAAAACTCTTCTGTTTGTTAGTTTGGATACATTGATCACGAATTCGGCCTCTGTTCCAAGTTTTGCCGTGTTTGAAAAAAAAACCTAAAAATTTTGCATTTCCCGCAGGTCTGCATATATACGAAAAAATAATTTTCTGTGAGAAAGCGACGTCCTAGGACCAATCTTAGCACGGCATTGGATTCAGTGGCACATTTTGTATAACGGAGAGTGGGAAACCATGAAATCAGACCCAAAATTTGGGGATGAGGATCGATGTTCTGAAACCGGAAAACTCCCCGGGACCCTCCCTTTGGTAAAAAAATTCGTAAAAAATTTTAGGTTCTCGATCAGGGCAAAAACTCTTCTGTTTGTTAGTTTGGATACATTGATCACGAATTCGGCCTCTGTTCCAAGTTTTGCCGTGTTTGAAAAAAAAACCTAAAAATTTTGCATTTCCCGCAGGTCTGCATATATACGAAAACCTAATTTTCTGTGAGAAAGCGACGTCCTAGGACCAATCTTAGCACGGCATTGGATTCAGTGGCACATTTTGTATAACGGAGAGTAGAAAACCATGAAATAAGACCCAAAATTTGGGGATGAGGGTCGATGTTCTGAAACCGGAAAACTACACAGGTAAAAAAATTCGTAAAAGATTTTAGGTTCTGGTTCAGGACAAAAACTCTTCTGTTTGTTAGTTTGGATACACTGATCACGAATTCGGCCTCTGTTCCAAGTTTTGCCGTGTTTGAAAAAAAAACCTAAAAATTTTGCATTTCCCGCAGGTCTGTATATATACGAAAAAATAATTTTCTGTGAGAAGGCGATGTCCTAGGACCAATCTTAGCACGGCATTGGATTCAGTGGCACATTTTCTATAACGAAGAGTAGGAAACCTTGAAATAAGACCCAAAATTTGGGGATGAGGGTCGATGTTCTGAAACCGGAAAACTCCACAGGACCCTCCCTTTGGTAAAAAAATTCGTAAAAAATTTTAGGTTCTCGATCAGGACAAAAGCTCTTCTGTTTGTTAATTTTGATACATTGATCACGAATTCGGCCTCTGTTCCAAGTTTTGCCGTGTTTGAAAAAAAACCTAAAAATTTTGCATTTCCCGCAGGTCTGCATATATACGAAAAAATAATTTTCTGTGAGAAGGCGACGTCCTAGGACCAATCTTAGCACGGCATTGGATTCAGTGGCACATTTTGTATAACGGAGAGTAGGAAACCATGAAATAAGACCCAAAATTTGGGGATGAGGGTCGATGCTCTGAAACCGGAAAACTCCACAGGTCCTTTGGTAAAAAAATTCGTAAAAAATTTTAGGTTCTCGATCAGGACAAAAACTCTTCTGTTTGTTAGTTTGGATACATTGATCACGAATTCGGCCTCTGTTCCAAGTTTTGCCGTGTTTGAAAAAAAAACCTAAAAATTTTGCATTTCCCGCAGGTCTGCATATATACGAAAAAATAATTTTCTGTGAGAAAGCGACGTCCTAGGACCAATCTTAGCACGGCATTGGATTCAGTGGCACATTTTGTATAACGGAGAGTGGGAAACCATGAAATAAGACCCAAAATTTGGGGATGAGGATCGATGTTCTGAAACCGGAAAACTCCACGGGACCCTCCCTTTGGTAAAGAAATTCGTAAAAAATTTTAGGTTCTCGATCAGGGCAAAAACTCTTCTGTTTGTTAGTTTGGATACATTGATCACGAATTCGGCCTCTGTTCCAAGTTTTGCCGTGTTTGAAAAAAAAACCTAAAAATTTTGCATTTCCCGCAGGTCTGCATATATACGAAAAACTAATTTTCTGTGAGAAAGCGACGTCCTAGGACCAATCTTAGCACGGCATTGGATTCAGTGGCACATTTTGTATAACGGAGAGTAGGAAACCATGAAATAAGACCCAAAATTTGGGGATGAGGGTCGATGTTCTGAAACCGGAAAACTCCACAGGTAAAAAAATTCGTAAAAAATTTTAGGTTCTGGATCAGGACAAAAACTCTTCTGTTTGTTAGTTTGGATACACTGATCACGAATTCGGCCTCTGTTCCAAGTTTTGCCGTGTTTGAAAAAAAAACCTAAAAATTTTGCATTTCCCGCAGGTCTGCATATATACGAAAAAATAATTTTCTGTGAGAAAGCGACGTCCTAGGACCAATCTTAGCACGGCATTGGATTCAGTGGCACATTTTGTATAACGGAGAGTGGGAAACCATGAAATAAGACCCAAAATTTGGGGATGAGGATCGATGTTCTGAAACCGGAAAACTCCACGGGACCCTCCCTTTGGTAAAGAAATTCGTAAAAAATTTTAGGTTCTCGATCAGGGCAAAAACTCTTCTGTTTGTTAGTTTGGATACATTGATCACGAATTCGGCCTCTGTTCCAAGTTTTGCCGTGTTTGAAAAAAAAACCTAAAAATTTTGCATTTCCCGCAGGTCTGCATATATACGAAAAACTAATTTTCTGTGAGAAAGCGACGTCCTAGGACCAATCTTAGCACGGCATTGGATTCAGTGGCACATTTTGTATAACGGAGAGTAGGAAACCATGAAATAAGACCCAAAATTTGGGGATGAGGGTCGATGTTCTGAAACCGGAAAACTCCACAGGTAAAAAAATTCGTAAAAAATTTTAGGTTCAGGATCAGGACAAAAACCCTTCTGTTTGTTAGTTTGGATACATTGATCACGAATTCGGCCTCTGTTCCAAGTTTTGCCGTGTTTGAAAAAAAAACCTAAAATTTTGCATTTCCCGCAGGTCTGCATATGTACGCAAAAATCATTTTCTGTGAGAGGGCGACGTCCTAGGACCAATCCTAGCACGGCATTGCATTCAGTGGCACATTTTCTATAACGGAGAGTAGGAAACCATGAAATAAGACCCAAAATTTGGGGATGAGGGTCGATGTTCTGAAATCGGAAAACTCCACAGGACCCCCCCTTTTGTAAAAAAATTCGTAAAAAATTTTAGGTTCTCGATCAGGACAAAAACTCTTCTGTTTGTTAGTTTGGATACATGGATCACGAATTCGGCCTCTGTTCCAAGTTTTGCCGTGTTTGAAAAAAAACCTAAAAATTTTGCAGTTCCCGCAGGTCTGCATATATACGAAAAAATAATTTTCTGTGAGAAGGCGACGTCCTAGGACCAATCTTAGCACGGCATTGGATTCAGTGGCACATTTTCTATAAGGGAGAGTAGGAAACCATGAAATAAGACCCAAAATTTGGGGATGAGGGTCGATGTTCTGAAACCGGAAAACTCCACAGGACCCTCCCTTTGGTAAAAAAATTCGTAAAAAATTTTAGGTTCTCGATCAGGACAAAAACTCTTCTGCTTGTTAGTTTGGATACATGGATCACGAATTCGGCCTCTGTTCCAAGTTTTGCCGTGTTTGAAAAAAAAAACCTAAAAATTTTGCATTTCCCGCAGGTCTGCATATATACGAAAAAATAATTTTCTGTGAGAAGGCGACGTTCTAGGACCAATCTTAGCACGGCATTGGACTCAGTGGCACATTTTCTATAACGGAGAGTAGGAAACCATGAAATAAGGCACAAAATTTGGGGATGGGGGTCGATGTTCTGAAACCGGAAAACTCCACAGGACCCTCCCTTTGGTAAAAAAATTCGTAAAAAATGTTAGGTTCTCGATCAGGACAAAAACCCTTCTGCTTGTTAGTTTGGATACATTGATCACGAATTCGGCCTCTGCTCCAAGTTTTTCCGTGTTTGAAAAAAAAAACCTAAAAATTTTGCATTTCTCGCAGGTCTGCATATATACGAAAAAATAATTTTCTGTGAGAAGGCGACGTCCTAGGACCAATCTTAGCACGGCATTGGATTTAGTGACACATTTTCTATAACGGAGAGTAGGAAACGATGAAATAAGACCCAAAATTTGGGGATGGGGGTCGATGTTCTGAAACCGGAAAACTCGACAGGACCCCCCCTTTGGTAAAAAAATTCGTAAAAAATGTTAGGTTCTCAATCAGGACAAAAACCCTTCTGCTTGTTAGTTTGGATACATTGATAACGAATTCGGCCTCTGTTCCAAGTTTTGCCGTGTTTGAAAAAAAACCTAAAAATTTTGCATTTCCCGCAGGTCTGCATATACACGAAAAAATAATTTTCTGTGAGAAGGCGACGTCCTAGGACCAATCTTAGCACGGCATTGGATTCAGTGGCACATTTTCTATAACGGAGAGTAGGAAACCATGAAATAGGACCCAAAATTTGGAGATGAAGATCGATGTTCTGAAACCGGAAAACTCCACGGGACCCTCCCTTTGGTAAAAAAATTCGTAAAAAATTTTAGGTTCTCGATCAGGACAAAAACTCTTCTGTTTGTTAGCTTGGATACATTGATCACGAATTCGGCCTCTGTTCCAAGTTTTGCCGTGTTTGAAAGAAAAACCTAAAAATTTTGCATTTCCCGCAGGTCTGCATATATACGAAAAAATAATTTTCTGTGAGAAAGCGACGTCCTAGGACCAATCTTAGCACGGCATTGGATTCAGTGGCACATTTTGTATAACGGAGAGTGGGAAACCTTGAAATAAGACCCAAAATTTGGGGATGAGGGTCGATGCTCTGAAACCGGAAAACTCCACGGGACCCTCCCTTTGGTAAAAAAATTCGTAAAAAATTTTAGGTTCTCGATCAGGGCAAAAACTCTTCTGTTTGTTAGTTTGGATACATTGATCACGAATTCGGCCTCTGTTCCAAGTTTTGCCGTGTTGGAAAAAAAACCTAAAAATTTTGCATTTCCCGCAGGTCTGCATATATACGAAAAACTAATTTTCTGCGAGAAAGCGACGTCCTAGGACCATTCTTGGCACGGCGTTGGATTCAGTGGCACATTTTCTATAATGGACAGTAGGAAACCATGAAATAAGACCCAAAATTTGGGGATGAGGGTCGATGTTCTGAAACCGGAAAACTCCACAGGACCCTCCCTTTGGTAAAAAATTCGTAAAAAATTTTAGGTTCTGGATCAGGACAAAAACTCTTCTGTTTGTTAGTTTGGATACATTGATCACGAATTCGGCCTCTGTTCCCAGTTTTGCCGTGTTTGAAAAAAAAAACCTAAAAATTCTGCATTTCCCGCAGGTCTGCATATATACGAAAAAATCATTTTCTCTGAGAGGACGACGTCCTAGGACCAATCTTAGCACGGCATTGGATTCAGCGGCACATTTTGTATAACGGAGAGTGGGAAACCTTGAAATAAGACCCAAAATTTGGGGATGAGGGTCGATGCTCTGAAACCGGAAAACTCCACGGGACCCTCCCTTTGGTAAAAAAATTCGTAAAAAATTTTAGGTTCTGGATCAGGACAAAAACTCTTCTGTTTGTTAGTTTGGATACATTGATCACGAATTCAGCCTCTGTTCCAAGTTTTGCCGTGTTTGAAAGAAAAAACCTAAAAATCTTGCATTTCCCGCAGGTCTGCATACATACCAGAAAATAATTTTCTGTGAGAAGGCGACGTCCTAGGACCAATCTTAGCACGGCATTGGATTCAGTGACACATTTTCTATAACGGAGAGTAGGAAACGATGAAATAAGACCCAAAATTTGGGGACGAGGGTCGATGTTCTGAAACCGGAAAACTCCACAGACTCCACACTCCCTTTGGTAAAAAAATTCGTAAAAAATTTTAGGTTCTGGATCAGGACAAAAACTCTTCTGTTTGTTAGTTTGGATACGTTGACCACGAATTCGGCCTCCGTTCCAAGTTTTGCCGTGTTTGAAAAAAAAAACCTAAAAATTTTGCATTTCCCGCAGGTCTGTATATATACGAAAAAATAATTTTCTGTGAGAAGGCGATGTCCTAGGACCAATCTTAGCACGGCATTGGATTCAGTGGCACATTTTCTATAACGGGGAGTAGGAAACCATGAAATAAGACCCAAAATTTGGGGATGAGGGTCGATGTTCTGAAACCGGAAAACTCCACAGGACCCTCCCTTTTGTAAAAAAATTCGTAAAAAATTTTAGGTTCTCGATCAGGACAAAAACTCTTCCGTTTGTTAGTTTGGATACATTGATCACGAATTCGGCCTCTGTTCCAAGTTTTGCCGTGTTTGAAAAAATACCTAAAAATTTTGCATTTCCCGCAGGTCTGCATATAACGAGAAACTAATTTTCTGTGAGAAAGCGACGTCCTAGGACCATTCTTGGCACGGCGTTGGATTCAGTGGCACATTTTCTATAATGGAGAGTAGGAAACCATGAAATAAGACCCAAAATTTGGGGATGAGGGTCGATGTTCTGAAACCGGAAAACTCCACAGGACCCCCCCTTTGGTAAAAAAATTCGTAAAAAATGTTAGGTTCTCGATCAGGACACAAACCCTTCTGCTTGTTAGTTTGGATACATTGATCATGAATTCGGCCTCTGTTCCAAGTTTTGCCGTGTTTGAAAAAAAACCTAAAAATTTTGCATTTCTCGCAGGTCTGCATATATACGAAAAAATAATTTTCTGTGAGAAGGCGACGTCCTAGGACCAATCTTAGCACGGCATTGGACTGAGTGGCACATTTTCTATAACGGAGAGTAGGAAACCATGAAATAAGACCCAAAATTTGGGGATGAGGGTCGATGTTCTGAAACCGGAAAACTCCACAGGTAAACTCCCTTTGGTAAAAAAATTCGTAAAAAATTTTAGGTTCTCGATCAGGACAAAAACTCTTCTGTTTGTTAGTTTGGATACATTGATCGCGAATTCGGCCTCTGTTCCAAGTTTTGCCGTGTTTGAAAAAAAAAACCTAAAAATTTTGCATTTCTCGCAGGTCTGCATATACACGAAAAAATAATTTTCTGTGAGAAGGCGACGTCCTAGGACCAATCTTAGCACGGCATTGGACTCAGTGGCACATTTTCTATAACGGAGAGTAGGAAACCATGAAATAAGACCCGAAATTTGGGGATGAGGGTCGATGTTCTGAAACCGGAAAACTCCACAGGACCCTCCCTTTGATAAAAAAAATCGTAAAAAATTTTAGGTTCTCGATCAGGACAAAAACTCTTCTGTTTGTTAGTTTGGATGCATTGATCACGAATTCAGCCTCTGTTCCAAGTTTTGCCGTGTTTGAAAAAAAAACCTAAAAATTTTGCATTTCTCGCAGGTCTGCATATATACGAAAAAATAATTTTCTGTGAGAAGGCGACGTCCTAGGACCAATCTTAGCACGGCATTGGACTCAGTGGCACATTTTCTATAAGGGAGAGTAGGAAACCGTGAAATAAGACCCAAAATTTGGGGATGAGGGTCGATGTTTTGAAACCGGAAAACTCCACAGGACCCTCCCTTTGGTAAAAAAATTCGTAAAAAATTTTAGGTTCTCCATCAGGACAAAAACCCTTCTGCTTGTTAGTTTGGATACATACACGAATTCGGCCTCTGTTCCAAGTTTTTCCGTGTTTGAAAAAAAAACCTAAAAATTTTGCATTTCTCGCAGGTCTGCATATATACGAAAAAATAATTTTCTGTGAGAAGGCGACGTCCTAGGACCAATCTTAGCACGGCATTGGATTCAGTGGCACATTTTGTATAACGGAGAGTAGGAAACCATGAAATAAGACCCAAAATTTGGGGATGAGGGTCGATGTTCTGAAACCGGAAAACTCCACAGGACCCCCCTTTGGTAAAAAAATTCGTAAAAAATTTTAGGTTCTCGATCAGGACAAAAACCCTTCTGCTTGTTAGTTTGGATACATGGATCACGAATTCGGCCTCTGTTCCAAGTTTTGCCGTGTTTGAAAAAAAAACCTAAAAATTTTGCATTTCTCGCAGGTCTGCATATATACGAAAAAATAATTTTCTGTGAGAAGGCGACGTCCTAGGACCAATCTTAGCACGGCATTGGATTCAGTGACACATTTTCTATAACGGAGAGTAGGAAACTATGACATAAGACCCAAAATTTGGGGATGAGGGTCGATGTTCTGAAACCGGAAAACTCCACAGGACCCTCCCTTTGGTAAAAAAATTCGTAAAAAATTTTAGGTTCTCGATCAGGACAAAAACTCTTCTGTTTGTTAGTTTGGATACATTGATCACGAATTCGGCCTGTGTTCCAAGTTTTGCCGTGTTTGAAAAAAAAACCTAAAAATCTTGCATTTCCCGCAGGTCTGCATACATACCAGAAAATAATTTTCTGTGAGAAGGCGACGTCCTAGGACCAATCTTAGCACGGCATTGGATTCAGTGACACATTTTCTATAAAGGAGAGTAGGAAACGATGAAATAAGACCCAAAATTTGGGGATGGGGTCGATGTTATGAAACCGGAAAACTCCACGGGACCCTCCCTTTGGTAAAAAAATTCGTAAAAAATTTTAGGTTCTCGATCAGGGCAAAAACTCTTCTGTTTGTTAGTTTGGATACATTGATCACGAATTCGGCCTCTGTTCCAAGTTTTGCCGTGTTGGAAAAAAAACCTAAAAATTTTGCATTTCCCGCAGGTCTGCATATATACGAAAAACTAATTTTCTGTGAGAAAGCGACGTCCTAGGACCAATCTTAGCACGGCATTGGATTCAGTGGCACATTTTGTATAACGGAGAGTAGGAAACCATGAAATAAGACCCAAAATTTGGAGATGAGGGTCGATGTTCTGAAACCGGAAAACTCCACAGGACCTCCCTTTGGTAAAAAAATTCGTAAAAAATTTTAGGTTCTGGATCAGGACAAAAACTCTTCTGTTTGTTAGTTTGGATACATTGATCACGAATTCGGCCTCTGTTCCAAGTTTTGCCGTGTTTGAAAAAAAAACCTAAAAATTTTGCATTTCCCGCAGGTCTGCATATATACGCAAAAATCATTTTCTGTGAGAGGGCGACGTCCTAGGACCAATCCTAGCATGGCATTGCATTCAGTGGCACATTTTCTATAACGGAGAGGAGGAAACCATGAAATAAGACCCAAAATTTGGGGATGAGGGTCGATGTTCTGAAACCGGAAAACTCCACAGGACCCTCCCTTTGGTAAAAAAATTCGTAAAAAATTTTAGGTTCTGGATCAGGACAAAAACCCTTCTGCTTGTTAGTTTGGATACATGGATCACGAATTCGGCCTTTGTTCCAAGTTTTGCCGTGTTTGAAAAAAAAACCTAAAAATTTTGCATTTCTCGCAGGTCTGCATATATACGAAAAAATAATTTTCTGTGAGAAGGCGACGTCCTAGGACCAATCTTAGCACGGCATTGGACTCAGTGGCACATTTTCTATAACGGAGAGTAGGAAACCATGAAATAAGACCCGAAATTTGGGGATGAGGGTCGATGTTCTGAAACCGGAAAACTCCACAGGACCCTCCCTTTGATAAAAAAATTCGTAAAAAATTTTAGGTTCTCGATCAGGACAAAAACTCTTCCGTTTGTTAGTTTGGATACATTGATCACGAATTCGGCCTCTGTTCCAAGTTTTGCCGTGTTTGAAAAAAAAACCTGAAAATCTTGCATTTCCCGCAGGTCTGCATACATACCAAAAAATAATTTTCTGTGAGAAGGCGACGTCCTAGGCCCAATCTTAGCAAGGCATTGGATTCAGTGACACATTTTCTATAACGGAGAGTAGGAAACGATGAAATAAGACCCAAAATTTGAGGATGATGGTCGATGTTCTGAAACCGGAAAACCCCACAGGACCCCCCCTTTTGGTAAAAAAATTCGTAAAAAATTTTAGGTTCTCGATCAGGACAATAACTCTTCTGTTTGTTAGTTTGGATACATTGATCACGAATTCGGCCTCTGTTCCAGGTTTTGCCGTGTTTGAAAAAAAAAACCTAAAAATTTTGCATTTCCCGCAGGTCTGCATATATACGAACAAATAATTTTCTGTGAGAAGGCGACGTCCTAGGACCAATCTGAGCACGGCATTGGATTCAGTGGCACATTTTCTATAAGGGAGAGTAGGAAACCGTGAAATAAGACCCAAAATTTGGGGATGAGGGTCGATGTTCTGAAACCGGAAAACTCCACAGGTAAACTCCCTTTGGTAAAAAAATTCGTAAAAAATTTTAGGTTCTTGATCAGGACAAAAACTCTTCTGTTTGTTAGTTTGGATACATTGATCGCGAATTCGGCCTCTGTTCCAAGTTTTGCCGTGTTTGAAAAAAAAACCTAAAAATTTTGCATTTCCCGCAGGTCTGCATATATACGAACAAATAATTTTCTGTGAGAAGGCGACGTCCTAGGACCAATCTGAGCACGGCATTGGATTCAGTGGCACATTTTCTATAAGGGAGAGTAGGAAACCGTGAAATAAGACCCAAAATTTGGGGATGAGGGTCGATGTTCTGAAACCGGAAAACTCCACAGGACCCTCCTTTGATAAAAAAATTCGTAAAAAATTTTAGGTTCTCGATCAGGACAAAAACTCTTCCGTTTGTTAGTTTGGATACATTGATCACGAATTCGGCCTCTGTTCCAAGTTTTGCCGTGTTTGAAAAAAAAAACCTAAAAATCTTGCATTTCCCGCAGGTCTGCATACATACCAAAAAATAATTTTCTGTGAGAAGGCGACGTCCTAGGCCCAATCTTAGCAAGGCATTGGATTCAGTGACACATTTTCTATAACGGAGAGTAGGAAACGATGAAATAAGACCCAAAATTTGGGGATGAGGGTCGATGTTCTGAAACCGGAAAACTCCACAGGACCCCCCCTTTGGTAAAAAAATTCGTAAAAAATGTTAGGTTCTCGATCAGGACACAAACCCTTCTGCTTGTTAGTTTGGATACATTGATCATGAATTCGGCATCTGTTCGAAGTTTTGCCGTGTTTGAAAAAAAACCTAAGAATTTTGCATTTCTCGCAGGTCTGCATATATACGAAAAAATAATTTTCTGTGAGAAGGCGACGTCCTAGGACCAATCTTAGCACGGCATTGGACTGAGTGGCACATTTTCTATAACGGAGAGTAGGAAACCATGAAATAAGACCCAAAATTTGGGGATGAGGGTCGATGTTCTGAAACCGGAAGACTCCACAGGTAAACTCCCTTTGGTAAAAAAATTCGTAAAAAATTTTAGGTTCTCGATCAGGACAAAAACTCTTCTGTTTGTTAGTTTGGATACATTGATCGCGAATTCGGCCTCTGTTCCAAGTTTTGCCGTGTTTGAAAAAAAAACCTAAAAATTTTGCATTTCTCGCAGGTCTGCATATACACGAAAAAATAATTTTCTGTGAGAAGGCGACGTCCTAGGACCAATCTTAGCACGGCATCGGACTCAGTGGCACATTTTCTATAAGGGAGAGTAGGAAACCGTGAAATAAGACCCAAAATTTGGGGATGAGGGTCGATGTTCTGAAACCGGAAAACTCCACAGGACCCTCCCTTTGGTAAAAAAATTCGTAAAAAATTTAAGGTTCTCGATCAGGACAAAAACCCTTCTGCTTGTTAGTTTGGATACATTGATCACGAATTCGGCCTCTGTTCCAAGTTTTTCCGTGTTTGAAAAAAAAACCTAAAAATTTTGCATTTCTCGCAGGTCTGCATATATACGAAAAAATAATTTTCTGTGAGAAGGCGGCGTCCTAGGACCAATCTTAGCACAGCATTGGATTCAGTGACACATTTTCTATAACGGAGAGTAGGAAACGATGAAATAAAACCCAAAATTTGGGGATGGGGGTCGATGTTCTGAAACCGGAAAACTCCACGGGACCCTCCCTTTGGTAAAAAAATTCGTAAAAAATTTTAGGTTCTCGATCAGGGCAAAA
Source organism: Callosobruchus maculatus (assembly GCA_951848785.1). Taxonomy (NCBI): domain Eukaryota; kingdom Metazoa; phylum Arthropoda; class Insecta; order Coleoptera; family Chrysomelidae; genus Callosobruchus; species Callosobruchus maculatus. The sequence goes on from CATOUR010000045.1 coordinate 4,607,179, forward strand.
ACTCTTCTGTTTGTTAGTTTGGATACATTGATCACGAATTCGGCCTCTGTTCCAAGTTTTGCCGTGTTTGAAAAAAAAAATCCTAAAAATCTTGCATTTCCCGCAGGTCTGCATATAACGAAAAACTAATTTTCTGTGAGAAAGCGACGTCCTAGGACCAATCTTAGCACGGCATTGGATTCAGTGGTAAAAAAATTCGTAAAAAATTTTAGGTTCTGGATCAGGACAAAAACCCTTCTGCTTGTTAGTTTGGATACATGGATCACGAATTCGGCCTCTGTTCCAAGTTTTGCCGTGTTTGAAAAAAAAACCTAAAAATTTTGCATTTCTCGCAGGTCTGCATATATACGAAAAAATAATTTTCTGTGAGAAGGCGACGTCCTAGGACCAATCTTAGCACGGCATTGGACTCAGTGGCACATTTTCTATAACGGAGAGTAGGAAACGATGAAATAAGACCCAAAATTTGGGGATGAGGGTCGATGTTCTGGAACCGGAAAACTCCACAGGTAAACTCCCTTTGGTAAAAAAATTCGTAAAAAATTTTAGGTTCTCGATCAGAACAAAAACCCTTCTGCTTGTTAGTTTGGATACATGGATAACGAATTCGGCCTCTGTTCCAAGTTTTGCCGTGTTTGAAAAAAAAACCTAAAAATTTTGCATTTCCCGCAGGTCTGCATATATACGAAAAAATAATTTTCTGTGAGAAGGCGACGTCCTAGGACCAATCTTAGCACGGCATTGGATTCAGTGGCACATTTTCTATAACGGAGAATAGGAAACCTTGAAACAAGACCCAAAATTTGGGGATGAGGGTCGATGCTCTGAAACCGGAAAACTCCACAGGACCCCCCCTTTGGTAAAAAAATTCATAAAAAATGTTGGGTTCTCGATCAGGACAAAAACCCTTCTGCTTGTTAGTTTGGATACATTGATCACGAATTCGGCCCCTGTTCCAAGTTTTGCCGTGTTTGAAAAAAAAAACCTAAAAATTTTGCATTTCTCGCAGGTCTGCATATATACGAAAAAATAATCTTCTCTGAGAAGGCGACGTCCTAGGACCAATCTTAGCACGGCATTGGACTCAGTGGCACATTTTCTATAACGGAGAGTAGGAAACTATGAAATAAGACCCAAAATTTGGGGATGGGGGTCGATGTTCTGAAACCGGAAAACTCCTTTGGTAAAAAAATTCATGAAAAATTTTAGGTTCTCGATCAGGACAAAAACCCTTCTGCTTGTTAGTTTGGATACATTGATAACGAATTCGGCCTCTGTTCCAAGTTTTGCCGTGTTTGAAAAAAAAACCTAAAAATTTTGCATTTCCCGCAGGTCTGCATATATACGAAAAAATAATTTTCTGTGAGAAGGCGACGTCCTAGGACCAGTCTTAGCACGGCATTGGGTTCAGTGGCACATTTTCTATAACGGAGAGTAGGAAACCATGAAATAGGACCCAAAATTTGGGGATGAGGGTCGATGTTCTGAAACCGGAAAACTCCACGGGACCCTCCCTTTGGTAAAAAAATTCGTAAAAAATTTTAGGTTCTCGATCAGGGCAAAAACTCTTCTGTTTGTTAGTTTGGATACATTGATCACGAATTCGGCCTCTGTTCCAAGTTTTGCCGTGTTTGAAAAAAAAACCTAAAAATTTTGCATTTCCCGCAGGTCTGCATATATACGAAAACCTAATTTTCTGTGAGAAAGCGACGTCCTAGGACCAATCTTAGCACGGCATTGGATTCAGTGGCACATTTTGTATAACGGAGAGTAGGAAACCATGAAATAAGACCCAAAATTTGGGGGTGAGGGTCGATGTTCTGAAACCGGAAAACTCCACAGGTAAAAAAATTCGTAAAAAATTTTAGGTTCTGGATCAGGACAAAAACTCTTCTGTTTGTTAGTTTGGATACACTGATCACGAATTCGGCCTCTGTTCCAAGTTTTGCCGTGTTTGAAAGAAAAACCTAAAAATTTTGCATTTCCCGCAGGTCTGTATATATACGAAAAAATAATTTTCTGTGAGAAGGCGATGTCCTAGGACCAATCTTAGCACGGCATTGGATTCAGTGGCACATTTTCTATAACGAAGAGTAGGAAACCTTGAAATAAGACCCAAAATTTGGGGATGAGGGTCGATATTCTGAAACCGGAAAACTCCACAGGACCCTCCCTTTGGTAAAAAAATTCGTAAAAAATTTTAGGTTCTAGATCAGGACAAAAACTCTTCTGTATGTTAGTTTGGATACATTAATCACGAATTCGGCCTCTGTTCCAAGTTTTGCCGTGTTTGAAAAAAAACGTAAAAATTTTGCATTTCCCGCAGGTCTGCATATAACGAAAAACTAATTTTCTGTGAGAAAGCGACGTCCTAGGACCATTCTTAGCACGGCATTGGATTCAGTGGCACATTTTCTATAACGGAGAGTAGGAAACCATGAAATAAGACCCAAAATTTGGGGATGAGGGTCGATGTTCTGAAACCGGAAAACTCCACAGGACCCCCCCTTTGGTAAAAAAATTCGTGAAAAATGTTAGGTTCTCGATCAGGACAAAAACTCTTCTGTTTGTTTTTGGATACATTGATCACGAATTCGGCCTCTGTTCCAAGTTTTGCCGTGTTTGAAAAAAAAACCTAAAAATTTTGCATTTCCCGCAGGTCTGCATATATACGAAAAAATAATTTTCTGTGAGAAAGCGACGTCCTAGGACCAATCTTAGCACGGCATTGGATTCAGTGGCACATTTTGTATAACGGAGAGTAGGAAACCATGAAATAAGACCCAAAATTTGGGGATGAGGGTGATGTTCTGAAACCGGAAAACTCCACAGGTTCCTCCCTTTGGTAAAAAAATTCGTAAAAAATTTTAGGTTCTCGATCAGGACAAAAACTCTTCTGTTTGTTAGTTTGGATACATTGATCACGAATTCGGCCTCTGTTCCAAGATTTGCCGTGTTTGAAAAAAAAACCTAAAAATTTTGCATTTCCCGCAGGTCTGCATATATACGAAAAAATAATTTTCTGTGAGAAAGCGACGTCCTAGGACCAATCTTAGCACGGCATTGGATTCAGTGGCACATTTTGTATAACGGAGAGTGGGAAACCATGAAATAAGACCCAAAATTTGGGGATGAGGATCGATGTTCTGAAACCGGAAAACTCCACGGGACCCTCCCTTTGGTAAAAAAATTCGTAAAAAATTTTAGGTTCTCGATCAGGGCAAAAACTCTTCTGTTTGTTAGTCTGGATACATTGATCACGAATTCGGCCTCTGTTCCAAGTTTTGCCGTGTTTGAAAAAAAAACCTAAAAATTTTGCATTTCCCGCAGGTCTGCATATATACGAAAACCTAATTTTCTGTGAGAAAGCGACGTCCTAGGACCAATCTTAGCACGGCATTGGATTCAGTGGCACATTTTGTATAACGGAGAGTAGAAAACCATGAAATAAGACCCAAAATTTGGGGATGAGGGTCGATGTTCTGAAACCGGAAAACTCCACAGGTAAAAAAATTCGTAAAAAATTTTAGGTTCTGGTTCAGGACAAAAACTCTTCTGTTTGTTAGTTTGGATACACTGATCACGAATTCGGCCTCTGTTCCAAGTTTTGCCGTGTTTGAAAAAAAAACCTAAAAATTTTGCATTTCCCGCAGGTCTGTATATATACGAAAAAATAATTTTCTGTGAGAAGGCGATGTCCTAGGACCAATCTTAGCACGGCATTGGATTCAGTGGCACATTTTCTATAACGAAGAGTAGGAAACCTTGAAATAAGACCCAAAATTTGGGGATGAGGGTCGATGTTCTGAAACCGGAAAACTCCACAGGACCCTCACTTTGGTAAAAAAATTCGTAAAAAATTTTAGGTTCTCGATCAGGACAAAAGCTCTTCTGTTTGTTAATTTTGATACATTGATCACGAATTCGGCCTCTGTTCCAAGTTTTGCCGTGTTTGAAAAAAAACCTAAAAATTTTGCATTTCCCGCAGGTCTGCATATATACGAAAAAATAATTTTCTGTGAGAAGGCGACGTCCTAGGACCAATCTTAGCACGGCATTGGATTCAGTGGCACATTTTCTATAACGGAGAGTAGGAAACCATGAAATAAGACCCAAAATTTGGGGATGAGGGTCGATGCTCTGAAACCGGAAAACTCCACGGGACCCCCCCTTTGGTAAAAAAATTCGTAAAAAATTTTAGGTTCTCGATCAGGACAAAAACTCTTCTGTTTGTTAGTTTGGATACATTGATCACGAATTCGGCCTCTGTTCCAAGTTTTGCCGTGTTTGAAAAAAAAACCTAAAAATTTTGCATTTCCCGCAGGTCTGCATATATACGAAAAAATAATTTTCTGTGAGAAAGCGACGTCCTAGGACCAATCTTAGCACGGCATTGGATTCAGTGGCACATTTTGTATAACGGAGAGTGGGAAACCATGAAATAAGACCCAAAATTTGGGGATGAGGATCGATGTTCTGAAACCGGAAAACTCCACGGGACCCTCCCTTTGGTAAAGAAATTCGTAAAAAATTTTAGGTTCTCGATCAGGGCAAAAACTCTTCTGTTTGTTAGTTTGGATACATTGATCACGAATTCGGCCTCTGTTCCAAGTTTTGCCGTGTTTGAAAAAAAAACCTAAAAATTCTGCATTTCCCGCAGGTCTGCATATATACGAAAAAATCATTTTCTGTGAGAGGACGACGTCCTAGGACCAATCTTAGCACGGCATTGGATTCAGTGGCACATTTTCTATAACGGAGAGTAGGAAACCATGAAATAAGACCCAAAATTTGGGGATGAGGGTCGATGTTCTGAAACCGGAAAACTCCACAGGTAAAAAAATTCGTAAAAAATTTTAGGTTCTGGATCAGGACAAAAACTCTTCTGTTTGTTAGTTTGGATACACTGATCACGAAGTCGGCCTCTGTTCCAAGTTTTGCCGTGTTTGAAAAAAAACCTAAAAATTTTGCATTTCCCGCAGGTCTGCATATATACGAAAAAATCATTTTCTGTGAGAGGGTGACGTCCTAGGACCAATCTTAGCACGGCATTGGATTCAGTGGCACATTTTCTATAACGGAGAGTAGGAAACCATGAAATAAGACCCAAAATTTGGGGATGAGGGTCGATGTTCTGAAACCGGAAAGCTCCACAGGACCCTCCCTTTGGTAAAAAAATTCGTAAAAAATTTTAGGTTCTGGATCAGGACAAAAACTCTTCTGTTTGTTAGTTTGGATACATTGATCACGAATTCGGCCTCTGTTCCAAGTTTTGCCGTGTTTGAAAAAAAAAACCCAAAATTTTGCATTTCCCGCAGGTCTGCATATATACGCAAAAATCATTTTCTGTGAGAGGGCGACGTCCTAGGACCAATCCTAGCACGGCATTGCATTCAGTGGCACATTTTCTATAACGGAGAGTAGGAAACCATGAAATAAGACCCAAAATTTGGGGATGAGGGTCGATGTTCTGAAACCGGAAAACTCCACAGGACCCTCCCTTTCGTAAAAAAAATCGTAAAAAATTTTAGGTTCTCGATCAGGACAAAAACTCTTCTGCTTGTTAGTTTGGATACATGGATCACGAATTCGGCCTCTGTTCCAAGTTTTGCCGTGTTTGAAAAAAAAAACCTAAAAATTTTGCATTTCCCGCAGGTCTGCATATATACGAAAAAATAATTTTCTGTGAGAAGGCGACGTTCTAGGACCAATCTTAGCACGGCATTGGACTCAGTGGCACATTTTCTATAACGGAGAGTAGGAAACCATGAAATAAGGCACAAAATTTGGGGATGGGGGTCGATGTTCTGAAACCGGAAAACTCCACAGGACCCTCCCTTTGGTAAAAAAATTCGTAAAAAATGTTAGGTTCTCGATCAGGACAAAAACCCTTCTGCTTGTTAGTTTGGATACATTGATCACGAATTCGGCCTCTGCTCCAAGTTTTTCCGTGTTTGAAAAAAAAAACCTAAAAATTTTGCATTTCTCGCAGGTCTGCATATATACGAAAAAATAATTTTCTGTGAGAAGGCGACGTCCTAGGACCAATCTTAGCACGGCATTGGATTTAGTGACACATTTTCTATAACGGAGAGTAGGAAACGATGAAATAAGACCCAAAATTTGGGGATGGGGGTCGATGTTCTGAAACCGGAAAACTCGACAGGACCCCCCCTTTGGTAAAAAAATTCGTAAAAAATGTTAGGTTCTCGATCAGGACAAAAACCCTTCTGCTTGTTAGTTTGGATACATTGATAACGAATTCGGCCTCTGTTCCAAGTTTTGCCGTGTTTGAAAAAAAAACCTAAAATTTTGCATTTCCCGCAGGTCTGCATATATACGCAAAAATCATTTTCTGTGAGAGGGCGACGTCCTAGGACCAATCCTAGCACGGCATTGCATTCAGTGGCACATTTTCTATAACGGAGAGTAGGAAACCATGAAATAAGACCCAAAATTTGGGGATGAGGGTCGATGTTCTGAAATCGGAAAACTCCACAGGACCCCCCCTTTTGTAAAAAAATTCGTAAAAAATTTTAGGTTCTCGATCAGGACAAAAACTCTTCTGTTTGTTAGTTTGGATACATGGATCACGAATTCGGCCTCTGTTCCAAGTTTTGCCGTGTTTGAAAAAAAAACCTAAAAATTTTGCATTTCCCGCAGGTCTGCATATATACGAAAAAATAATTTTCTGTGAGAAGGCGACGTCCTAGGACCAATCTTAGCACGGCATTGCATTCAGTGGCACATTTTCTATAACGGAGAGTAGGAAACCATGAAATAAGACCCAAAATTTGGGGATGAGGGTCGATGTTCTGAAATCGGAAAACTCCACAGGACCCCCCCTTTTGTAAAAAAATTCGTAAAAAATTTTAGGTTCTCGATCAGGACAAAAACTCTTCTGTTTGTTAGTTTGGATACATGGATCACGAATTCGGCCTCTGTTCCAAGTTTTGCCGTGTTTGAAAAAAAAACCTAAAAATTTTGCATTTCCCGCAGGTCTGCATATATACGAAAAAATAATTTTCTGTGAGAAGGCGACGTCCTAGGACCAATCTTAGCACGGCATTGGATTCAGTGGCACATTTTCTATAAGGGAGAGTAGGAAACCATGAAATAAGACCCAAAATTTGGGGATGAGGGTCGATGTTCTGAAACCGGAAAACTCCACAGGACCCTCCCTTTGGTAAAAAAATTCGTAAAAAATTTTAGGTTCTCGATCAGGACAAAAACTCTTCTGCTTGTTAGTTTGGATACATGGATCACGAATTCGGCCTCTGTTCCAAGTTTTGCCGTGTTTGAAAAAAAAAACCTAAAAATTTTGCATTTCCCGCAGGTCTGCATATATACGAAAAAATAATTTTCTGTGAGAAGGCGACGTTCTAGGACCAATCTTAGCACGGCATTGGACTCAGTGGCACATTTTCTATAACGGAGAGTAGGAAACCATGAAATAAGGCACAAAATTTGGGGATGGGGGTCGATGTTCTGAGACCGGAAAACTCCACAGGACCCTCCCTTTGGTAAAAAAATTCGTAAAAAATGTTAGGTTCTCGATCAGGACAAAAACCCTTCTGCTTGTTAGTTTGGATACATTGATCACGAATTCGGCCTCTGCTCCAAGTTTTTCCGTGTTTGAAAAAAAAAACCTAAAAATTTTGCATTTCCCGCAGGTCTGCATATACACGAAAAAATAATTTTCTGTGAGAAGGCGACGTCCTAGGACCAATCTTAGCACGGCATTGGATTCAGTGGCACATTTTCTATAACGGAGAGTAGGAAACCATGAAATAGGACCCAAAATTTGGAGATGAAGATCGATGTTCTGAAACCGGAAAACTCCACGGGACCCTCCCTTTGTGTTACGGTTTGATTTCCAGATCCAAATATGTTGTACTTACCCACATTTGACCATAATTCTAAGCCTTGTAAATAATATGTAAGTCTGTAGTATGTAACATCTATATATTTTTAAACCAACTGTACAAGCAATTCCTATTTGTATCTTACAAAGTATTTGTGTATTACCCCCCCTATTGGCAGGCACCCTGAGCTGCAATCACCTAAAAATAACAGAAAATATTAGCACTAGAGTTACACCGATATAAAATTTCATTACATTAATCACACATTAATTATTTAGAATGTTTGTTTACATGTCCATGTCGAAGAAGAAGAGGTTAGCCTTGCTTCTGATTGACATCTATTGACATCTATCGTTTTGTACCTTGTAGACAGTTGGACCAAGGTCAAACCGCAGAATTTAAATCACCACAGTTCATTACCATTTGACAGGCGAGTTTGGCGCTGATTTTCATGGATAAAGGCCATTTCCTTTTGACTTCTTGATCTACCAGGACCAGGTGGTCATTGCGCATTATTGCGGATTTGATCAAGAAGAAATCCTGTGTCGGATTGGATTTTGTTTTTGCAGTGTCTGCAGAACCACTTCCGTGGGATTCATATAAAATCCAAGTCACACAGCACCCAAGGGAACACATTAAAGCCACCCAACACCAACGGTAGGTGCATAACCTTACTTCGATGAAAGCTAGTCACAACTCCCTCAGAGACACAGTTTTTAGTAATGCTTACCTGCTTCCAAACTTTAGAGACTCCTTTTGCTTGCAGGCTTTTATGGTTTTAAGGTTTTATGGTTGAGATCAGGACCATATCCTAACAGCTCCGGGTTGAGTCACCAACTCACTTCTAACAGCTAGGCTTTGCCCGTATAAACATAGTGCAACCTTAGTACAGCTTAGTGCACAATAACATCACCTGCTTTGCTGCATGCCTACCCCTACGACAGCCACATCTCTCTGTATGCTTGCAACACATTCATCTGCATGTTTTCACTCGCTTGCATGTCAGACCGTTAGTGAGGAAACTCCAGGTAACCTTGGACCACGTCCGTCAGATTACAGGTGGGAATTTGCTTTATTTCGATAGGAACTGTAGCCACTAGGAGTGTTCACCTAGAACATCAGTTAGTTAAGTTTTCTTTCTTGAGCATATTGTAGGTAATTAAGACTCTTACCAGACATAGTTATAGGTAGCATAAGGACAGGGACCATCAGGGAAGTGGGGCCCCCAGCGATCTCTTCATTTTATAATTGTTGTACATATGTGTATATTTACAGATCATTACGTATTTGATTTAGCTTAATTATATAGTAGGCAGTGTTTACGCATCTTTCAAGCATTGTATAAGATCTGATTTTCGGAACAAGCCGCTAACTCGCCCTTACCCAAGAAGGCAGTAAATTCCTTTTGAAATGAATTTTAAATAAAAGATTATCCATTTTTTTTGACGAATTACACGAATACTCATTGAAGTTGAACTTCTAATTTTGGCATTTGTCATTTAACCCCCCCTGTCAACCACAAAACATATACACTGTCAACCACAAAACAAATACACTGTCAACCACAAACGCAGAGTCGCAGAACAATAACACCCACGAAGCAGTACGAACCCACCACAGAACACGGTTTGAAGTAGAGGTTGCGACGTTGCCGGTGGTACCGTATGAACCGCAGCGTTGCCACGCTTGAAGCGGCCTCTACGCATAACAAATTTGGCGCCACAACGTGTGAGTTTCAGTGCCCCAAGCATCTGAGCTTGGTACACGAGTGCGTTTACTAGGTTGATAGGTTTTGTTCTTTTTTTTCTCGGGAAGAGGAGGGTTGTAGGTTGAATTATATAATCGAAATTTTTACACTACCTATAGATTACAACTATGAGTACTGAATAATTATACTACTGCTATTTAACTTAATTTACTTACCTAACTTACTTAATTTAAATTTACACCCATATCAAATAAACTGCTTCTTATACAAATACTATGCTACAAATTAAACTATACTATTGTTGCTACATTACCGCTATATACATGAACTAAATCTATATCTTAACTATACTTTTACATTAAAGTCGGCTTACAATGGAGGTAAATCGCCTATTGTCTGACGAGTTGACATATGAATTACAGGCAAGAGGTCTACCTATTGGGAATACTGTGGCAGAAAAGAGACTTTTGCTTAGGGAATCCCTAAGGCAAGAGCGATTAGGGCTGTCAGCCCCTCCCACTAGGTGCAACATGGTAGCTGACCATGAATTGATTGTTTGTACCGGAAAACTTGGAGAGTTGAGGAGAGCTGTTGGTCAGTTCGATGACTCAAACAGGGACAATGAGTTCCGCAGGATCTATACGAGATTAATTCATGTCTCAGATCGTTTAACACGCATTGAGTGTGTTACCCCCCTATTAGAGGCTCAGAGAGCTTCCCTGATCTCCGACGCAAACGAACTCGTTAGAGAGCTAAATCTAGCTTATGAGGAGGCTCGTGAAGTAGTCGCGGAGGAGCTACAGACTAGAGGAGCAACAGTGGCTGAACATCCTCAGATTGACGCTTGTGTGCGAGAGTCGTTAGGCCAAGACCGTACGGATAGTAGTTTGCATGAGTCCATGCCCCGAGACCTAATCGATCTCTCCGACAGCGGTAGTCTTGGAGCATTTCAAGCCACCCAACCAGACAACTCCCTGATTGACATGCCAAATGACTTGCTTCCTGTGGTGCTACACAAGCAGAAGGAGCGAAATAGAGAACCACCATCCCGGAACTTTGAAGATCCCCCTACAGAACAGGGATGTATATTTCGTAGAAGCTTTGCGAAACTACACATTGATGAACGACCCTCACAGAATCAAATCTTTTCAGCCAGACCGAGCTCCCAAGCGTGTGATGGCATTTATCAAACACCCAAGGAGCTCGTAGCAGCTTCCATCAAGGAGACCAAAAGTCATGGTACTGGTCATCGAAACATCGGAAAGCCTGACATGGCTTATGACCGATCCAGAGCCCAAATTCCTCTAACGTCAACAGCCTGGAACATACAACAACACAAGTATCTTGATTCCGACGACATCTGTCTTGGTTCAAGGTCCAATCAAGGTTCCGTTGGTTGGAGTTCCACGTTTCGGGATGAGTCCATGCGTGCGCATGCCTCAACCGAATATGACATGGCCTTCAGTTTTTCTGAAAGTAGTCACGGCGGTCGCGAGGATGCACGATTTGAGGACACTCGTTTCCTGGATGTCACCCGCTGGAAAGTCCAGTTCGACGGTACAAATAGCGTAACAACCTTCTTGGAACGCATAGAGGAACTTCGTTCGTCAAGAGGCATATCCAAGGAACGTCTCCTTAGGTCAGCCTCTGAACTCCTTACTAAGGAAGCCCTACTGTGGTTCCGCATGATAAGCAAGTTTGAATCCTGGGACGACCTAGCGGACAAGCTTCGCTCGGCGTTCCAGCCCTATGACTATGAGGATTCCCTATGGGAGGAAATACGTATGCGTACTCAAGGGGCGCAAGAGAAGGTAATCATCTTCGTTTCTGTTATGGAGAACCTTTTCAGGAAACTTCGGGTACTTCCTCCTGAAGAATCGCGGGTCAGGATAATCAGGAGAAATATGCTTCCTTACATCCAGACACAGATGACCCTACATAGTGTAAGCACTGTGTCCGAACTTCTCAACTTGAGTAAGTCCATAGAGGAGACGGCTTGGCGTGTGCAAAGGTTTTGCCCTCCACCCACTAATACCCGACAACTCCTAGAACCTGAGTTGGCTTACCAGGTACCGGCTCAGCATCGACGTTCGACACTGAACCGTCCACCAGACGTTTCTCCCTTGGCTCTAGACGCTGTGTCTCAGGTCGGTGGATCAAGTCAACCGCTTTGTTGGAATTGCAAGTCGCCGGGACACAAATTCCGTAGGTGTACCCGACCACGGACCGTCTTCTGCTACCGGTGTGGCCGCGAGAATGCCACCTCGGCATCATGTCAGAATTGCCTTGCAAAAAACTCCGACACGACCCGGCAATAGTAGGCCAGTTGCCAAAAGGGTCTGAGGCAAATCCTCACATGGCCGCGACACTTCAAACGGACAGGAACACCGTGGTGCTGGACTACATCTTGTCTCATGCCAGAGGTGACCAGAGACCTTATTTGTCCATTGATATCTTTGGATTGAACTTTCTCTGTCTTTTGGATAGCGGAGCTACCAGAACAGTGATAGGTGGGCCTGGTTGGCGACGTCTCGAGGATGTCTGCACCCTAAAACCTTCCACGCAGGACCACTGTACCGTTGCTAACGGACAGAAATGCCAGGTAATAGGAACTGTATCTTTACCGTTCCAGCTGCGGGATCGTATCAAAGTCATAGATGCTTTGGTTATCCCGACGCTCCCACATTCCATAATCCTGGGCGTAGATTTCTGGAAACGCATGGAAGTAGTCCCAAACCTCCATGCTGGTGAATGGAACTTCTGCTCGGATATATCGGTTCAATCCGCAGAAGCCGCTGGAATTCAAGACAACAGTAGCTTGACACCGGAGCAGCGTGCGTTGCTTGATAGCGTAGTGAACGAGGCCTTTGATAAGATGGGAGACAGGGTTGGGCGAACACACTTAGTCGAGCACGTCATTCGTACCGACTCTCCCCCAATCAAACAGAGGTACTACCCCCTCAGTCCTACCCTTCAGCAGGTAGTAAACCAGGAGCTCGACGAGATGCTCGAAAAGGGTGTAGTTGAGCCTTCTACATCACCGTGGAGCAGCCCGGTCGTGATGGTACAAAAGAAGGATAAAACCTGGAGGTTCTGTGTAAACTACAAGCGTCTTAATGCTGTGACCACCAAAGACGCTTACCCCCTACCTTATGTGAGCTCTATTCTGGATAGGCTTCGAGATGCACGGTATATCACCAGCCTCGATATCCGGTCGGCGTATTGGCAGATACCTCTATCCGAAGAGTCTAAACCTCTCACGGCCTTCACCGTTCCCAACAGAGGCTTGTTCCAGTTCACCAGACTTCCCTTTGGCCTCCACTCAGCACCAGCTACCTGGCAACGGCTGATAGATAGGATACTGGGAGCGTCCTTTGACAATCATGTGTTTGTTTATTTGGACGACATTATTATATGTACGCCAAGCTTCGAGAAGCATCTCGAGGTGCTCAGAGAAGTCCTCAAGCGCATTATGGATGCCGGACTTACTTTGAATCGCGCTAAAAGCCAGTTTTGTCGCCCCGAACTAAAATACTTAGGTTATGTAGTGAACCAGTCTGGCCTCTTAGTGGACCCAGATAAGGTTCAGGCCATCTTAGACCTCCAGCCGCCAAAGAATGTAACAGAAGTGAGACGAATTGTTGGATTGGTGTCATGGTATCGGCGATATATCCCGTCATTCTCCACAGTTGTGGCACCGCTAACACGCTTGACACAGAAAGGACAACCTTTCGTGTGGGATAGTGCATGCGATGTTGCACTGGATCATCTCAAGCAGACACTTGTCTCTGCACCGATACTGACATGCCCTGATTTCAGTTTACCTTTCTTTGTTGAGACGGATGCCTCTGACTATGGGTTGGGTGCCGTTCTCACGCAGAAGCAAAATGGAGAGGACAAAGTGATATGTTACCTGAGCCGATCCCTGACGAAGAGCGAAAGGAAGTATACGGTGACAGCGAAAGAATGTCTTGCAGTTATCTTTGCTGTCGAAAAGTTGCGACCTTATCTTGAAGGCGCTCACTTTACAGTCATCACGGATCATTACAGTCTGAAGTGGCTGTATAGTATCAAAGATCCGGTAGGACGTATCGCCCGGTGGGCACTGAGACTGCAAGCTTTCGATTTTGACGTTGTCCACAGGAAGGGTAAATATCACGTTGTCCCCGACGCTCTATCCAGATCGGTCCCGGTACTCGATTTTATGGATGCTGTCGATGAGACCATGCCCGAACCTCCTATCAAGGATACATGGTATCGGACGCAACTCTCCAGAATAAGAGAACACCCTGATCGATATCCCGACTGGCGAATCGAAAACGGTACTCTCTTCAAGCGTGTGATGCCTCGTTACGAACGATTAACCGACGAGCACGAGCAGTGGAAGGAAGTCGTACCCAAGGAGAGGAGAACCTCAGTAATCAAGGATCATCACGATCCGCCGCTTAGTGGCCATCTAGGGACCTTCAAAACCCATGCTCGTGTGGCAGCTAAATACTACTGGCCCAAAATGAAAGCTGATGTAGCTAGGTACGTGGCCAGATGCACCGCGTGTTTACGTACCAAGCCTGAGCAGCGAAAACCAGCAGGACAGATGCTGAGTAATGCTCCAAGCATCACTCGTCCATGGCAAGTCCTGAGTGTAGACATAGTTGGACCACTTCCTAGGTCTGGATCAGGCCACAAATATATTTTGTCGGTCCTAGATCTATTTTCGAAATTCGTGATGCTGTTCCCCTTGCGCACGGCTACTGCCGCTGCTATACGCAGGTGCCTAGAGGAACAAGTATTTCTGGTATTTGGCGTACCATCCAGAATCATCACAGACAACGGTAGTAACTTTACTAGTCACTATATTACCGAGCTGTGTAAGAGATACGACGTAGAGCATAGGCGAACAGCCAACTACCATGCTCAGGCCAATCCCGTCGAAAGGACCCACCGGGTAATAAAAACTGCGCTGACTGCCTATGTGGCTGACAATCAACGCAAGTGGGACACACTACTCCCTCAGGTCGCTGCCGCCATACGATCGGCGAAGCATGAGACAACCCAACTAACACCAAACTTTATTGTCTTTGGTCGAGAAGTGGCGTTATCTGGGAAAGATCACCACCAATCTCCAGACGATTTCCAGCCAGTAGTTAGACACGAGGCCCTAAAAGAAGTATTTCGGGACGTTCAGAAAAGGTTAAGAAGGGCGTATGAGCTGCGAAAGCATAGCTACGACATGCGTCATCGCCCTGATGTATTCAAACTTAACCAACAGGTGTGGAAGAGAGCCTATAACCAGTCAGATGCGGTAAAAGGTATCACTTCTGGTCTTTGCCCCAAGTTTGAAGGCCCATTTAGGATTGGCAAGGTTGTGTCCCCATGGGCCTATGAGCTCATTGATACAACTGGGAAAAATCGTGGGGTTTGGGCTGCCAAAGACCTCAAAGCACACCCACCAGACTCCGATGATGATGGAGCTGGTGAATCTGACTCCGAATAGTGGTGGCAGCGATATATCTGCTGGACTGCTGTCACTGATCCAACACAACATTAGGCCACTGACACAGACATTCACTTCTGACATTCTGTTCCTGGACATTTTTTTTTTGACACTGTGTATATTGTGAGTTTACAGTAAAAGTTGTCACCCAGTTCCAACTTTTCTCAGGTAGGAGGGGTGTTGTTACGGTTTGATTTCCAGATCCAAATATGTTGTACTTACCCACATTTGACCATAATTCTAAGCCTTGTAAATAATATGTAAGTCTGTAGTATGTAACATCTATATATTTTTAAACCAACTGTACAAGCAATTCCTATTTGTATCTTACAAAGTATTTGTGTATTACCCCCCCTATTGGCAGGCACCCTGAGCTGCAATCACCTAAAAATAACAGAAAATATTAGCACTAGAGTTACACCGATATAAAATTTCATTACATTAATCACACATTAATTATTTAGAATGTTTGTTTACATGTCCATGTCGAAGAAGAAGAGGTTAGCCTTGCTTCTGATTGACATCTATTGACATCTATCGTTTTGTACCTTGTAGACAGTTGGACCAAGGTCAAACCGCAGAATTTAAATCACCACAGTTCATTACCATTTGACAGGCGAGTTTGGCGCTGATTTTCATGGATAAAGGCCATTTCCTTTTGACTTCTTGATCTACCAGGACCAGGTGGTCATTGCGCATTATTGCGGATTTGATCAAGAAGAAATCCTGTGTCGGATTGGATTTTGTTTTTGCAGTGTCTGCAGAACCACTTCCGTGGGATTCATATAAAATCCAAGTCACACAGCACCCAAGGGAACACATTAAAGCCACCCAACACCAACGGTAGGTGCATAACCTTACTTCGATGAAAGCTAGTCACAACTCCCTCAGAGACACAGTTTTTAGTAATGCTTACCTGCTTCCAAACTTTAGAGACTCCTTTTGCTTGCAGGCTTTTATGGTTTTAAGGTTTTATGGTTGAGATCAGGACCATATCCTAACAGCTCCGGGTTGAGTCACCAACTCACTTCTAACAGCTAGGCTTTGCCCGTATAAACATAGTGCAACCTTAGTACAGCTTAGTGCACAATAACATCACCTGCTTTGCTGCATGCCTACCCCTACGACAGCCACATCTCTCTGTATGCTTGCAACACATTCATCTGCATGTTTTCACTCGCTTGCATGTCAGACCGTTAGTGAGGAAACTCCAGGTAACCTTGGACCACGTCCGTCAGATTACAGGTGGGAATTTGCTTTATTTCGATAGGAACTGTAGCCACTAGGAGTGTTCACCTAGAACATCAGTTAGTTAAGTTTTCTTTCTTGAGCATATTGTAGGTAATTAAGACTCTTACCAGACATAGTTATAGGTAGCATAAGGACAGGGACCATCAGGGAAGTGGGGCCCCCAGCGATCTCTTCATTTTATAATTGTTGTACATATGTGTATATTTACAGATCATTACGTATTTGATTTAGCTTAATTATATAGTAGGCAGTGTTTACGCATCTTTCAAGCATTGTATAAGATCTGATTTTCGGAACAAGCCGCTAACTCGCCCTTACCCAAGAAGGCAGTAAATTCCTTTTGAAATGAATTTTAAATAAAAGATTATCCATTTTTTTTGACGAATTACACGAATACTCATTGAAGTTGAACTTCTAATTTTGGCATTTGTCATTTAACCCCCCCTGTCAACCACAAAACATATACACTGTCAACCACAAAACAAATACACTGTCAACCACAAACGCAGAGTCGCAGAACAATAACACCCACGAAGCAGTACGAACCCACCACAGAACACGGTTTGAAGTAGAGGTTGCGACGTTGCCGGTGGTACCGTATGAACCGCAGCGTTGCCACGCTTGAAGCGGCCTCTACGCATAACATTTGGTAAAAAAATTCGTGAAAAATTTTAGGTTCTCGATCAGGACAAAAACTCTTCTGTTTGTTAGCTTGGATACATTGATCACGAATTCGGACTCTGTTCCAAGTTTTGCCGTGTTTGAAAGAAAAACCTAAAAATTTTGCATTTCCCGCAGGTCTGCATATACACGAAAAAATAATTTTCTGTGAGAAAGCGACGTCCTAGGACCAATCTTAGCACGGCATTGGATTCAGTGGCACATTTTGTATAACGGAGAGTGGGAAACCTTGAAATAAGACCCAAAATTTGGGGATGAGGGTCGATGCTCTGAAACCGGAAAACTCCACGGGACCCTCCCTTTGGTAAAAAAATTCGTAAAAAATTTTAGGTTCTCGATCAGGGCAAAAACTCTTCTGTTTGTTAGTTTGGATACATTGATCACGAATTCGGCCTCTGTTCCAAGTTTTGCCGCGTTGGAAAAAAAACCTAAAAATTTTGCATTTCCCGCAGGTCTGCATATATACGAAAAACTAATTTTCTGCGAGAAAGCGACGTCCTAGGACCATTCTTGGCACGGCGTTGGATTCAGTGGCACATTTTCTATAATGGACAGTAGGAAACCATGAAATAAGACCCAAAATTTGGGGATGAGGGTCGATGTTCTGAAACCGGAAAACTCCACAGGACCCTCCCTTTGGTAAAAAAATTCGTAAAAAATTTTAGGTTCTGGATCAGGACAAAAACTCTTCTGTTTGTTAGTTTGGATACATTGATCACGAATTCGGCCTCTGTTCCCAGTTTTACCGTGTTTGAAAAAAAAAACCTAAAAATTCTGCATTTCCCGCAGGTCTGCATATATACGAAAAAATCATTTTCTCTGAGAGGACGACGTCCTAGGACCAATCTTAGCACGGCATTGGATTCAGTGGCACATTTTGTATAACGGAGAGTGGGAAACCTTGAAATAAGACCCAAAATTTGGGGATGAGGGTCGATGCTCTGAAACCGGAAAACTCCACGGGACCCTCCCTTTGGTAAAAAAATTCGTAAAAAATTTTAGGTTCTGGATCAGGACAAAAACTCTTCTGTTTGTTAGTTTGGATACATTGATCACGAATTCGGCCTCTGTTCCAAGTTTTGCCGTGTTTGAAAAAAAAAACCTAAAAATCTTGCATTTCCCGCAGGTCTGCATACATACCAGAAAATAATTTTCTGTGAGAAGGCGACGTCCTAGGACCAATCTTAGCACGGCATTGGATTCAGTGACACATTTTCTATAACGGAGAGTAGGAAACGATGAAATAAGACCCAAAATTTGGGGACGAGGGTCGATGTTCTGAAACCGGAAAACTCCACAGACTCCCACACTCCCTTTGGTAAAAAAATTCGTAAAAAATTTTAGGTTCTGGATCAGGACAAAAACTCTTCTGTTTGTTAGTTTGGATACGTTGACCACGAATTCGGCCTCTGTTCCAAGTTTTGCCGTGTTTGAAAAAAAAACCTAAAAATTTTGCATTTCCCGCAGGTCTGTATATATACGAAAAAATAATTTTCTGTGAGAAGGCGATGTCCTAGGACCAATCTTAGCACGGCGTTGGATTCAGTGGCACATTTTCTATAATGGAGAGTAGGAAACCATGAAATAAGACCCAAAATTTGGGGATGAGGGTCGATGTTCTGAAACCGGAAAACTCCACAGGACCCTCCCTTTGGTAAAAAAATTCGTACAAAATTTTAGGTTCTGGATCAGGACAAAAACTCTTCTGTTTGTTAGTTTGGATACATTGATCACGAATTCGGCCTCTGTTCCAAGTTTTGCCGTGTTTGAAAAAAAAACCTAAAAATCTTGCATTTCCCGCAGGTCTGCATACATACCAGAAAATAATTTTCTGTGAGAAGGCGACGTCCTAGGACCAATCTTAGCACGGCATTGGATTCAGTGACACATTTTCTATAACGGAGAGTAGGAAACGATGAAATAAGACCCAAAATTTGGGGATGAGGGTCGATGTTCTGAAACCGGAAAACTCCAGAGGACCCTCCCTTTGGTAAAAAAATTCGTAAAAAATATTAGGTTCTCGATCAGGACAAAAACCCTTCTGCTTGTTAGTTTGGATACATTGGTAACGAATTCAGCCTCTGTTCCAAGTTTTGCCGTGTTTGAAAAAAAAAACCTAAAAGTTTTGCATTTCCCGCAGGTCTGCATATATACGAAAAAATAATTTTCTGTGAGAAGGCGACGTCCTAGGACCAATCTTAGCACGGCATTGGATTCAGTGGCACATTTTCTATAA
Organism: Callosobruchus maculatus; assembly: GCA_951848785.1. Taxonomy (NCBI): domain Eukaryota; kingdom Metazoa; phylum Arthropoda; class Insecta; order Coleoptera; family Chrysomelidae; genus Callosobruchus; species Callosobruchus maculatus. The sequence goes on from CATOUR010000045.1 coordinate 4,626,414, forward strand.
CGGAGAGTAGGAAACCATGAAATAGGACCCAAAATTTGGAGATGAGGATCGATGTTCTGAAACCGGAAAACTCCACGGGACCCTCCCTTTGGTAAAAAAATTCGTAAAAAATTTTAGGTTCTCGATCAGGACAAAAACTCTTCTGTTTGTTAGCTTGGATACATTGATCACGAATTCGGCCTCTGTTCCAAGTTTTGCCGTGTTTGAAAGAAAAACCTAAAAATTTTGCATTTCCCGCAGGTCTGCATATATACGAAAAAATAATTTTCTGTGAGAAGGCGACGTTCTAGGACCAATCTTAGCACGGCATTGGACTCAGTGGCACATTTTCTATAACGGAGAGTAGGAAACCATGAAATAAGGCACAAAATTTGGGGATGGGGGTCGATGTTCTGAAACCGGAAAACTCCACGGGACCCTCCCTTTGGTAAAAAAATTCGTAAAAAATTTTAGGTTCTCGATCAGGACAAAAACTCTTCTGTTTGTTAGCTTGGATACATTGATCACGAATTCGGCCTCTGTTCCAAGTTTTGCCGTGTTTGAAAGAAAAACCTAAAAATTTTGCATTTCCCGCAGGTCTGCATATATACGAAAAAATAATTTTCTGTGAGAAGGCGACGTTCTAGGACCAATCTTAGCACGGCATTGGACTCAGTGGCACATTTTCTATAACGGAGAGTAGGAAACCATGAAATAAGGCACAAAATTTGGGGATGGGGGTCGATGTTCTGAAACCGGAAAACTCCACAGGACCCTCCCTTTGGTAAAAAAATTCGTAAAAAATGTTAGGTTCTCGATCAGGACAAAAACCCTTCTGCTTGTTAGTTTGGATACATTGATCACGAATTCGGCCTCTGCTCCAAGTTTTTCCGTGTTTGAAAAAAAAAACCTAAAAATTTTGCATTTCTCGCAGGTCTGCATATATACGAAAAAATAATTTTCTGTGAGAAGGCGACGTCCTAGGACCAATCTTAGCACGGCATTGGATTTAGTGACACATTTTCTATAACGGAGAGTAGGAAACGATGAAATAAGACCCAAAATTTGGGGATGGGGGTCGATGTTCTGAAACCGGAAAACTCGACAGGACCCCCCCTTTGGTAAAAAAATTCGTAAAAAATGTTAGGTTCTCGATCAGGACAAAAACCCTTCTGCTTGTTAGTTTGGATACATTGATAACGAATTCGGCCTCTGTTCCAAGTTTTGCCGTGTTTGAAAAAAAAACCTAAAATTTTGCATTTCCCGCAGGTCTGCATATATACGCAAAAATCATTTTCTGTGAGAGGGCGACGTCCTAGGACCAATCCTAGCACGGCATTGCATTCAGTGGCACATTTTCTATAACGGAGAGTAGGAAACCATGAAATAAGACCCAAAATTTGGGGATGAGGGTCGATGTTCTGAAATCGGAAAACTCCACAGGACCCCCCCTTTTGTAAAAAAATTCGTAAAAAATTTTAGGTTCTCGATCAGGACAAAAACTCTTCTGTTTGTTAGTTTGGATACATGGATCACGAATTCGGCCTCTGTTCCAAGTTTTGCCGTGTTTGAAAAAAAAACCTAAAAATTTTGCATTTCCCGCAGGTCTGCATATACACGAAAAAATAATTTTCTGTGAGAAGGCGACGTCCTAGGACCAATCTTAGCACGGCATTGGATTCAGTGGCACATTTTCTATAACGGAGAGTAGGAAACCATGAAATAGGACCCAAAATTTGGAGATGACGATCGATGTTCTGAAACCGGAAAACTCCACGGGACCCTCCCTTTGGTAAAAAAATTCGTAAAAAATTTTAGGTTCTCGATCAGGGCAAAAACTCTTCTGTTTGTTAGTTTGGATACATTGATCACGAATTCGGCCTCTGTTCCAAGTTTTGCCGTGTTGGAAAAAAAACCTAAAAATTTTGCATTTCCCGCAGGTCTGCATATATACGAAAAACTAATTTTCTGCGAGAAAGCGACGTCCTAGGACCATTCTTGGCACGGCGTTGGATTCAGTGGCACATTTTCTATAATGGACAGTAGGAAACCATGAAATAAGACCCAAAATTTGGGGATGAGGGTCGATGTTCTGAAACCGGAAAACTCCACAGGACCCTCCCTTTGGTAAAAAAATTCGTAAAAAATTTTAGGTTCTGGATCAGGACAAAAACTCTTCTGATTGTTAGTTTGGATACATTGATCACGAATTCGGCCTCTGTTCCCAGTTTTGCCGTGTTTGAAAAAAAAAACCTAAAAATTCTGCATTTCCCGCAGGTCTGCATATATACGAAAAAATCATTTTCTCTGAGAGGACGACGTCCTAGGACCAATCTTAGCACGGCATTGGATTCAGTGGCACATTTTGTATAACGGAGAGTGGGAAACCTTGAAATAAGACCCAAAATTTGGGGATGAGGGTCGATGCTCTGAAACCGGAAAACTCCACGGGACCCTCCCTTTGGTAAAAAAATTCGTAAAAAATTTTAGGTTCTGGATCAGGACAAAAACTCTTCTGTTTGTTAGTTTGGATACATTGATCACGAATTCGGCCTCTGTTCCAAGTTTTGCCGTGTTTGAAAAAAAAAACCTAAAAATCTTGCATTTCCCGCAGGTCTGCATACATACCAGAAAATAATTTTCTGTGAGAAGGCGACGTCCTAGGACCAATCTTAGCACGGCATTGGATTCAGTGACACATTTTCTATAACGGAGAGTAGGAAACGATGAAATAAGACCCAAAATTTGGGGACGAGGGTCGATGTTCTGAAACCGGAAAACTCCACAGACTCCCACACTCCCTTTGGTAAAAAAATTCGTAAAAAATTTTAGGTTCTGGATCAGGACAAAAACTCTTCTGTTTGTTAGTTTGGATACGTTGACCACGAATTCGGCCTCTGTTCCAAGTTTTGCCGTGTTTGAAAAAAAAACCTAAAAATTTTGCATTTCCCGCAGGTCTGTATATATACGAAAAAATAATTTTCTGTGAGAAGGCGATGTCCTAGGACCAATCTTAGCACGGCATTGGATTCAGTGGCACATTTTCTATAACGGGGAGTAGGAAACCATAAAATAAGACCCAAAATTTGGGGATGAGGGTCGATGTTCTGAAACCGGAAAACTCCACAGGACCCTCCCTTTTGTAAAAAAATTCGTAAAAAATTTTAGGTTCTCGATCAGGACAAAAACTCTTCTGGTTGTTAGTTTGGATACATTGATCACGAATTCGGCCTCTGTTCCAAGTTTTGCCGTGTTTGAAAAAATACCTAAAAATTTTGCATTTCCCGCAGGTCTGCATATAACGAAAAACTAATTTTCTGTGAGAAAGCGACGTCCTAGGACCATTCTTGGCACGGCGTTGGATTCAGTGGCACATTTTCTATAATGGAGAGTAGGAAACCATGAAATAAGACCCAAAATTTGGGGATGAGGGTCGATGTTCTGAAACCGGAAAACTCCACAGGACCCTCCCTTTGGTAAAAAAATTCGTAAAAAATTTTAGGTTCTGGATCAGGACAAAAACTCTTCTGTTTGTTAGTTTGGATACATTGATCACGAATTCGGCCTCTGTTCCAAGTTTTGCCGTGTTTGAAAAAAAAACCTAAAAATCTTGCATTTCCCGCAGGTCTGCATACATACCAGAAAATAATTTTCTGTGAGAAGGCGACGTCCTAGGACCAATCTTAGCACGGCATTGGATTCAGTGACACATTTTCTATAACGGAGAGTAGGAAACGATGAAATAAGACCCAAAATTTGGGGATGAGGGTCGATGTTCTGAAACCGGAAAACTCCAGAGGACCCTCCCTTTGGTAAAAAAATTCGTAAAAAATGTTAGGTTCTCGATCAGGACAAAAACCCTTCTGCTTGTTAGTTTGGATACATTGGTAACGAATTCAGCCTCTGTTCCAAGTTTTGCCGTGTTTGAAAGAAAAACCTAAAAATTTTGCATTTCCCGCAGGTCTGCATATATCCGAAAAAATAATTTTCTGTGAGAAAGCGACGTCCTAGGACCAATCTTAGCACGGCATTGGATTCAGTGGCACATTTTGTATAACGGAGAGTGGGAAACCATGAAATAAGACCCAAAATTTGGGGATGAGGGTCGATGCTCTGAAACCGGAAGACTCCACGGGACCCTCCCTTTGGTAAAAAAATTCGTAAAAAATTTTAGGTTCTCGATCAGGGCAAAAACTCTTCTGTTTGTTAGTTTGGATACATTGATCACGAATTCGGCCTCTGTTCCAAGTTTTGCCCTGTTGGAAAAAAAACCTGAAAATTTTGCACTTCCCGCAGGTCTGCATATATACGAAAAACTAATTTTCTGTGAGAAAGCGACGTCCTAGGACCAATCTTAGCACGGCATTGGATTCAGTGGCACATTTTGTATAACGGAGAGTAGGAAACCATGAAATAAGACCCAAAATTTGGGGATGAGGGTCGGTGTTCTGAAACCGGAAAACTCCACAGACTCCCACACTCCCTTTGGTAAAAAAATTCGTAAAAAATTTTAGGTTCTGGATCAGGACAAAAACTCTTCTGTTTGTTAGTTTGGATACGTTGATCACGAATTCGGCCTCTGTTCCAAGTTTTGCCGTGTTTGAAAAAAAAACCTAAAAATTTTGCATTTCCCGCAGGTCTGTATATATACGAAAAAATAATTTTCTGTGAGAAGGCGATGTCCTAGGACCAATCATAGCACGGCATTGGATTCAGTGGTACATTTTCTATAACGGAGAGTAGGAAACCATGAAATAAGACCCAAAATTTGGGGATGAGGGTCGATGTTCTGAAACCGGAAAACTCCACAGGACCCTCCCTTTGGTAAAAAAATTCGTAAAAAATTTTAGGTTCTGGAGCAGGACAAAAACTCTTCTGTTTGTTAGTTTGGATACATTGATCACGAATTCGGCCTCTGTTCCAAGTTTTGCCGTGTTTGAAAAAAAAAACCTAAAAATTCTGCATTTCCCGCAGGTCTGCATATATACGAAAAAATAATTTTCTGTGAGAAAGCGACGTCCTAGGACCAATCTTAGCACGGCATTGGATTCAGTGGCACATTTTGTATAACGGAGAGTGGGAAACCTTGAAATAAGACCCAAAATTTGGGGATGAGGGTCGATGTTCTGAAACCGGAAAACTCCACAGGACCCTCCCTTTGGTAAAAAAATTCGTAAAAAATTTTAGGTTCTGGAGCAGGACAAAAACTCTTCTGTTTGTTAGTTTGGATACATTGATCACGAATTCGGCCTCTGTTCCAAGTTTTGCCGTGTTTGAAAAAAAACCTAAAAATTTTGCATTTCCCGCAGGTCTGCATATATACGAAAAAATCATTTTCTGTGAGAGGGTGACGTCCTAGGACCAATCTTAGCACGGCATTGGATTCAGTGGCACATTTTCTATAACGGAGAGTAGGAAACCATGAAATAAGACCCAAAATTTGGGGATGAGGGTCGATGTTCTGAAACCGGAAAGCTCCACAGGACCCTCCCTTTGGTAAAAAAATTCGTAAAAAATTTTAGGTTCTGGATCAGGACAAAAACTCTTCTGTTTGTTAGTTTGGATACATTGATCACGAATTCGGCCTCTGTTCCAAGTTTTGCCGTGTTTGAAAAAAAAAACCCAAAATTTTGCATTTCCCGCAGGTCTGCATATATACGCAAAAATCATTTTCTGTGAGAGGGCGACGTCCTAGGACCAATCCTAGCACGGCATTGCATTCAGTGGCACATTTTCTATAACGGAGAGTAGGAAACCATGAAATAAGACCCAAAATTTGGGGATGAGGGTCGATGTTCTGAAACCGGAAAACTCCACAGGACCCTCCCTTTGGTAAAAAAAATCGTAAAAAATTTTAGGTTCTCGATCAGGACAAAAACTCTTCTGCTTGTTAGTTTGGATACATGGATCACGAATTCGGCCTCTGTTCCAAGTTTTGCCGTGTTTGAAAAAAAAAACCTAAAAATTTTGCATTTCCCGCAGGTCTGCATATATACGAAAAAATAATTTTCTGTGAGAAGGCGACGTTCTAGGACCAATCTTAGCACGGCATTGGACTCAGTGGCACATTTTCTATAACGGAGAGTAGGAAACCATGAAATAAGGCACAAAATTTGGGGATGGGGGTCGATGTTCTGAAACCGGAAAACTCCACAGGACCCTCCCTTTGGTAAAAAAATTCGTAAAAAATGTTAGGTTCTCGATCAGGACAAAAACCCTTCTGCTTGTTAGTTTGGATACATTGATCACGAATTCGGCCTCTGCTCCAAGTTTTTCCGTGTTTGAAAAAAAAACCTAAAAATTTTGCATTTCTCGCAGGTCTGCATATATACGAAAAAATAATTTTCTGTGAGAAGGCGACGTCCTAGGACCAATCTTAGCACGGCATTGGATTTAGTGACACATTTTCTATAACGGAGAGTAGGAAACGATGAAATAAGACCCAAAATTTGGGGATGGGGGTCGATGTTCTGAAACCGGAAAACTCGACAGGACCCCCCCTTTGGTAAAAAAATTCGTAAAAAATGTTAGGTTCTCGATCAGGACAAAAACCCTTCTGCTTGTTAGTTTGGATACATTGATAACGAATTCGGCCTCTGTTCCAAGTTTTGCCGTGTTTGAAAAAAAAACCTAAAATTTTGCATTTCCCGCAGGTCTGCATATATACGCAAAAATCATTTTCTGTGAGAGGGCGACGTCCTAGGACCAATCCTAGCACGGCATTGCATTCAGTGGCACATTTTCTATAACGGAGAGTAGGAAACCATGAAATAAGACCCAAAATTTGGGGATGAGGGTCGATGTTCTGAAATCGGAAAACTCCACAGGACCCCCCCTTTTGTAAAAAAATTCGTAAAAAATTTTAGGTTCTCGATCAGGACAAAAACTCTTCTGTTTGTTAGTTTGGATACATGGATCACGAATTCGGCCTCTGTTCCAAGTTTTGCCGTGTTTGAAAAAAAAAACCTAAAAATTTTGCATTTCCCGCAGGTCTGCATATATACGAAAAAATAATTTTCTGTGAGAAGGCGACGTCCTAGGACCAATCTTAGCACGGCATTGGATTCAGTGGCACATTTTCTATAAGGGAGAGTAGGAAACCATGAAATAAGACCCAAAATTTGGGGATGAGGGTCGATGTTCTGAAACCGGAAAACTCCACAGGACCCTCCCTTTGGTAAAAAAATTCGTAAAAAATTTTAGGTTCTCGATCAGGACAAAAACTCTTCTGCTTGTTAGTTTGGATACATGGATCACGAATTCGGCCTCTGTTCCAAGTTTTGCCGTGTTTGAAAAAAAAAACCTAAAAATTTTGCATTTCCCGCAGGTCTGCATATATACGAAAAAATAATTTTCTGTGAGAAGGCGACGTTCTAGGACCAATCTTAGCACGGCATTGGACTCAGTGGCACATTTTCTATAACGGAGAGTAGGAAACCATGAAATAAGGCACAAAATTTGGGGATGGGGGTCGATGTTCTGAGACCGGAAAACTCCACAGGACCCTCCCTTTGGTAAAAAAATTCGTAAAAAATGTTAGGTTCTCGATCAGGACAAAAACCCTTCTGCTTGTTAGTTTGGATACATTGATCACGAATTCGGCCTCTGCTCCAAGTTTTTCCGTGTTTGAAAAAAAAAACCTAAAAATTTTGCATTTCCCGCAGGTCTGCATATACACGAAAAAATAATTTTCTGTGAGAAGGCGACGTCCTAGGACCAATCTTAGCACGGCATTGGATTCAGTGGCACATTTTCTATAACGGAGAGTAGGAAACCATGAAATAGGACCCAAAATTTGGAGATGAAGATCGATGTTCTGAAACCGGAAAACTCCACGGGACCCTCCCTTTGTGTTACGGTTTGATTTCCAGATCCAAATATGTTGTACTTACCCACATTTGACCATAATTCTAAGCCTTGTAAATAATATGTAAGTCTGTAGTATGTAACATCTATATATTTTTAAACCAACTGTACAAGCAATTCCTATTTGTATCTTACAAAGTATTTGTGTATTACCCCCCCTATTGGCAGGCACCCTGAGCTGCAATCACCTAAAAATAACAGAAAATATTAGCACTAGAGTTACACCGATATAAAATTTCATTACATTAATCACACATTAATTATTTAGAATGTTTGTTTACATGTCCATGTCGAAGAAGAAGAGGTTAGCCTTGCTTCTGATTGACATCTATTGACATCTATCGTTTTGTACCTTGTAGACAGTTGGACCAAGGTCAAACCGCAGAATTTAAATCACCACAGTTCATTACCATTTGACAGGCGAGTTTGGCGCTGATTTTCATGGATAAAGGCCATTTCCTTTTGACTTCTTGATCTACCAGGACCAGGTGGTCATTGCGCATTATTGCGGATTTGATCAAGAAGAAATCCTGTGTCGGATTGGATTTTGTTTTTGCAGTGTCTGCAGAACCACTTCCGTGGGATTCATATAAAATCCAAGTCACACAGCACCCAAGGGAACACATTAAAGCCACCCAACACCAACGGTAGGTGCATAACCTTACTTCGATGAAAGCTAGTCACAACTCCCTCAGAGACACAGTTTTTAGTAATGCTTACCTGCTTCCAAACTTTAGAGACTCCTTTTGCTTGCAGGCTTTTATGGTTTTAAGGTTTTATGGTTGAGATCAGGACCATATCCTAACAGCTCCGGGTTGAGTCACCAACTCACTTCTAACAGCTAGGCTTTGCCCGTATAAACATAGTGCAACCTTAGTACAGCTTAGTGCACAATAACATCACCTGCTTTGCTGCATGCCTACCCCTACGACAGCCACATCTCTCTGTATGCTTGCAACACATTCATCTGCATGTTTTCACTCGCTTGCATGTCAGACCGTTAGTGAGGAAACTCCAGGTAACCTTGGACCACGTCCGTCAGATTACAGGTGGGAATTTGCTTTATTTCGATAGGAACTGTAGCCACTAGGAGTGTTCACCTAGAACATCAGTTAGTTAAGTTTTCTTTCTTGAGCATATTGTAGGTAATTAAGACTCTTACCAGACATAGTTATAGGTAGCATAAGGACAGGGACCATCAGGGAAGTGGGGCCCCCAGCGATCTCTTCATTTTATAATTGTTGTACATATGTGTATATTTACAGATCATTACGTATTTGATTTAGCTTAATTATATAGTAGGCAGTGTTTACGCATCTTTCAAGCATTGTATAAGATCTGATTTTCGGAACAAGCCGCTAACTCGCCCTTACCCAAGAAGGCAGTAAATTCCTTTTGAAATGAATTTTAAATAAAAGATTATCCATTTTTTTTGACGAATTACACGAATACTCATTGAAGTTGAACTTCTAATTTTGGCATTTGTCATTTAACCCCCCCTGTCAACCACAAAACATATACACTGTCAACCACAAAACAAATACACTGTCAACCACAAACGCAGAGTCGCAGAACAATAACACCCACGAAGCAGTACGAACCCACCACAGAACACGGTTTGAAGTAGAGGTTGCGACGTTGCCGGTGGTACCGTATGAACCGCAGCGTTGCCACGCTTGAAGCGGCCTCTACGCATAACAAATTTGGCGCCACAACGTGTGAGTTTCAGTGCCCCAAGCATCTGAGCTTGGTACACGAGTGCGTTTACTAGGTTGATAGGTTTTGTTCTTTTTTTTCTCGGGAAGAGGAGGGTTGTAGGTTGAATTATATAATCGAAATTTTTACACTACCTATAGATTACAACTATGAGTACTGAATAATTATACTACTGCTATTTAACTTAATTTACTTACCTAACTTACTTAATTTAAATTTACACCCATATCAAATAAACTGCTTCTTATACAAATACTATGCTACAAATTAAACTATACTATTGTTGCTACATTACCGCTATATACATGAACTAAATCTATATCTTAACTATACTTTTACATTAAAGTCGGCTTACAATGGAGGTAAATCGCCTATTGTCTGACGAGTTGACATATGAATTACAGGCAAGAGGTCTACCTATTGGGAATACTGTGGCAGAAAAGAGACTTTTGCTTAGGGAATCCCTAAGGCAAGAGCGATTAGGGCTGTCAGCCCCTCCCACTAGGTGCAACATGGTAGCTGACCATGAATTGATTGTTTGTACCGGAAAACTTGGAGAGTTGAGGAGAGCTGTTGGTCAGTTCGATGACTCAAACAGGGACAATGAGTTCCGCAGGATCTATACGAGATTAATTCATGTCTCAGATCGTTTAACACGCATTGAGTGTGTTACCCCCCTATTAGAGGCTCAGAGAGCTTCCCTGATCTCCGACGCAAACGAACTCGTTAGAGAGCTAAATCTAGCTTATGAGGAGGCTCGTGAAGTAGTCGCGGAGGAGCTACAGACTAGAGGAGCAACAGTGGCTGAACATCCTCAGATTGACGCTTGTGTGCGAGAGTCGTTAGGCCAAGACCGTACGGATAGTAGTTTGCATGAGTCCATGCCCCGAGACCTAATCGATCTCTCCGACAGCGGTAGTCTTGGAGCATTTCAAGCCACCCAACCAGACAACTCCCTGATTGACATGCCAAATGACTTGCTTCCTGTGGTGCTACACAAGCAGAAGGAGCGAAATAGAGAACCACCATCCCGGAACTTTGAAGATCCCCCTACAGAACAGGGATGTATATTTCGTAGAAGCTTTGCGAAACTACACATTGATGAACGACCCTCACAGAATCAAATCTTTTCAGCCAGACCGAGCTCCCAAGCGTGTGATGGCATTTATCAAACACCCAAGGAGCTCGTAGCAGCTTCCATCAAGGAGACCAAAAGTCATGGTACTGGTCATCGAAACATCGGAAAGCCTGACATGGCTTATGACCGATCCAGAGCCCAAATTCCTCTAACGTCAACAGCCTGGAACATACAACAACACAAGTATCTTGATTCCGACGACATCTGTCTTGGTTCAAGGTCCAATCAAGGTTCCGTTGGTTGGAGTTCCACGTTTCGGGATGAGTCCATGCGTGCGCATGCCTCAACCGAATATGACATGGCCTTCAGTTTTTCTGAAAGTAGTCACGGCGGTCGCGAGGATGCACGATTTGAGGACACTCGTTTCCTGGATGTCACCCGCTGGAAAGTCCAGTTCGACGGTACAAATAGCGTAACAACCTTCTTGGAACGCATAGAGGAACTTCGTTCGTCAAGAGGCATATCCAAGGAACGTCTCCTTAGGTCAGCCTCTGAACTCCTTACTAAGGAAGCCCTACTGTGGTTCCGCATGATGGGCAAGTTTGAATCCTGGGACGACCTAGCGGACAAGCTTCGCTCGGCGTTCCAGCCCTATGACTATGAGGATTCCCTATGGGAGGAAATACGTATGCGTACTCAAGGGGCGCAAGAGAAGGTAATCATCTTCGTTTCTGTTATGGAGAACCTTTTCAGGAAACTTCGGGTACTTCCTCCTGAAGAATCGCGGGTCAGGATAATCAGGAGAAATATGCTTCCTTACATCCAGACACAGATGACCCTACATAGTGTAAGCACTGTGTCCGAACTTCTCAACTTGAGTAAGTCCATAGAGGAGACGGCTTGGCGTGTGCAAAGGTTTTGCCCTCCACCCACTAATACCCGACAACTCCTAGAACCTGAGTTGGCTTACCAGGTACCGGCTCAGCATCGACGTTCGACACTGAACCGTCCACCAGACGTTTCTCCCTTGGCTCTAGACGCTGTGTCTCAGGTCGGTGGATCAAGTCAACCGCTTTGTTGGAATTGCAAGTCGCCGGGACACAAATTCCGTAGGTGTACCCGACCACGGACCGTCTTCTGCTACCGGTGTGGCCGCGAGAATGCCACCTCGGCATCATGTCAGAATTGCCTTGCAAAAAACTCCGACACGACCCGGCAATAGTAGGCCAGTTGCCAAAAGGGTCTGAGGCAAATCCTCACATGGCCGCGACACTTCAAACGGACAGGAACACCGTGGTGCTGGACTACATCTTGTCTCATGCCAGAGGTGACCAGAGACCTTATTTGTCCATTGATATCTTTGGATTGAACTTTCTCTGTCTTTTGGATAGCGGAGCTACCAGAACAGTGATAGGTGGGCCTGGTTGGCGACGTCTCGAGGATGTCTGCACCCTAAAACCTTCCACGCAGGACCACTGTACCGTTGCTAACGGACAGAAATGCCAGGTAATAGGAACTGTATCTTTACCGTTCCAGCTGCGGGATCGTATCAAAGTCATAGATGCTTTGGTTATCCCGACGCTCCCACATTCCATAATCCTGGGCGTAGATTTCTGGAAACGCATGGAAGTAGTCCCAAACCTCCATGCTGGTGAATGGAACTTCTGCTCGGATATATCGGTTCAATCCGCAGAAGCCGCTGGAATTCAAGACAACAGTAGCTTGACACCGGAGCAGCGTGCGTTGCTTGATAGCGTAGTGAACGAGGCCTTTGATAAGATGGGAGACAGGGTTGGGCGAACACACTTAGTCGAGCACGTCATTCGTACCGACTCTCCCCCAATCAAACAGAGGTACTACCCCCTCAGTCCTACCCTTCAGCAGGTAGTAAACCAGGAGCTCGACGAGATGCTCGAAAAGGGTGTAGTTGAGCCTTCTACATCACCGTGGAGCAGCCCGGTCGTGATGGTACAAAAGAAGGATAAAACCTGGAGGTTCTGTGTAAACTACAAGCGTCTTAATGCTGTGACCACCAAAGACGCTTACCCCCTACCTTATGTGAGCTCTATTCTGGATAGGCTTCGAGATGCACGGTATATCACCAGCCTCGATATCCGGTCGGCGTATTGGCAGATACCTCTATCCGAAGAGTCTAAACCTCTCACGGCCTTCACCGTTCCCAACAGAGGCTTGTTCCAGTTCACCAGACTTCCCTTTGGCCTCCACTCAGCACCAGCTACCTGGCAACGGCTGATAGATAGGATACTGGGAGCGTCCTTTGACAATCATGTGTTTGTTTATTTGGACGACATTATTATATGTACGCCAAGCTTCGAGAAGCATCTCGAGGTGCTCAGAGAAGTCCTCAAGCGCATTATGGATGCCGGACTTACTTTGAATCGCGCTAAAAGCCAGTTTTGTCGCCCCGAACTAAAATACTTAGGTTATGTAGTGAACCAGTCTGGCCTCTTAGTGGATCCAGATAAGGTTCAGGCCATCTTAGACCTCCAGCCGCCAAAGAATGTAACAGAAGTGAGACGAATTGTTGGATTGGTGTCATGGTATCGGCGATATATCCCGTCATTCTCCACAGTTGTGGCACCGCTAACACGCTTGACACAGAAAGGACAACCTTTCGTGTGGGATAGTGCATGCGATGTTGCACTGGATCATCTCAAGCAGACACTTATCTCTGCACCGATACTGACATGCCCTGATTTCAGTTTACCTTTCTTTGTTGAGACGGATGCCTCTGACTATGGGTTGGGTGCCGTTCTCACGCAGAAGCAAAATGGAGAGGACAAAGTGATATGTTACCTGAGCCGATCCCTGACGAAGAGCGAAAGGAAGTATACGGTGACAGAGAAAGAATGTCTTGCAGTTATCTTTGCTGTCGAAAAGTTGCGACCTTATCTTGAAGGCGCTCACTTTACAGTCATCACGGATCATTACAGTCTGAAGTGGCTGTATAGTATCAAAGATCCGGTAGGACGTATCGCCCGGTGGGCACTGAGACTGCAAGCTTTCGATTTTGACGTTGTCCACAGGAAGGGTAAATATCACGTTGTCCCCGACGCTCTATCCAGATCGGTCCCGGTACTCGATTTTATGGATGCTGTCGATGAGACCATGCCCGAACCTCCTATCAAGGATACATGGTATCGGACGCAACTCTCCAGAATAAGAGAACACCCTGATCGATATCCCGACTGGCGAATCGAAAACGGTACTCTCTTCAAGCGTGTGATGCCTCGTTACGAACGATTAACCGACGAGCACGAGCAGTGGAAGGAAGTCGTACCCAAGGAGAGGAGAACCTCAGTAATCAAGGATCATCACGATCCGCCGCTTAGTGGCCATCTAGGGACCTTCAAAACCCATGCTCGTGTGGCAGCTAAATACTACTGGCCCAAAATGAAAGCTGATGTAGCTAGGTACGTGGCCAGATGCACCGCGTGTTTACGTACCAAGCCTGAGCAGCGAAAACCAGCAGGACAGATGCTGAGTAATGCTCCAAGCATCACTCGTCCATGGCAAGTCCTGAGTGTAGACATAGTTGGACCACTTCCTAGGTCTGGATCAGGCCACAAATATATTTTGTCGGTCCTAGATCTATTTTCGAAATTCGTGATGCTGTTCCCCTTGCGCACGGCTACTGCCGCTGCTATACGCAGGTGCCTAGAGGAACAAGTATTTCTGGTATTTGGCGTACCATCCAGAATCATCACAGACAACGGTAGTAACTTTACTAGTCACTATATTACCGAGCTGTGTAAGAGATACGACGTAGAGCATAGGCGAACAGCCAACTACCATGCTCAGGCCAATCCCGTCGAAAGGACCCACCGGGTAATAAAAACTGCGCTGACTGCCTATGTGGCTGACAATCAACGCAAGTGGGACACACTACTCCCTCAGGTCGCTGCCGCCATACGATCGGCGAAGCATGAGACAACCCAACTAACACCAAACTTTATTGTCTTTGGTCGAGAAGTGGCGTTATCTGGGAAAGATCACCACCAATCTCCAGACGATTTCCAGCCAGTAGTTAGACACGAGGCCCTAAAAGAAGTATTTCGGGACGTTCAGAAAAGGTTAAGAAGGGCGTATGAGCTGCGAAAGCATAGCTACGACATGCGTCATCGCCCTGATGTATTCAAACTTAACCAACAGGTGTGGAAGAGAGCCTATAACCAGTCAGATGCGGTAAAAGGTATCACTTCTGGTCTTTGCCCCAAGTTTGAAGGCCCATTTAGGATTGGCAAGGTTGTGTCCCCATGGGCCTATGAGCTCATTGATACAACTGGGAAAAATCGTGGGGTTTGGGCTGCCAAAGACCTCAAAGCACACCCACCAGACTCCGATGATGATGGAGCTGGTGAATCTGACTCCGAATAGTGGTGGCAGCGATATATCTGCTGGACTGCTGTCACTGATCCAACACAACATTAGGCCACTGACACAGACATTCACTTCTGACATTCTGTTCCTGGACATTTTTTTTTTGACACTGTGTATATTGTGAGTTTACAGTAAAAGTTGTCACCCAGTTCCAACTTTTCTCAGGTAGGAGGGGTGTTGTTACGGTTTGATTTCCAGATCCAAATATGTTGTACTTACCCACATTTGACCATAATTCTAAGCCTTGTAAATAATATGTAAGTCTGTAGTATGTAACATCTATATATTTTTAAACCAACTGTACAAGCAATTCCTATTTGTATCTTACAAAGTATTTGTGTATTACCCCCCCTATTGGCAGGCACCCTGAGCTGCAATCACCTAAAAATAACAGAAAATATTAGCACTAGAGTTACACCGATATAAAATTTCATTACATTAATCACACATTAATTATTTAGAATGTTTGTTTACATGTCCATGTCGAAGAAGAAGAGGTTAGCCTTGCTTCTGATTGACATCTATTGACATCTATCGTTTTGTACCTTGTAGACAGTTGGACCAAGGTCAAACCGCAGAATTTAAATCACCACAGTTCATTACCATTTGACAGGCGAGTTTGGCGCTGATTTTCATGGATAAAGGCCATTTCCTTTTGACTTCTTGATCTACCAGGACCAGGTGGTCATTGCGCATTATTGCGGATTTGATCAAGAAGAAATCCTGTGTCGGATTGGATTTTGTTTTTGCAGTGTCTGCAGAACCACTTCCGTGGGATTCATATAAAATCCAAGTCACACAGCACCCAAGGGAACACATTAAAGCCACCCAACACCAACGGTAGGTGCATAACCTTACTTCGATGAAAGCTAGTCACAACTCCCTCAGAGACACAGTTTTTAGTAATGCTTACCTGCTTCCAAACTTTAGAGACTCCTTTTGCTTGCAGGCTTTTATGGTTTTAAGGTTTTATGGTTGAGATCAGGACCATATCCTAACAGCTCCGGGTTGAGTCACCAACTCACTTCTAACAGCTAGGCTTTGCCCGTATAAACATAGTGCAACCTTAGTACAGCTTAGTGCACAATAACATCACCTGCTTTGCTGCATGCCTACCCCTACGACAGCCACATCTCTCTGTATGCTTGCAACACATTCATCTGCATGTTTTCACTCGCTTGCATGTCAGACCGTTAGTGAGGAAACTCCAGGTAACCTTGGACCACGTCCGTCAGATTACAGGTGGGAATTTGCTTTATTTCGATAGGAACTGTAGCCACTAGGAGTGTTCACCTAGAACATCAGTTAGTTAAGTTTTCTTTCTTGAGCATATTGTAGGTAATTAAGACTCTTACCAGACATAGTTATAGGTAGCATAAGGACAGGGACCATCAGGGAAGTGGGGCCCCCAGCGATCTCTTCATTTTATAATTGTTGTACATATGTGTATATTTACAGATCATTACGTATTTGATTTAGCTTAATTATATAGTAGGCAGTGTTTACGCATCTTTCAAGCATTGTATAAGATCTGATTTTCGGAACAAGCCGCTAACTCGCCCTTACCCAAGAAGGCAGTAAATTCCTTTTGAAATGAATTTTAAATAAAAGATTATCCATTTTTTTTGACGAATTACACGAATACTCATTGAAGTTGAACTTCTAATTTTGGCATTTGTCATTTAACCCCCCCTGTCAACCACAAAACATATACACTGTCAACCACAAAACAAATACACTGTCAACCACAAACGCAGAGTCGCAGAACAATAACACCCACGAAGCAGTACGAACCCACCACAGAACACGGTTTGAAGTAGAGGTTGCGACGTTGCCGGTGGTACCGTATGAACCGCAGCGTTGCCACGCTTGAAGCGGCCTCTACGCATAACATTTGGTAAAAAAATTCGTGAAAAATTTTAGGTTCTCGATCAGGACAAAAACTCTTCTGTTTGTTAGCTTGGATACATTGATCACGAATTCGGACTCTGTTCCAAGTTTTGCCGTGTTTGAAAGAAAAACCTAAAAATTTTGCATTTCCCGCAGGTCTGCATATACACGAAAAAATAATTTTCTGTGAGAAAGCGACGTCCTAGGACCAATCTTAGCACGGCATTGGATTCAGTGGCACATTTTGTATAACGGAGAGTGGTAAACCTTGAAATAAGACCCAAAATTTGGGGATGAGGGTCGATGCTCTGAAACCGGAAAACTCCACGGGACCCTCCCTTTGGTAAAAAAATTCGTAAAAAATTTTAGGTTCTCGATCAGGGCAAAAACTCTTCTGTTTGTTAGTTTGGATACATTGATCACGAATTCGGCCTCTGTTCCAAGTTTTGCCGCGTTGGAAAAAAAACCTAAAAATTTTGCATTTCCCGCAGGTCTGCATATATACGAAAAACTAATTTTCTGCGAGAAAGCGACGTCCTAGGACCATTCTTGGCACGGCGTTGGATTCAGTGGCACATTTTCTATAATGGACAGTAGGAAACCATGAAATAAGACCCAAAATTTGGGGATGAGGGTCGATGTTCTGAAACCGGAAAACTCCACAGGACCCTCCCTTTGGTAAAAAAATTCGTAAAAAATTTTAGGTTCTGGATCAGGACAAAAACTCTTCTGTTTGTTAGTTTGGATACATTGATCACGAATTCGGCCTCTGTTCCCAGTTTTACCGTGTTTGAAAAAAAAAACCTAAAAATTCTGCATTTCCCGCAGGTCTGCATATATACGAAAAAATCATTTTCTCTGAGAGGACGACGTCCTAGGACCAATCTTAGCACGGCATTGGATTCAGTGGCACATTTTGTATAACGGAGAGTGGGAAACCTTGAAATAAGACCCAAAATTTGGGGATGAGGGTCGATGCTCTGAAACCGGAAAACTCCACGGGACCCTCCCTTTGGTAAAAAAATTCGTAAAAAATTTTAGGTTCTGGATCAGGACAAAAACTCTTCTGTTTGTTAGTTTGGATACATTGATCACGAATTCGGCCTCTGTTCCAAGTTTTGCCGTGTTTGAAAAAAAAAACCTAAAAATCTTGCATTTCCCGCAGGTCTGCATACATACCAGAAAATAATTTTCTGTGAGAAGGCGACGTCCTAGGACCAATCTTAGCACGGCATTGGATTCAGTGACACATTTTCTATAACGGAGAGTAGGAAACGATGAAATAAGACCCAAAATTTGGGGACGAGGGTCGATGTTCTGAAACCGGAAAACTCCACAGACTCCCACACTCCCTTTGGTAAAAAAATTCGTAAAAAATTTTAGGTTCTGGATCAGGACAAAAACTCTTCTGTTTGTTAGTTTGGATACGTTGACCACGAATTCGGCCTCTGTTCCAAGTTTTGCCGTGTTTGAAAAAAAACCTAAAAATTTTGCATTTCCCGCAGGTCTGTATATATACGAAAAAATAATTTTCTGTGAGAAGGCGATGTCCTAGGACCAATCTTAGCACGGCGTTGGATTCAGTGGCACATTTTCTATAATGGAGAGTAGGAAACCATGAAATAAGACCCAAAATTTGGGGATGAGGGTCGATGTTCTGAAACCGGAAAACTCCACAGGACCCTCCCTTTGGTAAAAAAATTCGTACAAAATTTTAGGTTCTGGATCAGGACAAAAACTCTTCTGTTTGTTAGTTTGGATACATTGATCACGAATTCGGCCTCTGTTCCAAGTTTTGCCGTGTTTGAAAAAAAAACCTAAAAATCTTGCATTTCCCGCAGGTCTGCATACATACCAGAAAATAATTTTCTGTGAGAAGGCGACGTCCTAGGACCAATCTTAGCACGGCATTGGATTCAGTGACACATTTTCTATAACGGAGAGTAGGAAACGATGAAATAAGACCCAAAATTTGGGGATGAGGGTCGATGTTCTGAAACCGGAAAACTCCAGAGGACCCTCCCTTTGGTAAAAAAATTCGTAAAAAATATTAGGTTCTCGATCAGGACAAAAACCCTTCTGCTTGTTAGTTTGGATACATTGGTAACGAATTCAGCCTCTGTTCCAAGTTTTGCCGTGTTTGAAAAAAAAAACCTAAAAGTTTTGCATTTCCCGCAGGTCTGCATATATACGAAAAAATAATTTTCTGTGAGAAGGCGACGTCCTAGGACCAATCTTAGCACGGCATTGGATTCAGTGGCACATTTTCTATAACGGAGAGTAGGAAACCATGAAATAGGACCCAAAATTTGGAGATGAGGATCGATGTTCTGAAACCGGAAAACTCCACGGGACCCTCCCTTTGGTAAAAAAATTCGTAAAAAATTTTAGGTTCTCGATCAGGACAAAAACTCTTCTGTTTGTTAGCTTGGATACATTGATCACGAATTCGGCCTCTGTTCCAAGTTTTGCCGTGTTTGAAAGAAAAACCTAAAAATTTTGCATTTCCCGCAGGTCTGCATATATACGAAAAAATAATTTTCTGTGAGAAGGCGACGTTCTAGGACCAATCTTAGCACGGCATTGGACTCAGTGGCACATTTTCTATAACGGAGAGTAGGAAACCATGAAATAAGGCACAAAATTTGGGGATGGGGGTCGATGTTCTGAAACCGGAAAACTCCACGGGACCCTCCCTTTGGTAAAAAAATTCGTAAAAAATTTTAGGTTCTCGATCAGGACAAAAACTCTTCTGTTTGTTAGCTTGGATACATTGATCACGAATTCGGCCTCTGTTCCAAGTTTTGCCGTGTTTGAAAGAAAAACCTAAAAATTTTGCATTTCCCGCAGGTCTGCATATATACGAAAAAATAATTTTCTGTGAGAAGGCGACGTTCTAGGACCAATCTTAGCACGGCATTGGACTCAGTGGCACATTTTCTATAACGGAGAGTAGGAAACCATGAAATAAGGCACAAAATTTGGGGATGGGGGTCGATGTTCTGAAACCGGAAAACTCCACAGGACCCTCCCTTTGGTAAAAAAATTCGTAAAAAATGTTAGGTTCTCGATCAGGACAAAAACCCTTCTGCTTGTTAGTTTGGATACATTGGTAACGAATTCAGCCTCTGTTCCAAGTTTTGCCGTGTTTGAAAAAAAAAACCTAAAAGTTTTGCATTTCCCGCAGGTCTGCATATATACGAAAAAATAATTTTCTGTGAGAAGGCGACGTCCTAGGACCAATCTTAGCACGGCATTGGATTCAGTGGCACATTTTCTATAACGGAGAGTAGGAAACCATGAAATAGGACCCAAAATTTGGAGATGAGGATCGATGTTCTGAAACCGGAAAACTCCACGGGACCCTCCCTTTGGTAAAAAAATTCGTAAAAAATTTTAGGTTCTCGATCAGGACAAAAACTCTTCTGTTTGTTAGCTTGGATACATTGATCACGAATTCGGCCTCTGTTCCAAGTTTTGCCGTGTTTGAAAGAAAAACCTAAAAATTTTGCATTTCCCGCAGGTCTGCATATATACGAAAAAATAATTTTCTGTGAGAAGGCGACGTTCTAGGACCAATCTTAGCACGGCATTGGACTCAGTGGCACATTTTCTATAACGGAGAGTAGGAAACCATGAAATAAGGCACAAAATTTGGGGATGGGGGTCGATGTTCTGAAACCGGAAAACTCCACGGGACCCTCCCTTTGGTAAAAAAATTCGTAAAAAATTTTAGGTTCTCGATCAGGACAAAAACTCTTCTGTTTGTTAGCTTGGATACATTGATCACGAATTCGGCCTCTGTTCCAAGTTTTGCCGTGTTTGAAAGAAAAACCTAAAAATTTTGCATTTCCCGCAGGTCTGCATATATACGAAAAAATAATTTTCTGTGAGAAGGCGACGTTCTAGGACCAATCTTAGCACGGCATTGGACTCAGTGGCACATTTTCTATAACGGAGAGTAGGAAACCATGAAATAAGGCACAAAATTTGGGGATGGGGGTCGATGTTCTGAAACCGGAAAACTCCACAGGACCCTCCCTTTGGTAAAAAAATTCGTAAAAAATGTTAGGTTCTCGATCAGGACAAAAACCCTTCTGCTTGTTAGTTTGGATACATTGATCACGAATTCGGCCTCTGCTCCAAGTTTTTCCGTGTTTGAAAAAAAAAACCTAAAAATTTTGCATTTCTCGCAGGTCTGCATATATACGAAAAAATAATTTTCTGTGAGAAGGCGACGTCCTAGGACCAATCTTAGCACGGCATTGGATTTAGTGACACATTTTCTATAACGGAGAGTAGGAAACGATGAAATAAGACCCAAAATTTGGGGATGGGGGTCGATGTTCTGAAACCGGAAAACTCGACAGGACCCCCCCTTTGGTAAAAAAATTCGTAAAAAATGTTAGGTCCTCGATCAGGACAAAAACCCTTCTGCTTGTTAGTTTGGATACATTGATAACGAATTCGGCCTCTGTTCCAAGTTTTGCCGTGTTTGAAAAAAAAACCTAAAATTTTGCATTTCCCGCAGGTCTGCATATATACGCAAAAATCATTTTCTGTGAGAGGGCGACGTCCTAGGACCAATCCTAGCACGGCATTGCATTCAGTGGCACATTTTCTATAACGGAGAGTAGGAAACCATGAAATAAGACCCAAAATTTGGGGATGAGGGTCGATGTTCTGAAATCGGAAAACTCCACAGGACCCCCCCTTTTGTAAAAAAATTCGTAAAAAATTTTAGGTTCTCGATCAGGACAAAAACTCTTCTGTTTGTTAGTTTGGATACATGGATCACGAATTCGGCCTCTGTTCCAAGTTTTGCCGTGTTTGAAAAAAAAACCTAAAAATTTTGCATTTCCCGCAGGTCTGCATATACACGAAAAAATAATTTTCTGTGAGAAGGCGACGTCCTAGGACCAATCTTAGCACGGCATTGGATTCAGTGGCACATTTTCTATAACGGAGAGTAGGAAACCATGAAATAGGACCCAAAATTTGGAGATGAAGATCGATGTTCTGAAACCGGAAAACTCCACGGGACCCTCCCTTTGGTAAAAAAATTCGTAAAAAATTTTAGGTTCTCGATCAGGGCAAAAACTCTTCTGTTTGTTAGTTTGGATACATTGATCACGAATTCGGCCTCTGTTCCAAGTTTTGCCGTGTTGGAAAAAAAACCTAAAAATTTTGCATTTCCCGCAGGTCTGCATATATACGAAAAACTAATTTTCTGCGAGAAAGCGACGTCCTAGGACCATTCTTGGCACGGCGTTGGATTCAGTGGCACATTTTCTATAATGGACAGTAGGAAACCATGAAATAAGACCCAAAATTTGGGGATGAGGGTCGATGTTCTGAAACCGGAAAACTCCACAGGACCCTCCCTTTGGTAAAAAAATTCGTAAAAAATTTTAGGTTCTGGATCAGGACAAAAACTCTTCTGATTGTTAGTTTGGATACATTGATCACGAATTCGGCCTCTGTTCCCAGTTTTGCCGTGTTTGAAAAAAAAAACCTAAAAATTCTGCATTTCCCGCAGGTCTGCATATATACGAAAAAATCATTTTCTCTGAGAGGACGACGTCCTAGGACCAATCTTAGCACGGCATTGGATTCAGTGGCACATTTTGTATAACGGAGAGTGGGAAACCTTGAAATAAGACCCAAAATTTGGGGATGAGGGTCGATGCTCTGAAACCGGAAAACTCCACGGGACCCTCCCTTTGGTAAAAAAATTCGTAAAAAATTTTAGGTTCTGGATCAGGACAAAAACTCTTCTGTTTGTTAGTTTGGATACATTGATCACGAATTCGGCCTCTGTTCCAAGTTTTGCCGTGTTTGAAAAAAAAAAACCTAAAAATCTTGCATTTCCCGCAGGTCTGCATACATACCAGAAAATAATTTTCTGTGAGAAGGCGACGTCCTAGGACCAATCTTAGCACGGCATTGGATTCAGTGACACATTTTCTATAACGGAGAGTAGGAAACGATGAAATAAGACCCAAAATTTGGGGACGAGGGTCGATGTTCTGAAACCGGAAAACTCCACAGACTCCCACACTCCCTTTGGTAAAAAAATTCGTAAAAAATTTTAGGTTCTGGATCAGGACAAAAACTCTTCTGTTTGTTAGTTTGGATACGTTGACCACGAATTCGGCCTCCGTTCCAAGTTTTGCCGTGTTTGAAAAAAAAACCTAAAAATTTTGCATTTCCCGCAGGTCTGTATATATACGAAAAAATAATTTTCTGTGAGAAGGCGATGTCCTAGGACCAATCTTAGCACGGCATTGGATTCAGTGGCACATTTTCTATAACGGGGAGTAGGAAACCATAAAATAAGACCCAAAATTTGGGGATGAGGGTCGATGTTCTGAAACCGGAAAACTCCACAGGACCCTCCCTTTTGTAAAAAAATTCGTAAAAAATTTTAGGTTCTCGATCAGGACAAAAACTCTTCTGGTTGTTAGTTTGGATACATTGATCACGAATTAGGCCTCTGTTCCAAGTTTTGCCGTGTTTGAAAAAATACCTAAAAATTTTGCATTTCCCGCAGGTCTGCATATAACGAAAAACTAATTTTCTGTGAGAAAGCGACGTCCTAGGACCATTCTTGGCACGGCGTTGGATTCAGTGGCACATTTTCTATAATGGAGAGTAGGAAACCATGAAATAAGACCCAAAATTTGGGGATGAGGGTCGATGTTCTGAAACCGGAAAACTCCACAGGACCCTCCCTTTGGTAAAAAAATTCGTAAAAAATTTTAGGTTCTGGATCAGGACAAAAACTCTTCTGTTTGTTAGTTTGGATACATTGATCACGAATTCGGCCTCTGTTCCAAGTTTTGCCGTGTTTGAAAAAAAAACCTAAAAATCTTGCATTTCCCGCAGGTCTGCATACATACCAGAAAATAATTTTCTGTGAGAAGGCGACGTCCTAGGACCAATCTTAGCACGGCATTGGATTCAGTGACACATTTTCTATAACGGAGAGTAGGAAACGATGAAATAAGACCCAAAATTTGGGGATGAGGGTCGATGTTCTGAAACCGGAAAACTCCAGAGGACCCTCCCTTTGGTAAAAAAATTCGTAAAAAATGTTAGGTTCTCGATCAGGACAAAAACCCTTCTGCTTGTTAGTTTGGATACATTGGTAACGAATTCAGCCTCTGTTCCAAGTTTTGCCGTGTTTGAAAGAAAAACCTAAAAATTTTGCATTTCCCGCAGGTCTGCATATATCCGAAAAAATAATTTTCTGTGAGAAAGCGACGTCCTAGGACCAATCTTAGCACGGCATTGGATTCAGTGGCACATTTTGTATAACGGAGAGTGGGAAACCATGAAATAAGACCCAAAATTTGGGGATGAGGGTCGATGCTCTGAAACCGGAAGACTCCACGGGACCCTCCCTTTGGTAAAAAAATTCGTAAAAAATTTTAGGTTCTCGATCAGGGCAAAAACTCTTCTGTTTGTTAGTTTGGATACATTGATCACGAATTCGGCCTCTGTTCCAAGTTTTGCCCTGTTGGAAAAAAAACCTGAAAATTTTGCACTTCCCGCAGGTCTGCATATATACGAAAAACTAATTTTCTGTGAGAAAGCGACGTCCTAGGACCAATCTTAGCACGGCATTGGATTCAGTGGCACATTTTGTATAACGGAGAGTAGGAAACCATGAAATAAGACCCAAAATTTGGGGATGAGGGTCGGTGTTCTGAAACCGGAAAACTCCACAGACTCCCACACTCCCTTTGGTAAAAAAATTCGTAAAAAATTTTAGGTTCTGGATCAGGACAAAAACTCTTCTGTTTGTTAGTTTGGATACGTTGATCACGAATTCGGCCTCTGTTCCAAGTTTTGCCGTGTTTGAAAAAAAAACCTAAAAATTTTGCATTTCCCGCAGGTCTGTATATATACGAAAAAATAATTTTCTGTGAGAAGGCGATGTCCTAGGACCAATCATAGCACGGCATTGGATTCAGTGGTACATTTTCTATAACGGAGAGTAGGAAACCATGAAATAAGACCCAAAATTTGGGGATGAGGGTCGATGTTCTGAAACCGGAAAACTCCACAGGACCCTCCCTTTGGTAATAAAATTCGTAAAAAATTTTAGGTTCTGGAGCAGGACAAAAACTCTTCTGTTTGTTAGTTTGGATACATTGATCACGAATTCGGCCTCTGTTCCAAGTTTTGCCGTGTTTGAAAAAAAAAACCTAAAAATTCTGCATTTCCCGCAGGTCTGCATATATACGAAAAAATAATTTTCTGTGAGAAAGCGACGTCCTAGGACCAATCTTAGCACGGCATTGGATTCAGTGGCACATTTTGTATAACGGAGAGTGGGAAACCTTGAAATAAGACCCAAAATTTGGGGATGAGGGTCGATGCTCTGAAACCGGAAAACTCCACGGGACCCTCCCTTTGGTAAAAAAATTCGTAAAAAATTTTAGGTTCTCGATCAGGGCAAAAACTCTTCTGTTTGTTAGTTTGGATACATTGATCACGAATTCGGCCTCTGTTCCAAGTTTTGCCGTGTTGGAAAAAAACCTAAAAATTTTGCATTTCCCGCAGGTCTGCATATATACGAAAAACTAATTTTCTGCGAGAAAGCGACGTCCTAGGACCATTCTTGGCACGGCGTTGGATTCAGTGGCACATTTTCTATAATGGACAGTAGGAAACCATGAAATAAGACCCAAAATTTGGGGATGAGGGTCGATGTTCTGAAACCGGAAAACTCCACAGGACCCTCCCTTTGGTAAAAAAATTCGTAAAAAATTTTAGGTTCTGGATCAGGACAAAAACTCTTCTGTTTGTTAGTTTGGATACATTAATCACGAATTCGGCCTCTGTTCCAAGTTTTGCCGTGTTTGAAAAAAAAACCTAAAAATTCTGCATTTCCCGCAGGTCTGCATATATACGAAAAAATCATTTTCTCTGAGAGGACGACGTCCTAGGACCAATCTTAGCACGGCATTGGATTCAGTGGCACATTTTCTATAACGGAGAGTAGGAAACCATGAAATAAGACCCAAAATTTGGGGATGAGGGTCGATGTTCGGAAACCGGAAAACTCCACAGACTTCCACACTCCCTTTGGTAAAAAAATTCGAAAAAAATTTTAGGTTCTCGATCAGGACAAAAACTCTTCTGTTTGTTAGTTTGGATACATTGATCACGAATTCGGCCTCTGTTCCAAGTTTTGCCGTGTTTGAAAAAAAAAACCTAAAAATCTTGCATTTCCCGCAGGTCTGCATACATACCAGAAAATAATTTTCTGTGAGAAGGCGACGTCCTAGGACCAATCTTAGCACGGCATTGGATTCAGTGACACATTTTCTATAACGGAGAGTAGGAAACGATGAAATAAGACCCAAAATTTGGGGACGAGGGTCGATGTTCTGAAACCGGAAAACTCCACAGACTCCCACACTCCCTTTGGTAAAAAAATTCGTAAAAAATTTTAGGTTCTGGATCAGGACAAAAACTCTTCTGTTTGTTAGTTTGGATACGTTGACCACGAATTCGGCCTCTGTTCCAAGTTTTGCCGTGTTTGAAAAAAAAACCTAAAAGTTTTGCATTTCCCGCAGGTCTGCATATATACGAAAAAATAATTTTCTGTGAGAAGGCGACGTCCTAGGACCAATCTTAGCACGGCATTGGATTCAGTGGCACATTTTCTATAACGGAGAGTAGGAAACCATGAAATAGGACCCAAAATTTGGAGATGAGGATCGATGTTCTGAAACCGGAAAACTCCACGGGACCCTCCCTTTGGTAAAAAAATTCGTAAAAAATTTTAGGTTCTCGATCAGGGCAAAAACTCTTCTGTTTGTTAGTTTGGATACATTGATCACGAATTCGGCCTCTGTTCCAAGTTTTGCCGTGTTGGAAAAAAACCTAAAAATTTTGCATTTCCCGCAGGTCTGCATATATACGAAAAACTAATTTTCTGCGAGAAAGCGACGTCCTAGAACCATTCTTGGCACGGCGTTGGATTCAGTGGCACATTTTCTATAATGGACAGTAGGAAACCATGAAATAAGACCCAAAATTTGGGGATGAGGGTCGATGTTCTGAAACCGGAAAACTCCACAGGACCCTCCCTTTGGTAAAAAAATTCGTAAAAAATTTTAGGTTCTGGATCAGGACAAAAACTCTTCTGTTTGTTAGTTTGGATACATTAATCACGAATTCGGCCTCTGTTCCAAGTTTTGCCGTGTTTGAAAAAAAAACCTAAAAATTCTGCATTTCCCGCAGGTCTGCATATATACGAAAAAATCATTTTCTCTGAGAGGACGACGTCCTAGGACCAATCTTAGCACGGCATTGGATTCAGTGGCACATTTTCTATAACGGAGAGTAGGAAACCATGAAATAAGACCCAAAATTTGGGGATGAGGGTCGATGTTCGGAAACCGGAAAACTCCACAGACTTCCACACTCCCTTTGGTAAAAAAATTCGAAAAAAATTTTAGGTTCTCGATCAGGACAAAAACTCTTCTGTTTGTTAGTTTGGATACATTGATCACGAATTCGGCCTCTGTTCCAAGTTTTGCCGTGTTTGAAAAAAAAACCTAAAAATCTTGCATTTCCCGCAGGTCTGCATACATACCAGAAAATAATTTTCTGTGAGAAGGCGACGTCCTAGGACCAATCTTAGCACGGCATTGGATTCAGTGACACATTTTCTATAACGGAGAGTAGGAAACGATGAAATAAGACCCAAAATTTGGGGACGAGGGTCGATGTTCTGAAACCGGAAAACTCCACAGACTCCCACACTCCCTTTGGTAAAAAAATTCGTAAAAAATTTTAGGTTCTCGATCAGGACAAAAACTCTTCTGTTTGTTAGTTTGGATACATTGATCACGAATTCGGCCTCTGTTCCAAGTTTTGCCGTGTTTGAAAAAAAAAACCTAAAAATCTTGCATTTCCCGCAGGTCTGCATACATACCAGAAAATAATTTTCTGTGAGAAGGCGACGTCCTAGGACCAATCTTAGCACGGCATTGGATTCAGTGGCACATTTTCTATAACGGAGAGTAGGAAACGATGAAATAGGACCCAAAATTTGGAGATGAGGATCGATGTTCTGAAACCGGAAAACTCCACGGGACCCTCCCTTTGGTAAAAAAATTCGTAAAAAATTTTAGGTTCTCGATCAGGACAAAAACTCTTCTGTTTGTTAGCTTGGATACATTGATCACGAATTCGGCCTCTGTTCCAAGTTTTGCCGTGTTTGAAAGAAAAACATAAAAATTTTGCATTTCCCGCAGGTCTGCATATATACGAAAAAATAATTTGCTGTGAGAAAGCGACGTCCTAGGACCAATCTTAGCACGGCATTGGATTCAGTGGCACATTTTGTATAACGGAGAGTGGGAAACCATGAAATAAGACCCAAAATTTGGGGATGAGGGTCGATGCTCTGAAACCGGAAGACTCCACGGGACCCTCCCTTTGGTAAAAAAATTCGTAAAAAATTTTAGGTTCTCGATCAGGGCAAAAACTCTTCTGTTTGTTAGTTTGGATACATTGATCACGAATTCGGCCTCTGTTCCAAGTTTTGCCCTGTTGGAAAAAAAACCTAAAAATTTTGCACTTCCCGCAGGTCTGTATATATACGAAAAACTTATTTTCTGTGAGAAAGCGACGTCCTAGGACCAATCTTAGCACGGCATTGGATTCAGTGGCACATTTTGTATAACGGAGAGTAGGAAACCATGAAATAAGACCCAAAATTTGGGGATGAGGGTCGATGTTCTGAAACCGGAAAACTCCACAGACTCCCACACTCCCTTTGGTAAAAAAATTCGTAAAAAATTTTAGGTTCTGGATCAGGACAAAAACTCTTCTGTTTGTTAGTTTGGATACGTTGATCACGAATTCGGCCTCTGTTCCAAGTTTTGCCGTGTTTGAAAAAAAAACCTAAAAATTTTGCATTTCCCGCAGGTCTGTATATATACGAAAAAATAATTTTCTGTGAGAAGGCGATGTCCTAGGACCAATCTTAGCACGGCATTGGATTCAGTGGTACATTTTCTATAACGGAGAGTAGGAAACCATGAAATAAGACCCAAAATTTGGGGATGAGGGTCGATGTTCTGAAACCGGAAAACTCCACTAAAAAAATTCGTAAAAAATTTTAGGTTCTGGATCAGGACAAAAACTCTTCTGTTTGTTGGTTTGGATACATTGATCACGAATTCGGCCTCTGTTCCAAGTTTTGCCGTGTTTGAAAAAAAAAACCTAAAAATCTTGCATTTCCCGCAGGTCTGCATACATACCAGAAAATAATTTTCTGTGAGAAAGCGACGTCCTAGGACCAATCTTAGCACGGCATTGGATTCAGTGGCACATTTTGTATAACGGAGAGTGGGAAACCTTGAAATAAGACCCAAAATTTGGGGATGAGGGTCGATGCTCTGAAACCGGAAAACTCCACGGGACCCTCCCTTTGGTAAAAAAATTCGTAAAAAATTTTAGGTTCTCGATCAGGGCAAAAACTCTTCTGTTTGTTAGTTTGGATACATTGATCACGAATTCGGCCTCTGTTCCAAGTTTTGCCGTGTTGGAAAAAAAACCTAAAAATTTTGCATTTCCCGCAGGTCTGCATATATACGAAAAACTAATTTTCTGCGAGAAAGCGCCGTCCTAGGACCATTCTTGGCACGGCGTTGGATTCAGTGGCACATTTTCTATAATGGACAGTAGGAAACCATGAAATAAGACCCAAAATTTGGGGATGAGGGTCGATGTTCTGAAACCGGAAAACTCCACAGGACCCTCCCTTTGGTAAAAAAATTCGTAAAAAATTTTAGGTTCTGGATCAGGACAAAAACTCTTCTGTTTGTTAGTTTGGATACATTGATCACGAATTCGGCCTCTGTTCCAAGTTTTGCCGTGTTTGAAAAAAAAGACCTAAAAATTCTGCATTTCCCGCAGGTCTGCATATATACGAAAAAATCATTTTCTCTGAGAGGACGACGTCCTAGGACCAATCTTAGCACGGCATTGGATTCAGTGGCACATTTTCTATAACGGAGAGTAGGAAACCATGAAATAAGACCCAAAATTTGGGGATGAGGGTCGATGTTCTGAAACCGGAAAACTCCACAGGTAAAAAAATTCGTAAAAAATTTTAGGTTCTCGATCAGGACAAAAACTCTTCTGTTTGTTAGTTTGGATACATTGATCACGAATTCGGCCTCTGTTCCAAGTTTTGCCGTGTTTGAAAAAAAAAAACCTAAAAATCTTGCATTTCCCGCAGGTCTGCATACATACCAGAAAATAATTTTCTGTGAGAAGGCGACGTCCTAGGACCAATCTTAGCACGGCATTGGATTCAGTGACACATTTTCTATAACGGAGAGTAGGAAACGATGAAATAAGACCCAAAATTTGGGGACGAGGGTCGATGTTCTGAAACCGGAAAACTCCACAGACTCCCACACTCCCTTTGGTAAAAAAATTCGTAAAAAATTTTAGGTTCTGGATCAGGACAAAAACTCTTCTGTTTGTTAGTTTGGATACGTTGACCACGAATTCGGCCTCTGTTCCAAGTTTTGCCGTGTTTGAAAAAAAAAACCTAAAAATTTTGCATTTCCCGCAGGTCTGTATATATACGAAAAAATAATTTTCTGTGAGAAGGCGATATCCTAGGACCAATCTTAGCGCGGCATTGGATTCAGTGGCACATTTTCTATAACGGGGAGTAGGAAACCATGAAATAAGACCCAAAATTTGGGGATGAGGGTCGATGTTCTGAAACCGGAAAACTCCACAGGACCCTCCCTTTTGTAAAAAAATTCGTAAAAAATTTTAGGTTCTCGATCAGGACAAAAACTCTTCTGTTTGTTAGTTTGGATACATTGATCACGAATTCGGCCTCTGTTCCAAGTTTTGCCGTGTTTGAAAAAATACCTGAAAATTTTGCATTTCCCGCAGGTCTGCATATAACGAAAAACTAATTTTCTGTGAGAAAGCGACGTCCTAGGACCATTCTTGGCACGGCGTTGGATTCAGTGGCACATTTTCTATAATGGAGAGTAGGAAACCATGAAATAAGACCCAAAATTTGGGGATGAGGGTCGATGTTCTGAAACCGGAAAACTCCACAGGACCCTCCCTTTGGTAAAAAAATTCGTAAAAAATTTTAGGTTCTGGATCAGGACAAAAACTCTTCTGTTTGTTAGTTTGGATACATTGATCACGAATTCGGCCTCTGTTCCAAGTTTTGCCGTGTTTGAAAAAAAACCTAAAAATCTTGCATTTCCCGCAGGTCTGCATACATACCAGAAAATAATTTTCTGTGAGAAGGCGACGTCCTAGGACCAATCTTACCACGGCATTGGATTTAGTGGCACATTTTCTATAACGGAGAGTAGGAAACCATGAAATAGGACCCAAAATTTGGAGATGAGGATCGATGTTCTGAAACCGGAAAACTCCACGGGACCCTCCCTTTGGTAAAAAAATTCGTAAAAAATTTTAGGTTCTCGATCAGGACAAAAACTCTTCTGTTTGTTAGCTTGGATACATTGATCACGAATTCGGCCTCTGTTCCAAGTTTTGCCGTGTTTGAAAGAAAAACCTAAAAATTTTGCATTTCCCGCAGGTCTGCATATATACGAAAAAATAATTTTCTGTGAGAAAGCGACGTCCTAGGACCAATCTTAGCACGGCATTGGATTCAGTGGCACATTTTGTATAACGGAGAGTGGGAAACCATGAAATAAGACCCAAAATTTGGGGATGAGGGTCGATGCTCTGAAACCGGAAGACTCCACGGGACCCTCCGTTTGGTAAAAAAATTCGTAAAAAATTTTAGGTTCTCGATCAGGGCAAAAACTCTTCTGTTTGTTAGTTTGGATACATTGATCACGAATTCGGCCTCTGTTCCAAGTTTTGCCCTGTTGGAAAAAAAACCTAAAAATTTTGCACTTCCCGCAGGTCTGCATATATACGAAACACTAATTTTCTGTGAGAAAGCGACGTCCTAGGACCAATCTTAGCACGGCATTGGATTCAGTGGCACATTTTGTATAACGGAGAGTAGGAAACCATGAAATAAGACCCAAAATTTGGGGATGAGGGTCGATGTTCTGAAACCGGAAAACTCCACAGACTCCCACACTCCCTTTGGTAAAAAAATTCGTAAAAAATTTTAGGTTCTGGATCAGGACAAAAACTCTTCTGTTTGTTAGTTTGGATACGTTGATCACGAATTCGGCCTCTGTTCCAAGTTTTGCCGTGTTTGAAAAAAAACCTAAAAATTTTGCATTTCCCGCAGGTCTGTATATATACGAAAAAATAATTTTCTGTGAGAAGGCGATGTCCTAGGACCAACCTTAGCACGGCATTGGATTCAGTGGTACATTTTCTATAACGGAGAGTAGGAAACCATGAAATAAGACCCAAAATTTGGGGATGAGGGTCGATGTTCTGAAACCGGAAAACTCCACAGGACCCTCCCTTTTGTAAAAAAATTCGTAAAAAATTTTAGGTTCTCGATCAGGACAAAAACTCTTCTGTTTGTTAGTTTGGATACATTGATCACGAATTCGGCCTCTGTTCCAAGTTTTGCCGTGTTTGAAAAAATACCTAAAAATTTTGCATTTCCCGCAGGTCTGCATATAACGAAAAACTAATTTTCTGTGAGAAAGCGACGTCCTAGGACCATTCTTGGCACGGCGTTGGATTCAGTGGCACATTTTCTATAATGGAGAGTAGGAAACCATGAAATAAGACCCAAAATTTGGGGATGAGGGTCGATGTTCTGAAACCGGAAAACTCCACAGGACCCTCCCTTTGGTAAAAAAATTCGTAAAAAATTTTAGGTTCTGGATCAGGACAAAAACTCTTCTGTTTGTTAGTTTGGATACATTGATCACGAATTCGGCCTCTGTTCCAAGTTTTGCCGTGTTTGAAAAAAAAACCTAAAAATTCTGCATTTCCCGCAGGTCTGCATATATACGAAAAAATCATTTTCTGTGAGAGGACGACGTCCTAGGACCAATCTTAGCACGGCATTGGATTCAGTGGCACATTTTCTATAACGGAGAGTAGGAAACCATGAAATAAGACCCAAAATTTGGGGATGAGGGTCGATGTTCTGAAACCAAAACTCCACAAAACAGGCAACAGGCTATACACTGGTAATATTTATGATTTTTATCATTTTGTCCTCCATCCATTTCTGTTTTCCTGGTCCAAAATGTGAGAATTCCGTTCCGATTCCGACTTTGTGCCACGATCTACAGTGACTCTATCCAGGACAGTGGTCGCATTTTTTATTGGTTGGCTGTGTCACGTGGTATTCGGTCGCCATTTCTTGTCGTTCATTTCTTTGTTTACATTTTAATTTACACGGTGTTCTTATGAGAGCATTGGAATGTCGAAAGTATTTGTGCAAATTTTGAGTATTAACAGTGATTAAATATAGACGTTCTGGGATAGACTTATGAACAGAGTGTTAGTGATTGTTTTGGACATGTTTTGGAACTATAATTACTATTGCATTTGCATACCTCGTTTTTGCCCGTGGTTTAGTTGTGTTGTGTTCAGTAGTCTGTGGTTGTAAAAGTAGGTTGATAATTTTGTTTATTTATAACAATAGGAAGGGATATATAATAATTTCTCTATTGTAAAATGTAATGATAAATCACACTTATGTTATATAATATTTTACGTTGCATTTTGACTTTGTGATTCAGTGTTTGTGATGTAAAATTGTCGACTGATATCAATGGACATATTTTGTAATATAAACCATATATAAACTATAAAAATAATAAAAAGACTGCTGCCAAAGCTTAGTTTTCTTATTTATAGTAGAGTTTGAATGAGGGAAATGCAGATTCAGACATAAACAAAAATATAGTTGATTTTCATTTGGCTTTCAAAATGAAAACAAAATTGCTTGCGACTTGTGGTTTATTATGACTAAACCTACTGGCCACTTTACAGTCCTGCTCTCATGTCAATCATAACATTAGTAAGGATACTGTTTTATATGTTTACATAATGATTAATTTAGTTATCCAGATCTTTGCTCCTGAAAAGGAATGCCATGCATACAATAATTTTTTTCATTTTCAATGCCAGAAAAGAAAAATGTGACTGCCATAGTTTTTGCAAGAAAAAGTTGGTATGTGTATCTGTCCAGCTATGTATAATAACAGTAACACAACAATAAATTATGAATAAATGAACAAACAGTTTGAAGCACAAACATAGGAGCGCAGTCAGTTGATGGTAATTTATGTAATTAGAACCATATTCCTTTTTTGTCCAGTTAAAGATCAGATTGGTGATTCATTGGTGTATTATTAATTTACTTTACAGATATATTACAAAGAATTTTGACACTTGCAAACAGGTATATAAGTTAATGAGTTCAAATATATGGATAGGAAAAGTACCTGTTTGATCCACATTAGGTATTTACTTTATTTACTTCAATTGATTCTTGGCCTGATTATGCATGTACTGTGATGTAACTGTTTGAAATCCATGTACTTACCCTTTTGGTTGTGACTGATGTCTCTCTGCTTTGCCAACTCTCAATTTGAGTATCTCTAGTCTTGTTTTTTTTATATGATGAAATAAAGCTCGATTGTTATTACTATTACTATATAATGATTGCTTTATTGTAAAATGTAACAAATCACACTTCTGTTATGATATTTTATGTTGACAATCTTCTTTGTGTTATGATGTCAAACTATGACTTCGATTTAAAATGTATGACTCATATCCTAGGTATATAAATATTGAAAGAACTGCTGCCAAGTTTCTCTTCCCTATTTCTGTTTACCTTTGAATTGTGGAATTGCAGATTCAGCCTGTAACATAAACAATATATATTAAAAAAACTCAGATCTGCAGTTTCATAGGTATCAGAAAATATTTGATTTCTCCTTTTCATACAGTTAATAGAAATAAAAAATGTTGTCTTGGTATATCCAGTGACCGAAAACCTAAGAAAAAACCAAGTTTGAAGTCTCCGATTACCAAAAAATAAAATTATATCTGAGAATCCAAGGAAGATATCCACTTACAACAATCCTGTACTTAAAATATACAACTAATCAATTATTTTAGGTATGACAGACAACCCTCTACGAACCCTAGAAAACTTTCATATCATAGGTATTTGATTATTTGGCTAATTTGTTGTCTGCTGAATATGGATGATTCTCTAATGCACAATCCTTGTGTAGTAAGGCATTATATCTATAATAAATATATAAAAATATAAAGCTAACCTACCTTTATTCTTGCAGCAGACGTCAATACATCTTCAAGATTTTTATACTTTGAACTTATTCCCAATATTTCTTAGTGGTTCCTTTTATATATTTTGATGGAAAGATTTTTCATGTCAAAACTCTTGCAACATACAGTGTAATTAGTACAAGTCGCTCTCAAAAGTGCGTCAAGTTTCAAACTGTGATCATTCACCGAAACTTTCATGACAACAGCTGCCACACCTGCTCCAGCAGCAGCCAGAAGATATGTTTTGTTCATTATTGTAATTTGTAATTTAGTAAAGTACTACATCTATAACAAATATAATTAAAATACAAATCTAACCTACCTTTATGCTGGCAGCAGATGTCAATACATTTTCAAGATGTTTATCTTTTAATATACTTCGAACTTGTTCCCAATACTTATTAGTGATGCCTTTCATATTTGATGGAAAGATTTTTCATGTCAAAACTCCTGCAACATACAGTGCAATTAGTAATTAGTACAAGCTGTTCCCAAAAGTGCATTGAGTTCCAAACTGTGATCATTCACGAAAACTTTCGTAACAACAGCAGCCACACCTGCTACAGCAGCAACCAGAAGATATGTTATGTTCATTATTGTAATTTGTAATTAGTAAAGTACTACATCTATAACAAATATAATAAAAATACAAATCTAACCTACCTTTATGCTGGCAGCAGACGTCAATACATTTTTACGATTTTTAGGTATACGTCGAACTTTTTCCCAATATTTTTTACCGATGCATCTTATAAAAAGGCTTAGCTTTTTATTTATGCTGCAAAAAGTATTTCACAAATGCTGGAAATCACTGAAAATCTCCCACAAAGTTTCATTAAATTACATGTAGTTATATGTAAACAAATAAAGGGAACGACAACTAATGGCGGGGGGGCGGAGCTTATCTCGCATTGTCGTCACTGTCTTGATAGAGTCACTGTACCACGATCAAACCCGATGCGACATCTATCAAGTACAAGTAGGACTATTGGAGAATATAAGAGAAGATAAAGTAGGTCGCTACCTAGGTAACCCCGCCCCAAAATACCATTAACGTTTTTGCACAATAGATGTCGCGCATTATTTCATTGGTGTTGCCAATTCTTCCAATTTTTCCCTTCGCTCCAGAAATAGAAAATCCGATTATTTGTAATGTACACCTTTCTTTATCGTAGCGTAGAATAAGTGAGGCTAGCGCTGTAGGCTTTCTGTGTTTTTATAATATTTGTATTGCAAACGCTCAATACGGAACAAGGTTTGGACATTGTTTTGAGGCGCTGGCGGCATATGTGACCTGATCGTCATCTGATAAGATAATAACCACTTTACACGGTCAAGAAGACAAGACATCGATCAAATTTGTGTTGTTTGTATTTGGAGAAAATGCGGAAAATATTTGAATTTTTCTAGTCGCGTGACGTCACGGGACTATAGGGGTAGGGTGACCATCCGTCCGGAAAATCCCGGACATGTCCAGAAATCGGTAAAATGTCCGGAATTTGAGCGGCGATCGAAAATAATTGGCACAACATACAGTAAAATGAACAAATACAGCTACTGGGCAGTCAAAAAATTCACAAAAATCGGTGAAATTCCCGGAATTTTAACCCCAATTGAAAATAGTACATACAGCAAAATAAGCAAATACAGTTAACGGACAGGCAAAAAATGGCACTACTGTCGCTTGATGACCAAACTGCCTTCATTCTCTTACCCCCCTCCCCCCGTACGCCAAGCGTCCGGAATTGATCTATGAAGTAAGTGGTCACCCTATATAGGGGAAGGGAACAGCCAATCGGAAGACGAGTATGTGTGTTGTGTTGCCGTCCTAATAACCTAAGTCCCAACATTCAATGCATACCTTCATGTGATCCTCTACACATGCTAAAAAATAGATAGTTTGATATATACGGCCAGTGAAGCCAAAAGCCAACGAATTCGCTTAGGTGAAGGAGTAAACAAGAACTATACTAAGAACTACCCTGTTTGCCGCGCAATTTTTTCTGTATGTATATTCTATGCTGAAGGAAACAACAAACCTGTGCTGTGGCTAAATTTGGTCTAATAAATATGTCTATTATTAAGTATGAACTGAATCTCTGACAAGTACCTAATTTCCACAGAATTGTTCTTTATTGCTTCTCAGGATTTTACATAAGCATCATATGGCAACTCTGCTTGCGTCAACGTCAAACAAAGTTTTGGTACGAATAGTAGTGACACGGAGCGCCAGAGGGCCGCTATCCAAACAACAAGCTGTCAGTTAATTTTTCAAGGTTAGAATGTCAATGACTACTAAAGCAACAAAAAGATAATGAAAAACTATTAAGTCTGCTACATAATTTAAACATGCTCGAAAACGTTATAGGTTTGATTGAAGAGCACTACACCAACATAAATTTTGTTAAATGGGAAAATACTACTGACACAATTAAGTTTTGGTCCGAAGTGTGGCAATATCGGGACGCGAGCGGAGAGAACCCTTTTAATTCCATGCCTTCCTTGTTCACCAAATTCAGAGGCCAAAGAGGTGGAGTCATTCTGAAGTTTGCGGACTTGGTAGTTCAAGGGGACGGGGAGGCAAGAGCGTCTGCGTTCCGATTGTGGAGTCAAGGCAGTTGGTCCTTTGTGAATCCTGGCAGGAAACACTGTGCCATCCTCTCAGAACTGCAAAGGGATTGCCCTATCCTATATATGAGGAGTGATCGCTTTGACTAAACATTTACAGTGAAGTATTCTACAAGGTAAGAGTTGCGGTCAAGCGGCAGGCGGCCTTTAGTGGGAGGAGGGCCAGGTAGTCTCTGAGGGCCAGTCTGATACAAGGACGGCTCAATCACCGACGAAGGCTCCGGTGCTAGAGTCTATGGGCCAAAAACAAAGCTCTCCCTTTCTCTTGGAGGATACACCCCAGTATTCCGAGCAATATATTTGCGATTTTAGCTTGTGTCTTCCGTATTCACGAAATTCAGGCGACTTGCAGCCAGATCACATTTCGGAAAGACATCAGGTGTCACTGATGTAGATGCTGAGTCATGCTGGAGTTGGTGGCAATGAAATTGCGGACGTGCTCGCAAGGCGAAGGCCGAGAGAAAAATTCCTGGGTCCTGGCCAGCTGTAGGGCTACTGGCTAGTGCAGGTACAATCGGTAGCGGTAATGAAACGGCGGATGCTATCGCAAGGAGAGGGTCGAAGATAATTTCCTGGGACCTGAGCCTACTGTTGGGCTGGAAGCAAGTACCATTAGAAGAAAAACAGAGGTGTGATTGCAAAGTGTTGTTTAGAAAACGACCAAATACAACCGAATAGAACAGAAAACAGCCCACAACAACAGAAAGCAGGCAGACAACAGCGCTAAACAATAGAAAACGACTAAATACAGCCGAATACAACATTTTTTACACTAGAGGAGGCCTATATCCAGCAGTGGATGAGAGATGGCTGATAGATGATGATGATGATGATATCCATTGACCGAAAACCTAAGAAAAAACCAAGTTTGAAGTCTCCGATTACAAAAAAATTAAATTATATCTGAAAATCTAAGGAAGATATCCACTTACAACAATCCTGTACTTAAAATATACAAGTAATCAATTAGGTGTTTTAGGTATGACAGACAACCCTGTACGAACTCTAGAAAACTTTCATTTCATAGGTATTTGATTATTTGGCTAATTTGTTTTTGTCTGCTGAATATGGATGATTATATCTATAATAAATATATAAAAATATAAAGTTAACCTACCTTTATTCTTGCAGCAGACGTACATATACATTTTCAAGATTTTTATCTTTTCATATACTTTGAACTTGTTCCCAATATTTGCCTTTTATACAGGGTGTCCAGTTAGTGGGTAATTCTTCGATATCTCGCAAAGTATGCGTGATAGAAGAAAATGTCAAATACAAGAGTTATTTGGTTACTTAAGACGCGTATTGTAAAAATATTTTGAAATATACAGGGTGTTGCGGGAAAGTAGGATAGTGACCAACTTAATTTTTTTATATGGAACTATAACTTTTTTTTAAATTCTTTTAGTTTCCATCATTGATCTGTATTTAACCCTAAAATATTTTTGGGATAGGTTGCGACGTTGCCAAGTTATAATTTATTTTCTATTAATTTCCGGATTTGCAAGGTCGCAAGTAATACGACGTCCAATTTGATATATTCCTTTAACTTTTCTTAATAATATTATACAGCGAGTTACTTGAGTATTAAGTGGATATTAGTTTGGATGTTACCAGCAATTTGTGTTTACAGGGTGTTTTTGGCAGAATTTTAAATTACAGCAACTTGAAGGTCATTTTACTTTGTTTTTTTAAATGTAACACCCTGTATTTTTTATTTTAAATCGAAATATCTACTAATACCCTATCTCGCCTTGTATTTTTTTTCGCGTTTGCGACGTTGCCAAGTTATAAATTATTTTTCCAAATTTTTAAACAAATATCCTCGGTTTTAGTTTATTTTGAATATTATCCTCTACTTATTTTCAATGCATGAATGGCACATGTCGAACTTAGTAAGATCTCAAAATTTCAAAATTGCTGGTAACATCCAAAATAATATCCACTTAATATTCATAAGTAACCCGGTGTATAATATTATTGAGAAAATTTAAAGGAATATATCAATTTAGACGTATTACTTGCGACCTTGCAAATCAGAAAATTAATAGAAAATAAATTATAACTTGGCAACGTCGCAACCGATCCCAAAAATATTTTAGGGTTGAATAGAGATTCATGATGGAAACTAGAACAACTTAAGAAAGTTATAGTTCCATACAAAAAAAATCCAGTTGGTCACTATCCTACTTTCCCGCAACACCCTGTATATTTTAAAATATTTTTAGAATATGCGTCTTAAGTAACCAAATAACTTTTGCATTTGACATTTTCTTCTATCAGGTATACCTTGCGAGATATCGAAGAATTACACACTAACTGGACACCCTGTATTTGATGGAAGGATTTTTCATGTTAAAACTTCCCCGACATACAGTGTTAATTAGTAATTAGTACAAGTTTATTGCCTATTTTGTAATTTTATTGGAAAACTGCCCCACTAATTTCACATATATCTTCGTCACACAACCACAACCTGCTTTAACATCCCAGGTACGTGTATGCGTCAATTTCTTCTATGGAGTACACATGATTAAACAAAGTACGTCGCTACATCCTATAAACAGCTGCACTGTCCACTATGACTCTTATGAGACGTAGATAGCTCTTCGAAGTATACACTAGTCAGCACCCATTGCCACCTGTAAAAAGCTGTTTTCCTTTCGAATCCAGAAATTCATTGTATTTCAGACTATAGCGCCTCTATCCAAACCCCTATGCACCACAAAACAGGCAACAGGGAACAGGCTATGCACTGGTAATATTTATGATTTTTATCATTTTGTCCTCCATCCATTTCTGTTTTCCTGGTCCAAAATGTGAGAATTCCGTTCCGATTCCGACTTTGTGCCACGAACAAACCAGATGCGACATCTATCAAGTACAAGTAGGACTATTGGAGAATATAAGAGAAGATGTAGGTCGCTACCTACGTAACCCCACCCCAAAATACCATTAACGTTTTTGCACAATAGATGTCGCGTTATCTCATTGGTGTTGCCAATTCTTCAAATTTTTCCCTTCGCTCCAGAAATAGAAAATCCGATTATTTGTAATGTACACCTTTCTTTATCGTAGCGTAGAATAAAAGGGACTAAATAGAGTGCGGTAAGGTAAGAGGTAACGTAAGACGTAAGGTAATAAACCTGTGGAATCAGATGAGAGTGTTGCGTTACCTCTTACGTTACGACTATAACCACTCTCATCTGATTCCACAGGTTTATTTTCTTACGTTACCTCTTACCTTACCGCACTCTATTTCATACTTAAGTGAGGCTAGCGCTGTAGGCTTTCTGTGTTTTTATAATATTTGTATTGCAAACGCTCAATACGGAACAAGGTTTGGACATTATTTTGAGGCGCTGGCGGCATATGTGACCTGATCGTCATCTGATAAGATCATAACCACTTTACACGGTCAAGAAGACAAGACATCGATCAAATTTGTGTTGTTTGTATTTGGCGAAAATGCGGAAAATATTTGAATTTTTCTAGTCGCGTGACGTCACGGGACTATAGGGGTAGGGTGACCATCCGTTCGGAAAATCCCGGACATGTCCAGAAATCGGTAAAATGTCCGGAATTTGAGCCGCGATCGAAAATAATTGGCACAACATACTGTAAAATGAACAAATACAGCTACTGGGCAGTCAAAAAATTCACAAAAATCGGTGAAATTCCCGGAATTTTAACCCCAATCGAAAATAGTACATACAGCAAAATGAGCAAATAGTTAACGGACAGGCAAAAAATGGCACTACTGTCGCTTGATGACCAAACTGCCTTCATTCTCTTACAGTCCCCCCCCGTACGCCAAGCGTCCGGAATTGATCTATGAAGTAAATGGTCACCCTATATAGGGGAAGGGAACAGCCAATCGGAAGACGAGTATGTGTGTTGTGTTGCCGTTCTAATAACCTAAGTCCCAACATTCAATGCATACCTTCATGTGATCCTCTACACATGCTAAAAAATAGATAGTTTGATATATACGGCCAGTGAAGCCAAAAGCCAACGAATTCGCTTAGGTCAGAAGGAGTAAACAAGAACTATACTAAGAACTATACCCTGTTTGTCGCGCAATTTTTTCTGTATATATATTCTATGCTGAAGGAAACAACAAACCTGTGCTGTGGCTAAATTTCGGTCTAATAAATATGTCTATTATTAAGTATGAACTGAATCTCTGACAAGTACCTAATTTCCATAGAATTGTTCTTTATTGCTTCTCAGGATTTTACATAAGCATCATATGGCAACTCTGCTTGCGTCAACGTCAAACAAAGTTTTGGTACGAATAGTAGTGACACGGAGCGCCAGAGGGCCGCTATCCAAACAACAAGCTGTCAGTTAATTTTTCAAGGTTAGAATGTCAATGACTACTAAAGCAACAAAAAGATAATGAAAAACTATTAAGTCTGCTACATAATTTAAACATGCTCGAAAACATTATAGGTTTGATTGAAGAGCACTACACCAACAGACTAGACTAGACTAGACTTCGTTTTAGCGGAAACCGATTTGAGGCTTGAGAGTAGTGTCAATCGACTCGGTTTGACGTCCTGAGTAAAACGAGACCACTCCTAGACCGAGGAAACGCTCCGGTGAAAAACTACGGCATTTCAAAGTTTCAGTACCTAACCTAACTTAACCCGACGGGTCAAGTTGTTGAGGTCAAAATAGGTTAAATGGGGTTTAAAGGACTGTTAATTGACTCGGTTTGACGCCTCGAGTGGGATTAGACCATACCCAGCCTAAGAAAACGGCCCGATAAAAATCTATGCCTCTTTGAAATTTCAAACCTAACCTAAAAACAACTTCGAAATTTCTATATTTTTGCCACGAAATGTATGATCAATTCGAAAGTACTTGACGAGTAGGGTACAATGACACCAGAAGCAACACTAAGAAATGGAAAATAAAAAAGTTATGATACTTTGAATTCTTAATGTTCCTAGAAATAAGGTAGGTTTAAGTTGGATTAGGTTTGTTCACTTGTATAGACGGGGGGGCCTGGGGGGGCTGGCCCCCCCAGACGTTACTAATTTTGTAGATTTTGAATACTCCATGTAATATACTCCCAGGTAAGTAGGGTAGGTCACCTGTTCAGTTTTTTCAGTATGCTGGAATAGGCCCCAGGCGCAGACCCTCGAAGACCTTTTTTGGCTTAATTTCCTAAACTGAGAATCAAAATAAACGTTTTTTCAGTCTACTAGTTGATACATTTCGAGTCAGGACATCAAACCGAGTTGATTGACACCCTTTTTTAGCCCGACCGTATTAGTTAGGTTATATCAGGTAAGATATTGAAATTGCCAAGTTTTAAAGTGGCGTAGATTTTCACTGCAATGTTTCTTCACTTTGGAAGTGGTCAAGTTCGAGTCACGATGTCCAACCACGTCGATTAACACTCATTTTGAGCTCAACAAGTAAACTTTTCTGGATAAGTTAGGTTAGGTAACGAAACTTCAAAATGCTGTAGCTCTTCACCAGAACGTTTCCTCGGTCTGGGAGTGGTCTCGTTCGATTCAGGACGTCAAACCACGTCGTTTGACACCACTCTCGACCCCCATTTCGGTTTCCGCTAAAACGAAGTCTTACCCAATTAAGTTTTGGTCCGAAGTGTGGCAATATCGGGACGCGAGCGGAGAGAACCCTTTTAATTCCATGCCTTTCTTGTTCACCAAATTCAGAGGCCAAAGAGGTGGAGTCATTCTGAAGTTTGCGGACTTGGTAGTTCAAGGGGACGGGGAGGCAAGAGCGTCTGCGTTCCGATTGTGGAGTCAAGGCAGTTGGTCCTTTGTGAATCCTGGCAGGAAACACTGTGCCATCCTCTCAGAACTGCAAAGGGATTGCCCTATCCTATATATGAGGAGTGATCGCTTTGACTAAACATTTACAGTGAAGTATTCTACAAGGTAAGAGTTGCGGTCAAGCGGCAGGCGGCCTTTAGTGGGAGGAGGGCCAGGTAGTCTCTGAGGGCCAGTCTGATACACGGACGGCTCACTCACCGACGAAGGCTCCGGTGCTAGAGTCTATGGGCCAAAAACAAAGCTCTCCCTTTCTCTTGGAGGATACACCCCAGTATTCCGAGCAATATATTTGCGATTTTAGCTTGTGTCTTCCGTATTCACGAAATTCAGGCGACTTGCAGCCAGATCACATTTCGGAAAGACATCAGGTGTCACTGATGTAGATGCTGAGTCATGCTGGAGTTGGTGGCAAGGCGAAGGCCGAGAGATAAATTCCTGGGTCCTGGCCAGCTGTAGGGCTACTGGCTAGTGCAGGTACAATCGGTAGCGGTAATGAAACGGCGGATGCTATCGCAAGGAGAGGGTCGAAG
Source organism: Callosobruchus maculatus (assembly GCA_951848785.1). Classification (NCBI taxonomy): domain Eukaryota; kingdom Metazoa; phylum Arthropoda; class Insecta; order Coleoptera; family Chrysomelidae; genus Callosobruchus; species Callosobruchus maculatus. The sequence continues at coordinate 4,670,600 of CATOUR010000045.1, forward strand.
ATAATTTCCTGGGACCTGAGCCTACTGTTGGGCTGGAAGCAAGTACCATTAGAAGAAAAACAGAGGTGTGATTGCAAAGTGTTGTTTAGAAAACGACCAAATACAACCGAATAGAACAGAAAACAGCCCACAACAACAGAAAGCAGGCAGACAACAGCGCTAAACAATAGAAAACGACTAAATACAGCCGAATACAACATTTTTTACACTAGAGGAGGCCTATATCCAGCAGTGGATGAGAGATGGCTGATAGATGATGATGATGATGATATCCATTGACCGAAAACCTAAGAAAAAACCAAGTTTGAAGTCTCCGATTACAAAAAAATTAAATTATATCTGAAAATCTAAGGAAGATATCCACTTACAACAATCCTGTACTTAAAATATACAAGTAATCAATTAGGTGTTTTAGGTATGACAGACAACCCTGTACGAACTCTAGAAAACTTTCATTTCATAGGTATTTGATTATTTGGCTAATTTGTCTTTGTCTGCTGAATATGGATGATTATATCTATAATAAATATATAAAAATATAAGGTTAACCTACCTTTATTCTTGCAGCAGACGTACATATACATTTTCAAGATTTTTATCTTTTCATATACTTTGAACTTGTTCCCAATATTTGCCTTTTATACAGGGTGTCCAGTTAGTGGGTAATTCTTCGATATCTCGCAAAGTATGTGTGATAGAAGAAAATGTCAAATACAAGAGTTATTTGGTTACTTAAGACGCATATTGTAAAAATATCTTGAAATATACAGGGTGTTGCGGGAAAGTAGGATAGTGACCAACTTAATTTTTTTATATGGAACTATAACTTTTTTTTTAATTCTTTTAGTTTCCATCATTGATCTGTATTTAACCCTAAAATATTTTTGGGATAGGTTGCGACGTTGCCAAGTTATAATTTATTTTCTATTAATTTCCGGATTTGCAAGGTCGCAAGTAATACGACGTCCAAATTGATATATTCCTTTAACTTTTCTTAATAATATTATACAGCGAGTTACTTGAGTATTAAGTGGATATTAGTTTGGATGTTACCAGCAATTTGTGTTTACAGGGTGTTTTTGGCAGAATTTTAAATTACAGCAACTTGAAGGTCACTTTACTTTGTTTTTTTAAATGTAACACCCTGTATTTTTTATTTTAAATCGAAATATCTACTAATACCCTATCTCGCCTTGTATTTTTTTTTTCGCGTTTGCGACGTTGCCAAGTTATAAATTATTTTTCCAAATTTTTAAACAAATATCCTCGGTTTTAGTTTATTTTGAATATTATCCTCTACTTATTTTCAATGCATGAATGGCACATGTCGAACTTAGTAAGATCTCAAAATTTCAAAATTGCTGGTAACATCCAAAATAATATCCACTTAATATTCATAAGTAACCCGGTGTGTAATATTATTGAGAAAATTTAAAGGAATATATCAATTTAGACGTATTACTTGCGACCTTGCAAATCAAAAAATTAATAGAAAATAAATTATAACTTGGCAACGTCGCAACCGATCCCAAAAATATTTTAGGGTTGAATAGAGATTCATGATGGAAACTAGAACAACTTAAGAAAGTTATAGTTCCATATAAAAAAAATCCAGTTGGTCACTATCCTACTTTCCCGCAACACCCTGTATATTTTAAAATATTTTTAGAATATGCGTCTTAAGTAGTAGTAGTAGTGATGGGGAGGCGAAGCCAGGCAAGTAGGCCACCTTTGGCCCTTTTTGCCAACCCCACTGGACCAATCACTGAAAACACTAAAATTCTACACCCTAGAAAGCTCCTTGTCGAACCTACCAGACCTCCTGACGAAAGTCAGTATGTCCGACCATTTCGCTGAATATAGTGGCTCCTCCCCAAACTCCGTCGTGCCGAATATCTGCACCCTAAGGTTGCGATAAACTGCACATCTGCCCAGGAAGTGGAACGCTGTCTCGTCCTCCTCCCAGCATCTGGAGCAAATGGGGTCCCCTACCACTCTCATAAGTGACAGATGTCTATTCAGCCGGCAATGGCCAGTGAGAACCCCCACCAGAAGGTTGAGCGTCTCTCTGCCTTTGCTCAAAAGCCATTGCGTTCGGCCCCTATCAGGGCCTGCTACGAATCTTTTGGCTTGCCTGCAGTCGTCTCTCTCTAACCAGGCTTTCGCCAGTTCCTTGTAGGCCCAGTTATCCAGGGCCACATTGACCTGGCGTCTGCTAATTCCCAGCATAGGTTCTGGGCCAATGCAGGGGCTGCTGGCCCCTATCCTAGCTAATCGGTCCGCTCTCTCGTTACCCGGTATACCAATATGTCCGGGGACCCACAGTAGGGTCACTTTCTTATGTCTTGCCAACTTCTGAAGGGCGGCAGAGCATTCTTGTGCCAGAGCTGATCTGGCCCTCGAAGCTGCCACCGCTTTCAGAGCTGATTGGCTGTCAGAGCATATATATATGCTCTGTTCAGAACACTTTTCGACTTCCGTCGAGTATGCCGCCATCAATATCGCATACACTTCCGCCTGGAAGACAGTCGTGCAGGTTCCCAGAGCGAAGCTCCGCCGCACTTCTTTACCCTCCAGACAGAAGCCCGCTCCCCCGGATCCTGACTCCTTTAAGAGCGATCCGTCAGTGAAGCATACGAGACTATTGGGCGGAAACTTGACTTTCCCTCTCATCCAGTCGTCTCTTTCCGGGATGACTAGTGAGAATCCATTATCTAAATTTAAGATGTCCTTAGCTTTTTCCACCCTGAATGACGATATCGGGATATTACTCTCCGCGAATCGCTCTATTCTGGTGTGGCCAACTAATGGTTCTCGTGCTACCCACGTTCCCCCGTCACGCATTCTCAGGCAGGCCGACATCGCCTCCCTCTTTATCCAGAGGTGCAGAGGCGGCAAGCCCAAGAGTACCTCCAGGGCAGCAGTGGGTGTTGTCCTCATGGCACCTGTTATGCTCACTGCTGCAAGCCTCTGAATCTTTGCGAGCTTGAGCCTAACAGAGACCTTCTCTACGCTCGGCCACCAGACCGAGCAGCCATACTGGATCCTAGATCTGACTACTGCCGTATATAGCCAGTTTAGAACCTTGGGTTTGAGGCCCCAGGTTCTGCCGACTACCCGACGCAACTGCCACATGGTAGCTATAGACTTTTTATAAACATAGTCGATATGCTGTGCCCATGTGAGTTTATTATCAATTAACACCCCCAGGTACTTGACCTCCTGTGTTAGGGTCAGCGGTACACCGTGGAGAGTGGGGGCTTTAAAATCATCTATCTTCTTCCTGTGAGTGAATAGGACCAGCTCAGTCTTCACTGGGTTGATTGAGAGTCCTGATTCGCCACACCACCTGTTCAAAATGCTGCACGCCATCTGCATCCTATCGCAGACGACGCCCAGGAATCTACCAGAGACTAACACCAGGCCGTCGTCTGCGTAGGCCTGCGTGTAGAAGCCGGCCGAGCTAAGTCTCGTAAGGAGGCCATCCATAACAAGGCACCAGAGGCGGGGGGAGAGGCAGCTGCCCTGCGGGCAACCCCCACTCACCCCAACCTCCAGCTGAACCCCGCCTAATGTTGCACTAGCCTTGCGATTCTGAAGTGCTGATCTTACCCAGCAGACCAGAATGGGTGGAACACTCCTGGTCTGAAGGGCGGTGCATATATTAGCTGTTCGTGCTTTATCAAAGGCTCCCTGTACGTCGAAGAATACTCCCAGAGCCACTTCTCTGTGAGAGAGGGCTCTTTCTACTTTTCCTACTATAGCATGCAGTGCCGTTTCCGTGGAGCGACCCTGCCTATAGGCATGCTGATTATCATGGAGGGGATAGGTAACGAGCGTTTCCTCTATCAAATATCTGTCCACGATCTTCTCCAATGCTTTCATAAGAAAGGAGGTAAGACTGATTGGTCTATAAGACTTTGATAAAGAGTAGTCGATCTTCCCTGGTTTAGGGATGAACACTACTCTTGCTGCTTTCCAGGACGACGGTACGTATCCTAGCGCTAGCGAGCTCCGGAAAGCTGCCACGATATGTGGCAGCAACTCTTCTAGACCTCTTTGTAGTAGCGCGGGGAATATACCATCAGGTCCGGCTGATTTAAATGGACTAAACTCGTTTATTGCCCAGGAGACTGATCCGTCGGTTATCATCCTCTCGGCCAAGCCGGCGTCCCCTATCAAGGGAGCCGACTCAGCTTCTGGAGACAGTTCGCCGGACTCTCCCGGGAAATGCGAGTCGAGGAGGTATTGGAGAGATTCCTCCACCGATGTAGTCCATGTACCATCCTCTTTCTTGAATGAACTAATGGTTTGTCTCTTCTCGCAGCTGAGCAATTTCATTAGTCTGGCGGAGTCTGAAAGGGACTCCAATTCTCCACAGTAGTTCCGCCAGCTTGCTCTTTTGTTGCTGCGTAGCTCTTTTTTATACTTTCTCCTTGCCTCTCTAAAGGCATCCCAGGAGGCTTCATCGCCTCGCTTTGTGGCCCTGTTAAGAGCCCTCCTCGTGGCCCCTCGGAGTTTATTTAACGTCCCAGACCACCAGGGTACTCTCCCAGGAGCCACAGCCCTCAGTGGGCAAGATGCCTCAAGTGCAGTGCGGATAGTCTCCTCCAAATTGGAGACACCACGCTCCACTTCTTCTATTGTGTTATACCATCTAGCCGGTTCCCTAAGGTTCGCAGCCAGGGAGGCTTTGTAAGCCTCCCAGTCGGTCGCTCTAGGGTTCCGGCATTGGGCTACGTCGCTGTGTACTGAATCTATCTCAAATCTAATCATCCTGTGATCAGACAGAGATATATCATCTGTTACTCTCCAGTCTGTTACTAAACGAACCAGATCCGGCGAGGCTACCGTAATGTCGATAACCTCTTTCCTAATCCGATTCGCGAATGTGGCTTCTGTGCCTTTGTTTAGAATCTCTAAATTACAAGATGCTATGAACTCTAATAGGGCTTCGCCTCGAATGTTTATGTCTGAGCTACCCCATACTAAATGATGCGCATTAGCGTCCATTCCAATAAGGAGTGGCAGTCCATTGCTATTCGCGAAATCTATTATATTAACTAGGTCTGTAGTCGGGGGTAAACTCGCGATATCGTACGGTAGATACACGCTGCCTACGACTATCTTAAACCTAGTGTCACTAACCTTGCATTCCAGTACGGCGACCGCCGCATCTCTGGTCCCTAGCTGAGGCAATGGCGTCACCTGCAGGTCCCTAGACGCGAGGATGGCCGCCCTGGGGGAGTCTTAGTTGGCTGACACAAGGCTGAAGGTACTGACCTCCAACCCGCGTATTTGCTTCCTGTAACAATATGGCTCTTGAATTAATATAATCTCTTTAGTCCTTCCAGCAACAATGGCCAGCAGTTCGGCTGCGGCATCGTTGCTGCGGTGGAGATTAATTTGACTTACCCGCAGCTGTGTCATGGTTCCTGCGGTATGCTGGGGAAGCATCGGCACGGCCTATTTTGCCTTTCCGGAGGCGCCCTTGCCACCAGATGGACCTTGCCAGGCACCCCTCCCACGAGCAGCCACCCTGTGGACAGCCACAGTGCAGAGCTCGTAGAAGAGGGACCAACCAGCCCGTTCTAGCAGCGTGGCCTCCTCCTTGCTAATCGAGAAGGTGATGACGTGATCACCCTCCCTTCCCTCGCTCATTGTCTCCAGATGCCTCCAATCTCTTATATTGAGATCAGGGTTCTGGAGACTAAGAGTCTTAATCAGCCGCTCTAAATTTGGCTGCCCCTGACTCTTGACCCGGACGCCCACCGTCACCGGCCATGGAGCGTCCACAGACCGTACAGGGCTGAAGACATGGTCTCCAATGTCCAGGGGGGGCAGTCGGTTCAGGAGCCAGTCCCGAGATGTCTCATCGTAGGCTGTGACTACGAACCAGCCCGTGTCATACAGCCCCGAGTTCAGGAAACGGAGGATAGGGGCTCCCTCTTCCTCCATTGCCTGTAGAGCTCTTCCTACGACGTAGGACCTAACTTGCTCCGCCTCGTCCGGGAGCACCAGTCCGTCAGGTCTGTCAGACCTTACGACGACCTGTAGCTCTCTACGGACTGCAGAGCTGTAAGAGGTCGGTTGCGATGACCCAGCAGCCGGCCGCAAAGACCCCCCGGCAGATTCCCTCAAAAGAGGGGATATGCCAGATGAAGTCGATGCCCCCTGCGCTGGCGGGTACTCGCCCCTGACCTTCTTATTCGCTCTCTCCGGCGGTGTCGTCAGGTCCTGTCGCGATCGCTTGGCACTTTCCGGTGGCCGTCCGACCGCTGCTGCCTTAGGGGCGCGGGCGCCCTGCGGCTGCGGATCTTGAGGCCCACCGGTGCCGCCTGTCTTGCCCTGGGCGCTGCTCGATCCTCCTCTCCCCCCTATCGCACCGCCGGGCGCCACTCTGGGGTTTGTTGCACCCCCGCGAGGCGCCCGCCCGGACCGCGAAGAGGTGTGAGGAGTCGCGGCCACAGGATCTCCTCTCTTTAATGCAGGCTCAGTTGGCAGCACGAAGGGCTGCTTATTCGCCGCCCGGTCCGCTGCCCTCTTCACCGGCCCTCTACTGTAAGAGGAAGCCAGCTTATGGCCCCCTCGGCTTGAGAGGTAGATGGTACTTCCGGGACCCCTTTGTCGACCGAAGTTCCATCTAGAGTGACCGGGGGCTGCCGGGGCTGGAGATGTACTTGTCATCTCCGCCCCCACGGCTACCGCGCCGGCTGCTCTCTTCTTTTTCCTTTGCCTGCTCTTCCAGTTCCTCCTTGCTTTGCCCCGTAGGTGCGCCGGAACGAACCCCTCCTCGTCACTCGAGAGTGGAGGCCGAGATGTCGGACCAGCAGCACCAGCCGGTGACCGCAGGAGGTCATCTTCTTTATCTGAAGGGACACAGGGGGAGCTCCCGCTAATT